>CM022301.1:406241626-407441626 GCA_011799875.1 Thinopyrum elongatum
GGGGGGGGGGGGGGGGGGGGGGGGGGGGGGGGGGGGGTGGGGGGGGGGGGGGGGGGGGGGGGGGGGGGCACGTCATCGTTGACTATGGAAATCGTGTGCGATGACAATTCATTGAATGAGCGATCGCGGGAGCAATCACCCACACATTTATATCCGAAGAGACATGTGCATTGCATCCTGATCTCTGAGAGTCTGCGAAGAAAAACACCGTTGTTGTTTTGTGTTCTCGCACCCGATGTTTGAAGGTGAGGACGTGTGTGTTGTATGGCCATCACACGCGCCTCCGTTTCCTCCAACGCCTATGCTCAAATTTATATTCTGACCAATTAGCTTTTGCATGTATTAAGTTACGGCAAATAAACCTTTTGTGACAATCTTTTTTATTGGACATGGTTCAATAAAAACAATCATGTTCAATGGATATCCACAACACACGTGATTGTGGAAAAGCAGCGTGTGCGATGGACCATATGACACACACGTTCTGCGGTTTAAACACTTTGCCATGAACCACCACACATCGCACATGATTAATGTTAGCAAGCTGCCAAAGATTAGGATGCAATCGCACACGCCTCACTGGACATAATTTTTGGGTGATTGATCTCTCAGCCGCACATGATTCCTCGTTCAGCAAACGTGTGGGATGGCAACCCTACGACGCGTTACAATTGGATGTGACACATGCCAAATCGTACTCAACAGTTACACACTACTATTTCAAACGCCGTCTAAAGTGGAAAGAATGTGGCTAACGGGAACAGTCGAAGAGTGGCCACTCTTCGGGAAATACACAGGTTGTAGTACATCATCTCGCGAGATTAGTCGTTCTATAGAAAACAGAAGTAGCGTTAGATAATCAATAGTAGAAGCTGATACAAGTAAGCACCGTTTGTGGCTTTATAATTCGGGCGGGCCTTCAAAGTAGCTGGCCAAGGAGGAGGAGAAACACCGGTGGCCACTTTTTCCCCCCCCCCCCCCCCCCCCCCCCCCCCCCCCAACAGTTACAGAAAGGATTATAGTTGAGGGCCTGAACCGTGCGCATTGACCCAATCTGTACTAGTGTATACAACGTTTGAGTCTGCATCCGAGCACTCGGCCGAACTCACGTTTACAGGACGACTCTTATGGGTCACTCACTGGACTAAGTCAACTTTTAGGGTAAGTGTCATGCTCGATTTCCCTTCGCCGGCACATAATGTGAAGTGCGCTAGTAGATGTCTCTTCGAATAGCACCCCGTAAGAAAAAAAAACATTTGAATAATCATGTCTGCAGTTATGTGACCACTTCGATCTAAACCTGGACTTGAAAATTTTAGCGA
Organism: Thinopyrum elongatum; assembly: GCA_011799875.1. Lineage (NCBI taxonomy): Eukaryota > Viridiplantae > Streptophyta > Magnoliopsida > Poales > Poaceae > Thinopyrum > Thinopyrum elongatum. Next base: position 406,242,949 of record CM022301.1, read on the forward strand.
TTACTCCATAAAAATGCCGAGATAAGCGTGAGTATTTTGAATTGCTTCCTCGAGAACGAGGGGGAATTCATGATTCAACATTTATTAGAGAATAAGATAGATGGACTTGAGTTTATAACGCTATCGTATCCCCTTTACAACTACTTGGTAGTTGTGTTATGATTATTAGTCTTCCAAAAGTCATATGTTCGTAACCTCCACCACGTCATGTATCTCCCGGGTGAAAGCCCTAACTGCGGTGGACCGCGACGGTGCCTTTGGCGTCGTTCCCTTCTTGAAGGCGCCGCCTTGGGAGATAATTGACTGGTGGAGACCGTTGGGTTGGCGTTGGCCGCAACTTGGATCGGGAGGTGCTGCGGTGTGGCATCTACCGCGTCGGCGATGACAGGCCTTGGCGGTGTGGCGCAACGGAGTCTCGGTGTTGGACATGTGTGGATCGACGCGCGCAGGGTGGTGGAACTGCTTGGCCTCGTGGTGGCGCCGACAGCAGTTGGGCCTGGCAAGGTCAATGCATTGACCTCTCCTGAAGTTGGGATGGCGGAAGATGGTGGCGGCGAATTATGAAGCGTGCGCATGCGGTGCCGCTGTGGTATGCTAGACCGTTTGGTGCTCTCGGCTTGCCGTGGGGCGGCTTGGTAAGGCCACTGGATTAGATGGTATGCATTGGTACGCGGTCAAGGCATATCATCAAACTAGTAGATGTAGCGACATAGATCACCAGGAAGGTGGCTTTGGGTTGAACCATGTATTTGTTTTGTCAGGCTCTGTTGAATAATATAAGAAAGATGGTCGTATGCATCGTTTGATGTTTGATGCAGAGGCCGGGGGTCATCCTCCTTTTTGAAAAAAAATTCTGATATAAGTCTTCAAGAGTACAATTGTACTCATCCTTGTGCCCATTGATAATTGTTGTGGGGAGGGCAACGATCCTTTGGTGGCTTATACGTACAGTTTGATATAGATGAGCGGAGGTCTTTTTTTTCAGCCTCTTGGGCTTTCGTTAAACTTAGTTTGTTTAAGACAACAATTTGCTTGCTTTTATGCTTGTTTATTGAAAGAAGGCCTTAGGCCATGCGTTACATAAGTGACCCCCTTGCAAAGTACAAAACTACACCAGAAACAAAGAAAAGAAAAAGGCAAGATACAAGGTGTTACAGGACAACAACACAACATTACAACAAGCAAGCAGCAAGTGCAGCAAAGAAGCATGGCTTGCAGATCAGGGCCCTCATCCGCGATCTAGAAACAAGAGACAGGAACGAGCCAACTCCACGGAGAGACTAGCCGGTATAGTAGGTAGTGTCTTCACCTACCCATCGGAATCCATCACAAAACAACACCATGCAGTCCGACCGTCGAAAGGATCCCCATACCGCCTACCCTGGATCGAAAACCGCCACACCGTCGGGCGGTGAGAATGCAAGGGGAGGTCTCCGAGCACAAGCACCTCGCCACACCTAGCTCAGCATGGGAGTACCACCGTTGAAGCCACAGAGCCATCAACATGAGGAGAACAAGTTGTCCATAGCATTGGTGGAGAGCGGATGAGCAACTCCTCGAAGCAGCACGCCCATGATACGTCTCCAACGTATCTATAATTTTTTATTGTTCCATGCTGTTAAATTATCATTCTTGGATGTTTTATAATCATTTTATAGCAACTTTATATCAATTTTTGGGACTAACCTATTGACATAGTGCCCAGTGCCAGTTGATGTTTTTTGCTTGTTATTTACTTCGCAGAATATCTCTATCAAACTGAGTCCAAACGCAGCGAAATTTTTTGAAGATTTTTTTGGACCAGAAGACAACTTGGGAGCCAAGGAAGGACCAGAGGGGAGGCCCGTGGGGCCCACAATACACTAGGGCGCGTCCTGGTGGGTTGTGGGGCCCACGGGGGTCTCCTGCACCGCCTCTTCGCCCTATAAATTCCCAAATATTTCAGAAACCCTAGGGGAGGAGACAAAACACAATTTCAGCCGTCGCAAGTTCCAAAACCACGAGATCCAATCTAACACCATCACGGAGGGGTTCATCATCCTCATTGGTGCCTCTCCGATGATGCGTGAGTAGTCCACCATAGACCTACGGGTCCGTAGGTAGTACCTAGATGGCTTCTTCTCTCTTTTTGATTCTCAATACAATGGTCTCTTGGAGATCTATTTGATGTAAACCTTTTTTGCGGTGTGTTTGTTGGGATCCGATGAACTTTGAGTTTATGATCAGATCTATATCCATGAATATTATTTGAGTTTCTTTGATCTCGTATATGCATGATTATTTATAGCCTCGTATTTCTTCTTCGAATCTTTGGTTTAGTTAGGCCAACTAGATCGATTTTTCTTCCCATGGGAAGAGGTGCTTTGTGATGGGTTCGATCTTACGGTGTTCTCACCCAGTGATAGAAGGGGTAGTGAGGCACGTATGTATCGTTGCTATTAAGGATAACAAGATGGGGTCTATTCCTATATGAATAGATCTTGTCTACATCATGTCGTCGTTCTTATTTCATTATTTCGTTTCTCCATAAACTTAATACACTAGATGCATGCTGGATAGCGGTCGATGTGTGGAGTAATAGTTGTATATGCAGGCAGGAGTCGATCTACTAATCTTGAACGTAATGCCTATATATTGATCATTGCCTTGGATATCGTCATAATTCGCTGGTACAACGAGGTGCTATACAAACGGTTTTTAACCCCTTTCTGCGACAGCGTTCTGGACCGTCGCCAAGTGAGGGACTACGATAGGGGGTCCTTCCCACACGACCCAGAAACCGTAGGGGATAGACCCTCCTGGTACACACGCTCGGCAAAATGAGGTCGTGTGTGACGGGCGAGCGATTAAATACGGTTATACGTACAGATGTGCTAAAAAAATACAATTATACAGGTCAAATCGTTTCCGGTCGTAAATACATCCCACACAGTCAGTCCCGGCTAAACGTTTTCATTCATATGTACATTCCGCACAGTCAATTCAAGGAATACGTTTCCATTAGTATGTACATCCCACACAATTAATCTCCCACACAGTTAATCCAAGAAGTACGTTTCCGTTCGTATATACATCCCACACAGTCACTCCAAGAAAAACGTTTCTGTTCGCAGGTACATCACACACAATTTTTCCTATTAAATCGTTTGTGATAGCGTTGCCATTGCACACGATATTAATAATTTTATCGTTTGCGTTATTGAATGCATCACACATGGTGCGTAAAAGAAACTATGTAGCAAAGGTTGTCTATCACACACACTTTTTATGTGCTAAACGTTTGCGCAAGGTGGCCTAACGCAAACAGATTTCAAGATGATGTCGTGTGTGATTGTTCATTGATTCAACACGATTTATTCCTAGAAACTGTGTGCGTTGCCTGAGGTCATCGCCCACGGTGTTTTCTCAATAACCGTTTGCAATAGAAAAACCCAATTAGCAGGCTAATTGCCCTATTATTAATAATCCATTTATTAATCTAATTGACATTTCATATTAAGCACATAATATATTTCATTTTCATATTAAGGAAGCAGGATTTCATAATTGAAATACATCAGAGTACAACATCATATAGCTTCGGCACTCAGCTACCCCATTACACAACTGCACCAGCACCTAGTTTCACATGCAACAACTATAACCTTTCGAAATTAGTATCATAGACGGTACATGGACAGATGGATCTCATCTGAAAACTGCTGAAGCGGAAGGCGAATATTGAGCCTTCATTGATGTTGAAGGTCTTTGTAACTTTAGGCCAGTGCCTATCCATCCTTCGTCCTCTTCAGGAACACTTCAATATTGAACCGTGGGTGTTGTATGAATACCTTCCTCGTCTCCTGACCATATAGGTGGTTTGAGAGGAAATCATCAGTGAACTGCTTTGGAAAGGCCTGAAAACAAGGATATGCATAAATAACTTCTCTAGATTTGAAATGGCGCAAAGGAATTAAAAAGACAAGGTATAACAGTTAGTATCATCATGTAGTGAACTGATGTCTTCTTCATTGTGCAGACAAAGATCTTGTTGTTTTTTGTTGCTAATTTCTTTATCGTAATAATCTTTCTGAGTTTTTTGACTTGACTGATATTCATGTACAACTCATTTCCACATATGCAAAAAGGGTCAAACAGTGGGTCAAAACCTCTGACAGCAGGACCTACATGTGCAAGACCAAATTGTTAAAAACCTAATATTTAAAAATAAGAAGTGGAAAGGTGTGTTATGTGTAACATCCCCAGCATCACACTACAGTAATCCCTTATGATCACTGCCAAGTCATCCTCCTTTGCATTGCTTAATCACAGCGGTTAAACCTTTCATTTCAAATTCCTCTCTGAAATCAATTCAAATTAAAAGTGCAAAATAAAGTTGCTCAAAAATTTCTGGAAAAATGTTCTTCCTCTAGCAAATATTCCAAAACAATTTCTTGTTAAGTAAAACAATGTCACCCTTATGCTAAAATGAACAGTAGCAATTAAACAGTGCTATTTCAGCAATTTAAAATTGGTAATTCATTTTATTAAAATGCAAATGAATTCCACTGGCCTCCAAAATATTTGTGGCAGTGCCTAAAATCACCAGGGATTTAATGGGACACTTCCCATATTTTTCCTAAGTGAAACGGATGCCCAATTAAATGCCTTTTCTTCACTGATACAAAAATAAAACAGAAAAAGAAATAAAAGGAAAAAGGCCAGAGCCACTTACCTGGCGCCGGCCCAGCCCAATTGGGCCTTTCCTCTCCTACCACGTCGCCGTGTCGCCGTCTCCGTGGCCGCACTCGCCTCCTCCACCCGCTGCTCGACACCGCAACGAGGCAGGCGAGCGCGAGGGATAAGCTCGGCCCCTCGTCCTTTCCCCCTGGTCGCCTCCTCCATTTGCCATCTCCCCTCTCGCACGCGCGCACGTTCTCCCTCTCTCTGCCCCGAACGCCGCCGCCGCCGCGCCCGGCGTCGATCCACGACCACTGGCGACCATTCGCGTCCCCGCCAAGCCATACGTCTTCGCCTCGTTCGTCTACCCCGACCACAACTCGCCGTTGAGCCCGGGAGGGACTGCTCAGACAGAATTGAGCTCGACGCTGACTTCACTGTCACCGACGAACTCCGGCGACCCCGAGCTCCTCAGCGCTCCTAAGCTTCCACGGCCTTTTCGTAGCCACGCGGTGAGCTCCTCTTTCCCTCCTTTACTTTTCCCCGCGCCGTAAGCTCTCCCGTAGCGAGCCCGTCATCCCGCCGAACTCTGGTCACCACGGGACCTCGCCATCCGGCCGCCTTGGTCACTCCCGTGGCCTCGCACCCGCGCCATTGGATGTGGAGCTTCATGCACGTCCTAATACGACCGAAAACACGCGCGTTAGCTCGCCGTAGCCGTCCGCCCGATTCCACCTGAGAGCCACCGCTGCCGACGTCGACGACGAGCTCCACTCCGGCCACCCCCGCACCTGGGATCGTCCTAGATCGACGCGGGCTAGACTGCACGTTCGAATGCCGCAAGAATCAAGCAAAACAGAGCACCGTAGACGATTCCCGAGCTCGTCGGAGATCGCAGCCGCGTCCGACGCTCGCCGGAGTAGATTCCGGCGTCGGCGATGACCTGGCAAGATGCGGGCCCCACCCCCAATCACTGTCATGCGGGCCCGGGTCACGGTTGACCGCGTTGACCACGGTCAACGCCGCTGACATGGCCACCTCTAACACTGACTAGTGGGCCCTCTTCCGTAATTAGTCTAATTAAACGATTTTAGTTAAAACTATTTCAGATTAACCTAAATAGCCATTGACAGGCCGGGTCCACTGGCTAATTAACTTGGTTTAGGTTTAAATTAATCCTGTCAAACCCACTGTCGATGACAGGTGGGTCCCGCAGGTCAGGTTTGACCTGGACCAGGCGGTTTGACTTGCTGATGTCAAAGTGAGGTCAGGCTGATGTCATAAATTCCATTTCTGTTAATATAGCTAATTCAGAAAAATACTTTAAACTTTAGAAATTCATAGAAAAATAACCGTAGCTCGGATGAAAATAATTTATATATGAAAAATGATCAGAAAATCGAGACGAATCCGAATATGCCCTCATCATACCTGCCACACCCCTCTAACACGATGAACATGGAACTTTCCCCTTTGGTTCATCTGACCGATAATTGCCCGGGGCTGGTAAAATATCTCCGGATGTTTTCCCGCTCCATCTACAACGTGTAGCCCTACGTCAGGTCTCCCCTAGCACCGCGTATCTGCCTTGTTACATTTTGTGATGCTTTGATTGTTTTGTTATTTATTGTTTCTTCTCCCCCTTTCTTCCCGATAGACCCCGAGACCGCTGACGATGCCCTGGAGTTCGACTTCACAACTGACGACCCTGCCTTTGCCGCCGAGCAACCAGGCAAGCACCCCCCTTTTGAGCATACCGATAACGCCTATGCTTCTCTCTCTTATGCTTACATTAGAAGTTGCTGCTGTTACTATTATCCTATTTCTGCTGCATAGCCTGTTTTATGTAACCTATTGTTGTTCCTACCTGCTTATCCTAAACTGTTTATTATAGGCTGGGTAGAGACCCATCAGAGAGCCCCCCCACTTTGTCCCGACTGCCCCGCTGGATTATCAGAAGACCCGATCAACGGGATCGAAGACCAGGCCCCGGCACTGCACATCACTTCCCCCTTCGTTGCTCGACACTACTGGGTTACTATCAAGTGTCGAGGGTGATACCTCATCAACACTTCTGATGTTAACCTTGTAGGTTAGTTCATCGGTTATGGTCATCGAGGGTGATTCCTCCTCCATTCCCGATAACGACACCGTCGTGCGACTCCTCAAGAGTGGACCTCGAGGGTGATTCCTCCTTCGTTCACCTTGACGATAGCATCAGGTGGAATTCCAACGAGGGTGATTCCTCAGGGTTCCCCTTGGTGCTAGACACACGGTTACTATGGTTACTATGACTTTGCACTGAACCATGTTACTAAAGACGGGTCGGCCCTGAGGGGTACCCGCGCGAGCTTAATTGCGAAGTGATGTGGAGACGGGTTGACCTGGGAGGTGCCCGCGAGATAACTACGAGGCGTGGCCGGGCATTCTTAGTCCTTGCCGCAAGTCCTCGAGACGGGGCGACGGGGTCAGATCGATCGTGAGTCTCTGCTCGTTACCGCGCGCTCCTAATCCACTAACGGTTTGGATATTTGATCCGAGGGGCCTCTGGCCCGATAGCACTAACCATCACGTGGGCATAGTATGGGCATTCTACGTCGTATACATCAGCCGAAGCTTAATGGACGTCAGCGTCTGAGCGGCGCGCGCCGAGTTGGATTGGATACGCAACCGCGCTTGTATTAAGGGGTTGCCAGGTCTGCTCTCGACGGCCCTGTAACGTGCAGGAGTTCCCGGGGCGATGGCCCAAGACCCCTGGGGGCATAGGTTAGTCTGGCGTGCTGACCTCTCTATTAAGTCTAGGTCGGGCTGCGGCGTATTGTTTGGCCGAGGCCAGGCATGACCCAGAAAAGTGTGTCCGGCCAGAGTTAAGCGAGCGTGGTGGGTAAGTTGGTGCACCCCTGCAGGGAAGAAAACATCTATCGATAGCCTGTCCTACGGTAACGGACACTTGGAGTTGTATCTCGATCGATACAACTAGAACCTGACACTTGAGATGATAACTGGATAGTATGGCTCTGGGATTGCTTTCTCGGAGGGAGTCGAGGAAGGATCTCTGGGCGAGGTTGATGACACTACTATTACTTTACATTATGTTATTCTATACTCTTCTAATGCTGCAAGACCGCTAAAGATGCTGAAGATGCTAGTCTTCGATGGGACTTGGCTTTTCCCTCTATTCTGGCATTTCTGCAGCCAAGTCCACATATACAGCCTCCCTTTGATAATGTTGCATATGTAGTGTAGATCCTTGCTTGCTGAGTACTTCGGATGAGTACTCACGTTTGCTTTGTTTTCTTTTTCTCCCCATATCCTTTTGGTGCATCCAGATGACGGAGCCCCTAAGATAGCTGTCCCCGCCGACGGCTACTACTACTACCCTCCTAGCGAGTACTACTACGAGGAGTCGTTCGACGACCAGGAGTAGGTTCAGAGGGTCCCAGGCAGGAGGCCTGCGCCTTTCGATCGTAGCTTTTATTTTGCCCTGCCTTTCTAAAGGCTTATATGTTCCTCTGTAATATCTATACTCAGATATCTGATGGTTCCGCTGACGCTTGTATGCCATCGAGCTATGTATTCTAGCCCTCGAGGCCCTGGCTTGTAATATAAAGCTTGTATGACTTTATTTATGTTTTAGAGTTTTGTTGTGATATCTTCAAGTGAGTCCTTAGGCTTGATCGTGTGCATTTGCATGTATGGTTAGTGCACGATTAAGCCGGGGTCATCACAGGTTGGTATCAGAGCCGACTTCCTGTAGGATCCCCCTTTCCAACTCCTTGGCCGAAGTTGAGTCTTGTATCCGAAAAACTATTTTACTAACTTGGCTGTGTGGCTTACGGGCCCACGTCGCCAACTGGGTGGTATTAGGATCTTTTATTCCTCGTCTTTACTCTGGGACCCTGATCTCTCTGCTATTCGGGTTAAAGATTTTACTAACTCTGGCATTAGGTTCTCGTAACCACTTCCTCCCGGAAAGCCCCATTACTACAGCTGATCGTCCGCCCCATCAGAAGACTCTGAAGATACTCCTCTATGATTCCCGAGACCCTGTGCCCACTGCTTTGCAGTTCCTGACCACCGATAAATCCTGACGGATAACTACTTACACTTGTCGTACATATATTTATTCCAGTTACTCTTTTGTTCCATCCGACATATTGAAATACTATCCGACATTTCGAGAATTCTCTGGACCTACTGCCTTGCAGTTCCTTTCCGCCTGAACATACTTATGAATAATTCCTCACATTTTCGGGGATCCATTCATCCCCAGTTGTTCTTGTGTTTCATGAAATACTTCGTATTGCTATCCGATCTCCCGAAGATCCTCTGCGGCCTAGTGCTCCCGAAAGTCTTGTCTGCCTGCATTATGGTTAAATCCATATGTCCGGTAATATTCATTAACATCCTTTGTCATTGTCATCCTGAGCCTATTGATTCATCATGTTGCGAATGCTCGCAATCATCAGTCGAACCCTGAAATTTGACCTTCCTGCTCAGACATTAATTTGGACATGAGTTGGTTCTCGGCCAATGAAGTTGCAATTCATTGTCCATCTAGTTTTATCCAACTTACTAATCTTTTGATCAGAGCCTCTGCTTCTGATCCTTCATTTTGGAATCATAACCCCTTTGTGCTTAAGCGCCGAATTATTTCGATGTGTCTATAATCCGATGCCTTTGCATCCCTTCTTGATTTGATTGAGTGCCGTTACTCACAATCATATCCTTTGCGGTCCGCCAGGTCCTTTGGTGGATTATTATCTGATAAGTGTCCTCCATATTCCATAAGCCTGTTAGTTATTCCCCCTGATACATAATACCTTTGGTAAATTGTATCATCTGCTTTGACTTCGATACTCTGCTTTCGACTCGCATCCCTTGCTTTGATTGCTGATTGTATAGATTCGTAAAATTGTCCCGATGGGTTGTATCTATGCTTCTGCCATCTGCGAGAACCTAGAAATTTCTACGAGTCATACTCTACTGGTATTACGCCAGAAATTTTTTCAACATTTCAACTTCACTAAAAGCTAGGAGTGAATGAGAGGTTATGCATTGAAGAAGTGGGAGTCGACCTTGAACTGTGTGTTCATGCCCATGGACCCGATGTAGAACTTATCATGGAAGCTGCTCGTAAAAATAATTATTTCCTTGGAACAAATTCATCTTGTATCTGAGAATTGATACTTTGCAATCGTGGTTCCGACCATGATTGTTCTTCTTTGATCCCATTTCGCGGACAAGCTAAAGCACTTGTCTTCTGCAAACCAATATGCCTGCCAACCTCTATCTTGATTTACCCTCGAGTATTACCCCCTGGTATCTCGGGAATATCGCAGGAACTACATAACTTCTTATGAGTTCTTCATCGAACTACTATTGATCACTAATTCCAATATCCCCGGGTTCTGAGTGGTTGGTCACTCGAGAACACCGGTAAGTGAATCGATTCCTCACTCTGATTCGATAACTCTAAGTAATTTTTGTTGCTTACGAGTTTAGTAATCCTTCCATTCATTCCTAGCCTGGTCGGCTATATCAATAACATGCTAAATTTTAACTGTGCTACCTGGTCCTTCTTTCCGGAGCACAATTTATGGCGATGAACTACACTTACGTCGGTCTTCCTCATCTTATCATTTCACCTCGAACAACAAGCTTGATTTCGAGCTTGCGCCGTATCCATAGTCCCATTAACCATTCGCCTCATCATTCCTTTGACTTGATGTCATCGCCGATCGATTATAACTTCATGAAATCTCTCGACAAATGTGTCGCGATCATCATCAACACTCTGAGCTCTTCCAGGATATCAATCGAATTCCTGGCTAGAAATACCATCTCTGCCCCTCGATGACTTGTGATATCATCGATGACATCTTGACTTTCTGCCAACATAGAACCGATTGTGCTTGGTTATTCCTTACGTTCTGAGATAATCTTGGAATTGTTTCTTGGTATCTCTTGAGATCTTTGAACCAAATATTTACTTGACACCATATCATTGCTGCCACGAAGCATGACTGTGGAATTTCAAATATCAACAAGAACATTGGAGGCACATTGCCAAATGTTTCTTGCTCTATTATCCAAACATCATTGTATGGGTAATATCATGAAATTTTCCTCGCTCATTTATCTACATACTTTTGAACTTGTTGTCCTATCATGTATAACCTGCTCCACTTTTCCTTGAGCAGGATGTACTCCCAATTCTTGTGTGTAAACACATTTTCCTTTCCAATGGTTTGTTTAACCTTCTCGCGATCTATATGATATAAGCAGAAATAAATCCCTGCTTATGAAAACCCCTCGAAGTACAATTCGGTCAGTAAGACCCCGTTACTATTGTTGATGACATTCCGGTAACCACCGATGGACGAGAACTTTGCCTAATGGTCCGCCTCGTTCAACGAGAAGGAAAATGGTTCTCTTCGTCCCTCGCCCTTGGTACCGACGTTGTTATCGACTTAACTGACAGGCTATTCTCTGACATACCTTGATGTCGAGACCGTTAAGATGTCACCGTTCTCCCTACTTTTGATCGACACCCCCCCACAGTTCCACAGGATCGGAACCTGACTCTCCTGTACATCCTTGATTTCGAAGAATCATATGCTCTTGGCTTTGTGTGTTATCATGAGCCACCCTCCGAGAGTTGATCTATTCCCGATACTCAGAACCCCCTTCTTATACTCTGTTCAGGTATCGATCATTTGTCCATTCACTTGAAATCTCTTATTATAACCTCTTACCTTGCTCTCGATGTTTCCTTAAGTTTCAACTCGAGAGATACTCCTACCACACTCCCTGAATTGTGCACCAGATAAATAATCCTATAAGGGCCAGTTCCCTGGAAGTTACTCTTTACTTCCCCACTTAAATCTCGGGATGAGATTTCTTGTAGTGGAGGAGATTTGTAACATCCCCAGCATCACACTACAGTAATCCCTTATGATCACTGCCAAGTCATCCTCCTTTGCATTGCTTAATCACAGTGGTTAAACCTTTCATTTCAAATTCCTCTCTGAAATCAATTCAAATTAAAAGTGCAAAATAAAGTTGCTCAAAAATTTCTGGAAAAATGTTCTTCCTCTAGCAAATATTCCAAAACAATTTCTTGTTAAGTAAAACAATGTCACCCTTATGCTAAAATGAACAGTAGCAATTAAACAGTGCTATTTCAGCAATTTAAAATTGCTAATTCATTTTAGTAAAATGCAAATGAATTCCACTGGCCTCCAAAATATGTGTGCCAGTGCCTAAAATCACCAGGGATTTAATGTGACACTTCCCATATTTTTACTAAGTGAAATGGATGCCCAATTAAATGCCTTTTCTTCACTGATACAAAAATAAAACAGAAAAAGAAATAAAAGGAAAAAGGCCAGAGCCACTTACCTGGCGCCAGCCCAGCCCAACTGGGCCTTTCCTCACCTGCCACGTTGCCGTGTTGCCGTCTCCATGGTCGCGCTCGCCTCCTCCACCCGCTGCTCGACACCGCGACGAGGCAGGCGAGCGCGAGGGGATAAGCTCGCCCCCTCGTCCTTTCCCCCTGGTCGCCTCCTCCATTTTCCCTCTTCCCTCTCGCACGCGCGCACGTTCTCTCTCTCCCTGCCCCGAACGCCACCGCCGCCGCCGCGCCCGGCGTCGATCCACGGCCACCGGCGACCATTCGCGTCCCCGACAAGCCAGACGTATTTGCCTCGTTCGTCTACACCGACCACAACTCGCCGTTGAGCCAGGGAGGGACTGCTCAGACGGAATCGAGCTCGACACCGACTTCACTATCACCGACGAACTCCGGTGACCCCGAGCTCCTCGGCGCTCCTAAGCTTCCACGGGCTTTTCGTAGCCGCGCGGTGAGCTCCTCTTTCCCTCCTTTTCTTTTCCCCATGCCGTAAGCTCTCCCGTAGCGAGCCCGTCATCCCGCCGAACTCTGGTCACCGCGTGACCTCGCCATCCGGCCGCCTTGGTCACTACCATGGCCTCGCGCCCGCGCCATTGGATGCGGCGCTTCATGCACGTCCTAATGCGACAGAAAACACGCGCGTTAGCTCGCTGTAGCCGTCCGGCCGATTCCACCCGAGAGCCACCGCCGCCGATGTCGACGGCGAGCTCCACTCCGGCCACCCCCGCACCTGGGATCGTCCTAGATGAACGCGGGTTAGACTGCACGTTCGAATGCCGCAAGAATCAAGCAAAACGGAGCACCGTAGACGATTCCCGAGCTCGGCGGAGATCACAGCCGCGTCCGGCGCTCGCCGGAGTAGATTCCGGCGCCGGCGATGACCTGGTGAGATGCGAGCCCCGCCCCCAGTCGTTGTCATGCGGGCCCGGGTCGCGGTTGACCGCGTTGACCATGGTCAATGCCGCTGACATGGCCACCTCTAACACTGACTAGTGGGCCCTCTTCCGTAATTAGTCTAATTAAATGATTTTAGTTAAAACTATTTCAGATTAACCTAAATAGCCATTGACAGGCCGGGTCCACTGGCTAATTAACTTAGTTTAGGTTTAAATTAATCCTGTCAAACCCACTGTCTATGACAGGTGGGTCCCGTAGGTCAGGTTTGACCTAGACCAGGCGGTTTGACTTGCTGATGTCACAGTGAGGTCAGGCTGATGTCATAATTTCCATTTCTGTTAATATAGCTAATTCAGAAAAATTCTTTAAACTTTAGAAATTCATAGAAAAATAACCGTAGCTCGGATGAAAATAATTTATATATGAAAAATGATCAGAAAATCGAGACGAATCCGAATATGCCCTCCTCATACCTGCCACAACCCTCTAACATGATGAACATGGAACTTTCCCCTTCGGTTCATCTGACCTATAATTGCCCGGGGCTGGTAAAATATCTCCGGATGTTTTCCCGCTCCGTCTGCAACGTGTAGCCCTTCGTCAGGTCTCCCCTAGCACCGTGTATCTGCCTTGTTACGTTTTGTGATGCTTTGATTGTTCTGTTATTTATTGTTTCTTCTCCCCCTTTCTTCTCGGTAGACCCCGAGACCGCTGACGATGCCCTGGAGTTCAACTTCACAACTGACGACCCTGCGTTTACCGCCGAGCAACCAGGCAAGCACCCCCCTTTTGAGCATACCGATAACGCCTATTCTTCTCTCTCTTATGCTTGCATTAGAAGTTGCTGCTATTACTGTTATCCTATTTCTGCTGCATAGCATGTTTGTTGTAACCTACTGTTGTTCCTACCTGCTTATCCTAAACTGTTTAGTATAGGCTGGGTAGAGACCCATCAGAGACCCCCCCCCCCATTTTGTCCCGACTGCCCCGCTGGATTATCAGAAGACCCGATCAACGGGATCGAAGACCAGGCCCCAGCACTGCACATCACTTCCCCTTAGTTGCTCGACACTATTGGGTTACTATCGAGTGCCGAGGATGATACCTCACTACTAGGGAAAACCTTATACACAGAATCTTAGCAGCAGCGCGGTACAGGAAGAGGCGCTACTGCTAATTAGCAGTAGCGCGGGGAAAAAACAGGCGCTACTGCTACTGACTTAGCAGTAGCGCGGGTCGGTGGAACCACGCTGCTACTAAAATTGACCGACCATTCCCGCCACCCTAGGTTTAGCAGCAGCGCGCTCTAGCTAACCGCGCTACTGATAAGGTAATAGTAGCAGCGCGCTTTTTTTGGGTGATGCTACTGCTAATTTTGAAACTGGCCACATGGTGGGCCCCTCTTAGCAGTAGCGCGTGTGCTAGAAGCGAGCTGCTGCTATCTTATTAGCAGCAGCGCGGTTTACTACCAGCGCTACTGCTAAGCCGCAGCATATACCACCTTTTCCCTCCCCCCTCCCCCTCCCCCATCCTCTCTTCCTCACTTTCCCCTACCTCCCACCTCCTCTCTCCCTCACTTTGCTTCTTCCTCACTACTTCTCCCCCCATTACTCTCCTTCTTCTACCTACCTTTCTCTCTCTTTATTACTCCTAGCTAACTACACCACCTCCATTAATGCATCTCCTTTCTCTTTTTCCTTCCCCCTCCACTAGTTGAAGTTGTCTCCTCCCAAACTAGCTAGCTAGGTAGATGTGGCATTTAGTGAAGTGACCTATGTACCCCCTAACTAGATCTAGCCTTGTCAAGAAGAGCTTTGTCCACTTTTGATCTCCCTACTACATCATCATCTCCATCGTGTGCTCGATCTCGAGATAGGTGATTAAAAATTTATGCTTTTGCAAGAATGGAAATATGTGTATGTGTGTGCGATATGACATAATCGGGCGATATGATGGAAATTGTGTGTGTGGCATGAGTTGACGCCGAATTGTGCGTGTGAGTTGCCTATGTTTTGCTGAAATGTCGATTTATTTCCGTTTCGGCGAATTCCGGGCAAACTCTATATGTCCTATTTTTAGGGAAGGTCATGCCGAATTTTTGTATGACTTTGATGCATGCACGCATTTTTATAATCAATTTGTTTATTATTACCGTGCAGGCGTTCATGATGGTCAGTGGAACGATGGTGGACAAGTGGTTGCGGTCGGCAGTGCAGGACATGAAAGAAAATAACCTGACAGAGGTTTTATGTCCGTGTCGAAGATGCAAAGGACGAGTTTGGCTCGACCCCTATGACGATGGTCGTGTCGAAGCGCACCTGCTCATGACTGGTTTCATGGATGGCTATACTCGATGGATAATTGAAGATGAGGATGATGATGTTGAGGACGCCGACGGGGCAGGCAATGACGACATGGGGCAAGACGAAGAGATGATCGATAATGGCGGCGGGGAAGAGGCCGGACATGGCGGCGAAGAAGGGGCCGGACATGGCGGCGGAGAAGGGGCCAGACATGGCGGCGGAGAGAACGTGGACTCCACGCCGCAGAGTTCGTCAGTACTAAGTTCAATCATGCGGGACCCTCATGTTCAAGCACTGCTTCGCAAGGAGACGAGTACTGAGAGAGATGCTTCTAGAGAGGAGGCCAAGCTGCAGCAACTGGTGGTAGACTCGAACACTCCATTGTATCATGGTTGCAATCCTGAGGTGACCCGCTTGAGTTTCACGCTCCAACTCCTGAAGACAAAGGCTAAAAACAAATGGACCGGCACTAGCCTCGATGAGCATCTCAAGTACCTAAAGGATGTTCTTCCCGCGGGGAATCTTTGTCCTACTAGTGTGGATGAGGCCAAGAAGATCGTGTGCCCTCTTGATCTGCCGCACGTTAGATACCATGCATGCATCAACGATTGCATAATTTATCGGAAGGAGCACGCGCAAAAAACAAGTTGTCCGGTGTGCAAGGCTTCTCGATACAAGAAGGCCGGGAAGAAATCTCCCCAGAAAGTTGTATGGTACTTACCGATCACTCCCCATCTCCAGCGGTATTTCGTAGATCCCAAGGAAGCAAAGCTCATGCGCTGGCACGCAGAGAGGAAGAAGCCCGACGATGGAGATGATCCGAAGCTGAGACACGTCAAGGATGGAAGCCAGTGGAGAGCGTTGAACGGCGAATATCGGTATTTTGAATGTGATGCAAGGAACATCGTGCTCGGCACGTGTACCGATGGCATCAATCCGTTTGGCAACCAGAACACCAACCATAGCACATGGCCCGTGTTTGTATGGATGTACAACCTCCCCCCTGGTGGTGCATGAAGTCGAAGTACATTCACATGAGCATGCTGATTCAAGGGCCGAAACAACCGGGAAATAATATTAATCTGTATCTGGGGCTACTTCAAGAGGAGTTAGACACGTTATGGAAAACACCAGCCAAGACATGGGACGCCAGCAAAGGCAAGTATTTCTATATGAGAGCCACGCTGATCACGACGGTGCACGACTATCTCGGTTACGGATATGTCGCAGGCCAGGTGTGCCATGGATATTGCGGATGCACTCGGTGCATGGATGATACGACGTCTCAGCAGCTAACGTCAAGGAAAGATGGCGGGTCTGGGAAAATTGTGTACATGGGGCATCGAAGATGGCTCGAGAAGGACGACCCGTGGAGAAACCGTGGAGATCTATTCAATGGTGACGCTGAGCATCGAGGACCTCCACGTAAGCGGAGCGGCGCCGAAATCGATGAGCTGTTGAAAAACTGGGAACAGTGCCCCACACCGAGAAAGACGATGAAAAAGGCGCCGGAGCCACTGCTGAAGGTATGGAAGACGAGGTCTGTGTTCTAGGACTTGGAGTACTGGCACAAACTCGACACACCTCATTACCTTGATCAAATGCATATTTGTAAGAATGTCCTTGAGAGCTTGCTCGCGACACTGATGAACATGCCAGATAAGACCAAGGATGGGCCGAAGGCAAGAAAAGACTTGCAAGATTTGAAAATCAGGGAAGATCTGCACATGCCGCCCCGTAAAAAGTCAGACGAGAAAGAGACGGAGACAGAGACGGAGACAGAGGCGCAGGAGAAGAAGGGCAAAAAAGTAAAGGAAGAGGATTATTGCCACCCTTCTTGCTTCACCTTAAGTACGGCTGAGATCGATCAATTCCTTAAGTGCCTTACCGGAGTCAAAGTTAGTTCCGGTTACTGTGGCAAGATAAGAAGATATCTATACACGAACAAGAAAAGGTTCAACGGGATGAAGTCCCATGACTGTCATGTGATGATGATGCAGATACTACCTATTGCCCTTAGAGGGATAATGGACAAGCACGTCCGTGACACGCTTATTGGTCTCTGCAACTTTTTCGACGTCATCTCTCGAAAGTCGATCAGTGTGAAGCAGCTCCGAAGGCTACAGGAAGAGATCATTGTGATACTGAATGAGCTTGAGATGTACTTCCCGCCCGCGTTCTTTGACGCCATGGTGCATCTGTGTGTCCATATTGTGGACGACATAATAGACCTGGAGTCGTCATTCCTGCACAACATGATGCCATTTGAGAGGATGAATGGGATCATCAAAGGATTCATTCGTAACATGTCCCGTCCGGATGGAAGCATCGTCCAGGGCTATCTGACACAAGAGTGCATCTCTTTCTGCAAGAATTTTCTATATGGCGCAGACCAGCCGCCTGGTGTTGGTGTTGGTTTGCCCGTTAACAAGCACGATGGGAGGCTCGAAGGAGAAGGTCACTCCAATGGTCGCAGGGCTCTAAGGACAGATTGGTCATATATGCCTTAGCACATGGCCCCTCACCCAACCTCGTCACCTATCAGGCATATGATATCAACGGATACACGTTCTACACGGAGGCCAAAGATATGGACAGTGATGATCAGAACTCAGGGGTGACAATGGAATGCATGACCGGCAGCGACAATGGCGCAACTGAGAGATTTTACGGAAGGGTCGAGGAGATCTGGGAGCTTGACTACTCTGGACTGCACAACGCGATGATGTTCCGTGTCAGATGGGCTAAGAATGTCGAAAGAGAAAACCGGTATTTCACTACCATGACTATACCCGACGCCAAGAGCGCTACCGTGAACGCTATCGCAAAAAACGAGCCATGGGTACATGCTAAGCACGTGACACAATGCTTCTTCATAACCAACCCGTGCAATCCCAGCCGTGTTGTCGTGAGGAGAGGCAAAAGGAACATCATTGGAATGGATGGAGTCACCAACGAGGAAGATTACGACCAGTACGGCAACCCAATGACGGAAGATGACGATGACAATGAAGTATACGTCAAAAGAAGAATCAATACTACATTACCTAAGAAAGATCGTACTCCATGGAAAAGGAAAAGTCACAATGAGGGGCTCAATTATTCTTCAACGAACAAGAAGGGAAATAAGCTCACTCAAAAACGAAAACGTCAACGCTGAGGAACCGTTATCGGTCAAATGATGTAATATATATGTTCCTATTTTGTGTACACACTTAACCATTATGCATGGGTCAAATGATGTAATATATATGTTCCTATTTTGTATACATAGGTCAAATGAGGTACTGGTTATAGCAGTAGCGCTTTTCTGAAAAAGAGCTATAGCTAGTCAAGTTAGCAGTAGCGCTGTCCGGATAAACACGCTATAGCTACATGTGATAGCAGTAGCGCTTTCTGGATAAACGCGCTATAGCTAAGTTAGCTATAGCATGTTCTTCCGGAATGCACTACTGCTACCTCGACTTAACCCCCCAAATCCCCACTCTCTGCTTCTTCCCGCCTCTGCTTTTCCCCCCAAATCCCCACTCTCTCTTCCCCCGTCGTCGCCGCCAGAGCCCTGCCCTCGCCGCGCCCCTGCGCTCGCCCCCGACCCCGGCACTCGCCCCTGACTCCAGCGCTCGGCCCCGTCCCGACGCTCGCCCCCGTCTCCCCCGACCCCGGTGACTCTCGGTGCCGTCCGTCTCCCCCGACCCGCCTTGTCTCGGTGCCGCGTCGTCTCCCCCGACCCCATCTCTCTCTCTGCCCTCTGTAAGCCCTCTCCCCTCCCCTCTTCTCTGCTATTTAGTGCTAGTTAGTATGAAATAGTAAGAACCCTAGGCTATTTTTTAGTGTAAGAAAAAACAGAATTGATTATATAGGTTTCTTGCATTTTTTAGTTAAAGCAATTGTTGCTATTTAAATTTTATAGTGCTAGTTAGTTAATTAGAATTAGTATGAAACCTAGGACAGATTAGTTAAAGCAACTATTGCTATTTAAATTTTTTTAGTTAAAGCAATTGTTGCTATTTAAAAAACAGAATTTGAAGTGGACAGATTAGTTAAAGCAACTATTGCTATTTAAATTTTTTAGTTAAAGCAATTGTTGCTATTTTTTAGTTGCAAATTTGAAGTGGACATGTGATATGTGGACATGTGATTTGGACATGTCATATTTGGAATTTGGACATGTGATGTTTTGGACATGTCATATTTGGAAAATGATGATTATGTGCAGGGTAAATGATCCGAGTGGCCTATGTTTCTCCGGAATGTTGATTCATTTCCGTTCCGGTGAATTTCAGGCGCTTGATATGTCCACTTTTTAGCAAAGGTCATGCCGGAATTTTCCGTGAATTTTGGCATGACTTGTGCTAGAAAGTAGGCATATTGAGTGCCGGGAGTTGCTGGGAAACGGCATTCCGGCAAACATAGATCTTTTTTTATGTCATTTCTCATTTTTTTTATAGTTTTAGAATTAAACGAGGAGACTTAATCATAGGAAACATGTCGAACAACGAAGAAACCGGGCCTTCTGACCAAGATGCAGACGAGATGGATTATGAGGTTGAACAACAGTACCTCGACTTTTTGTCTCCTAAGCACAGTCAAGGTTTGCAGGTCACCCTCGATGATGGTACTGACGCCAACATCGACACCGACGGCGCAAGCACCGATGGCGGCGCCGAGACCGGCGGGGAAGGTACCGGCGGGGAAGATACCAGCGGGGAAGGTACCGGCGCAGATTCCGCTACCGAAAAGAAGAAGCAGAAGAAGCAGAGGATACAAAAACCTAACAAACTTGGCATTGGACGACTGGTGATCACAAAGATGGCACCTGGCAAGTTTGAGCCATTAGAGCCAGAAGAACCTCACAAGTGCTATGGGAACCAAGTAGGATGCATCCTACGGGAATGCGCGAGCATCAACGACGATGACTTAAGGAGTAAAGAACATTTAAGGCAGTTGCTCCTGATGAAGTTGCACAAGAGATTCAAGTTCCCCGACTGGGATGATAGCATAGAACAACCGTGGGATGATCCGAAGATGAAAAAGATTAACAATCACGCCATGGGCATGTTCAGCAATGATTTGGCCTCCTGGAAAGGGAGGGTGAAACGAGCTATTGAGGCTGAGGAACCCCTGTCCAAGATTCTGGAGGAAAATCCGACACTTACGGAAGAGGAGTTCGAAAATTTCAAGGACACTTGCGCTACTGAGGCAGCCAAGGCTAAGGCTGCGAAATTCAAGAGCCTTCAGCAAAGGAACACGGGGAAGCATCGCCTCGGAAGCCGTGGCTCCTTGGCAAAAGGCCCATATGGGATAAGGAGGACGTGGAACGTGAAGCCGCGGGTCTCCCAGACCCCTTCGCGAAGTTCACCAACCCCTTGGAGCGTGACTTCATCAGGGCCCGCTACAAGTGGGACAAGGAAAAGAAGGTTTTTTACACGGACCAGATCACGAGGAGATTGATTAGAATACTGGTAATTATTTATTTACCACCTTACATTTAGCTCCTGATCAAGTCGACTACACATTCGTAAATGGTTCATGTTCCTTCTGCAGGAGAAGCAACACCAGCTTGCAGCCGAAAGCCCTACTTCGCCGATGAGGCCCAAGTGGGACACCCATCTCAACCAGGCCTTGAACGAACTTAAGGGACTCCCTTTGGGCCAGCGGCCGCAATATGGACGTGTGCATGGCGCCGGAGACGGCGTCATGTGGAAGGTGTTTTACAATGAGGGCCTGGAGGCCAAGAAGCAGAAAAAGAAGTTTAGTCAGGCAGACATCGACGAGAAGGTGAAGCTTGCGTTCGAGAAAAAAGCAGCTGAGGACGCGAAAAAAGCAGCCGAGGAGAAAAATGAGTTGCTACAGCAGGCAGTCGATGCAGCTGTAGATGCCTGCAGAAATGATTTCTCTACTAACTTGGTCCTGGCTATCATCAATTGGACGAAGGAAAATCCAGACAAGATGGTACATGATTTCCCCATGCCCAGTTTCGTCGGGAACAACTCGGTGAACACCACCACCGCACCATCACCTGCTCACGCATTCGGGCCTGCTCTCGCACCCGCACCCGCACCCGCACCCGCACCCCCTCATAGCAGCCCATCCTCAGTCTCTGGCGCGCTAGGCGGGCCTTCTTCTTTGGCTGAGCTTGACGCCCTCACGGTAATTACATGTCGCACCAACATATATATCTAGAATATTCCATTTTCGTTGCCTTTCGAATGTTTTACGCCACAGACATGTGTTTGCAGGCCGATGAAACCCCGCGCACCGTACTCTACTTGATCAAAGGCCAGAAGGTGGACGTGGGAAAGGGGGTGATAACGAAGCCCTTGGAACTCACGTTCCACAACCAGCCGATGCCCGGTGGGCACTTCAGGGTTACCTTGTCGAGTGTGAAATCGGGGCACGAGGATTTGCCTCCTCCAGTATGGCTAGGGGGAGAGGACGACGTGACCCCGCTGCGGATTGGAAGCTGCAAGGGTTGGGTGCTGCTATGGCCAAAGAATCTTCTTCGTCTAGAGCCGGCCGAGAGCACACCAATAACCACACATCAACAAGCATGTATGGAGACCACCACCCCACCTACGCAATTACCAGCGCCTGTAGTGCCGGGTGAGAGCGGCGGATGACATGATGAAGGGGGTCCAATAGTGGCTGATGTAACCGCCCCCGTAGAACAAAGAATGGATGATGAGATGGAGGTGGAGGACCCAATGAGTTTCCTCAATACAGGCGCCTATGACGGTGACTTAGATATGATGAGTCAGCCATATGACGAATCGGGCTATCAGCATGCTGATGAGGATGTGGATGATCTGCCCGGGCAGGAACGTCCTAGCAGGGATTGCAAGAAGTCTCTCTTCATGAAATCCTCACAGGACACGCCTGAAGATGCCGCCTCAACACAGGCTCAACTAGCCGAGGGTCGTACAGTGCTTAGCCTGGCAACACTGGGGCAGGGGTTAAGGAAGGGTCTGGAAGGTCAGCCCAAGAAAAAGGAGAGGAAGAGACCGGGGAAAATAGGCTCAGCTGCCTACAAACAAGCCAGAGCACATAGCAGCCAAACGGAGGATTTTGAAGAGTGTGTACCCGTCAAAGGTGCGGCCATGTTCCATGTCACGGGCGAGCCGATGCTACTGCCGAAACCGCTGGAGGCACTATCAGGGGATCTCAGGAGACTGCACGACCATGTGCTGTCGATTGAGAAAAGCCTACTAGCCTCGAAGGATCCAGGATATCCGACATACGTGGCTCGTGTGCCTGAGGGGAAGTGCTACATCGACACACGGCCCGCGGAGGTGTTCTTCCTACGGTTTGACCATATCTTCGAGATGTTTCTGACAAGGCAGCTCAATTTTACAATCATCCGCCTTTTTGCACTACATATGAGCTCCGTCATGAAGAGAGAAGAAGTCTCACAAATCTGTGTGGCGGATCCATACTACATGCACGAGTCCTTCTTGAGTCTCGGCGACTTTGAGCGTGAAACTGCTAGGGAGTACCTCCAAAACTTCATGGTACAGAATAAGGACCAGGAAATTGTCCTCCTGCCTTATCATCCAAAGTAAGTCAGTGCCGGACAACCTTTTCGTACATTTCAATCATTCCTTCTCGCTCATATGGAGAATAATTTGAGGTGTTTTTTCCCCACAGCAACGGGCGCGCCGTCCTTATCGTTCTTTACCCGCGAGTCTCCCACACCGTGTATTTCGACCCTACCATAAACTACGAGAAGAAGGACTACACCCACATAATGAATATTCTAGATGATGCTCTCCTAGGCTTCAGCATTAGGGGTGGCCACCTGCAGATCAGGAAACAAAGGAACATGAAGTTGGGTTTCTCGCATAAAACTAACTTCTGCTACATCCATGTCCCAAAACCAAGCAAGAACGATGGATTCTACCTCCTCCATCTCATGATGGAGTTTAGAACGGATCACCAAAAGCTTCGCATGATAGGCATAAATGATGATCATATCCGCAAGTGGGTAGAATCTCATGGAGAAGCGGATTATAAACTTAGAGATGACTTCTTTCGCATCCAGAGGGACATTGCGACGATCATCATGAAAGAAGTCGTCGATGAGAAGGGGATGTTCCACCACGGCCCTATATCGCGAGCTGACGTCCGAACTCGCATAGGCATGCAACGTCAGGACCTCACGCCATTCAAGAAGCTAGGGTCCATCCTTGATGATATGGAAGGATGGAACTTCTAGTGATTTATGATGCCAATGATGATGATATGTGTCGGTTGAACTTGTATACTTTCTGTAGCGATGAAACTTTGTGATGTCCACGGTCCCTGCCGAACTTGCGTAATGCTACTTTGTTAGTTTGGGTACGATGACCTGCGTACCTCTAGTTAATTAGTTTGCGTACTATATATTGCATCTAGTTGCTAACCCTTTCTTTTTTGTGTTGCTCTAGTATATTTTGTTGCATATGATTGTACATTCTCTTGATGAAGATGCATCTCTAACAGGTACGTAGATTCTTGATGGCGAAGAAGCAGTGCTATGTAGTGTACAAAGGGAAGGTTCCGGGAGTGTACGCCGAGTGGCCTGAGTGTCAGGCGCAAGTGGATAGGGTCTCGGGCGCCAGCCATAAAGGCTTCAAAAGCAGACAAGAAGCAGAAGCTAGTTACTTGAGGTTCATGCTAGCGCGAGAGAGGACTCGTAACCGCTGCCTCATGTACTGCATAGTTCTGCTCTCACTCATAGTGATAGCTCTTCTCGCGTATATCATTGTTTAGATGGATGACGATGTAGTTGCAAGTATTCGAGACTTGTATCGCTATTTTCGAGATGATGACGAGAGACCACTTTGTGTTGGATGATGATTATGATGATGACATGATTTGATGAGACTATTTGTATGTATATGCTATGATTACATTTTTATGTGTATGATATGCTAGAGATTATTGTATAAAGCCCTAAACAAAATTCAGCAGCACAAAATATGGAGAAGAAAAAAAATCAGAAACTAATAACAGTAGCGCGGGGTATGGCTTTAGCATCAGCGAGTTCTTAGTAGTAGCGCTCTTTGTTCAAGGGCGCTACAGCTATTAGCAGCAGCGCGTGTTGGAGACCAACGCTGCTGCTATCCCTCGATAGCAGTAGCGCGTGTCAAACCGCGCTACTGATAAAAGTTACCTGTGGCACCGTATCAGTAGCGCGGCCACCCGCGCTACTGCTAAGCATTTAACCCGTGCTACTGCTAGGCTTTTCCCTAGTAGTGCCTCATCAACACTTCTGATGTTAACCTTGTAGGTTAGTTCATCGGTTATGGTCATCGAGGGTGATTCCTCCTTCTCCATTCCCGATAACGACACCGTCGTGCGACTCCTCAAGAGTGGACCTCGAGGGTGATTCCTCCTTCGTTCACCTTGACGATAGCATCAGGTGGAATTCCAACGAGGGTGATTCCTCAGGGTTCCCCTTGGTGTTAGACACACGGTTACTATGACTTTGCATTGAACCATGTTACTAAAGACGGGTTGGCCCTGAGGGGTACCCGCGCGAGCTTAATTGCGAAGTGATGTGGAGACGGTTTGACCTGCGAGGTGCCCGTGAGATAACTACGAGGCGTGGCCGGGCATTCTTAGTCCTTGCCGCAAGTCCTCGACACGGGGCGACGGGGTCACATCGATCATGAGTCCTTGCCGCAAGTCCACGAGACGGGATGACGAGGTTACCGCGCGCTCCTAATCCACTAACGGTTTGGATATTTGATCTGAGGGGCCTCTGGCCCCATAGCACTAACCATCACGTGGGCATAGTATGGGCGTTCTGCGTCGTATACATCAGCCGAAGCTTAATGGACGTCAGCGTCTGAGCGGCGCGCGCTGAGTTGGACTGGATACGCAACCGCTCTTGTATTAAGGGGTTGCCAGGTCTGCTCTCGATGGCCCCAAAACATGCAGGAGTTCCCGGGGCGATGGCCCAAGACCCCTGGGGGCATAGGTTAGTCTGGCGTGCTGACCTCTCAAGTCTAGGTCGGGTTGCGGCGTATCGTTTGGCCGAGGCCGGGTATGACCCAGAAAAGTGTGTCCGGCCGGAGTTAAGCGAGCGTGGTGGGTAAGTTGGTGCACCCCTGCAGGGAAGAAAACATCTATCGATAGCCTGTCCTACGGTAACGGACACTCGGAGTTGTATCCCGATCGATACAACTAGAACCTAACACTTGAGATGATAACTGGATAGTATGGCTCTGGGATTGCTTTCTCGCAGGGAGTCGAGGAAGGATCTCTGGGCGAGGTTGATGACACTACTATTACTTTACATTATGTTATTCTATACTCTTCTAATGCTGCAAGACCGCTGAAGATACTGAAGATGCTAGTCTTCGATAGGACTAGGCTTTTCCCTCTATTCTGGCATTTCTGCAGCCAAGTCCACATATACAGCCTCCCTTTGATAATGTTGCATATGTAGTGTAGATCCTTGCTTGCTGAGTACTTCGGATGAGTACTCACGTTTGCTTTGTTTTCTTTTTCTCCCCATATCCTTTTGGTGCATCTAGATGACGGAGCCCCTGAGATAGCTGTCCCCGCCGATGGCTACTACTACTACCCTCCTGGCGAGTACTACTACGAGGAGCCGTCCGACGACCAGGAGTAGGTTCGGAGGGTCCCAGGCAGGAGGCCTGCGCCTTTTGATCGTAGCTTTTATTTTGCCCTACCTTTCTAAAGGCTTATCTGTTCCTCTGTAATATCTGTACTCAGATATCTGTTGCTTCTGTTGATGCTTGTATGCCATCGAGCTATGTATTCGAGCCCTCGAGGCCCTGGCTTGTAATATAAAGCTTGTATGACTTTTTTATGTTTTAGAGTTGTGTTGTGATATCTTCAAGTGAGTCCTTAGGCTTGATCATGTGCATTTGTGTGTATGGTTAGTGCATGATTAAGCCGGGGTCGTCACATTATGAACTGCAACAGGCCTAATATTTAAAAACAAGCAAACATAGTCATTCAAACTTGTATTGTGCAGGTCTAAGTACACTAGTTATTGGCTCTGTTTGGATCCATGGGTTAGAGTTAGTTTGAGCTAGTTTGGGCTCAAATAGCCCTAAAGTATCCGAACATGGGGGCTAGTTTGAGCTAGTTGCGTCTAACCCACCCAAAACAACTATCCCACCCAAGAGGTGCTAATTGGGGCTAGTTCTCCTTGTGCATTTATTGTCAATCTAACACTGTCATCCAAACACCTCTTTGGCTAGAGTTAGTTCACGGTTAGTCATTGTTGAGTATCATTTTTATTTAGAAAACGTAGGATAGCGTAGGATTTATTCTACCTTGACTTGTACTCCAAGATGACCATGTACTCCTATATATATGCCCACGAAGCTCAAGCAATACAATCAACTATTCCACTGATACGTCTCCAACATATCTATAATTTATGAAGTATTCATGCTGCTATATTATCATTCTTGGATGTTTTACAATCATTTTATAGCAACTTTATATCATTTTTTGGGACTAACTTATTGACATAGTGCCCAGTGGTAGTTGCTGTTTTTTGCTTGTTTTTTACATCGCAGAAAATCAATACCAAACGGAGTCCAAACGCAGCGAAACTTTTTATGGATTTTTTATGGACCAGAAGACATCCAATGGGCCAGAGCAGCACCTGGGGGGTGCCCCGAGGGGGGCACAACCCACCAGGGCGCGCCTGGGCCCCCAGGCGCACCCCGGTGGGTTGTGCCCACCTCGGTGGCCTCCCGCACAGCCTCTTCGCCCTATAAATTGCCAAATATTCCAAAAACCCTGGCAAAAAACCCTAGATTAGAAGTTTTGCTGCCGCAAGCCTCTGTAGACATGAAAAACCAATCTAGACCCTGTTCCGGCACCCTATCGGCGGGGGAAATCATCACCGGTGGCCATCTTCATCATCCCAGCGGCCACCATGATGAGGAGGGAGTAGTCCACCCTCGGGGCTGAGGGTTTGTACCAGTAGCTATGTGTTTAATCTCTCTCTCTCTCTCTCGTGTTCTTGAGATGGCAAGATCTTGATGTATCGCGGGCTTTGTTAATATAGTTGGATCATATGGTGTTTTCCCCTCTCTATCTTGTTGTGATGAATTGAGTTTTCCCTTTGAGATTTCGTTTTATTGGATTGAATACTTTTATGGATTTGAGAGCACTTGATCTATGTCTTGGCACTCATCTCGCGGATTCCCGAGGTGACATTGGGGTAATCTATGCATAGGGGTCGATGCACGTTTTCGTCCTTGTTTCTCCGGTAGAAATCTTGGGGCACTCTTTGAGGTTCTTTGTGTTGGATCGAGTATTATGAATCTGAAATTGTTTGATGCATATCGCATAATCAACTCACGGATACTCGTGGTGACATTGGAGTATCTAGGTGACATTAGAGTTGGTTGATTTGTATCATATGGTGTTATTTTAGTACGAACTCTTGGTTAGATTGATCAGAAAGAATAGCTTGGTGTTATTTTAGTACGAACTCTAGGATAGATTGATCTAAAAGAATAGCTTTGAGGTGGTTTCATACCCTACAAACAATTTCTTCTTATGTTCTCCGCTAGATAAAACTTTGGAGTGATTCTTCATCGCATGTTGAGGGAAGGTTATATGATCCAATTAGATTAGCATTGTTGAGAGATTGCACTAGCGAAAGTACGGACCCTAGGCCTCATTTTCAAGCATTGCAATACCATTTGTGCTCCATTTTATCAATTGCTACCTTGCTGTTTTTATTTATTCAGATCATAAAAATATATTTCTACCATCCATATTACACTTTTATCACCATCTCTTCGCCGAACTAGTGCACCTATACAATTTGCCATTGTATTGGGTGTGTTTGGGACACAAGAGATTTATTTTATTTAGTTGCAGGGTTGTTTGAGAGAGACTATCTTCATCCTATGCCTCCAACGGATTGATAAACCTTAGGTCATCCACTTGAGGGAAAATTGCTACTGTCCTACAAAACTCTGCGCTTGGAGGCCCAACACGTGTCTACAAGAATAAAGTTGCGCAGTAGACATCAAGCTCTTTTCTGGCGCCGTTGCCGGGGAGGTGAGTGCTTGAAGGTATATCTTTAGATCTTGCAATCAAATCTTTTAGTTTCTCGTTTTATCACTAGTTTGGTTTATAAAATAAAACTACAAAAAATGGAATTGAGGTTGCATCATATTGTTCATCTTTATCATTCTTTCGTGAAAATGATGGAAAGGAAAATTGTGCTCAATTGATAGAAGAAGAATTCAATAAAATGTTTGTCATAAATGATGAGCATGATTGCAATGTTGTTAGTATGAATTCCATGAATATCCATGATGCTAATGATATGCAAAGCCATAAGCTTGGGGATGCTATGTTTGATGAAGATGATATTTTTAGTCCCCTAAGTTTTGATGAGAATATTTACTATGATGAAACCATGCCTCCTATTTATGATGATTATGGTGATGACATGTATGCTATAAAGAGTAATGATATCCATGAAACTTCTCATCAGGGTTTTAATTTCCAATCACATGATAGTTATTTTGTTGAGTTTGCTCCCACCACTATTCATGAGAATAAATTTGCTTATGTGGAGAGTAAGAAAATTTCTATGCTTGTGGATCATGAATAGAATGATTTATGTGATAGTTATATTGTTGAATTCATTCATGATGCTACTGAAAATTATTATGAGAGGGGAACATATGCTTTTACATATTGCAATAATATCAAGTTTCCTCTCTTTATGTTGAAAGTTTTGAAGTTGCACTTGTTTTGCCTTCCTATGCTAGTTGATTCTTGTTCCCATAAGTTGTTTGCTCACAAAATCCCTATGAATAGGAAGTGGGTTAGACTTAAAATGTGCTAGTCATATGCTTCATGATGCTCTCTTTGTGTTTCAATTCTTATCTTTTACGTGAGCATCATTGAAATCATCATGCCTAGCTAAAAGGCATTAAAGAAAAGCGCTTGTTGACTTGATTCTGTGCGAAAACAGAAACTTTTGTGTCCAGTGCAGAAATTCCTATATTTTAATGGAACGTGGAAAAATACTTAATGTTTTACAGTTGATGGGCATACAGATTTTCTACGTTGTCCTAATTGTTCAGAATTTTTGGAGTTACAGAAGTATGACGTTAATTCAGATCTTTATGTACTGTTCTGTTTTTGACAGATTCTGTTTTCAATGCATAATTTGCTTGTTTTCTAGTTTCTATGGCTTATATTGCTTAATATAAATTATGGAAATGATGAGGTACAGTAGGCATTGTGTGAGAACAATAATGAATCTTATCTTGACAGTACCAAAGTGAATGATTTGTCTTTATCATACTAACCTACCTCACGAAGTTCCGTTAAGTTTTGTGTGATTGAAGTCTTCAAGTTTTGGGTGAGATATCGATATGAGGAGAATAAGGAGTGACAAGACCCTAAGCTTGGGGATGCCCAAGGCACCCCAAGTTAATATTCAAGGAAGATCCAAGCAACTAAGCTTGGGGATGCCCCGGAAGGCATCTCCTCTTTCGTCTTCAACATTATCGGTAACCTCACTTGGAGCTATGTTTTCACTCGTCACATGATATGTGTTTTGCTTGGAGTGTCATTTTATTTTATTAGTATTTGATTTCTGTTATCTATAATAATGTTTTGCATCTTTTACTTCAATAAAAATGTCAAGTATAGCCTTTTCCATGCTTATTTTGCAAGTATATGAGTTGCTGTTTCAAAACAGAAAGTTTATCGCTGTTGCAAAAATTCTCTCAAAAAGTCAGTATGTGATAAAAGGTTGAATTTTTTTTGCATAGTAAGCTATAATAAATTTCTACAGTGTGGTAATTGTTTAGAATTTTTAGAGTTAGGTAAGTATGATGAATATTGCACTCTTTACAGACTGTCCTGTTTAGACAGATTGCTGTTATGTTTGCATTGTGTGCATATGTTTGCTTGTTTAATGATTCTATTTGAGGATGGAAGTATTAAATATGCAGAGGCATTTAGTATGCAATGTTGAATAATAATTTTAGTGATTTGCTACGGTAGAGAATGATAACGTTTTTGCATTGATTTATATTAACTTATCTCACGAGTTCTTGTTGAGTTTTGTGTGGATGAAGTTTTTAAGATTTAGGGAAACCGTGATATAAAAGGAATTAAGGAGACACAAAAGCTCAAGCTTGGGGATGCCCAAGGCATCCCAAGTTAAGAATCCAAGAAGTCTCAAGCATCTAAGCTTGGGGATGCCCCGGTAGGCATCACACCTTTCTTCATCAACAATTATCGGTTAGCCTCGGTTGAGCCTAAGTTTTTGCTTCTTCACATGATGTGTGCCATTCTTAGAATTTTATTTTGTTTTGATTGCTGTTTTAATAAAATACTTAGATCTAAAACTTTTAAATAAGAGATAGTCCTCAAATAGCTACCCATTTACTCAACTACTCGCTTGATCTTCACTTATATCTTTTTGGAGTAGTTTGTTATTTACTCTTGTGCTTCATTTATATCATGTGAGTAATTTGTTGAATGAATTGAATATCATGAAGTTGAAATTATATGTTCATATCATGCCTAGTGGTAGCTTCACATTGGGTTTAGAAAGTGAAATCTTTTGAAGCTTGACAATCACAATATTGGTCATACAAGCAATCCATGAATGATTACTATAAGGAAGAGAACTTTCACATGCAAATACACTATCTTGGAAATCTTTTGTGATTGTGAGCCCCCATTAAAATATTATATGCCAAAATTGTTGACGTTGAACAAGGAAGACAACGTAATGATTTATGTTTGTTCATATTCACATAGAAGTTATATTGTCATAGATCCTTCAACATGTGGTGCTTGCCCCCCATCTTAGCTAGCAAAAAATTCCGCACCAAGTAGAGATACTACTTGTGCATCCAAAAACCCTTAAACCCAAATCTTATTTTCAAGAGTCCACCATACTTACCTAAGGATTGAGTAAAATCCTTCAAGTAAGTTGTCATCGTTGCAATAAGGCAATAAAAATTGCTTCTAAAAGTGTTAGATCATTTAGTGTAAAAGAAAATTGAGCGTTGTACGAACTTGTGATGGCAAAGAATAAAAGCAACAGACTTCATAATAAAGGTTGCTATCATAAGGGGCAATATAACGTGACGTTCTTTTGCACTAAGGGATTGAGCATACAAACAAAAAGCGCATGGCAACCTCTGCTTCCCTCTGCGAAGGGCCTACCTTTTACTTTTATGTATTTACTTTCATGCAAGAGTCAAAGTTTTTCTCTCTATTCCTTTTTATTTTTCTCTTTTGGCAAGCATCATGTGGTGAGGAAAGATCTAGGCACATATATCCAGTTGGATATGGGTAGCATGAGTTATTATTGTTGACATCACCCTTGAGGTGAATACGTTGGGAGGCAAAATTATAAGCCCCTATCTTTCTATGTGTCCGATTGAAATGTTTTGCTCATGTGTATGCGGTGAGTGTTAGCAATCATAGAAGGCTATATGATGGTTGAGTATGTGGAGCTCTTACTTAGACTCTGTTGAATAAGTTGAATTGCAATTGTTTGGTGACTAAGAATATAGGTTGTTGATTTTCAAGAGAATTCATTGTTTGAACCTTAACATGTGAATTGGTTGCTACTTTAACATGATGAGTTTTATGAGAAAGAGTTGCTGTTATGATGCTAGGAAAAGTGATTGAAATTACTATTGATCAAACTTATGCACTTTCCTAGCATTCACACTTCATAAATTATTTCTTTTATCATTTACCTACTCGAGGACGAGTAGGAATTAAGCTTGGGGATGCTGATACGTCTCCAACGTATCTATAATTTATGAAGTATTCATGCTGCTATATTATCATTCTTGGATGTTTTACAATCATTTTATAGCAACTTTATATCATTTTTTGGGACTAACTTATTGACATAGTGCCCAGTGACAGCTGCTGTTTTTTGCTTGTTTTTTACATCGCAGAAAATCAATACCAAACGGAGTCCAAACGCAGCGAAACTTTTTGTGGATTTTTTATGGACCAGAAGACATCCAATGGGCCAGAGCAGCACCTGGGGGGGTGCCCTGAGGGGGGTACAACCCACCAGGGAGCGCCTGGGCCCCCAGCCGTGCCCCGGTGGGTTATGCCCACCTCGGTGGCCTCCCACACCGCCTCTTCGCCCTATAAATTGCCAAATATTCCAAAAACCCTGGCCAAAAACCCTAGATCAGAAGTTCCGCCGCCGCAAGCCTCTGTAGCCACGAAAAACCAATCTAGACCCCGTTCCGGCACGCTGCCGGAGGGGGAAATCATCACCGGTGGCCATCTTCATCATCCCGGCGGCCACCATGATGAGGAGGGAGTAGTCCACCCTCGGGGCTGAGGGTTTGTACCAGTAGCTATGTGTTTAATCTCTCTCTCTCTCTCTCTCATGTTCTTGAGATGGCACGATCTTGATGTATCACGGGCTTTGTTAATATAGTTGGATCATATGGTGTTTTCCCCTCTCTATCTTGTTGTGATAAATTGAGTTTTCCCTTTTTAGATTTCGTTTTATCGGATTGAATACTTTTATGGATTTGAGAGCACTTGATCTATGTCTTGGCACTCAACTCGCGGATTCCCGAGGTGACATTGGGGTAATCTATGCATAGGGGTTGATGCATGTTTTCGTCCTTATTTCTCTGGTAGAAATCTTGGGGCACTCTTTGAGGTTCTTTGTGTTGGATCGAGTATTATGAATCTGAAATTGTGTTGGATCGCATAATCAACTCATGGATACTCGTGGTGACATTGGAGTATCTAGGTGACATTAGAGTTGGTTGATGTGTATCATATGGTGTTATTTTAGTACGAACTCTTGGTTAGATCGATCGGAAAGAATAGCTTGGTGTTATTTTAGTATGAACTCTAGGATAGATTGATCAGAAAGAATAGCTTTGAGGTGGTTTCGTACCCTACAAACAATTTCTTCTTATGTTCTCCGCTAGATAAGAACTTTGGAGTGATTCTTCATCGCACGTTGAGGGAAGGTTATATGATCCAATTAGATTAGCATTGTTGAGAGATTGCACTAGCGAAAGTACGGACCCTAGGCCTCATTTTCAAGCATTGCAATACCGTTTGTGCTCCGTTTTATCAATTGCTACCTTGCTATTTTTATTTATTCAGATTATAAAAATATATTTATACCATCCATATTACACTTTTATTACCATCTCTTCGCCAAACTAGTGCACCTATACAATTTGCCATTGTATTGGGTGTGTTGGGGGCACAAGAGATTTCTTGTATTTGGTTGCAGGGTTGTTTGAGAGAGACTATCTTCATCCTACGCCTCCCACGGATTGATAAACCTTAGGTCATCCACTTGAGGGAAAATTGCTACTGTCCTACAAAACTCTACGCTTGGAGGCCCAACACGTGTCTACAAGAATAAAGTTGTGTAGTAGACATCATCCGGCAATCTCTCTCTCTCTCCCTTTTAACTGTCATGAGCTAGAAACTAACTCTAACCTCTAGCTAAGTTAGAGTATCCAAACAGTGCCATTGTTAAATCAAATGGAAAGGCGTGATAGATACTCCCTCCAGTCCTTTTTACTCTGCATATAAGAATTGTCTGAAGTCAAACTTCATAAAGTTTAACCTTATTTATATGAAAAAATATCAACATCTACCATGCTAAAGTTATACAATATGAAAATTTAAGTCATGACACATGTACTGGTATTGATTTCATATTGTGAATGTTGGTATTTTTTTCTATAAAGTTGGTCAAACTTTACGAGGCTTGACTTTAGACAAATCTTATATGTGAACTAAAAAGATTCGGAGGGAGTTCAACATGCTTAACAGCAACCAAATATAGTCATTCATAGAGCTATTGTTAAAATTGGTATTGATGAAATTGAACTGCACAATTCATACTAGCACATTGTCGGTGCAACAAACCCCAGGTGTGTGTTGCCCGGACTATACACAGGCTCAAGAGCAAGGTTGCAGCATCCAAGACAAGGCCGAGCAGAAGAGATAGCTCTTTGAGAAATCAAAGGGCGGATCAAGAAGACCAAGACCAACCAAATGAGCAAGATATCACTAAGGAAAAACCTCCCTTGCCGGGAAGACGAGCCTGGCGGGGTCGAGGTTACCCCAAAGACAAGCCTCAAGACTTCCCCGGCAAGCTTGCCGGGGACGCCGAGGGCAAATTACCCTGCCAAGGCTCCACCGCTCCACCTCACAGCAACGCAAGTCACCTATCGGTGCGGTGTTGAGACACCAAGTGATTAAGTGGCTGTTATTTGGCACGTGGCAGCCATTTCTGAGGAAGATCACCCCTAAATGACACCCGTCCAGGAGACATGTCACGCAGATAGGTGAGAAGGTGGCTGAATGGCGCGACAAGGCTTGCCGGGCTACACCCACGATGTGACACTAAGCGGTGCATTTAATGCACCTTGTCTTGTCTGCAGAGTTAGGTATGATAGCACTATTTGCTATCCAGTCAGTACGTAATGACTGATTTGCCATTGTTGTGACCCCTTGACCTATAAAAAGAGGGCCGTGGTGACCTTAGAAAGGATTCGGACCCCTGTACGCTCATACGCGCGTAGCTGCTCTCGTCCCAAGGCGAGCTTGCCGGGCTAGAGCGCTGCATCTCCACCACGGTCCTTTCATCAATCCACCAAAGCAGGAGTAGGGTTTTACGCCTCGCTGCGGCCCGAACCTGGGTAAAAATTGCTCGTGTCATCACCGCCATGCTGCTCTACGCTCTCCGCTCTTTGTGCAATGCGCTCTTCCCCCTTGCTGAACCACAAGGGGCCGATGGTCCCATAGGTGGCCAAGTTATACCACGACATCTTTGGCGTGCCAGGTAGGGGGAAGCGCTTTCGCGAACCTGAGGGTGTAAGCAGCGCATCATCTTCATCATCGTTTTCTTCATCAACGGGTTCATCATCCATGGCGCCCAAGAAAAAGTCCGGTGCTATGGCTCACGCGTCCACCTCGAAGGCCCCTTCGCTCACGGCCACTGGCGCCGTAGGGGCTACGGGGACGCACAGGGACGTGGACCCTACGGGGGACATGGCCGGCGCAGGCGGCGTCGTCACCATTCCCCCTACGGCCAAAGCGCGAGCGGGAGGCGCCGGAGAAGGACAGTGTCAACAGCATCCTAGCTGCCATGCTCCACAAGATGCGGGTGGAGAGATTATTCCATCTCCACCTCTCCACCCCACTGAAGGACGCAGCCGCAGTAGTGGCACTCGCTCTGGGGCGAACCGCAACCCTCTTGCCACCCCCGCTGCGGGTGCGGGTATAGGGCACGCGCCACCCCCAGGACAAGCTAGCCGAGACAATGCGCCGAATGGGGTCGCCAATCCCCAAGCCCATCCTCCTCGTCGCCACGCCACTCTGGCGACCGGCGCACGGCGACGAGAGCACGGCACCGTCAGAAGCCAGGCGACGTCGCGATCTACGTCATTGTCTATGCCGAGCACCGCTTTGGAAGCCATGGCGCAGGCCCAACTCCTGTTGAGATTTCCACCGGCGGCCGATCAGATGGATGAGTGGAGAGCCACCATTCAGAGCTTGATTGGTTTCGCTGAGGCGGGAGGATCACAACGGGGAGGCCCGCCACGGCCTCCATAGGCGGCGACAATAGCCCGAGCCGCTGGTCGTACCGAAGGGGCCACCCCCACAGTGCAATCCCCTTCGCGGCAGCCAGCACAGGGGCCGCAACCAGAGCCGTGCGACCAGGAACCCAACGATGTATCGATGGCTTCATCTGATCCTCGGGCACGTCGAGACCAGCGATGAGTCCTGGAAGACAGGCGGAGGGAAGACGCGCGCGTCACCATCGAACGACGCCGCGAAACCCGCTGCCAGTCTGATAGGCACAATGGCCCCGACGTCGATGAGCCCATGCCCGGCGGAGACGGATATCTGCCTTTCGAGTTTGGGTGCCCCGCCTTCACTCACGAGCTACGGCAAGTACGTTGGCCATCTGCCCGTACGTTCAAGCGAGAGATACCAGAAAAGTACGATGGAAGATTGAACCCGACAGAGTTCTTGAGCATCTACACCATCGCTGTTCAAGCCGCCGGAGGAAGAGATGAGAAGGTATTCGCCAACTACTTCCCTTTGGCACTCAAGCCAAACATGAGGTCATGGCTGATGCACTTGCCGGAGAACTCCATCTCAACCTGGGCTGACCTGTGCCATGAATTTGTTGGTGCCTTCACGGGCGGTCATCAAGAACCAGGGCGGCCCAGCAACTTGCAGCTCCTCCCACAGAAGGAAGGAGAGAGTTTGTGGAAGTACATGCAGAGGTTCAGCCAGGTGCACAGGAACATTCCAGACATCCACTCGGCAGCTGTGATAGCTGCATTCCAGTCCAACGTACGCAACCGCAGGATACGTTTCAAGATGAACGTCCGGTTGCCCAATACTGTGAATGAGCTATACACTTTGGCGGATAAGTGTGCCCGAACAGAGGAGGGGAGGCGACTCCCCGGCGAAGAAGATGGCGTCAACGTTGACTCAGAGGACAATGACAACGCCACCAATCAGAAGAAGAAGAACAAGAAACACAACAAGAAGCGCAAGGATAAAGCAGTGCTGGCTGTTGAAGGATCGGGCACTCCTAGTACCACCAAGAAGGCCAAGACTGAGCCTCCCGGCAAGGAAGTTGCCGTGTGCACTGATTGCCGGGAAGCCGCGGCTGCCGAGAAGGCTGGGAAAGCTGACAGGCCGTACTGCAAGATCCATCGGACCAAGGGCCACGATCTTCAAGAGTGTCATCAGGTTGAGCAACTCGTTAAGAAACAGAAGGCTGAGTACGAGAGGCGGGACAAAGAGAGAGACCAAGATGGTGTTGGCGGGAAGGGCCAAGGTGGCAGAGGAAGTTACCCCGGCAAGGCCCGTCAGTATCAAGGGAAACCTGCCAGAGACCGTGAGAAGAAGGAATGCGATGGCGGGAGTGATGAAGGAGATGAAGAGGAAACCAGCGAGCAGGAGTTCCAGAAGGCCATTGACACCATGTGCATTGACGGAGGTGCATCCTTGCACTCCTCTCACCACCAGCTTAAACAGTGGGTGCATGAGGTCAATGTCGTGGAGCCAGCGGCAGATTCTCGGAAGCCACTCAAGTGGTCCCGCACGCCCATCATCTTTGATGAAGAGGATCACCCTGACCGCACCACCGCGGTAGGGTGTTTGCCATTGTTGGTTTCACCAACAATCTGCAACCTCAAGGTCACAAAGATGTTCGTTGACGGTGGGGCCGGATTGAATCTGATTTCTCCCAAGGTCACCAGCAAGCTCCAGATAGCAGATGAAGAGCTCAAGGTTACTGGTACTTTCCAAGGGATCAACCCCGGCAGGAGTCGTCCTAAGGGGAAGATCACACTGCCGGTAATGTTCGGGGGGGAGTTAAACTACCGGACTGAGAAGATCGTGTTTGATGTGTTTGACCTCCCCCTGCCATACAATGGAATCCTTGGTCGCCCAGCCCTGGCAAAATTCATGGCGGCATCCCACTATGCCTACAACACACTGAAGATGCCAGGGCCAATGGGCGTCATTTCCATTCCATCAGACAAGAAGGACACAATCATATGTGTGGATAAGATGTACCGAGAAGCAGTTGCTGCAGAGGCCGCGGAAGCTGCCGCTCCCGCCAAGGAAAGCAAGAAAGGAAAGAAAGCTAGCAAGGATGCCAGCAAAGAATCCGGGAAGTGCGCCTCTTCGGAGTGCGCTGCGCCTGTTGATGACTTGCTGGAGAGTTCCAATAGCAAGAGATCAAAGGTTGCGGCGCCCGCTGTGAAGAAGGTCCCGGCAGGGCTGGTTGGCGCTGATGGTACATTTACTATCAGATCCACCCTCGACAACAAATAGGAAAGCGCGCTCGTTGCCTTCCTGCGGGCGAATGTCGATGTGTTTGCTTGGCAACCATCTGACATCCCCGGTGTTCCCAGGGAGGTAATCGAGAACCACCTTGCTGTCTGCCCACATGCTCGGCCCGTCAAACAGAAGGTCCGAAAGCAAGCTTTAGAGCGGCAGCAATTTATTGCCGAAGAGATCAAGAAACTCGAAGCTGCTGGTTTGGTCAGAGGAGTATTACATCCAACTTGGTTGGCGAATCCAGTGGTGGTGCGCAAGGCGAATGGGAAATGGAGGCTTTGCATAGATTTCACAGATCTGAATAAATCATGCCCGAAGGACCCATTCCCCTTGCCGCGCATCGATCAGATTGTGGATTCCACCTCTAGATGCGACCTGCTTTCCTTCTTGGATGCCTACTCCGGGTACCACCAGATTTTCATGTCCAAGGAAGATGAAGAGAAGACCGCGTTCATAACCCCATGCAGCACGTACTGTTTTGTACGGATGCCCTTTGGGTTAAAAAGCGCTGGATCCACTTTTGCAAGAGCAGTACAGATTGGCTTTGAGTCCCAGCTGCACAGGAATTTTGAAGCCTACATGGACGATATAGTGGTCAAAACCAAGGATAAATCGACTCTCATTCGGGACTTGGAAGAGACCTTTGCAAATCTACACAAGATCAACTTGAAGCTGAACCTAGAGAAGTGTGTGTTTGGCATTCCTTCCGGCAAGCTACTTGGCTTCTTTGTGTCCCACCGGGGGATAGAGGCCAACCCCGACAAGATCAAGGCAATTGAGCAGATTCAAGCACCCAAGACAGTTAAAGACGTGAGGCGTTTGACTGGATGTGTTGCCGCACTAAGCAGGTTCATTTCCATGTTCGTCGAGCGCGCCCTACCGTTCTTCAAAATCTTGAAGAAGGCAGGGCCCGTGGAGTGGACCTCGGAGGCAGACGCTGCGCTACAAGATTTGAAGACCTATCTTTCCTCTGTTCCCACCTTAGTCGCTTCTAAACCACAAGAGCCGTTGCTGCTATACCTAGCGGCAACCAATCGAGTGGTTAGTGCAGTGCTGGTGGCACAGCGAGAAGTAGATGAAGGAGCAGCCGCAACTGCCGTCCCCTCTGGAGAGGAAAGCAAACTCGTCCCGGCAAGGTCAGATGCAGATCAAAACAAGGAGGAGCAGGGCAATGGAGACAGTTCCAAGGTCACGGCAAGGAAGAAGGAAGTGCAGCGGCCAGTGTACTTCGTCAGCTCCCTGCTGCAGGGGGCTAGGTCGAGGTACTCTGGCATGTAAAAGTTGATCCTTGGCCTCATCATGGCCTCAAGGAAACTGCGCCACTACTTCCAAGCCCACGAGATCACGGTTGTCACCCGCTTCCCCTTGCAACGCATACTGAGGAACCCTGAAGCCACAGGCAGAACAGTGGAATGGGCTTTGGAGTTATCCAGCTTTGGTTTGAAGTTTGAGAGCACATCAAGTATTCAGAGCAGAGCACTAGCGGAGTTTATTGCGGAGTGGACGCCTACCCCTGACGAAGAAGTACTGGAGATAGTTATCCCCGGCAAAGAAGCGCCCCAAGAATGGATCATGTACTTTGATGGTGCCTTCTCCCTACAAGGTGCAGGAGCTGGCGTGCTTCTCGTTGCTCCCACTGGGGAGCACCTCAAGTACGTGTTTCAAATGCATTTCCCCCGGGAGAAGGCTACCAACAACACTGCAGAATATGAAGGACTCCTTGCCGGGCTCAGGATCGCAACAGAACTGGGAATCAAGAGGTTGATCATTCGTGGAGATTCATAAGTTGTGGTGAGGCAAGTAAATAAGGATTATCAAAGCCCATTGATGGAGGCATACATAGAGGAAGTGAGAAAGTTGGAGGAGCGCTTTGATGGATTACAAACAGAACACGTACCGCGTGCGGAAAACAGCATTGATGATCATCTGTCAAAGTGCGCTGCGCAAAAACTCCCTGTGGATCCAGGGACTTTTGTTCTCCATCTGACTCAACCCTCTGTATCCCCGGCAACAATGGCCAGAAAGAGGAGGAAACTGAACTCCGGCAAGCCTCTCCGGGCAGGGCTTCCCGAAGCCCCCGGCAGAGAGCTTGGTGGGAACAACTCCCCTTCGAGCGGTGAGCTGCACCCTCCCGCCGAACTACCAGTCTTTGCGGTTGAGGCGTGCGCTACCATGAACGAGGAGGTGACACTGGTCCTTGTTGACGAGCCTCGGGCTCCAACTTGGGCGCATCACATAGTTCATTTCCTCCAAACAGGAGAACTTCCCGAAGAGCAAGAAGAAGCTGAAAGAGTAGCCCGGAGGGCCAGTATGTATCAGTTCGTTGACGACACGCTATACAGAAGAAGGCCCAACGGTGTGAAATTGAAGTGCACTTGCCGGGAAGAAGGAAAGGAACTGTTGGCAGAGATACACAAGGGTATGTGTGGCTCCCACATTGGATCGAGGGCCCTGGTTGGAAAAGCTTTCCGGCAAGGTTTCTACTTGCCCATGGCCCTCCAAGATGCTATTGAGCTAGTCACCAAGTGTGAAGCCTGCCAGTTCCACTCCAAGAATATCCATCAGCCTGCTCAAGCTCTCTAAACGATCCCTTTGTCATGGCCATTCTTGGTCTAGGGGCTCGACATCTTGGGCCCCTTCCCCCGTGCTACTGGGGGCTTTGAATTCTTGTACATCGCAATCAAAAAGTTTAGAAAGTGGCCGAAAGTGGAGCCCGTGAGGAAGGTGACCGCAGAGTCAGCTGTCAAGTTCTTGAAAGGATTGGTGTGCCGTTTCGGAGTACTCGCCAGAGTCATCACTGACAATGGCACCCAATTCACAAGCCGCGCCTTCATGCAATACGTTCATGCCCTCGGAAGCAAGGTCTCATTTGCCTCTGTTGCCCATCCCAGAAACAACGGACAAGCTGAGAGGGCGAACGCTGAAGTGCTATGAGGAATCAAGAAAAGAACATTTGATAGGCTGCAGAATTGTGGCAGGTGATGGATCGACGAGCTGTCGGTGGTTCTTTGGTCCCTCCGTACGACACCAAATCGAGCTACCGGCCAGACTCCCTTCTCCCTAGTCTATGGGGCAGAAGCAGTGATCCCCATGGAACTCATATACGGATCACCTCGAGTACTTGCCTACGATGAAGTAGCGCAAGAACAGCACCGGTGTGACGACGTTGTGCTACTTGAGGAGAACCGTCTCCGGGCTGCTACGTGTGTTGCACGCTACCAGCAAACCCTGCATCGCTATCACAGCTGCAGGGTTCATGCCCGGAGCTTTGAGGAAGGCGACCTTGTCCTTAGGCGTGTTCAGTCCGCCAAGGGAGCAAACAAGTTGGCACCGAAGTGGGAGGGCCCTTACCGGGTAGTACGAGTCACCAGACCCGGCGCAGTCCGTCTGGAGACCGAAGATGGCATTCAGTTGCAAAACTCATGGAAGATTGAGCATCTCCGTAAGTTCTACCTGTAAGGCGCGGCTGTCGGGCCCTGCCCGGCAACCACCATTTTGTACAAGCCTTGCCGATGTTGCATGTAACCCTTTGTACAAAGCCAGGCGCAGACCCTGAGCAACAGATAAATAAACGAAGCGCTGGGAGCCCCAACAAAAAAAAACTTGCATGCATGCATAAGCATATCATGAGCATAGCATGATCATGTAGATAAGATGGCATGTAGCTCTGTTTTCATCTGCACTAAGCTGCAGGGTTCTTGCCGCAGACTTGGTCCCGAAGAGAAGAAATGGAGACGAGCCTACATAGCAGTCCCCGGCGAGCCAAACAGATAAGTTCCTTCTTATCCATACCTGTTCTGTAAAGTGAAAACTTGTGCATATGAAAACCTCATCACCTTCGAAACATAGGTGCTCCAATCCTTTGTCCCGAACGTTGCTTCGGTCAAGGTGGTCATAGTGGCCTTTGACAGAGAAGGTTTGACGAGGAGCTGGTCCATTTTTATAGTTTTATGCCCGGCAGGCCTAGCCCCACGGCAGCAAACTAAAGGCACCGGCAGGATAGCTTGCCGGGGAAAACTTGTTTACTTAAACATATAGAGGCATCTCGCCCCTGCATGGACATGTTACATGCACAAGTACCCGGCAAGGCCTGTCTTTTTCATTAATATGCTGATAAGCAAGTATAGATCTTACAGAACACAAACATGGATAAAGAAGATTACATAGTTTAGACTAAAGTTTGGCAAATGCCCACACATTTTAGACTGAAAAAAGATAAGTGCCCCGTAATCCCTTTCTTGTCCCACTCCTCCTAGGAACTATAGTGGGAGGCGAAGAGGGCACAAGGAGTGCCTGAGCAGAACCCCAGCCCGATCCCATCAGGGCTTGCCGGGCGCAACCTGACAAGATCGGGAGTGGCGAGGCTGCGAAGGAG
Source organism: Thinopyrum elongatum (assembly GCA_011799875.1). Lineage (NCBI taxonomy): Eukaryota > Viridiplantae > Streptophyta > Magnoliopsida > Poales > Poaceae > Thinopyrum > Thinopyrum elongatum. Next base: position 406,285,451 of record CM022301.1, read on the forward strand.
AGGGATGGAGGGAGCAGCTCAGCGGTGCCCTGGTCACCACCCCCAGGGCCAGCAAGAAGCCCCAGCGTAAGCGCCGGCGGGGAGAGCCGCCGGAGCTCAGCTGGAAGACTACTGGAGGAGGCGAAGGCACCAAGAGAGCGACCCCCTCCCCGGCAACCGTCCTGAAGAGGCCGGTGATGATGGTGCCGGGGAGGGAGGGGAAGAGCGGAAAGACGAGGCAGCGGGCCGGCAATACGAGACGAAGGCGTCGATGCCATCGTACTTTGACCTGACAGCCTGCCACCCGCCTTCTCCATCTTCCCTTGTTTTTTCCTCATCACCACCGCTCCAGGGGGACACCGGATGCTCGACCCGCCGCCTCCCCTGTAGAAACAGCAGACGACGGCAATGTCCGAGGCGCACGAGGAGCACTGCTCCCCACCTTGGAGGGCAGGAAGGCGCCGCCGTCTTCAACGTTAACCCCGACTCCACTGGAAGGAGCAGTGCTGGGATTACCAAGGATCCCGAGCACTGCACCCCAGACAGGCGCTGGAAGCCCCAGGAGCCTCGCTGTCGGGCTGACAAACCTCGGCGACTTGCGGCCAGGACAAGCACTCCCCACCAGGCGGCCGGCTCGTGTGGGGGAGACGGGCGCTTCACCATTTTCGAGAAGCGTAACGCCTCCCACACTATGGACGGTTCGGCGCCCACACCTTTGACCGCCGCATCTCCTACGGCCCTAGACCAGACTCACTCCCCAAGCGTCAACACGAGCGTTTGGCATCATCGACCCCGAGCTAGGGCTCGGGACCTGGCCCCGGTCTCTCCCCCTCAACATAACAAAGGAGAAAGCAAGAAATGAAAGAGGAGAGGTGTGTGGATGGACACCTCCGTTCCTCCTCACCCCTTTTTTTATAGGCAGACTAAGGCTGGGGGCTGATCCTTCACCCCCACCCTAGAGGGGTTCTTTCTGATCCGACCCATCTAAACTACCACCGACGGCCGGATCCGATTACCGCCCCCTTACACCAACCCAAGAAGATCGGGCCCCTGCCATGATGCTCTCTCCCGCACCACGTGCCTCCGTTACCTACCCCACTCAATGCATGCAGCATACGTGGCAAAGGATAAGGGCGTGGTGGGATGAGTGAATTGGCAGTTACTCCCCCATGTGTTAAAGTCATTCACGGGCCATTACAGAGATGGCCCCGCTGCAATTGGCATCACACGACGCGCGGAAAAACCGGAAACTGACTCAAGCGCAGGTTAATGAAGAAGCAAAGAAGATCTCAAAGGATGAGCTACCGCAACTCCCTCGCCTGTGTACTAGATAGGGCCTACCCCGACGACGCTCGGCAGCGCGTTCAGGCCAGGCCCGGGGGCTCCTATCAGTGCAACAAACCCCAGGTATGTGTTGCCCGGACTGTACACAGGCTCAAGAGCAAGGTTGCAGCATCCAAGACAAGGCCGAGCAGAAGAGATAGCTCTTTGAGAAATCAAAGGCCGGATCAAGAAGACCAAGACCAACCAAATGAGCAAGATATCACTAAGAAAAACCTCCCTTGCCGGGCAGGCGAGCCTGGCGAGGTCGAGGTTACCCCAAAGACAAGCCTTAAGACTTCCCCGGCAGGCTTGCCGGGGACGCCGAGGGCAAATTACCCCGCCAAGGCTCCACCGCTCCACCTCACAGAAACACAAGTCACCTATCGGTGCGGTGTCGAGCCCCCAAGTGATTAAGTGGCTGTTATTTGGCACGTGGCAGCCATTTCCGAGGAAGATCACCCCTAAATGACACCCGTCCAGGAGACATGTCACACAGACAGGCGAGAAGGTGGCTGAATGGCGCGGCAAGGCTTGCCGGGCTACACCCACGATGTGACACTAAGCGGTGCATTTAATGCACCTTGTCCTGTCTGCAGAGTTAGGTATGATAGCACTATTTGCTATCCAATCAGTATGTAATGACTGATTTGCCATTGTGGTGACCCCTTGACCTATAAAAGGAGGGCCGTGGCGACCTCAGAAAGGATTCGGACCCCTGTACGCTCATATGCGCGTAGCTGCTCTCGTCCCAAGGCGTAATTCAAACAACCAAATATAGCAATGAATACTGGACAGGTTCTCACTACAAAGGGGGTTCGAGGAAAAAAATCATGGGTTTCCTCACTTGTCACAGATTGGCTCCTCCTCGTGGTCACCGTCGATGAGGTCTGACTTGCCAGCTGAGGAACCCAAGCCAGCGTCGCAGAACGTGACCTTCAGAAATGACAAAAGGGGCTCCATGGCGATGAAGGATGGCAAACTGTTCATAACGAGCCGCAGGATATCAGCGGCACAGCCATCGATGAGATTGACGGATGTCGAACCCAAAGGGTTGGGGGTGGGCAACTTAACCTGTCCGCGTCAAGCCGTCGGTGTCGACGACCTCGATGTCGTAGCTGGCGTCCGCGACATGCCAGAATACTCTAGCCCGCTAATTGAAAGGCTCAATCTAGGTCCAGTCATCGTCTCAGCTTCCTCGGCGGCCACCTCGCCGACGTCGGGCGAAGAGGCCGCGATAAAGCTCTTTTGGGCCATTCGCTCCTTGAGTTCCCCGGGAAGCGTAGCCTGGCTTAGGCTGTGACGCTCTGTAGTGGGGGGGTGGGGACGGGGATCTCTGGGAAAGGGGGCATTTCACATGCATCATCTAAGAAACTCAGGGCGGCGAGGGTATGTATATCGGTGGGTAAACTACACGGGCGGACCGGCAGAGGTTGACGATGGAGGCGGTGCGACGGTGGCGGCGGCGACCTAGCTAGGTTTGGAGCGAGGGTGGGGTGGTGTGTATGTGTGTGAGCGGGGGATTTGGGGTGAGCGAAGGATTTGGGGTGTGTGTGTGGAGGGGGTCCAAGGTGGTGTTTGAGGAAATGCCACGGGTACTGAAAATTTTACTAGGCGGGAGTAAAATGGCGGGGCTACCGAAAATTTGGATCAAGGGATTGAAGCAGAGCGGGGCGGGAGTAACAAACATCACACACGGTTAAAACATAATAATCGTGTGCTATCAAACAGAAAAACACTCCAGCCGAGCAGATATTTTTGAGATCGAGAGGGATGCAGGCGGGAGTAAAATGCCGGGGCTACTGAAAATTTGGATCTACTGATTGAAGCAGAGCGGGAGTAATAGACATCGCACACGGTCCAGACATACTAATCGTGTGCTATCAAACAGAAAAACCATCTACGCGGGTAGATATTTTCGAGATTGCGAGGGGGTAGATATTTTCGAGAGGGGGGAGGGAAGCCTCGTGGAGCCCAATCTAGTGTGATCATGTGGGTGACAGGGGCAGGGGCACGGCACATGGGTAGTCCTAGGGAACCGTGTCTGTTTCGTACCCGATCGCAGCCGGTTGCTGCATCCGACTCGTCTGCGGTTTATAAATTTGGTCAAAAAAACATGGGAAAGGGTCAGAACACGAACACACTTGCATGTGCACCAAATATATGTATGAAATGGGTGGTTTGATGTTCAAATACCCAATGCACAACATTGATGTGGCACCTGTCGCACAAAGCGCACGTTATTATTGCTAGCCCCCCACCCCCCACAAACACATACACACACACTTCGTGTTGTCGGAAGGTGAATCCTAGCTATGAACGCATGCCCCCAAATAGCTAGGTCTGACATCTCACGCTACCGTAACACAAAACCGAAAGGAATACATCATGGTCAACCCCCCCTTCCCCCTTTGCTTCCGATCAAATGTGGACCATGTGCGGGCCCATAGATGTGTTCTTCTAGCGTTAGATGGGTGAGACCACATACGAACCACACCTGCGGGTGGCCCGATGTGTGTGTGTGTGTGTGTGTGTGAAAATGATGTGGTATGATATTTAAATAACCAAATCACAAATTTGATGTGGCACATGTGCATCGCAAATTAACCAGACATCCCCGACCCCACGAAGGTTCATCTAGTATGAAGTAGTACTGTGCCCCCCCCCCCACCACACACACACACTGGAGTTTGTTTGGGAGGGGCATCTCACCAAGGCGTATTGTAAGACTGACCAAGAAGAATCACCACCTTGGTCGTATAAGCTCTCTTGTTTGTTGGGTCAAAGTCATGCATTGACGTTCCACACGCGGCCCCACAAAATAGGCTAGCTTGTCGCCGATAACCACGCGAGGGAGTGCCTGAAGACAACCACTGCGTGCATGTGGCCCAAACATATATATGAAGTGTTATGTGGTGTTTGAATATACCCAATGCACAACTTTGATGTGGCAGCGTGCTTTTGGAACCGGAAAGTACCCACATGGAGCGAGGGTTCACGATGCGTAGTATACTATATATATAGGGATTCATGTGTATGCGAGCCCTTGAACTTAGGTCTCGAATCTCACCATGATCGTCGTACAACTATACGGTAACGCGAATCAAGAGAAGAAGAATCCACCCTGGTAACCTCTCTCGTGTTGTTGGTCGAAGTGATGGACGTCCATGTGGGCCCACGAATATATAGGTCGTCGATGATAACCAGGCGAGGGAGAGTGTCCAACGACAACCACTGCATGTATGTGCCCCAAACATATGTATGGACATGCGTGATGCATGCATATATGTTTGAATACCAAAAGCACAACATTTTGATGTGGCGCATGCATGCGTCGAAAATCGCACAGTCCCCACACAGATCTGGTTCATGACACATCACGTGCTCCCCCCCCCCCCACTTCGACCCGGTGGGAGGGATTCGTGTGTACACATGCGCGCGAAGTATAGTTGAATGTACCGAACCATATAAGACGAACCAAAATTTAATCCCCTCCTAATTATAAGTCAAATTAACCTCTATCACTGTCAGTCGAAGTGATTGACCAAGCGGGCACACAGAGACGATGGACGAAGCATCTCGCCGATAACCCCGTGAGTGAGTGCTAGAGGACAACTGCCATCGCTTGCTTGTGGGCCAAACACATGTATAGAGATGTGTGGTCGATGTTTGAATACCTAATATATATGCAGAACTTTGATGTGGCACCTGCCTCGGAAACCTTCAAGTCCCCCACACAAACTGATGTTCATGACACGTAGTATATATATGTTGCCCCCCTCCCCTCTTCGACGCGTAAGATATACTCCTACGTACCATAACACAACCCGAAAATAATCCCCCTTGTTCGTCAAATTACCTTTCTCGTTGTGTCATATATTAGATGGACGGCGACCTCGCGGGCCCATGGAGGGAAGAGTCGCAGGTGAATGAGTGACAACTATCATCTGCATGTGGCCCAATGTGTTGGTGATGTTTTTAATACCCAATATGCACAACTTCTTTGCGGCACGTGCTTCGGAAACTGAAAAGTCCCCACACGGAGCGAGATCGATTCATGACGTGTGTGTAGTATGTGCTGCCCCGGCCCCCTCCTCCCCTCTTCGACGTGTACTATATATATACTCCTACCGCAACACAACCCAAAAAGAAACCTCCTTGCTGGGTCAAAGTGATGGCGGACAACCTCGCGGGCCCACGGATGGAAGCATCACACATGAGTGAGTGTCCTATATGACGCGTAGTATTGCCCCCGGCCACCCTCTTCAACGCGTACTATATATATACTCCTACCGTACGTATAACAAAAATGAAAAAATGACCATCCTTGTTGGTCAAATTAACCTCTCTCATCGCATGTCATAGCGCTGGACGGCGACCACGCGGGCCCACGCGAGTGAGTGCCCTAGGACCGCCGCATGCATGTGGCCCAAAGATGCATGTCAAACTTTTTCTGCAGCGAACATGCGACAAAAGAAGTTTAGTGTTGAAAATTGAAAAAAATAGATAACATTTGTCCGTTTTTTATACATTGATTGATTTCCCAGGGATTTAAACATGCAAAAATCAAATTTTATCTACATGAGACCCGTGGTAGTGCACGAAAATGGATTGCAAAATCATATGTGTACGTGTCCCTGGGTGCATGTTTAGTCCCCATGCAAGAAATTTCTAACATCGAGAATCTTGATTTTAAAATCCAATAAATCCAAAATTAAGTTGAAATTCATGAAACTTATCATGGTGTCATATGGACAACAATAGACTGTGATATTTTTTTTTCAAATTTGAGACAAGTTTTGATATAATTTTCTTACATACAGGAAATTATAAATAATTATCAACCAATATCGCAAACGAACTCTTTATTCGAACCGTGTGCATTAGACCAACAATGTAAGTGACGTGCTTCGGTTAAGCAATAAAGCGGCAGAATTAATCATCAAAAAGGAAAAATCAATATAAGATGTGCCGCGCACTTGTCCCGTGTGCCGTACGAGCATGCGTGAGTTGACGAGACACATGCTAGCAGGCAGACTAGAAGGCCAAGGCATGCGCGTGTTCACTACGCACTCACCGTGGGGCGTGCTAGTAGCTGTGTGAAATGACGGTAGGCGTGCCAGCAGTCCGCTGCGCAGGCTCACCGGGAGGCGAGCCAGCCCTTTGACCGCCGCCCACCTCGCTCCCACTGCTCCATATTAATGGCACGCCCGATCCACTGGTCATAATAGGCGGCCGTACACCCCATCCACAGTTGTCACCGCCGCATGGAGTGTATTAGGATTTTGCCGAAGCACACCATCGGTGGGAGTGGCGACGCCGGGGCTGGTGAAGCACCCGCGCAACGCATGAAGCTGGGCGCAGAGGTTGCTATCGCCGCCAATGAGGTCTCGTGCGGGCAGCAGCGCGACCTTGACTTCGTCGCCGTCGTCGTGCCTCCCCAGCCGGAGCCGGAGGTCCACAGCTACTCCGGCAACGACTCCGACTCCGACGGAAACCCGGTTAGTCCCCCCCTCCCCACCCCTTGTAGGGAACAGAAACTCTTGGTTATGTTCACCCAGTCCATGAAATCAGAGTAAGATTCGTTAGATCCGTGTAGTGTATTGATTGTTTGAATGGTATCTATGGTTAGTGATTAATTGTTTGTTCTGTACAAATGATTTTTTTGCTAATAATTCGACTAGGGTTAGCGTGCATACTAATAATTCGTAGACAGATCTTGAGAATTGATTTTGAATGTCCTACATATATGTTTGTGCCCTTTTTTTCTTCCAGATCTTGAGAATTGATTTTGAATGTCCTACATGTATGTTTCTGCCTTTTTTTCTTCTAGATTGCTATGTACACAGATGAGGCTCCGGCCAGCGGCGCCGCCGGCTGTAGATCCTGCACCCGGCAGCGTGGGAAGAAGCGGTCACGCCCCCTAGATCTGAGGAACCAGTAGAATATCGGGCGGACCGCATCAGCGATCTCCCGGACGCCATCCTTGGGGAGATCATCTTCCTTCTCCCCACTAAGGATGGCTGCCGCACACAGGTCCTTGCATCTCGGTGGCGCACTCTGTGGCGCGCCGCACCTCTTAATCTCGACTGTCGCCGGCTATCTGTTGTTCATGATTTTGAACTCCACAGAGCCATCATCTCCTCCCACCAGGGCTCCGTTCAATGCCTATGCATCCCGGCATGCTGCCTGCTGCACATACCCTGCACGGTGAACGCCTGGCTGACATCCCGTCAATTCAAAAAACTCTAACATCTTGAGTTCTACCATTACTATGCAAATAGCTGTCCACCAAGTGTTGTAGCTATGCCCTCACCACCAGTGTCCATCTCATGGTTTTCCTCCTCTCTCCACACCACCACCCTGGCGCAACAATCTGGTACAAATGCTTTGACTCCCACTGCTAAAAAAATTCGCGCTTGTGGTGGTCGATCTGTCGGAGGCCTCACTGCACAGCATCATCCACTCCTGTTGCTCTGCGCTGGAGCGCTTGCTGCTTGTTTTTGGAAAAGAAATCCGTATCCGTTGTCTCCAAATAAAGTCGCCTCACCTTGTAAGCATTGGAATTTGCTTTAAAGGAGAGGAGCTCGTCATCAAAGACGCCCCTTCACTCCAAAGGTTGCTCCTTGATTATCGTTATGCACCTTCGCAAATAACTGTGGTCTCTGCGCCTAAACTGGAGACCTTGGGTGTAATTCCTGATCCGTTTGAAGGTTCCAAGATGGTGGTTGGCTCCACACTTATTCAGGTACTGTATATTATCATCAACACTTTTGTAATCATAAGCTGCATTTTTCATTTATGTGCGTAAGTTTTATATCATCAACACTTTTGTAATCATAAGCTGCATTTTTCATTTGTGCGCATAATCTTTATATAATCTTGGAGTACGCTTTTGGTACTAATATTATGTTCTATGCTCAATGAAGAGTTTGTCCATGGGTACCCTATCAATGGTGCTGGATTCTGTCAAGACCTTACATATCAGTACGTGGTATTTTGATCTGAACATGATTATCGGCTTGCTGCGATGCTTTCCATGTCTGGAGAATTGGTATATAGAGGTGATGATATCAAGCACATTGATATACTTTACTAGAACTAACCGTTCAGCTGTACCATTTTTTAAGACATTAACTGTTTTCAGTCTTCATGTCTATTTAAGCTAAAGGACATGGACAAAAAGGTATAACCAATCGGTGGCATAAGAAGCACTGGGATTTTCTCAGTTCTCATGACATTCGTTCGAGGACAATAACGCTGGAAGGATATGCATCCAACCATGCAAACACTAGCTTTGTCACATTCTTCCTTTTGAATGCGAGAGTACTATTGTCCATGAGGATTAAGTTTTTTAACAAAAACTTTCTCACGGATGGACACGTTGAACAACATAAAAAGAAGTTTCAGGTGGACAAAAGGGCTTCTGAATGTGCTCGGCTTCTATTTACAACAACTTGTCTTCATGTACCAGTAGATTTTCTGGTCCAAGATCTTGATTTTATGGATCAGACCGATCCATTTGATTGTGACTGCCGAAAATTTTGGTTGAGTTAGTTCTTATTGTCCTGTTCAATCTGGATTTTGTGTAAACCTGATGAACAATTAATCATCGTGCTTTTGTACCTTCTATAAGCTGGGGTTAGATATTGCTGCCCTTTTCAGCTACGCTTTGACCCATATTTTCTTTCAAACAAACCGGAGCTTCTATCAAGAAGCCTCATGGTTCCAAGAGGGAACTTGGTCACATGATCTGTGTGCGAAACGACATACACTGTATCTTCCCACCTTGATTTATTTTACAGAGGCAACGTGCAACTGTGCTAAACATATAAAATTATTCAGGGTTCGTTTTGCCATTTTATACATTGATTTTCCTAGGCATTTTTAACAAATAGCCACCACATTATTATCGCAAACAGTCGTATTATTTCAACCGTGGGCATTCAACTAACCATTTACTACCGCGGGCAGCTGTTTGATTAGACGGGACGACTGTGAGCAGTACACCGTGCACGCCGCGAGCACTGCAATTTATTGCTGGTTTTGGACTTTTGTTTTGGCCGCCTCGGGAATGTACGTAGAACAGTCCTTCGTTCTCATCTACAAGCACCGCCGCTGAGGATCGCCGCCTGCTGCGAGATGGAGGACGAGTCAGCCAACAAGCGGGGGCGGGTCAAGCCAGAACCGCAAGAGCCTATGGCGAACATGGACTTCATCAGCAGCCTCCCCGACAAGATGTTGGTAACCATCATATCCCACCTCCCCATCAAATATGGCGTGCGGACCACTATCCTCTCGCGGCGGTAGCACCACCTCTGGCACACCACCCCTGGACATCATCGTCGACCACGAGTTCTGCAGCGGGGAGCAGCAACGTCTGGACGCATTGTCCCACGTCCTCGCCACGCACCCTGGGCCGGTCAGACGCCTTGCTATCGGCAGGCTCAATCCCCACAACAAGACCGAACCCAGGTTGCACTACTGGTTCCTATCCCCAGCCCTGGATTGGCTCGAGGATCTTAGACTTCATGCTAGACGTCCTTGCTCTCTGCCGCTGTCCGTCCTCCGCCTCGCGCCCACGCTGCGCCGCGCTACATTCAGGCGGTGCATTTTCCCCCAGATCGATGCCACGCGCGCTCTTCATCTCCCTAAACTTAAGCACCTCGAGCTCATTGTCGTCCGCATCTCGAAGGAGGATTTGGAGCGCCTGCTCGTCGGCTGTACAGCGCTCGAGTACCTTCGTCTTCATGCGATGGATGGGTTCAGTAGCCTCCACATCACCTCCGAGAATGTCCGTGCGATTTATGTGCATTGTTGGCGCCGCCCAAGGCTGTCAGTTGAGGTGTTTCATGATATTGTCATTGAGAATGCGCCTTTCCTCGAGAGATTGTATGTACTTGATAAATTAGGTCCAGCAAGAATCAGGGTCATTCACGCACCAAAATTGACAGTGTTGGGCTATTCGTGTGCTGAATTCAACGAACTTGTTACTGGATCATTATCCGTTCAGGTACAACAGTCTTCTTCTTCTCCTTCTTATATATTATTGGACAACACATTTTATCTAATTGTTGTTGATCTATATGTTCGCCTGTCATCCAGAAAATGATTCCCACAAGCTTGACCCGGCTTCTGCGCACAGTGAAGATCTTGGCACTACAATCTGTCAGCCCCAATCTGGATGAAGTTGTTAGATTCCTTAGATGCTTTCCTTGCACGGAGAAGCTATACATCGAGGTGATGCTCCTTTCCTGTTAATTGTTAACGACAACGGAGCTCAATTTTTTGTTACTTTTACCCATGATTACAATGACAAATATAGAATGATTTCTAAAGGAAATTTGGAGGATTTCAATACATATATTTTTTGAGATGCTAGTGTTGTACACGTTTTATTCCTTCGCCCGACATGCTTTCGTGATAAAAGTTTATCATGAAAGATTGAAGGTGGCATTTCACTCTTTTCGTGTATTTTAGAAATCCTGCAAATCAAAGAGGCCCGAAGTGTTCAAATCTGCAGCTATGCACTAATATGTTGTCTTCGTTTGCAGATACTAGCAGGCCCAAAAGTAGAAAATGTTGGGGAATATAACAATCCCATTGAATGCCTTGATCTTCATCTCACAGAAATTACTTTTAACGAGTACCGAGGCACCACACCAGAAATTAAATTCGCCAGGTTCTTTGTTGAGAAAGCAAGGTTGCTCAAGGTAATGAGGTTTGCCCTATATTTACTGTGCAGAAGTGAATGGATTGCTAAAGAGCGCAGGCGTCTACAGCTGAATGAAAAAGGCTATGCACAAGCTGAATTTCAGTTTGTAACTTCATATGACAGATTATTCGGAAGTCTTTGTATCGAGCCGCTATATGACTTCTCGGTGGCTGATCCTTTCACAGAAATAATGCATGAAAAAGATTCTGAAGAAGATGAATTTTATGTGTCTGAATAGTTTGAACCTTGTAATCTTTGAATTTGGGCCTTGTAATGGTGGAATTTGAACCTTGCAATATTTATGGTATTTGTTATTGTGACGCCCGGGTAATCAAGCTACAGTAACCCTCTGGTAATGATGCCACGTCACTACAATTACTGTTGCTAATCTCGCGTTAATTCGAAACTGATTCAAATTCAAAATTCAAAATCAAGCAAACAATAAAAGTTTTCAAATATTAAAACTAAAATGTTAAATAAATAGTAGATAAATCGGAGGCTATGATAAAATTGTAAACAACATTATTGAAGTTTGATAAGTGACTTAAACATCCTCAAACAGTGGCTGAAAACATTGTTTAATAACCTTTTTATTAATACAAAATAAATATGAAATGATATTTACCCCAAATTAGTTTTTGGTGGTAGGTTATATCGTGCTGTGATTTGTGGGCCAGCTCTCATATTTTACAAAATTCATTTGATGCCCAAACAATTAGCCAAAACAAAAATAAATAAATAAGAAAAGGAAAAACAGAACTAAAAGAAAATAAAGAAAAGGAGAAAACCCCCCTGGGCCGTGGCCCAACTGGGCCAACCCACCAGGCCCAGCCGGCCACCCACCCCACTCCCCATATCCCCCCCTGTCTAGGAAACCCTAGATCGAACCACCCCACTTCCCCCACTCCCTCTCACTCCCCCCCTCCCGATCCGATCTGGATCGGGGCTGCGACCCCGTCGCCGCTCGACGTCCCGGACGCCGCCGCTTGACGCCGTCACTGGACCCCGCCGCCGCCCGTCGCCTCGTCCTCCTCGTCTCCTCCTCGCCGGCAACGCGTCCTCGTCCTCCTCCCCAAAGGCTCCACCGAGCCTCGCCGCCCCCCCTGCTCACCAACGCGGGTGAGAACCCCGTCGCCCCCCGCCTCTACTCCTGCGCCCGCCGTGGTCTCGCTCACGCCCACTGCCCCGCGGTCGCACTCACCGCGCCTGGTCTCTGCGCTCGCCGCGGCCAGGCCGCGCTCCCGCATGCCCCGTCCGCCCCTGCTCACCGCACCGCTCGGCCATGCGCGCGCGCTCGCGCTCCCCGCGCCCGATCCCGCGGCCTCCTTCCCCACGCAGCGCCCGGCTGCGCCCGTCGTTGCCCCGCCATGGCCATCGCCTGGGCGACCATGGCCGCGCCCGCGCCACCCCGCTCCCCGCTTCCTGCCGCGCGCTGCGAGATGCTCTGCTCCGCCCGCCTCGCCCTTGCCACGGCCACGCGAGGCCTGCGCCCATAGCCACCCCGCAGACCGCCTCCACCACCGCGCCCCACTGCCCCGCGGCCCCCTCCGTTCGCCCCGGCGGGCCACCGCCGCAGCTAGTGCACCCCCGCCCGCGGCGCTCGTCGCCGGGTCCGCCCGCACCACCGCCCGTCACCCGGCTCCGCCCGGCGCCCGACGCCCTCATGCCCGCTAACCCGCTAGGCCCCTATGGGCCAATGACAAGTGGGGCCGTCCCCAGAACGAAAATGGATTTAAAGGAAAAGGTTAAAAAAAATGATAATAAGAAATAAAAATATATATATATATTAATTAATTAATTAATTATTTAACTTAATTAATCTAGTTTAATTAAACATAACTAATCCTGCTTAATTAAACCCTAATTAACCTGTTTAGTCTATGACAGGTGGGCCCCACTGGACCCACACGTCAGTTGACCAGTCAACGCCTCTGTTGACTGCTGACGTCATGCTGACGTCAGCGTGCACTGTTTCGGATAATGTTGATTTAAATAATTAAATAAATTCTAGAAATTAATAAAAACTTTAGAAAATCATATTAAATAAACCGTAACTCCGATGAAAATACTTTGTACATGGAACTTGCTCAGAATTTCGATACGGACCCGGATACGCCCTCCGTATTCCCGTCAGACGCCCGCAGCTATAAGAACATTGAACTTTTAGACCAGTTTCAGTAAATGAATAGTGCCCAACTTTAATTAAATAAATCCGAATAAATTCCTAAATTAACTAAATCATTTAGTTAGGCGTTAGAACACCCCGGCACTGCATATTGTCATGTCATACTTTGTGTAGCATTGTTTGCTTTGTATTTATTGTTTCTTCCCCCTCTTCTCTCCGGTAGACTATGAGACCGACGCTGCTGCTGCCCCGTTCGACTACGGAGTTGACGACCCCTCCTTCTTGCCAGAGCAACCAGGCAAGCCCCCCCCCCCCCTTGATCACCAGATATCGCCTATTCTCCTCTATACTGCTTGCATTAGAGTAGTGTAGCATGTTACTGCTTTCCGTTAATCCTATTCTGATGCATAGCCTGACATTGTTGCTACATCTGTTGATACCTTACCTGCAATCCTAAATACTTAGTATAGGATGCTAGTTTATCATCATTGGCCCTACATTCTTGTCAGTCTGCCTTGCTATACTATCGGGCCGTGATCACTCGGGAGGTGATCACGGGTATATACTATACATATATACATACTATACATATGGTGACTAAAGTCGGGTCGGCTCGAAGAGTACCCGCGAGTGAATCACGGATTGGGGGCTGAAAGGACCTTTGTCCCAACGGCCCTTTGTGTGGATCTTTGTGGCGGAGCGACAGGGCAGGTTGAGACCACCTAGGAGACAGGTGGGCCTGGCCCTGGTCGGCGTTCGCGTTTACTTCGTAATAACACGCTTAACGAGATCTTGGTATTTGATCTGAGTCTGGCCACTGGCCTATACGCACTAACCAACTACGCGGGAACAGTTATGGGTACTCGACATCGTCGTATCAGCCGAAGCCTCCTAGACGTCAGCGACTGAGCGGCGCGCGCCGGGTTGGACCGCGTAACGCAACTTCCTTTGTAATGGAGGTTGCTAGGTCTGCTCTTCGGCCGCCCACGCAACGTGCAGGTGTGCAATGGGTGACGGGCCCAGACCCCTGCGCGCATGGGATTTAGACCGGCGTGCTGACCTCTCTGTTAGGCCTAGGTAGGGCTGCGACGTGTTGATCTTCCGAGGCCGGGTATTACCCAGGAAAGTGTGCCCGGCCTGAGGGATCGAGCGTGTTGGGTAATGTGGTGCACCCCTGCAGGGAAGTTTATCTATTCGAATAGCCGTGTCCCTCGGTAAAAGGACGACCCGGAGTTGTACCTCGACCTTATGACAACTAGAACCGGATACTTAATAAAACACACCCTTTCAAGTGCCAGTTACAACCCGGTGATCGCTCTCTCACAGGGCGACGAGGAGAGGATCATCGGGTAGGTTTATGCTATGCGATGCTACTTGGTGAACTTACCATCTACTCTCTTCTATATGCTGCAAGATGGAGGCTGCCAGAAGCGTAGTCTTTAACAGGATTAGATATCCCCCCTCTTATTCTGGCTTTCTGCAGTTCAGTCCACTGATATGGCCCTTTACACATATACCCATGCATATGTAGTGTAGCTCCTTGCTTGCGAGTACTTTGGATGAGTACTCACGGTTGCTTTGCTTCCCCCTTTTCCCCCCTTTCTTTTCTTTCTGGTTGTCACAACCAGATGCTGGAGTTCAGGAGCCAGACGCCACCGTCGACGACGACCCCTACTCTGGAGGCGCCTACTACTACGTGCAGGCTGCCGACGACGACCAGGAGTAGTTTAGGAGGATCCCAGGCAGGAGGCCTACGCCTCTTTCGATATGTATCCCAGTTTGTGCTAGCCATCTTATGGCAACTTGTTTAACTTATGTCTGTACTCAGATAATGTTGCTTCTGCTGACTCGTCTATGATCGAGCACTTGTATTCGAGCCCTCGAGGCCCCTGGCTTGTATTATGATGCTTGTATGACTTATTTTATTTTTAGAGTTGTGTTGTTATATCTTCCCGTGAGTCCCTGATCTTGATCGTACACGTTTGCGTGTATGATTAGTGTACGATTGAATCGGGGGCGTCACAAGTTGGTATCAGAGCCGACTGCCTGTAGGAACCCCCCTTCCACACTCCTTGGCCGAAGTTGAGTCTAGACAAAGAAAATTGTTTTACTAACATGGCTGTGTGTCTTACGGGCCCACGTCGCCATTAGGTGGTATTAGGATCTTTTATTCCTCGTCTATACTCTGGGACTATGTTCTCTCTTCTATTCGGGTTAAATGGTTTTGCTAAATGTAACTCTAGGTTCTCGTAAATATTTTCTCCCGGAGAGCCCCTCACTGGAGATGATCGCCTACTTCACCAGAAGATTCAGAAGATACCCTTCGATGTTTTCCCGAGACCTTTGTGCTCATCGCTTTTGAAATTCTTTACCACCGATATATCCTTATGTATAATGACATACACTTGCCATTCATACATTCAATCCAGTTGATCTTGTTATTACAAGATGCCCCGAACAACTTTTCGTTGTTCCGACAATCCTTTGAGCTTACTGCCTTGCAGTTCTTGCCTCATGAATACCCCCTACGGATAATTCCTCGCACTTACCGAGTATCCGTTCCTCCCCCTTTGTTCATATGATTCACAAGATGCATACAAATACTATTCGATCTTTCGAAAATCCTTAACAGCTTATTGCTCTGCAAATACTTGTCTGCTTGCATTATGGATGCTTTCCATACGACTGGCAATATTCATTAGTATCCTTTGACACCGTCATTTTCATCTTATTGATTCAACATGAGTGCGAATGCACGCATTCATCAGTTGATCATGTTCTAATTATCTTCCGGCTCAGACGTCCTTTTGAACATGAGCTGGTTCTCGACCAATCAAATTGTCATCGATTGTGCCCCTAAGCCTACTCGACTTACCCATCCTTAATCAGAGCCCTTACTCCTGATCTATTGATTTGGAAATCATAAATTCCCTTGCATTGAAATTTGAGTTAGTCAGTTGTTTCTATAACCTGATGCCTCTGCATACTTCTTCTTCCTCTGATTGAGTACCGTTACTCACATCAGCTCCGTTGTGGATCGCCCGATCCATTGTTGGATTGTTATCCGACAGTGTCTTTCATATTCAATCACCTTGTGAGTTCTTCCCCTGATACATGATACCCTTGGTAAATTGTATCCTCTGTTTTGCCAACCATGCTCTACCTTCGAGCATGTGTTAATTACTCTTGAAGTTTGTAGTATATGTTCCTAAGATACCCCGATGGGTTGAACCTATGATTTCACTAATTAGTGTGAACCTGAAAGTGTTCACGAGTCATACTCTTCTGGTGTTTTGCCAGATAAATTTCTAGCACTACAGCTTTGTCTAAGCGGGAGGTGAATGAAATGATATGCATTGAAGAAGTGGGAGTCGACCTTGAGCTTTGTGTTCATGCCCATGGAAATGATGTAGACCATCTCGGAAGCTTCTTGCAAAGTGATTTCCATCTGTATAATTCTTTTGGTATCCTTAAATTGAACCTTGCAGTTATGGTTCGACCATACTGTTCTTTCTCCAATATATCTGAAAGAAATTCATTCCAGTGCCTCGTCAAAATTTTGACAAGGTTAAGGTATCTACTGTCATAGGTCAATGACCTAGTTCAACTTCTATCATGTTCTACCTTCGAGTTTACCCCGTGGTATCTCGAGGATATCATGCCTTTGCACGGCATCTTACTAACTTGTTGAAGTAATAACTTTCCTAATCGTAATCACTCTACGGGTTCTAGGTTGCCGTCAACCGAGGACACCGTTTAGTAAATCAAATCCTCTCTAAAATTCAAATACCCCTAGTAATTGTTATTGGGAAATTTAAACTCAGTCATGTCGTCCTAGGCCATCGGCTACACCCTTATCTTGCTATCTTTGATTGTGCCACCTCGACCTTCTACGGTGCACAAATTCTTCAGAGTGCGAGCACGACTTACGTCGAGCTTTCAACATCATGTTTCTTGTTCTGAAAGGCAACTTTGATTCTGAGCTAGCATCTTACTTGTTGTTCCTATGACTTTCACGTCGTCATTCCCTGCTTGATGCCGTCGCTGTTTGATTGCGTCCTCTTGAAACCTCCCGGCAAATGTGTCGGATCACCTTCAACACTTTGACTTCTTTCGAGATGTCCACTGTGTTCATGTTGAGAAATACCCTCCTTGCCCTTGATGCTTTTTGTTATCATCGACAACACCCTGAACTTCTTTTCATCGCGAGCTTGTCTGTGTTATGGATGCAACTTGCTATCCTGTTTGCATTATATTCTACCTTGAAGTATTACTGTCCTTTATGCCGAGTATGTTGTGAGGATTGCTTCACCTCTTTGAAAATTCTTGGCATAGTGATACTTCTCACCGTCACCCTTCTTTCTTGGTCCCCGTGTTGATTCTAACCGGGATACCATCTAACAAGCGGTGCTGCTTGGATTCTGTACTTCTAGCAACCCTGTTGCTTTGAATGTTAACGATCGACAGTTCGTTCTTAGACTGTTGATTATTGAATCGTCACTCTAACATTGATCTTGCTGCCCAAGGTCGTATTTCGGTCACACCTTTCAACTAATGATTAATGGTGTATGTTTTCCTCGGGCATACAACATTATATCATTTGAATTGTCATATGTCATCTCCTTGTTCACATAATTGTGGAAATCCATCTGTGTGGAATTCTCGATGAATTGTCGCTGAGTCCATCAGCCACCTCCTCATCCTCTCCTTGGTTTAATGATGAACTATTGTTTTGGGAACCCGCTCCTATAGTTCATTACCCAAGAATCTTGCAACGCCATCTCGTCAAATTGTGTTGCACCCCTTCCTTCTCAGGCATCCTGGGTCTGAGGTATCCCGACACTAATCAGATCTGAACCTCGGTCAGATATGATGGCTGGAACATATTTCCAAGGGTCATAACATTGTTCTTTATACAACCCAGTAAGGTGATGTCATGCTTAGCACACCTGTCTGGAGGCCCTATTGTTATAGTTTTCCTTTTTAGCAAGGTTATCCATTCTTCCATGAGGAAATCGTAAGACTTATTCCGCAAATTGTTCCTGATGGATCCTTCCTGCATCCAAAATCTTACCCTTACTTGACGACCATGTCAATGCTATCTCGAAGCATGTCTGTGGTACTCCGATTTTCAATAAGAGCATTTGAAGCACAATACTAAATTTTCCTTATCAATTATCCAAACACCGTTGTATGGGTAATGTCATGAAATTCTTCTCCCCTTACCTAAAGAGTTTTCTACTTTATATCCTGTCATGAATATCATGCTCTGCTTGTCCTTGGGAAGGATATACTCCTATTTACTTGTGTTTAAACACATTTTCCTTTCCATTGTTTTGTTTAATCTGATAGACATAGTTTCCTTTTCATTGTTTTGTTTAACCTTTCTTGTGATCTATATGATCTAAGCAGTAATATTTTCCTGCTTATGCAAACACCTCGGTGTACAACTCTGCCAGTAAGACCCTGTTCCTATTGTTGATGACATTTCGGTAGCCGCCGATGGACGAGAACTTTGCCTATTTGGTCCGCCTCGTTCAACGAGCAGGAAAATGGTTCTCTTCGTCCCTCGCCCTTGGTACCAACATTGTTACCGACATAACTGACAGGTTATTCTCTAACATGCCTTGCTATCATGGTTATGTAACATGATAGCGCCCTTCCTACTTTTAAACCACATGGTGGGCCCATAACCCACAGGTCCACTGGATCGAAACCTGACTCTTCTTTACAACCGAATTCTAATGTATCCTTTGCACCTAGCTTTGTGTGTGATTCACGAGCTAAATGATATACCATTAATCATCCTGGAATCAAACACCATGTTATTCTCGTTGTTCAAACCCCCATTCCAGCTTCTGTCCAGTCATCGAATGAATGCCTACCCGTTTGAAACTTTGGTACCATCGTATATTGCACTCAGTGAATTCACTGAAATACAACTCGTGGGGTACCTTATGTATTTCCCATTGAGTTCACCATCAGATGCCCAGCTTTGTGGAGATGCGTTCTTCTGGAGTTTTTCCAATTGGTCGCGTTTGTAGGACGATGGAGATCCCGAAGAAAGGATGACGACTTGATCATGATGACCTGGAGCAGAGAAATAAAGACTTCAACGTAATGGATCGACCTCTTCGAGAAGGGCAACCAAGACCGAGAAGACCCGTTAGAATTTCGTAACCAGAATTTTCCCCTTAGTCCCCCTCTTAAATCTCGGGACGAGATTTCTTGTAGTGGAGGAGAATTGTGACGCCCGGGTAATCAAGCTACAGTAACCCTCTGGTAATGATGCCACGTCACTACGATTACTGTTGCTAATCTCGCGTTAATTCGAAACTGATTCAAATTCAAAATTCAAAATCAAGCAAACAATAAAAGTTTTCAAATATTAAAACTAAAATGTTAAATAAATAGTAGATAAATCGGAGGCTATGATAAAATTGTAAACAACATTATTGAAGTTTGATAAGTGACTTAAATATCCTCAAACAGTGGCTGAAAACATTGTTTAATAACCTTTTTATTAATACAAAATAAATATGAAATGATATTTACCCCAAATTAGTTTTTGGTGGTAGGTTATATCGTGCTGTGATTTGTGGGCCAGCTCTCATATTTTACAAAATTCATTTGATGCCCAAACAATTAGCCAAAACAAAAATAAATAAATAAGAAAAGGAAAAACAGAACTAAAAGAAAATAAAGAAAAGGAGAAAACCCCCCTGGGCCGTGGCCCAACTGGGCCAACCCACCAGGCCCAGCCGGCCACCCACCCCACTCCCCATATCCCCCCCTGTCTAGGAAACCCTAGATCGAACCACCCCACTTCCCCCACTCCCTCTCGCTCCCCCCTCCCGATCCGATCTGGATCGGGGCTGCGACCCCGTCGCCGCTCGACGTCCCGGACGCCGCCGCTTGACGCCGTCACTAGACCCCGCCGTCGCCCGTCGCCTCGTCCTCCTCGTCTCCTCCTCGCCGGCAACGCGTCCTCGTCCTCCTCCCCAAAGGCTCCACCGAGCCTCGCCGCCCCCCCCCCCGTCCTCACCAACGCGGGTGAGAACCCCGTCGCCCCCCGCCTCTACTCCTGCGCCCGCCGTGGTCTCGCTCACGCCCACTGCCCCGCGGTCGCACTCACCGCGCCTGGTCTCCGCGCTCGCCGCGGCCAGGCCGCGCTCCCGCATGCCCCGTCCGCCCCTGCTCACCGCACCGCTCGGCCATGCGCCCGCACTCGCGCTCCCCGCGCCCGATGCCGCGGCCTCCTTCCCCACGCAGCGCCCGGCTGCGCCCGTCGTTGCCCCGCCATGGCCATCGCCTGCGCGACCATGGCCGCGCCCGCGCCACCCCGCTCCTCGCTTCCTGCCGCGCGCTGCGAGATGCTCTGCTCCGCCCGCCTCGCCCTTGCAACGGCCACGCGAGGCCTGCGCCCATAGCCGCCCCGCTGACCGCCTCCACCACCGCGCCCCACTGCCCCGCGGCCCCCTCCGTTCGCCCCGGCGGGCCACCGCCGCAGCTAGTGCACCCCCGCCCGCGGCGCTCGTCGCCGGGTCCGCCCGCACCACCGCCCGTCACCCGGCTCCGCCCGGCGCCCGACGCCCTCATGCCCGCTAACCCGCTAGGCCCCTATGGGCCAATGACAAGTGGGGCCGTCCCCAGAACGAAAATGGATTAAAAGGAAAAGGTTAAAAAAATGATAATAAGAAATAAATATATATATATATATATATATATTAATTAATTAATTATTTAACTTAATTAAACTAGTTTAATTAAACATAACTAATCATGCTTAATTAAACCCTAATTAACCTATTTAGTCTATGACAGGTGGGCCCCACTGGACCCACACGTCAGTTGACCAGTCAACGCCTCTGTTGACTGCTGACGTCATGCTGACGTCAGCGTGCACTGTTTCGGATAATGTTGATTTAAATAATTAAATAAATTCTAGAAATTAATAAAAACTTTAGAAAATCATATTAAATAAACCGTAACTCCGATGAAAATACTTTGTACATGGAACTTGCTCAGAATTCCGATACGGACCCGGATACGCCCTCCGTATTCGCATCAGACGCCCGCAGCTATAAGAACATTGAACTTTTAGACCAGTTTCAGTAAATGAATAGTGCCCAACTTTAATTAAATAAATCCGAATAAATTCCTAAATTAACTAAATCATTTAGTTAGGTGTTAGAACACCCCGGCACTGCATATTGTCATGTCATACTTTGTGTAGCATTGTTTGCTTTGTATTTATTGTTTCTTCCCCCTCTTCTCTCCGGTAGACTACGAGACCGACGCTGCTGCTGCCCCGTTCGACTACGGAGTTGACGACCCCTCCTTCTTGCCAGAGCAACCAGGCAAGCCCCCCCCCCTTGATCACCAGATATCGCCTATTCTCCTCTATACTGCTTGCATTAGAGTAGTGTAGCATGTTACTGCTTTCCGTTAATCCTATTCTGATGCATAGCCTGACATTGTTGCTACATCTGTTGATACCTTACCTGCAATCCTAAATACTTAGTATAGGATGCTAGTTTATCATCATTGGCCCTACATTCTTGTCAGTCTGCCTTGCTATACTATCGGGCCGTGATCACTCGGGAGGTGATCACGGGTATATACTATACATATATACATACTATACATATGGTGACTAAAGTCGGGTCGGCTCGAAGAGTACCCGCGAGTGATTCACGGATTGGGGGCTGAAAGGACCTTTGTCCCAACGGCCCTTTGTGTGGATCTTTGTGGCGGAGCGACAGGGCAGGTTGAGACCACCTAGGAGACAGGTGGGCCTGGCCCTAGTCGGCGTTCGCGTTTACTTCATAATAACACGCTTAACGAGATCTTGGTATTTGATCTGAGTCTGGCCACTGGCCTATACGCACTAACCAACTACGCGGGAACAGTTATGGGTACTCGACGTTGTGGTATCAGCCGAAGCCTCCTAGACGTCAGCGACTGAGCGGCGCGCGCCGGGTTGGACCGCGTAACGCAACTTCCTTTGTAATGGAGGTTGCTAGGTCTGCTCTCCGGCCGCCCACGCAACGTGCAGGTGTGCAATGGGCGACGGGCCCAGACCCCTGCACGCATAGGATTTAGACCGGCGTGCTGACCTCTCTGTTAGGCCTAGGTAGGGCTGCGACGTGTTGATCTTCCGAGGCCGGGTATGACCCAGGAAAGTGTGCCCGGCCAGAGGGATCGAGCGTGTTGGGTAATGTGGTGCACCCCTGCAGGGAAGTTTATCTATTCGAATAGCCGTGTCCCTCGGTAAAAGGACGACCCGGAGTTGTACCTCGACCTTATGACAACTAGAACTGGATACTTAATAAAACACACCCTTTCAAGTGCCAGTTACAACCCGGTGATCGCTCTCTCACAGGGCGACGAGGAGAGGATCATCGGGTAGGTTTATGCTATGCGATGCTACTTGGTGAACTTACCATCTACTCTCTTCTATATGCTGCAAGATGGAGGCTGCCAGAAGCGTAGTCTTCGACAGGATTAGATATCCCCCCTCTTATTCTGGCTTTCTGCAGTTCAGTCCACTGATATGGCCCTTTACACATATACCCATGCATATGTAGTGTAGCTCCTTGCTTGCGAGTACTTTGGATGAGTACTCACGGTTGCTTTGCTTCCCCCTTTTCCCCCCTTTCTTTTCTTTCTGGTTGTCACAACCAGATGCTGGAGTTCAGGAGCCAGACGCCACCGTCGACGACGACCCCTACTCTGGAGGCGCCTACTACTACGTGCAGGCTGCCGACGACGACCAGGAGTAGTTTAGGAGGATCCCAGGCAGGAGGCCTACGCCTCTTTCGATATGTATCCCAGTTTGTGCTAGCCATCTTATGGCAACTTGTTTAACTTATGTCTGTACTCAGATAATGTTGCTTCCGCTGACTCGTCTATGATCAAGCACTTGTATTCGAGCCCTCGAGGCCCCTGGCTTGTATTATGATGCTTGTATGACTTATTTTACTTTTAGAGTTGTGTTGTGATATCTTCCCGTGAGTCCCTGATCTTGATCGTACACGTTTGCGTGTATGATTAGTGTACGATTGAATCGGGGGCGTCACAGTTATATAATGTAATTGGATGTTCAATTTGGTCTTGCAATCATGTCCTGTTACAAGTATATATATGTTGTTCTTCTGTACACAGAGCATAGATGTTCTACAGACAGAGCATATCACATCACACACGGACCACACTAGGTAACCCGTCAGCGATGAATTCATCAATCGCAAACGGTTATATACCAGCGAGTGTTTCCCACAACACACAAAGCTTATTCCATCACAAACAACTCGGATGGATCAACTGTATGCCACGTATCGCACACGCAACTCTAATTTGATCGTGCTTGATGTCTCCGCCATCGCTCGCACAGTTCATCTTATTTGCCACGTATCACTGTGCCGGCCTCTGCTCGCGTCCCTTGGCACGCTCTGCTCGCCGTTAGGTGCCGCAGCGCACTATGCTCGCCATTAGGCGCCGCGCTGCGCTCTGCTTGCGTCCGTCGGCGCGCTCTGCTCGCATACCTCCACGCGCTCGGCTTGTGGACAGCCTTTCCTTGCGTGTTCAACTGCTATATGCATATATATGGTTGCTCGTCGTTGAGGCGCCGCGGAGCGCTCTGCTCGTGTCCGTGCGCGCGCGCTCTATCAGCGGTTGGGGCCTGCGCACGATCACGTTGGGGGCCCATATGCATGCGGTTGCACCGCGCGCGTCGCCACGATGCAGTTACGTGCGGCACGATGGAGTTACGCGCTGCAAATTAGAACTGCCATCCGGGCGTGCGGATATTCCAGTCCGTCCGGCTTCCCCATTAATTCCCGTGGCCATTATAACCTTAGTCTCTTCAACCTTTCGATCTCACCCCACAACACAACAAGAACACCCACGATGACACATATAGAGAGGATATCTAGCGGCGCTCCAATGGAGATCCACCTCGGCCATCATCGACCCCTACTACGAAAAGATGAAGCAGGATGCCAAGAGAACAAGTCCCGTATCCTGGCACAGGGCCTGGATGCGGCAACTGGATGAACCTCACCTCAGATTCGCGGCCAAGAGCGTGTACACATGCTACGAGATGCACAGGTGGATCGTTGACATGAGTAAGTGCCTCGTTACCAAAATCGACGAGGTCGGATCGAGCCACAAGCAGAGCAGTAGCGGCAAGCGTCACAAGAAGTAGATGATGATCAGATGATCGTTTATCCTAGTTAATTATGCATGTAATATATAGTTGACTTTGGTGTGTGGAAATATCATGTGTGTAGTAGCCACCTATGTAATTATGCATGTAATAGTTTACTTTGGTGTGTGCAAATGTCATGTGTGTAGTAGCCACCTATGTAATTGGATGTTTAGTTTGGTTATGCAACCATGTCCTTATAAGTGTGTATATATATATATGTTGTTGTTCTGTATGCAATCCCAACGCACAACACACACGTCTTATTAGCAGCAATCGTCTGTGTTATTATCGGTCTGCGCACACATTTCTTATTACAGACCTGTTTGCCGCGTATCACACACATCTTGTTAAATTGAACCGTTTCTGTTCTCTTGGCTCAACGCAAATAGTTCATCCGAGTGAACTGTTTACCCTCTATCACACACACCTTGATCTGGCTGACCATTTCTTTTGTTCCGCCTAATCACAAACAGTTCATCCGAGTGAACCGTATGCCGTATATCGCATACACCTTCATCTGGCTGCCCATTTCTGTTCTTCTGCCTCATCGCAAATAGTTCACTGAACTGAACCGTATGACCCGCATCGCACACGCAACTAAATTCTGAACTGTGTTTGATGTATCCGCCATCACAAACGTTTTGCATCTTTTTTGACAGTTTTTTTACATCACCGTTTGCGATTATTGCATCGCACACAGTTTCATCGAAGGGTCTCTGATGATAGTGTCGCGTTAGCAGCATCCTGCAGTAGTGATTATTCGATCCTCTATCAATTGCCCAACAGTAATTTGTTTACCCACCGTATGCTATTTTCTCGAGAGAAGCCACTAGTGAAATCTACGACCCCCGGGTCTATATTTTATCATATTGCTTTCAAGATCTATCTTTTTCCGTATTTGTTTTCAGATCTATTATTCCAAAAACCCAAAAATACCTTGCTGCACTTTTTCTTTATTTATTTTATTTCATGTTTTATTCAGATCTATTTATCCAATCTCATACAAACCAATCTATCTTTTTACCGAGGAGGGATTGACAACCCCTCTTACGCGTTGGGTTGTGAGGATTTGTTCTTTGTGTGCAGGTACCGTTTACATAGTGTTGCTTGGTTCTCCTACTAGATTGACACATTGGTTTCATAACTGAGGATAATACCTACCGTAGTTGTACTGCATCATCCCTTCCTCTTTGGGGAAATACCGACGCAGTTTCAAGCCGCATCAAAAGGAATTTCTCGCACTGTTGCCGAGGAGACATCATCAACATCTATCAGGTTACTAATCACAAATCTCATCTCCTTGAAATTTACATTATTTGCCATTTTCCTCTCATTTTCATCTCCCCCACTTCACAAAAATTTGTCATTTTATTCGCCTTCTTTTTCGTTCGCCTTTTTCTCGTCAAATCTATTTTTTGTTTGCAATCTTGTTTGCGTAGTCACTATGTCTCAAGAAAATACCAAGTTGTGTGATTTTTTCAATACTAATAACAATGGTTTTATTAGTCCTCCGATTGCTCCTCCCGCCACTAGTGCGGAATCTTGTGATATTAGTGCCGCTTTGTTGAATCTTGTTATGAAAGATCAATTTTCTGGTACTCCTAATGAGGATGCCGCGTCCCATCTAAACACATTCGTAGAATTGTGTGATATGCAAAAGAAAAAATATGTGGACAATGATATTGTGAAGTTGAAATTATTTCCTTTCTCCTTGCGGGATCGTGCAAAAGTTTGGTTTTCTTCTTTGCCTCGCAATAGTATCGATTCTTGGGATAAGTGCAAAGATGCTTTTATTACTAAGTATTTTCCGCCCGCAAAAATTATTTCCCTTAGAACTCAAATCATGAATTTTAAGCAACTTGAGCATGAACATGTTGCACAATCTTAGGAAAGAGTGAAATTGATGCTAAGAAATTGTCCTACTCATGGTTTAAATCTTTGGATGATCATACAAAAAATTTATGCGGGATTGAATTTTGTTTCCAGAAATCTTTTAGATTCCACCGCGGGTGGTACTTTTATGGAAATTACTTTGGGTGAAGCTACTAAATTATTAGATAATATCATGGCAAATTATTCACAATGGCATACCGAAAGAGCACCTACTAGTAAAAAAATTAATTCGGTTGAAGAAATTAGTACTTTGAGTGAAAAAGTTGATGCCCTTATGAAATTGGTTGCTAGTAAAAGTGCTCCTATTGATCTTAATTATGTGCCTTTTTCTACTTTGATTGAGAAAAATAGTGATCCCGTAGATGTGAATTTTGTCTCACGAAACAACTTCAATAACAATGCTTATAGAGGTAATTTTAATCCTAGGCCTTTTCCTGGAAATTCCACTAATAATTATGATAATTCCTATGGTAATTATTCTTACAATAATAATAGGAACCCCTCTGATCTTGAGAGTAATATTAAAGAATTTATCAATGCTCAAAAAGTTTTCAATACTACGATAGAAGAAAAGTTGAATAAGATTGATGATATGTCTAGAAGCATTGATAGAATTTCTCATGATGTAGAAAATCTCAAGACTAAAATTTTTTCACCCAAGGTTGATATTAATGAATCAATTAAAGCTTTATATGTTTCTATGGATGAAAGTAAGAAAAGAACCGCTATGCTTAGAGCTAAAAGTGAATTTTTAGAAAGAGTGTTTTCTAGTGATTGCTTTCATAAAAATGATGAAGATCTTAAAGTAATTGGTGTTTCTTCTCTTGATTCCTTGTTTAGTAAAATTAAAATTGATGATAAAGGGACTGAAGAAGAGTCAACTTTAGCTAGAGGGCGTCCTGATAATTCGGAGGGTGAAAATCTTGATGAAAAAATTGATAAAACTGGGTTTGGAGAGGTCAAAACTTTTACTAGTGATGTGCCCACTCTTTTGGATTACAAAGACTTTAATTATGATAGTTTCTCTTTGATTGAATGTATTTCTTTGTTGCAATCCATTATAAATTCACCCCATGCTTATGAACAAAATAAAGCTTTTACTAAACATATCGTAGATGCCATGATGAAAGCTTTAGAAGAAAAGTTGGAGTTAGAGATTTCAATTCCTAGAAAATTACATGATGAATAGGAACCTACTATTAAATTCAAGATTAAAAATTATGAGTTCTTTGATTTATGTGATTTGGGTGCTAGTGTTTCCACAGTTCCGAAATATTTATGTGATGTGCTTGGTCTTACCGATATTGAAGAATGTTCTCTTAATTTGCACTTGGCGGATTCTACTATTAAAAAGCCTTTGGGAAGAATTAATGATGTTCTTATTCTTGCAAGTAGGAACTATGTGCCCACAGATTTTATTGTTCTTGATATTGATTGCAATCCGTCTTGTCCAATTATACTTGGTAGACCATTTTTACGCACTATAGGTGTCGTGATTGATATGAAAAAAGGCAATATTAAATTTCAATTTCCACTAAGAAAGGGTATGAAACACTTCCCTAGAACAAGAATTAAGTCACCATATGAATCAATCATGAGGGCATCCTATGGATCAAAAACCAAAGATGACAATACTTGAATCTATGCATTATGCCTAGCTAGGGGCATAAAACGATAGCGCTTGTTGGGAGGCAACCCAATGAATAAAATTTATTTTTTCCTTTTTCTTTCTGTTCTTGAGTGTTTACACAATTATTCTACTGTTATGATTGTGTTTTTTATGTTTTAATTAGTATTTATGCCAAGTAAAGCCTTTGGGATAACTTTGGGTGATAGTTGATTTGAACTTGTTGAAAAATAGAAACTTTTGCGTCCAGTAGCAGAATTTTAAAAATCACAGAAGTGTCAAAAAATTCTGAATTTTTTACACAAGATTGATATACAAACTTCCCACGTTTTCGTAAGTTTTCAGAATTTTTGGAGTTACATAAGTATGGTTAGAGTTCAGGTTACTACAGACTGTTCTGTTTTGACAGATTTTGTTTTCGTTGCATTGTGTGCTTATTTTCATGAATCTATGGACTATATTGGAGGGTATAAGCCATGGTAAAGTTGGAATACATTAATTATAATGCAATAATAAAATATGAATGGGTTTGCAACAGTACTTAGAGTGGTGATTTGCTTTATTATACTAACGAATCTCACGAAGGTTTTGTTAAGTTTTGTGTGATTGAAGTTTTCAAGTTTTGGGTGAGATCACGATGGATGAAGGAATAAGGAGTGTCAACAGCCTAAGCTTGGGGATGCCCCATGGCACCCCAAGTTAATATTCAAGGAGAACCAAGCAACTAAGCTTGGGGATGCCCCGGAAGGCATCCCCTCTTTCATCTAATGACCATCGGTATTTTACTTGGAGCTATATTTTTATTCGTCACATATCAGGAGTTTTGCTTGGAGCGTCTTGTATTATATGAGTCTTTGCTTTTTTTGCTTTTTAGTTTGTCACAAGTATCCTTGCTGGACACACCTACTTGAGAGAGCCAAAATTATGCTATGATTTGTTAGAATTGCTATATATGATTAACTTAAACAAAATTGAGCTATGGAATTGCTCTAGTGCTTCACTTATATCTTTTTGAGCATGGTGTGCTTTAATATTTTTGAAGAAATGCTCTCATGCTTCACTTAGATTTATTTGAGAGTTAGTAAATTTTTGAAGAAATTCTCTCATGCTTCACTTATATTATTTTGAGAGATGAAATTTTTTATGCTCATGTTCTTCACTTAAATTTATTTGAGCTTGTCAAAAGCAATTGCAATATATGAAATTAGTCCCAAAGTGATAGATATTCAAGAGGGATATAATAAAAACTTTCATGAAGATCATTGGACAAAATAAACTTGATTCTTTGTAATAGTTTTGTGATATGATGATAGTAATATATGAGCCATGTTGGTGAGTAATTATGCTTTAGTAAGAATATTGGTGTTAAGGTTTGTGATTCCCTATGCAAGCATGAAAGTCAATAGTAATGCAATGAAATTTCATCCTACTTGTGGTGCATTATTCGGTGTTAGTTATGCTTAATGCTCGTTTATGAGAATTTTCGTTTCTGGGTTGGTTGCTTCTCAATCTTTTTGCTAGCCTCCACTTGTACTAAGTAGAAATACTACTTGTGCATCCAAAATCCTTAAACCCAGTTTTGTCATATGAGTCCACCATACCTACATATATGCGGTATTTTTGTGTCGTTCTAAGTAAATTTGTATGTGAAAACTCTAATTTTCAAAATGAATTTCCTTTTTGTGTGCCCGTACCGCTCATGAAGCGGCAGGGGGTGGCCAATATTTTCCATGCTAGATGTGTTATTCTCAATATGAGTGTTTATTCACTTGTCATTGCACGAGAGTATGGCGGTAATAGGGATGCCCAGTCCCGAAATGAAAAAGAAATTTACTTTATGTTGTCAAATAATAAATTCCTTGAAAAGTGTTGGTATGGACGGTACCCGTGGATACGGATAGCCGTGGAGTGTAAAAGTATGGTGGAAAAGGAATAAACTTTATTTTATGTTTGAGAATCGCCTATGATATATCTAGCATGGAAAGTGTTGGGAATTACCCAGTCGTTTTCGTTGACAGGAAAAGCGTGCCCCTCAAAAAAAATTATCTCTCAATTTAAGCTTTGAGCTCTGGCACATCTACAAATCTCTACTTCCCTCTACGAAGGGCCTATCTATTTACTTTATGCAATTTTTATTTTTATTTGAGTCTCCATCTTCTCTTATAAAGCACCAACTAGGGAGCACTATGATCGTACTTGAGCACTGGATGCAGCTAATATTCGAGTGTGTTTCATGAATGGATCAATGATTGAGCATGATGGGCTAGGGATAACTTTCTTTACTGTTGATATTTTGAAAGACATGGTTGCTTATTGATATGCTTGAGTATTGAAGTTATCATGTCAAATATAGACTATTGCTTTGAACCATCTAAAATTCCAAATGTCCATGCTACAAAAGAAAAGAATATGTGATGAACAAGTTAGGTAGCATTCCACATCAAAAATTCTGTTTTTATCATTTACCTACTCGAGGACGAGCAGGAATTAAGCTTGGAGATGTTGATACGTCTCCAACGTATCTATAATTTTTTATTGTTCCATGCTGTTATATTATCATTCTTGGATGTTTTACAATCATTTTATAGCAACTTTATATCATTTTTTGATACTAACCTATTGACATAGTGCCTAGTGCCAGTTGCTGTTTTTTGCTTGTTTTTTACTTCGCAAAATATCCCTATCAAACGGAGTCCAAACGCAGCGAAACTTTTTGGAGATTTTTTTGGACCAGAAGACAAGTTGCGAGCCAAGGAAGGACTAGAGGGGAGGCTCGTGGGGCCCACAAGACACCAGGGCGCGCCCAGGAGCCCAGGCGCGCCCTGGTGGATAATGGGGCCCATAGGGGTCTCCTACACCGCCTCTTCGCTCTATAAATTCCCAAATATTCCAGAAACCCTAGGGGAGGAGACAAAACACAATTCCAGCCGCCGCAAGTTCTAGAACCATGAGATCCAATCTAACACCATCAAGGAGGAGTTCATCATCCTCATTGGTGCCTCTCCGATGATGCGTGAGTAGTCCACCATAGACCTATGGGTCCGTAGGCAGTATCTAGATGGCTTCTTCTCTCTTTTTGATTCTCAATACAATGTTCTCTTGGAGATCTATTTGATGTAAACCTTTTTTGCGGTGTGTTTCTTGGGATCCGATGAACTTTGAGTTTATGATCAGATCTATATCCATGAATATTATTTGAGTTTCTTTGATCTCTTATATGCATGATTATTTATAGCCTCGTATTTCTTCTTCGAATCTTTGGTTTAGTTAGGCCAACTAGATCGATTTTTCTTGCCATGGGAAGAGGTGCTTTGTGATGGGTTCGATCTTACGCTGGCCTCACCCAGTGACAGAAGGGGTAGTGAGGCACATATGTATCGTTGCTATTAAGGATAACAAGATGGAGTCTATTCGTACATGAATAGATCTTGTCTACATCGTGTCATCGTTCTTATTGCATTACTCCATTTCTCCATGAACTTAATACACTAGATGCATGTTGGACAGCGGTCGATGTGTGGAGTAATAGTAGTAGATGCAGGCAGGAGTTGGTCTACTAATCTTGGACGTGATGCCTATATATTGATCATTGCCTTGGATATCGTCATAATTATTCGATCTTCTATCAATTGCCCAACAGTAATTTGTTTACCCATCGTATGCTATTTTCTTGAGAGAAGCCACTAGTGAAATCTACGGCCCCCGGGTCTATCTTTTATCATATTGCTTTCAAGATCTATCTTTTTCCGCATTTGTTTTCAGATCTATTATTCCAAAACCCAAAAATACCTTGCTGCACTTTTTCTTTATTTATTTTATTTCACATTTTATTCAGATCTATTTATCCAATCTCATACAAACCAATCTATCTTTTTACCGAGGAGGGATTGACAACCCCTCTTACGCGTTGGGTTCGGAGGATTTGTTCTTTGT
Source organism: Thinopyrum elongatum (assembly GCA_011799875.1). Taxonomy (NCBI): domain Eukaryota; kingdom Viridiplantae; phylum Streptophyta; class Magnoliopsida; order Poales; family Poaceae; genus Thinopyrum; species Thinopyrum elongatum. The sequence goes on from CM022301.1 coordinate 406,317,255, forward strand.
GTGCAGGTACCGTTTACATAGTGTTGCTTGGTTCTACTGAATTGATACCTTGGTTTCATAACTGAGGGAAATACCTACCGTAGTTGTACTGCATCATCCCTTCCTCTTTGGGGAAATACCGACGCAGTTTCAAGCCGCATCAGCCCACAACCCCCTACAATCCTAAGTTGGCGTCTTCAAGAAGAACACGACGCCAAAATACGTCACCACCATCCAATCCAAGCAATTTAAGGTTTTCACCGGGGATCAGGTAGGAGGGAGGGGGAGATAGGTCCAGACCAACGCCTCCAAGGAGGGAAGCGGCGCTCATACGCGTCGCCGCTGGGGAGACCTGCGAGGCCGATCAGGGATTTCTCCCGAAATTAGTTCCCCACCACCAACACCTGCAGCGGCAAGAACTGGCACCATAAGGCTACCAGGAGCCGGGCAGTAGGGATGGAACGTGCCAAACGCACCCACTGAACATCGCACGTCTTCTACCACGCTGCCCTTACAGCCATGGAAGCCAGCCAAGCACCAAAGTCGCGAGCCCTGCCCACATGCACCACAACTCCCACCAAACAAGGCCGCTACCCCGCATAAAAAACCCCCGGCGCCACCAAGCTCGAGCAAAGCAGAGACCTTTTCGAACTTTGAGGCATTGAACTAGTGAACCAATCACTCAAGGCGACACCTCCGATGGCCGACTTGTCCAACAGATGTCCAAATATGAAGGAACCGGACAAGCAAGCCCGGCTAGAAACTCGTCGGATCTGAGCGAACGACAACAAGCAAGAGCAGACGGGGCGGAGAAAGGGCTAGAGCCATACTGGACAGGGATGGAGACCTTCTCCCAAAGACGGTGATGGGCGGCTGATACGTCTCCAATGTATCTATAATTTATGAAGTATTCATGCCATGTCTACAACAGTTTTATATGGTTTTGGTATGATTTGGATGGAACTAACCCGGACTGACGCTGTTTTCAGCAGAACTACCATGGTGTTGTTTTTTGTGCAGAAATGAAAGTTCTCCAAATGAGCTGAAACTTTTTGACAATTTTTTTGAACAAAAGAGACCCTCGAAGCTTCGTGGGAGGGCCAGAAGACCCACAATGAGGGCACAACCCACCAGGGCGCGCCAGAGGGGCCTGGCTTGCCCCGGTGAGTTGTGCTCACCTCGAGGCCCATCTTCGCGTGATTCCAACGCTGAAAAATCCTATAAATAGAGAAACCAATAGAAATAACCCTAGATCAGAAGTTCTGCCGCCGCAAGCCTCTGTAGCCACGAAAAACCAATATAGACCCCATTCTGGCACCCTGCCGGAGGGGAAAATCATCACCGGTGGCCATCTTCATCGTCCCGGCGGCCACCATGATGAGGAGGGAGTAGTCCATCCTCAGGGCTGAGGATTTGTACCGGTAGCTATGTGTTTAATTTCTCTCTCTCTCTCTCGTGTTCTTGAGATGTCACGATCTTGATGTATCGCGGGCTTTGTTAATATAGTTGGATCATATGGTGTTTTCCCCTCTCTATCTTGTTGTGATGAATTGAGTTTTCCCTTTGAGATTTCATTTTATCGGATTGAATACTTTTATGGATTTGAGAGCACTTGATCTATGTCTTGGCACTCAACTCGCGGATTCCCGAGGTGACATTGGGGTAATCTATGCATAGGGGTTGATGCACGTTTTCGTCCTTATTTCTCCGGTAGAAATTTTGGGGCACTCTTTGGGGTTTTTCTTTGTGTTGGATTGAGTATTATGAATCTGAAATTGTTTGATGCATATCATACAATCAACTCACGGATACTCGCGGTGACATTGGAGTATCTAGGTGACATTAGAGTTGGTTGATGTGTATCATATGGTGTTATTTTAGTACGAACTCTTGGTTAGATCGATAGGAAAGAATAGCTTGATGTTATTTTAGTACGAACTCTAGGATAGATTGATCGGAAAGAATAGCTTTGAGGTGGTTTCGTACCCTACAAACAATTTCTTCTTATGTTCTCTGCTAGATAGGAACTTTGAAGTGATTCTTCATCACACATTGAGGGATGGTTATATGATCCAATTATATTAGCATTGCTGAGAGATTGCACTAGCGAAAGTACGGACCCTAGGCCTCATTTTCAAGCATTGCAATACCGTTTGTGCTCACTTTTATCGTTCGCTACCTTGCTGTTTTTATTTATTCAGATTATAAATATATATTTCTACCATCCATATTACACTTTTATCACAATCTTTTCGTCAAACTAGTGCACCTATACAATTTGTCATTGTATTGGGTGTGTTGGGGACACAAGAGATTTCTTGTATTTGGTTGCAGGGTTGTTTGAGAGAGACCATCTTCATCCTATGTCTCTCACGGATTGATAAACCTTAGGTCATCCACTTAAGAGAAAATTGCTACTGTCCTACAAAACTCTGCGCTTAGAGGCCTAACACGAGTCTACAAGAATAAAATTGTGTAGTAGACATCAGCGGCAAAACCCCAGTTGAAGCCACCCGTCCCTCCCTCCTGACCCCTCACACAAATAGTACGTTTAAGCATCCCACAGACCCCAGCCCAGTCCACGCTCGACGGAACTCCCATGCCGCCTTGCCATTGGAGATCACCGAGATAGTCGCCTCGTCGCCCGGAACAGGCCCTGCTACTCCATACCTGGCCGCACGGGTGTGCCAAGCACGCAGTTGCATGCAGTACTCGGAGAAGGCACCGCCGCCGCCGTCCTTGGGAGCCACGGGGGCTTGGCCTGATGGCCCTCTCTAGCGGTGGCGAGGAGGAGGGCGAGGGAAGGTGCCGCGGCGGCGGCCGATCTGGCCGCCTCCTGAGTCGCCCCTCGCTTTGATGCTTGTAGTGGGTTGGGTCATGTATTGTAATACACTACTCTCTCTTTAGTGATGTAAAACGTCGTATATTAGTTTACAGAGGGAACACTATTTATGTTGCTGACTTGGCAAAACCTATTCCACATTTAATGTGCGAGATTGTGGGGCAAATGTACGGGTTGCATGCATCCTAGCAGTGGAGGAGCGAGGAAAGATTAGGATCCGGGGCAGACTCCAAGCTAGTAAAAGAACATAGTCACAACCGGATATTTGGATACGTATTATGCGAAAATACAAAGGTGAACATGGGTGCGCGCGCACCCACATGAATAGTAAATTCATAAAAAATAATAGAAAAAATTAAAAATTTCTGAAATTTTGCGGTATGAACCTTAGTCGATCATTCTACTCACGTGTGAAGTTTCATGATGTATTGACAACTATGGTATTCTTAGTGAAGAAAATACAAATGCGACCATACTATTCATTAAACAGTGTTTTTTAATATAGCTTCGATTAGCTTCGATTTTATCATTTTTGCCCAGATTACCACGGATGTGATTTCTTCGTGAAACTTCATATGCGAGTATACCGGTTGACTATGTATATTGAAAAAATAAATTCAGATTTTTTTGATTTTTTCTAGCATTTTTTTTGAATTTACTATTCATAAAAGGTGCGCGCGCACCCATGTTCACCAAATCCGCGTCCACGTATTGTGCAACTATAAGCACTAAACTGGAGAACCATAAATTCGCAATAGTTAGCAAGTCAAACGGCCGATATTATATTGTCCATGCACATAATTTCAATAAAAACTAAAATTAAATATGACAATAGTACTCAAGAATAAATATTAGATATTAGTAATTCATAGCGGAGTTGTAAAAACTTATTCATATTGGAAAGCATGAAATGTATCCTCAAAGTATTAATGACGGCTCTCATTTTGAGTCTTCATGGCTTGAACCTTCATGTAATAACATCACGAGGGAGTGATTTAATTATTCCACATTCGGTGTAGCATATCACAGAGTGATTGGACCAATCATCATTGATATGCACAATTTAGAATTGATCAAAGTACCTCATATATGAAATTTAAATATGTATACTTGATAAAAGGAACCAAAAAAACTCCTCATATATGAGATTTAGTAACTTAATGAAAATTCGATGACTTGGAATAATTCAAGACTAATAATGGTTAAGTTAGAAAAATCGAGAAGAAGCAAAACCTAAACAGAGCTGAGATTCATTTTTTTCAATGAACCTGCCTGGAATGATCAACCGATGGAATCCCCAATTACCTACATCAGTGCAAGTTACAGACCTACATTAAAATAATCCCCCAATCCATGGAGTGAAATATCATGCCACAAATTGCAACATTGCGTCGTCGAGGCATCAATTCAGACTAAGCAGGATCACTCACCTCGGAATCGAGGCATCATTGTGCCGTCGACTGTCGGCTTGTCGGCCTCCCTTTGCCGCTGGGAGGATCTGCGCCGATGCCCGACGATTGCCTCTGCGGGACTGCTGACTACTGGGCTACTCGAGCCATCGCCATCGATCGAGAGGAAGGCAACCAGCAGGAGACGACAAGACATACGGTTTGCCCCCAACTCCTATTCAGCGCCTGTTGCGCCAGTTACAGTGCAATTGGTAAAAGGCACACACACCCCCTCTCCTTCGTATGATTGAATATGGGCGGGCCCACCATCTAAAGCACGCATGAATGTTCCTCGTTTCGGGAAGCTTCCAGAAGCTCCCCCAGCCGGTTTTGGGAAGCTTCCAACGGTTTTTCTTTTTTCGTTTCAGCAATTTTTCTTCTGGTGTGTACTGTGGATAACGGTACTTATTATTTTTTGAAGTAACACGTTCGTGGGTCTTAATGGACTCCAGCCAATGCAGCCCATTTTGCACATGTTGGGTTTTATTATACTTTGTAAATTATAATCATAGTGTAATAAATATAAATTTCAAATATTTAATATTACACATACAAATAAAATAACTTATTTAAAAAATATTTATGTAATTTATAAAAATATCCACTTATTTACATGCAGGATATATTTAGTAAATAAATAATAAAATTGTTCGGTAAATGCAAAAAATATTAAATTGTTTAGTAAATGTAAAAATATACTCTTCCCTTATATTTAAATCATACAAAATTATGAATACAAATATTTTTATAATAAAAAATACTATTTTATTTATATGATTTTTGTAAAAAAATACGTGCATATTTTTAGAAATTACCTGAACATTTTTCTAATAAGTTGCTTTAATTGTATGTATAATATTCATAACACACTTTTAGCTATAATTTTCCCTTCAGCTGACAGGTGGAACCCACAGTTCATAGAGACATAAGCTTTGCAAGCCATCCTGTTCAGTGGGTCCCATGTTATGCTGGCACGCCACGTGTGCATGCTAACAAAAATACGGTGTCGCACAAGTATATTTTGTCTACTGATGGGATTAGCATCATATTTACACGCTTGTGCCAAGTTTTAGAACCAGTTCGGCATAATTTTTCAAGTTCATACACTAAAGTGAACATCGATGGTAGGTTTAAGCATTGCTGGTGTATTTACCTCTATATAAATGCCATTTTTGCATAAATAAAATATGTAACATTGTAACAACATCTACAGCTGGGCTCGTCAAATCCCCCTCAAACGACCAGGCGGACAGGCCGGTCAGTGACCGGTCAAAAATAGGGTTTGTGATTGTAAATGATAAAATTTGAGGCCCGTCCGGTCACTATCTGTGGGCGCGTACGTTTTATTAGAGACCAAATTAGTTGCGTGTGCCTGTAGATGCTCTAAGAAAGAATTAACGAAATTAAAATACTCCTGGCCAGTTCAGGGAAACAAACTATTCTTAACAATTTTCTTGACCATTTAAAGAAAATAAAAAGTAAACTACTTTCTGATTCCGGAACGAGCAAAGAAAAGCTTGTGCCTGCTAGCCAGCCAGGTTCTTCGTACCGGCTAATCCCAACATGCATGACACCATGAACGAACATGCATGCGGGAATGCCAGTAAGTAAAAGCTAGATAAAGAGACTAGACTAACACAAAGTTGTTCCCACTAAAGTAAGCACGATCGATAATCGAACTACCAAGAGATCCTAACAGGAGGTTTCGTTGGCATTGGACGATTTTACCTAGTGTTAGTGTGTAGTGACAGACGACAGATGCATGCATGCATGGCCATCATTACCTAGCTTCCTTGTTTAACTCGCCATGCATGCACCAGCATATGCAGGCTTGTGTATTTCTTTAGCATCAACTTTGTCTTTTCCTGCACTTTTGGCAGATTCGCCGCCTCTAATGAATCATGTTTATGCAATGCCAAAACTCCAGCGACCATTATATGAGTGCCCTACTGCGAAAGTGATCCAACATTAGTGTAGTGGGGCTTTTAATTAAAACAAACATGAGTTGTGGGGCTTATCTAGCATGGAAGTGGATCCTCTTTTTTGCGGGTGGGAAGTGGATCCTCTGACACTGAGGAGGCAAGTTAGGCAGCTACAGTGGCAGATATGTGCAGAACAGAGAAGGCAAGTCAGAGAGATAACACTATACATATATTACTGTATACTATGAATTACTGTATAAAAATCACCGTTGATAAACCGTTGTTTCAAAGCACTGTTCATGTAGCTGCAAGGAAGAAAACTTAGGTTACTGTAGCTGCTCTAACATCCCTTGATAAGTCAGAGGATCTCGTTCCATCTAGATTTTGGCAAGGACGTAGCACGTGAGGAAAAAGAGATCGAGGTAACTTCAGCTTCTAACCAGATTCGTAGTACGAGTTTGGACTTGGCTAACTAGGTTATAATTAGCGATGCGGTGAACACGAGTCGTCTGATTCAAATTGATTATCACTGCTTTAGTACAACTTTGTAACAAGTACCAAAATTTCAGTTTAAACGACACGATCGACCTCCATACCGGCTGATAGGTTGGCCCTCCGTGTCACACTGAGACACTGAGTGGCATCCGTTGGGCCTAGCCACGCTGGCTATTCTCATGGCAACGCAATCGGTGCGTTTTCGATGGCGAGACCCCCTCCATCTCATGACTCTTCGTGTCTATCCAGGACGAGACTAGATCCTAGACTAGGGCAGGCGCGCGCGGACTCAGCTCGTTGCTAGCATAGGGTCCTTTCTGTACTCAGGCTGAGCAACCCGTCATCAATGTTCTGCGGCTCCTTGTCTTGTGCCCTTCCTATCAGTGAAAAGATACACACTCTTGCGTATTCGTGAAAAAAAATAGATTACGACCCAAAACAACTCCTACTTGCAATTTGACCAAAAATGTGTCAACCGAAAAGACACGAGATTGGTCGGTCAAACATGGTTTACTAGAGTAATTAGCACTCAGGATAATCCTAGCTTATATGCACCCAAGAGACCTACTAGTAGACTGCTTACGTACAGACGCGAAAGTGTGAAATGTCGCATAGGTTTGGTTGTTACCATGTCGACTGCTGTCCTTTTTTCACGTAGCATGTATGACCGGCTGACTGGTTGTACGTGTCCCCACCTGTCAAATTAAGAACATTATTACTATATGATTATCAGCTCGGGCAAATTGTCAAGTCAAGACGTCAAGTACGACGCACAATCTCATGCACGTCGCTGATCGAAAACGCGCGTTGATGCTCTTATACTCTACCTACCTAACGAGCAGAGGAGGAGTTGTAGCGTGCTTTCGCGCCGAAAATGTGCAGATTCTTGTTTGAACTTTGAAGTCACGCTTTACCAAACATTGACCCCAAACATGTGTACAACTTGCAAAGCCTCATGTACTTACTCCTACTGAACCGGCCGGACAGTTGAGACTTGAGAGTCGTGACGACATTTGATCGAACACCTTCGTACCACGTGGCAGCCGAGTCAAACGTGCGCATGTCTCAGCGAGAGGCGGCCGGGTCAAAAGTCTCTCACCCATGCATGCTCGGAACAGTAATTTAGACACATGGAACAAGTTGTTTAGATGGGATTTCACCAACCACTTTAATTTCCCGTGCTCCCCACTACGTACGGCCCCTATATATATCGCACCATCGAACGAGCAGGCAGCACAATCATTGTGGCAGCCACGTAGCAAACTCCTCTCGTCGCTGATCCAACTGCACACAGAGCTCGACCTCGCTAGCTAGCAATGGAGGTGAAGGTGCTGAGCTCCAGGCTCGTCAAGCCCGCCTACAAGGCCGGCGCTCCGGCCACGGAGTACATCCCTCTGTCCGTCTTCGACACGGTCACGTACCAGATCCAGATGGCCATCATCTACGCCTTCGCGCCGCCCGCGCCGTCCACCGCCGCCATCGAGAAGGGCCTCGCGGCCGTCCTCGCGCAGTACCGCGCCTTTGCCGGGCAGCTCGGCGAGTCCCCCGACGGCGCGCCGGCCGTGGTCCTGAACGATCGTGGCGCGCGCCTCGTGGAGGCGTCCGTGGACGCCGACCTCGTCCACATGGCGCCGGCCAAGCCCACGCCGGCGCTGCTCAAGCTGCACCCGGACCTGGACGCGGAGCACGAGGAGGTGGTGATGCTGCAGCTCACGCGGTTCCGCTGCGGCTCCCTCGCCGTCGGGTTCACGTCCAAGCACGTCGTCGCCGACGGCCACGCCACCAGCAACTTCCTCGTCGCCTGGGGGCGCGCCACCAGGGGGCTGCCCATGGGCGTCCCGCCGGTGCACCACCAGAAGGACCTCTTCAAGCCGCGCTCCTCGCCAGCTCGCCCGGAGCACGACCACCGCAGCAGGGAGTTCCACCGGCCGTCGCCCACCGCCGCCGCCGGCCATCATCACGGAGACGACGGCTCCGAAAGCAACATTGTCATCCACAAGGCGCACTTCACCAAGGACTTCATCGCGGGGCTCCGCGCCAGGGCCTCGGAGGGGCGCGGGCGGCCGTTCAGCCGGTTCGAGACCATCCTGGCCCACCTCTGGCGCACCATGACGCGCGCGCGCGACCTGAGCCCCGGCGAGTCCACGTCGATCCGGATATCCGTGGACGGGCGGCACCGGGTGGGCAGGCCGGCGGAGTACTTCGGCAACCTGGTGCTCTGGGCGTTCCCGCGCACCACGGTGGGCGACCTGCTGAGCCGGCCGCTGAAGCACGCGGCGCAGGCGATCCACGACGAGGTGGCGAGGGTGGACGGCGCCTACTTCCAGTCCTTCATCGACTTCGCGTCCTCCGGCGCGGCGAAGAAGGAGGGGCTGGCCCCGAGCGCCGTGCTCAAGGACGTGGTGTGCCCGGACGTGGAGGTGGACAGCTGGCTGACGTTCCCGTTCTACGAGCTGGACTTCGGCACGGGGAGCCCGAGCTACTTCATGCCGTCCTACTTCCCGACGGAGGGGATGCTGTTCCTGGCGCCGTCCTACCTCGGCGACGGCAGCGTGGACGCCTTCGTCCCCGTGTTCCAGCACAACCTCCAGGCCTTCAAGGAATGCTGCTACTCCATGGAGTAGAGTCGGCCGCCGTGCTCATGCATGCATGGTCTAGCTGGCTAGCCAAAGGATCGAATCGTCCGTGCAATGAACAAGAAAGAATGTTACTGTGCGTGCGAGAGAGATGGAACAGAACTGCAAGCCAAAGCGGCGCGGTTGTTGGAAAATATGTCGGGGTCGGGTTGGTGAGGGGTGGTCGAATTTTTTTAGTTGTGACGACGCACTTCATGGTGGCGTCCTCCGATTGATCGATCGGTTATTTTTGCCCTATTTAAAATAATAAAATGTTGATGATTTTTTATAAGCATCGTTTGGCTGGCTCTAGCTCAAGTGCACCTTTGAGTACTAGCAAGCATCTCACGCTCGGACCGGCCGGTACATTCTTGCGTTTCGTCAAGCTTTGGCTCCGGAGGAAAACCTCAGATCCACTGGATCGGGCGATGAAGGCATCTTCGCGTCTTTCTCCTTCTTGAGGGGCATCGTCTCGGTGCTGGTTATGACTGGGAGACTGGTGGATGACGGCATCTTCGCCGTGGAAGGTGGCATCTTCGCTGCGTGGTTTGTTGAGGCGGGCGCTGATTTCTGCTTGGCAACGATGATGGCGTTGAGAGGAGCTTAGGTCGCAGCGTGGTCTTGGGTAGTCGGTTCTTCCCAGCGTGTCCAAGGTGCTCTTCCGTGGTTGCTGGTTGCTTTGCAGTCGGAGCTACGTTGGAGCGAGTCCAGGTGGTGACGATGATAGGCATTCGGTGGTCGTTTGCGGAGGGCACCGTCAGCGCAAGTCCGGCATGTTTCCCTTGTGTTGTATCGGTTTTAGCTCGGTTTTTCGTCAATTAACCGGGCAATTCTCTTCTCCTTGACCAATGAAAAAAAAAGTGATAGTAAAATGCAGGGCTGAGTATTAGTGATCCCATTCCCATAGCAAGTGGCCAACCCCCATGCATGCACTCAATGTGTTACGTGACCATGACCCATGACTCGTGGTTGACGCATGTCGCGCCACTCACATAGGCCCTGTTTGTTTGGGCTTCAGTTTCAACAGATTCAGCTGTGGACTTGTTGTGCTGGCAAAACAGCTGTGCTGAGGAAACAGCTGTAGTGAAGGCTAGCTGTTTGGCAACGCAACTATGGAAACGACTGTGAGCTGATGAAAAACCTAAAATGCCCTTAGTTACACTGAGATCAGTGTAACTTGTTGATTTAGTATTAATAGATTTTTTAAATGGTATTTTGACTGACAGGGAATGATTTGTTCTATGGTAATGCATAAATATTTCATAATAATAATTTTCTCACTTTCTTGCTCATATATACATATAATAGTAGTGAGCAAAAGGATAATGTTGTCACATCGCTAGTCCATGGAAGTCACATTTTTTCCCGTACAATACAAAAGATAGTCCACATAACTAATAATCCTTACAAAAGAGAGCTAAAGGATTAGACCGACCATATAATTCATAATCCGTATATATAATTAGATGTCCGTACAAATACTAATCTATGTAGCTTGTCGTGCAATAAACAAAGAGCTCGCAATCCTATCACGCATGTCGTTCATGTTGCCTTCATCGGAGGAAGTGGGAACGGCATCGCCAAGCAAAGGTGTTGACCGTGAGACTGCAGGCATGTAATTTTCATTATCATCACATTTATCAAACTCTTTATCGCGTAGCTTGCTGTCCCTGATGAAATTGTGAAGCGCCATACAAGCACTGATAATCATCGTCTGAGTTCCCACCTTGAAGTGTGGCACATCCCTTAGGATGCGCCATTTCTGCTTGAGCACACCAAATGAGCGTTCAATCACATTCCGAAGAGAAGAGTGAAGATGATTGAACACCTCAAATTTACCACTCGGTGGGCGGCGGACAGACCGAAATTCGGCAAGGTGGTAGGTTGTCCCTTTGTAAGGAGCTAGATATCCCACCCGGTTAGGATAACCAGAATCAACAAGGTAGTACATACCTACATCCATCGACAATAAATTTGAGCACATGTACAAATTAATAGAAACAATCTGTATAAAATTAGAACACTTGATTTGTGTACCTTCAGGAGGTGCAGGATAAGTAGTAGCATACTTCAATATACTGTGCTGGAAAATCCGTGTGTCATGTACCGACCCCGTCCAACCGGCAACGACAAAGGTAAATCTCATGTCAAAGTCACAAACTGCCAACACATTTTGACTTGTGTAACTATGTCGACCCATATAGTTGCATGTCTCATTAGCGGGAACTATAACGGGAATGTGAGTTCCATCAATTGCACCAATACAACCTTTGAAGTGAGGCCAGAAACGTTTGTACCTAATTTTTGGATGCACATCTGCGAATGTAGGATCTCTAGGTTTGATGATGTCTCCTCCTAGAGAATTTACACAGTGCAACACATGATTGAACTTCCTATGGATTGTTTCAGTTGACCGAACAAACCGATCTTCGGCTTGGCGAAATGATTGAGGGCCTCCAAGCATCCACAAGAACATGCCTAGACTTTCCAATGAGTTCATCTCGCTAGTTGACTCCAAATGGTAGTCACTCACTAAAAGACCATGCAGATTCATGAAAACATGTGGATACATTCTAAACATTTTGTAGCATGATTTAGGACGTGCCAACTTTTCCATCACCCATTCATAACCAGTTTGTACTGCAATCCTCCTAGGCTGCCTACGTTGCTTATTCAAACAAGTTTTGCTGTAGTGCATAGCCATTTGACCCAAGGTTGCGAGATCAGTACTTAACTTGAGCAAGTTTTGAAGTTGTACTGTCTTTATGTTAGCATCATCATCGTCACCACCTCCGTCGTCAATTCCATCAGTCTACAAATGGAACATGACAACAAGATTAGTTGTCATATCCATTATTCATACATATGGGAAAATAGCATTCAAATAAGCAAATGGTTCATATCCAGCAAAGACAATAGTTCACACACGAATGGTACAGACCAAATACATAGCATAATCCAAGCATTCAAATAAGCAAATGGTACTATGTGTACAACATAGCATAATCCAAGCATTCAAATAAGCAAATGGTACAGACCAACAACATAGCATAATCCAAGCAAATAACTAAGCAATTATTCTAAATGAATTGTTACATAGCAAAATCATGCGCTCTCTCGAGCCAATCAAACCTTCCTTCCTTGGTCAGAACCGACGCAAACATTTCTCTATACTCAGGCTTCATAAAAAGCATGCTGGAAGAGAAAAAGAGAGGGGTTCCTTCTTCAACTCCACACTCACGAACCATCTCCATTGCCTCATTCATACTAGGGCCAACCGGATGAGGAGGGGGAGGAGGAGGGGGAGCCTTGCTGGAGCTAGATGCTTCTTTTATACTTTCAGCCGTTACACACATCACATCACTAGCCTTCTTGTACATCCGAACAAATGGGTTCTTCTCATCTAGAGCAGAAAAATCATCTTTACTGGACTTGGTCTTTCGTTGCTTCTTTGGTTTTGCTTTGATGACTTCATCATCATCCTCTGCACTATCAGAGTCATCGTCAATAGTGACTTCCTCCTTGTCCAATGGTATCTCACCGGGGATAGCAGACTCGGCACCGGTGACATGACGGTCATCAAACATCATGTCCATTTCAACCAAGTTGGGTGGTCCTCCATTCCTATACTTTGCATGTTCCGGATGTTTCTAAAAAATAGCAAAAGAACAAAAGGTCAGCTAAATGGAAATTAAGATAATTTAAAACCCAATGTAAATACTATGTGTAGCATGGAATTACCATTAGGTGAGTGTTCCACCAATCAGTATCAGCATCAATGGTTCCTAGCTTAGCATTCCATCCAAGTCCAGATGCATCAATTTGCAATTGTTTCAATTGACAATACATAGTTTTGAGATTTTCCCATCTATTCTTGAATTGCATCCTCACATAACTTTTCTTAGTTATCTCCAACCAGCTCTCCCCTAAATTCTTATATCCTCTAGGACTCAAGAACGCCCCCGGCCTGTTGCCTGCTTCAACTTCCCTCGCACACAACTCGCAAAATATCCTAGTATGGTATGCATCCCAAAGTGCCTTGTCTGTCTTGTCTGCCTTCGCTGCCTTCTTCGCTGCCTTCGCTGCCTTTGTTGCCTTCTCCATCTAATTCATTTTCACCATAATTTATACCAGCATACAAAATATGTATAGCAAAAACTATGTATAGCAAACAAGCATGTACAGCAAGCAAACACATCCACATCAAGCTTGAAACATTTCTTTATCCATCAATGTACTGCAAGCAAACCAGAGTATCCACATCAATAAATATGTAGCATATACATCTAGCAGAGAGCATCCAGGAAATTCTCACCCCAACCGATGACGACATAGGTGCCCGAGGGGGTGGGCGTCGTTCTCCAGGGGGGTGTAGAGGAGGATGACGGCGACTGGAGGCGACGGCGGCGACTGGAGGCGACGGCGGTGACTGGAGGCGACGGCGACTGGAGGCGACGGCGGCGACTGGAGGCGACGGCGGCGACTGGAGGCGACGGCGGCGGCGACTGGAGGCGACGGCGACCGACCAGTAGGGATGGCGGCGACTGGAGGCGACGGCAGCGGCGACTGGAGGCGACGGTGACGGCGACTAGCCAGTAGGGATGACGGCGACTGGAGGCGACGGCGGCGGCGGCTCTGGCGCTGGATGACGGCGACAGGCAGCGGCGGCGGTTTTTAGGGCGGCGGAGGCTCTTGGGGCGGCTGCGGCGGCGGATCTTGGGGCGGCGGCGGCGGGGGAACCCTAGGTTCCTGTCCCTCTAGCTGGTCGCTCTGCTCTCTGTTTGCGACGAAGGAAAGGACGAGGGGATCAGGGCATCGGTGCCTCAGGGGCAGTTCTTTCGTAATTGGGCTGAACTCAAAAGGGCATCGGTGGGAATTGCAACGACGCAAAACAGCTTTCGGGCAAAAGCACGGCTGGGCTCGCTCCGAGCTGTACCACGTAAAAACGACAGAAACGGTTTTTGACTGTGAGCCCAAAACTGCTCCGTTTTACCTGTTTGTTACAGCTTCAGCTTATATCTATGCGAAACTGGTCTCTAAAACCCAAACAAACACAGCCATAGTCACATGATCCAAAACCAGCCCCAACTATAGCATACTCCTTAATCATCAACGCCTAGCAGCCAGGAATCTGGCGCTGACCCGTCCTAACGCCGGCACATGCACATCGCCCAACTCCTACGTGCATGCCTCCATGGCCCGGGCCCGACGGTTCACCAACCGCCGCCCTACAGCGAATGATAGTACCGTGGTTTGCACTGCGTCCAAGCTAGCCGATGGAGCCGGACCAGCTAAGCGGCGGCGTGCGAAACCACGGCTGTACGTACGTGCAGCCTCCGGCGGCGGCCGCGCTCTAGCATGACCATGGACACGCACGGCATATTAGAGCATCTATATAACCGGACCCCTCAAACCCGTCTCAAACGCTCGGGCAGGCGGCCCGGCCACTGTCCGGTCATGATTGTTTGACCCAGACGGACCTCTCAAATGACCCTCAAACGCCCGGGCTGATCGGCACCCCCATATCCAGCCCAAATATAAGGCGGATATGGGACGCCTGATACATCTTCAACGTATTTATAATTTATAAAGTATTCATGCCGTTATGTTATCATTCTTGGATGTTTTACAATCATTTTATAGTAACTTTATATCTTTTTTGGGACTAACCTATTGACATAGTGCCCAGTGTCAGTTGCTGTTTTTTTGCTTGTTTTTTACATCGCAGAAAATCAATACCAAACGGAGTCCAAACGCAGCGAAACTTTTTGGAGATTTTTTCTGAACCAGAAGACACCCGGTGGGCCAAAGAAGTACCAGAGGGGAGCTCCGAGGAGAGCACAACCCACCAGGGCGCGCCTGGGCCCCCAGGCGCGCCCAGGTGAGTTGTGCCCACCTCGGTGGCCTCCCGCACCGCCTCTTCGCCCTATAAATTCTCAAATATTCCAAAAAACCCCAGGGTAACCCTAGATCAGAAGTTCCGCCGCCGCAAGCCTCTGTAGCCACGAAAAACCAATCTAGACCCCGTTCCGGCACCCTGCCGAGGGGGAAATCATCACCGGTGGCTATCTTCATTATCCCGTCGGCCACCATGATGAGGAGGGAGTAGTCCACCATCGGGGCTGAGGGTTTATACCAGTAGCTATGTGTTTAATCTCTCTCTCGTGTTTTTGAGATGTCACGATCTTGATGTATCGCGGGCTTTGTTAATATAGTTGGATCATATGGTGTTTTCCCCTCTCTATCTTGTGATGAATTGAGTTTTCTCTCTAAGATTTCGTTTTATCGGATTGAATACTTTTATGGATTTGAGAACACTTGATGTATGTCTTGCTATGAATACCAGTGGTGACAATGGGGTATCATATTGATTCACTTGATATGTGTTTTGGCACTCAACTCGCGGATTCCCGAGGTGACATTGGGGTAATCTATGCATAGGGGTTGATGCACGTTCTCGTCTTTGTTTCTTCGATAGAAATCTTGGGGCACTCTTTTAGGTTCTTTGGGTTGGATTGAGTATTATGAATCTGAAATTGTTTGATGCACATCGCATAATCAACTCACGGATACTCGCAGTGACATTGGAGTATCTAGGTGACATTAGAGTTGGTTGATGTGTATCATATGGTGTTATTTTAGTACGAACTCTTGGTTAGATCGATCGGAAAGAATAGCTTGTTGTTATTTTAGTACGAACTCTAGGATAGATTGATCAGAAAGAATAGCTTTGAGGTGGTTTCATACCCTACAAACAATTTCTTCTTATATTCTCTGCTAGATAGGAACTTTGGAGTGATTCTTCATCGCACGTTGAGGGAAGATTATATGATCCAATTAGATTAGCATTGTTGAGAGATTGCACTAGCGAAAGTACGGACCCTAGGCATCATTTTCAAGAATTGCAATACCGTTTATGCTCCATTTTATCAATTGCTATCTTACTGTTTTTTATTGTTTCTATTACAAAAATCAATATATACTATTATTACTACACTTGTATCACCATCTCTTCGCCGAACTAGTACACCTATACAATTTACCATTGTATTTGGTGTGTTGGGGACACAAGAGACTTTTTTTATTATTTGGTTGCAGGGTTGTTTGAGAGAGACCATCTTCATCCTACACCTCCCACGGATTGATAAACCTTAAGTCATCCACTTGAGAGAAATTTGCTACTGTCCTATAAAACTCCGCGCTTGGAGGCCAAACACGAGTCTACAAGAACAAGTTGTGTAGTAGACATCAGCGCCCGGGCGCGCCCGCCACGCCCGCCACGTCGGCCTAACGAAGGGGCCCCACACGGAAACGCCCGGAAACCCGGTGGTCCGACGGACGCCGCGTCCGTCGCCGCGGTGTGAACACCGCGTGGCGCCGCTTCGGCAGGCCGCGTAGTGCCTTGCCCGGCTATTTAAGCAGGCCGGCGCCCCCGGCCCTAGCACATCCGCCTCTTCCCTCCCTCCGCCGCCACTCGAGCCCGTTAGCCATGCCCCCACGCCGCCGCTACTACACGATCCTGCATCGTCTCTGTAACACCCCCCCTGTATCAACTTCAGTGACCACCTCTTAATCATGCCAAGTCATCTTGATTTACAGTGCTAGACCATCATTAGTTTAAATCTCATTCAACCTCCATCTCACAAATCAAATTCAAATCACAAGTGAATTTTAGAAGTTGCACCAAAGTTGCTGCAAAAATGTTCATCAACTAGCAAATATTCCAAAACAATTTGTTGTTAAATAAAACAACATTACTGCTATGCAAAGATGAACAGTGGCAATTGATACAGTGCCAATTCAGCATTTTTTAATGCTATTCTAATTATGGAAAATACCAGTTGGGTTCATCTTGCTCCCAAAGTATTTGTGGCAGTGCATAAAACTGCCCTGGGTCTACTGGACTAAGTTCCATGATTTTCCAAAATCTTTAGGATGTCCCAAATAATTCTTTTCCTTCTCTGTAATTAAATAAATTGAAAAACAGAAAAGGAAAAAGGGGAGTTGGGCCTTACCTACTTACCTGGCGAGGCCCAGCCAGCCCACCAGGGCCCCTTCCCCTCCTCCCTCTCTCTCTCTCTCCTACGCCGTGTCAGCGCGTCCATGGCCGCACCGGCTCGATCTGGCGAGATGACGACACGGCGACGCTCGCAGCTGGCCGAGGGGATAAGATCCGCCCCGTTCCTCTCCCCTAGCCTCCTCATCCATTTGCCCCCTCCTCCTCGCTTTCCTTCGCTCGCGCTCGCCTTTTCTTCCCCTCTGCCGAGCGCCATCGTCGCCGCCCTCCGTCGTCCCCGCGGCCACCGGCGACCTCGTGCTCGCTGGTTTCGTCCGTCCATTCCGCCAGCGTGTGCCACGTCTCCTGGTGCCTCCAGGCGGAGCCAGGGAGGCCTGCTGCTGCTGATTCTTCGTCGTCCCCATCTCCGACCACCGCAAACCGTCACCGTCGATTCGCCGTCTTCCCTGCGCTTCCGTTCACCCAAGGGTCTTCCGTGACCCCTCGGTGAGCATCCCAGTCGCCTCCTGATGTCTACTACGCAACTTTATTCTTGTAGACTCGTGTTGGGCCTCCAAGCGCAGAGTTTTGTAGGGCAGTAGCAATTTTCCCTCAAGTGGATGACCTAAGGTTTATCAATCCGTGGGAGGCGTAGGATGAAGATGGTCTCTCTCAAACAACCCTGCAACCAAATAACAAAAAGTCTCTTGTGTCCCCAACACACCCAATACAATGGCAAATTGTATAGGTGCACTAGTTCGGCGAAGAGATGGTGATAAAAGTGTAATATGAATGGTAGAAATATATTTTTATAATCTAAATAAATAAAAACAGCAAGGTAGCAATCAATAAAAGTGAGCACAAACGGTATTGCAATGCTTGAAAACAAGGCCTAGGGTTCGTACTTTCACTAGTGCAATCTCTCAACAATGCTAATATAATTGGATCATATAACCATCCCTCAACGTGCGATGAAGAATCACTCAAAAGTTCCTATCTAGCGGAGAATATAAGAAGAAATTGTTTGTAAGGTACGAAACCACCTCAAAGTTATTCTTTCCGATCGATCTATCAAGGGTTCGTACTAACATAACATCAAGTTATCCTTTCCGATCAATCTATCAAGAGTTCGTACTAAAATAACACCATATGATACACATCAACCAACTCTAATGTCACCTAGATACCCCAATGTCACCGCGAGTTAATTATACGATATGCATCAAACAATTTCAGATTCATAATACTCAATCCAACACAAAGAACCTCAAAGAGTGCTCCAAGATTTCTATCGGAGAAACAAAGACAAGAACGTGCATCAACCCCTATGCATAAATTACCCCAATGTCACCTCGGGAATCCGCGAGTTGAGTGCCAAAACATATATCAAGTGAATCAATATAATACCCCATTGTCACCACGGGTATTCGTATGCAAGACATATATCAAGTGCTCTCAAATCCATAAAAGTATTCAATCCGATAAAATGAAATCTCAAAGGGAAAACTCAATTCATCACAACAAGATAGAGAGGGGAAAACACCATATGATCCGACTATATTAACAAAGCCCGCGATACATCAAGATCGTGACATCTCAAGAACATGAGAGAGAGAGAGAGAGAGAGATTAAACACATAGCTACTGGTACAAACCCTCAGCCCCGAGGGTGGACTACTCCCTCCTCATCGTGGTGGCCACCGGGATGATGAAGATGGCCACCGGTGATGATTTCCCCCTCCGGCAGGGTGCCGGAACGGGGTCTAGATTGGATCTCATGGATACAGATTCCTTGCGGCGGCGGAACTTCTGATCTAGGGCTGCCCTGAGGGTTTTTGGAATATTTGATGATTTATAGGGCGAAGAGGGGGTGCGGGAGGCCACCGAGGTGGGCACAACCCACCTGGGCGCGCCTGGGCCCCAGGCGCGCCCTGGTGGGTTGTGCCCCCCTCGGGGCACCCCCCCCCCCCAAGTGCTGCTCTGGCCCATTGGATGTCTTCTGGTCCATAAAAAATCCACAAAAAGTTTCACGGCGTTTGGACTCCGTTTGATATTGATTTCCTGCGATGTAAAAAAATAAGCAAAAGACAGCAACTGGCACTGGGCACTGGGTCAATAGGTTAGTCCCAAAAAAATGATATAAAGTTGCTATAAAATGATTGTAAAACATCCAAGAATGATAATATAACAGCATGAATACTTCATAAATTATAGATACGTTGGAGATGTATCAGCATCCCCAACCTTAATTCCTACTCGTCCTCGAGTAGGTAAATGATAAAAGAAATAATTTATGAAGTGTGAATGCTAGCAAAGTGCACAAGTTTGATCAATGACAATTTCAATCACTTTTCCTAGCATCATAACAGCAATTCTTTCTTATAAAACTTCTCATGTTAAAGTAGCAACCAATTCACATGTTAAGGTTCAAACAATGAATTCTCTTGAAACTCAACAACCTATGTTCTCAGTCACCAAACAATTGCAATTCAACTTATTCAACAGAGTCTAAGTAAAAGCTCCACATACTCAATCATCATATAGTCTTTTATGATTGCTAACACTCACCGCATACACATGAGCAAAACGTTTCAACCGGACACATAGAAAGATAGAGGCTTATAATTTCGCCTCCCAACGTATTCACCTCAAGGGTGATGTCAACAATAATAATTCATGCCACCCATATCCAACTGGACATATGTGCCTAGATCTTTCCTCACCACATGATGCTTGCCAAAGGAGAAAAATAAAAAGGAATAGAGAGAAAAACTTTGACTCTTGCATAAAAGTAAATACATAAAAGTAAAAGATAAGCCCTTCGCAGAGGGAAGCAGAGGTTTCCATACGCTTATTTGTTTGTATACTCAACCCATTAGTGCAAAAGAACGTCATGTTATATTGCCCCTTGTGATGGCAACCTTTATTATGCAATCTGTCGCTTTTATTTCATTACCATCACAAGTTCGTACAACGCTCAATTTTCTCTTACACTAAATGATCTTACACTTTTAGAAGCAATTTTTTATTGCCTTATTGCACCGATGACAACTTACTTGAAGGATCTTACTCAATCCATAGGTAGGTATGGTGGACTCTTGAAAATAAGATTTGGGTTTAAGGGTTTTTGGATGCACAAGTAGTATCTCTACTTAGTGCGGAATTTTTGGCTAGCAAAGATGGGGGGCAAGCACCACATGTTGAAGGATCTATGACAATATAACTTCTATGTGAATATGAACAAACATAAATCATTACGTTGTCTTCCTTGTCCAACGTCAACAATTTTGGCATATAATATTTTGATGGGGGCTCACAATAACAAAAGATTTCCAAGATAGTGTATTTGCATGTGAAAGTTCTCTTCCTTCTACTAATCATTCATGAATTGCTTGTATGACCAATATTGTGATTGTCAAGCCTCAAAAGATTTCGTTTTCTAAACCCAATGTGAAGCTACCACTAGGCATGATATAAACATATAATTTCAACTTCATGATATTCAATTCATTCAACAATTTACTCATAGGATATAAGTGAAGCACAAGAGTAAATGACAAGCTACTCCAAAAAGATATAAGTGAAGATCAAGCGAGTAGTTAAGTAAATAGGTAGCTAATTGTGGACTCTCTCTTATTTAAAAACTTTCAGATCTAAGTATTTTATTAAAACAGCAAGCAAAACAAAACAAAATGACATTCCAAGAATAGCACAACTCATGTGAAGAAGCAAAAACTTAGGCTCAACAGATACTAACCGATAATTGTTGATGAAGAAAGGTGGGATGCCTACCGGGGCATCCCCAAGCTTAGATGCTTGAGACTTCTTGAAATATTATCTTAGGATGCCTTGGGCATCCTGAAGCTTGAGCTTTTGTGTCTCCTTAATTCCTTTTATATCACGGTCTCCCTAAATCTTAAAAACTTCATCCACACAAAACTCAACAAGAACTCGTGAGATAAGTTAGTATAAACCAATGCAAAAAACCTTATTATTCTCTACTGTAGAAAATCACTAAAATTATTATTCAACATTGCATACTAAATGCCTCTGCATATTTAATACTCCTATCCTCAAATAGAATCATTAAACAAGCAAACATATGCAAACAATGCAAACATAACAGCAATCTGCCAAAACAGCACAGTCTGTAAAGAATGCAAGAGTATCAATACTTATTAAACTCCAAAAATTATGAAAATTTACCAAACTGTAGAAAATTTATCAGAGCTTATTGCGCAGAAATTTTTAACACTTTATCACATTCTGAATTTTCTGGATAATTATTGCAACAGCGATAAACTTTCTGTTTTGAAACAGCAACTCATATATTTGCAAAATAAGCATGGTGATGGCTATCCTTGCCACTTTTATTGAAATAAAAGATGCAAAATATTATTATAACTAACAGAAATCAAATCCTAATAAAATAAAATGACTCTCCAAGCAAAACTCATATCATGTGACGAATGAAAATATAGCTCCAGGTGAGGTTACCGATAATGTTGAAGACGAAAGAGGGGATGCCTTCCGGGGCATCCCCAAGCTTAGTTGCTTGGATCTTCCTTGGATATTTAACTTGGGGTGACTTGGGCATCCCCAAGCTTAGGATATTGTCACTCCTTATTCTCCTCATATCGACATCTCACCCAAAACTTGAAAACTTCAATCACACAAAACTTAACGGAACTTCGTGAGATAGGTTAGTATGATAAAGAGCAAACCATTTCACTTTGGTACTGTCAAAGACAAGATTCATAATTGTTTCCACACAATTCCTACTGTAGCATATCATTACCACAATTTATATTGAGCAATATAAGCCATAGAAACTAGAAAACAAGCAAACTATGCATTGAAAACAGAATCTATCAAAAACAGAATAGTCTGTAATAATCTGTTCTAAAATCATACTTCTGCTACTACAAAAATTCTGAAAAATTAAGAAAACGTATAGAATTTGTATATCTATCGCCTGTAAAAAATTTAGAATTTTTCCATGTTCCAGTAAAATACAGGAATTTCTACACTGGACGCAAAAGTTTCTGTTTTTGCACAGAATCAAGTCAACTATCATCCACACTATCCCAAAGGCTTTACTTGGCACTTTATTGAAACAAAAGCTATAAAACAAGATCACTACAGTAGCCTAACCATGTGAACACACAAAAACATTAGGTAAAAGTGTTGGTTTGTCTCCCAACAAGCGTTTTTCTTTAATACCTTTTAGCTAGGCATGATGATTTCAATGATGCTCACATAAAAGATAAGAATTGAAACACAAAGAGAGCATCATGAAGCATATGACTAGCACATTTAAGTCTAACCCACTTCCTATGCATAGGGATTTTGTGAGCAAACAACTTATGGGAAAAAGAATCAACTAGCATATGAAGGCAAAACAAGCAAAACTTCAAGATTTTCAACACATAGAGAGGAAACTTGATATTATTGCAATATGTAAAAGCATAAGTTCCCCTATCATAATAATTTTCAGTAGCATCATGAATGAATTCAACAATATATCTATCACATAAAACATTATTTTCATGATCCACAAGCATAGAAATTTTCTTACTCTCCACATAAGCAAATTTATTCTCATGAATAGTAGTGGGAGCAAACTCAACAAAATAACTATCATGGGATTCTTGATTGGCATAATCAAATTGAACATTAAAATTATGATGGCAAGTTTCATGGTTATCATTATTCTTTATAGCACACATGTCATCACCATAATCATCATAGATAGCAACTTTGTTGTCATAATCAATTGAAACCTCTTCCAAAATAGTGGATTCATCACTAAATAAAGTCATGACCTCTCCAAATCCACTTTCATAATTCTCACAATAAGATTCAACACCCTCCAAAATAGTGGGATCATTAGTACCTAGAGTTGACACTCTTTCAAACCCACTTTCATCAATATAATCATCATAAATAGGAGGCATGCAATCATCATAATAAATATTCTCATCAAAACTTGGGGGACTAAAAATATCATCTTCATCAAACATAGCATCCCCAAGCTTATGGCTTTGCATATCATTAGCATCATGGATGTTCACAGAATTCATACAAACAACATTGCAATCATGCTCATCATTTATGCCAAACATTTTATTGAATTCTTCTTCTATCAATTGAGCACAATTTTCCTTTCCATCATTTTCATGAAAGACATGATAAAGATGAATAATATGAGACCACCTCAATTCCATATTTTTTTGTACTTTTCTTTTACGAACCAAACTAGTGATAAAACAAGAAACTAAAAGATTCAATTGCAAGATCTAAAGATATACCTTCAAGCACTCACCTCCCCGGCAACGGCACCAGAAAAGAGCTTGATGTCTACTACGCAACTTTATTCTTGTAGACTCGTGTTGGCCTCCAAGCGCAGAGTTTTGTAGGGCAGTAGCAATTTTCCCTCAAGTGGATGACCTAAGGTTTATCAATCCGTGGGAGGCGTAGGATGAAGATGGTCTCTCTCAAACAACCCTGCAACCAAATAATAAAAAGTCTCTTGTGTCCCCAACACACCCAATACAATGGCAAATTGTATAGGTGCACTAGTTCGGCGAAGAGATGGTGATAAAAGTGTAATATGAATGGTAGAAATATATTTTTATAATCTGAATAAATAAAAACAGCAAGGTAGCAATCGATAAAAGTGAGCACAAACGGTATTGCAATGCTTGAAAACAAGGACTAGGGTTTGTACTTTCACTAGTGCAATCTCTCAACAGTGCTAATATAATTGGATCATATAACCACCCCTCAACGTGCGATGAAGAATCACTCCAAAGTTCCTATCTAGCGGAGAACATAAGAAGAAATTGTTTGTAGGGTACGAAACCACCTCAAAGTTATTCTTTCCGATCGATCTATCAAGAGTTCGTACTAACATAACATCAAGTTATCCTTTCCGATCAATCTATCAAGAGTTCGTACTAAAATAACACCATATGATACACATCAACCAACTCTAATGTCACCTAGATACCCCAATGTCACCGCGAGTTAAATATACGATATGCATCAAACAATTTCAGATTCATAATACTCAATCCAACACAAAGAACCTCAAAGAGTGCCCTAAGATTTCTATCGGAGAAACAAAGACAAGAACGTGCATCAACCCCTATGCATAGATTACCCCAATGTCACCTCGGGAATCCGCGAGTTGAGTGCCAAAACATATATCAAGTGAATCAATATAATACCCCATTGTCACCACGGGTATTCGTATGACAGACATATATCAAGTGCTCTCAAATCCATAAAAGTATTCAATCTGATAAAACGAAATCTCAAAGGGAAAACTCAATTCATCACAACAAGATAGAGAGGGGAAAACACCATATGATCCAACTATATTAACAAAGCCCGCGATACATCAAGATCGTGACATCTCAAGAACACGAGAGAGAGAGAGAGATTAAACACATAGCTACTGGTACAAACTCTCAGCCCCAAGGGTGGACTACTCCCTCCTCATCGTGGTGGCCGCCGGGATGATGAAGATGGCCACCGGTGATGATTTCCCCCTCCGGCAGGGTGCCAGAACGGGGTCGAGATTGGATCTCGTGGATACAGAGGCCTTGCGGCGGCGGAATTTCTGATCTAGGGCTGCCCTGAGGGTTTTTGGAATATTTGATGATTTATAGGGCAAAGAGGGGGTGCGGGAGGCCACCGAGGTGGGCACAACCCACCTGAGCGC
The DNA here is from genome assembly GCA_011799875.1 of Thinopyrum elongatum. Classification (NCBI taxonomy): domain Eukaryota; kingdom Viridiplantae; phylum Streptophyta; class Magnoliopsida; order Poales; family Poaceae; genus Thinopyrum; species Thinopyrum elongatum. The sequence continues at coordinate 406,342,280 of CM022301.1, forward strand.
GCCTGGGCCCCCAGGCGCGCCCTGGTGGGTTGTGCCCCCCTCGGGGCACCCCCCAGGTGCTGCTCTGGCCCATTGGATGTCTTCTGGTCCATAAAAAAATCCACAAAAAGTTTCGCGGTGTTTGTACTCCGTTTGATATTGATTTCCTGCGATGTAAAAAACAAGCAAAAAACAGCAACTGGCACTAGGCACTGGGTCAATAGGTTAGTCCCAAAAAAATGATATAAAGTTGCTATAAAGTGATTGTAAAACATCCAAGAATGATAATATAACAGCATGAATACTTCATAAATTATAGATACGTTGGAGACGTATCACCTCCCCCTCTTTTCTTGCTCTACTAGCTGCCTCATTAGCCGCTCCCGTTCCGCCCGAGCTCGGCGGCGCCATTGCCGGCGTACGGCTCGAGTCACAGCCGTCCGAGACGCCACACGCCGTCCATCGTGCTCCTGGCGCGCGCAGTAGGCCACCCAACCACTTAGCCCACTCGAAACCTCCCCTAGTCACAGCTCGCGTGATGACCGAACTCCAGCGTCCGCCGCGGGCTCAACGCCGGCGAGCACCGTCCACCCCAGAACCTGCAACCGCTCTAGATCGACGCGGCTCGGTGTGGCCGTTCGAAAGAACTCAACCGCGCTCGTTTCGGCCCTCCGTAGCGGATTTCCGAGCTCCTCCGGCGTAAGCGCCGCCGCGGGAGGCCACCGGAGCGATTCCGGCACCGGCCGCCAGCGTGGCGAGGCCTGGGGCCCACCTGGGTCACTGCCAGTGGGTCCCCTGGCCTCGTTTGACTTGGTTAACCGTGGTCAACTCTGGCATTGTTCACTGCTGAGACTGACATGTGGGCCCCCTTCTGTAATTAGACTAATTAACCACTTTTAATTAAAACCTATTTTAGTTAACTCTAACTAGTCACTGACAACTGAGGCCCACACCCCTAATTAGTTCTGTTAGTCTTAATTAACCCACTGTAACTCACAGAGGCTTACAGGTGGGCCCCACCTGTCAGCTTGACCAGTCAGCAGCCCAGTTGACTGCTGATGCAGAGATGACATCACCCTGATGTCATATTCCATTTTAGGAAATTCTATTAATTTGAATAATTCCAGAAAATGTCTAAAACCTTTGAAAATCCGTAGAAAAAAAACCGTAGCTCGGATCGAAAAACTTTTTACATGAAAATTGATCAGAACGACGAGACGAAGCTGACCGTGCCGTTTATTTCCGTGACGGGGCCCTCTACGGAGGTGAACCCGTAACTTTTTGCCCGTTTCCATTAGGTGAATAGTGCATATACACCGGTTAATAAATCCAACTTAAATCCTAAAATAACTAATATGCCTTAGACATGCTTTTAGGCAACCTTGCACTGCGCATTAGCGTAGCAAGCTCTGTGTTACTTTGTTTGCCTTGTATTTATCTGTTTCCTCCCCCTCTTCTCTCTCGATAGAGCCTGGTACCGACGTAGCCTCCGAGACCGGCGCAGCTCCGGAGATCGACTACGCCTTTGACGACCCTGCCTTTGCCGCCGAGCAACCAGGCAAGCCCCCCCTTGATCATCCCGATATCGCCTATTCTATTTTCTCATGCTTGCATTAGATTTTGCTCCTGTAATTGATTGCTCCTATTCTGTTGCATAGCCTGTTTTTGTAACTACTGTTGATACCTGCCTGATATCCAAACTGCTTAGTATAGGCTGGTTAGTGAACCATCAAAGACCCCACTTTGACCCAACTGCCCCGCTGGATTATCAGAAGACCTGATCAACGGGATCGAAGACCAGGCCCCGGCACCGCACTTCACCCCCTTAGTTGTACGACACTACTGGGTTACTATCGAGTGCCAAGGGTGATACCTCGTCAGCACTTCTGATGTTAACCTTGTAGGTTAGTTCATCGGTTATGGTCATCGAGGGTGATTCCTCCTTCTCCACTCCCGATAACGACACTGTCGTGCAACTCCTCAAGAGTGGATCTCGAGGGTGATTCCTCCTTCATTCACCTTGACGATAACATCAGGTGGAATTCCATCGAGGGTGATTCCTCAGGGTTCCCCTTGGTGTTAGACACACGGTTACTATGGATACTATGACTTTACAACTGATACTTGGAAAGGCGGGTCGACCCTGAGGGGTACCCGCGAATGATGGTATGTCGGGTTGACCTGGAGGTTACCCGTGAGACGAATACGAGGCGTGGTCGGGCATTCTTAGCCCTTGCCACAAATCCTTGAGATGGGGTGATGGGGTCACATCGATCGTGAGTCTCTGCTTGTTTTCGCAAGCCCCTAATCCACTAACGATTTGGATATTTGATCCGAGCCGGCCTTTGGCCGGATAGCACTAACCATCACGTGGGAAGAGTTATGGGCACTCTGCATCGTAGCATCAGCCGAAAGCTCTGTCAGACGTCCAGTTCAGCAGTGCGGCATGGTCGGATCGTGCCGGCCATTCGAGGCGGTGCTGGTATCTACCCTGCTCGCAACGACCCGGAGTGCACAGGGCGATGGCCCAAGACCCCTGAGCGCTTAGGAGGTAGACCGGTGGGGACCTCTCTGCTGAGCTCTAGGTAGGGCTGTGGTGTGTCGTTTGGCCGAGGCCGGGCATGACCCAGAAAAGTGTGTCCGGCCGGAGTTAAGCGAGCATGGTGGGTAAGTTGGTGCACCCCTGCAGGGAAGAAAACATCTATCGATAGCCTGTCCTACGATAAAGAACACTCGGAGTTGTATCCCGATCGATACAACTAGAACTTGAGATGATACCTGGTTATGATGGCTCTGGGATCGCTTTCTCTCGCAGGGAGTCGAGGAAGGATCTCTGGGTGAGACTGTTACTTGACACAACCACTACTACTTTATACTGTGCTGATCTACTCTCTTCTATTGCTGCAAGACCGCTGAAGATGCTAGTCTTCGATAGGACTAGGCCTTCTCTCTATTCTGGCATTTCTGTAGCCTAGTCCACATATACGGCCTCCCTTTGATAATGTTGCATATGTAGTGTAGATCCTTGCTTGCTGAGTACTTCGGATGAGTACTCATGGTTGCTTTGCTTTCTTTTTCTCCCCATATCCGTTTGATGCAACCAGATGATGGAGCCCCTGAGACAGCTGCCCCGTCGACGACTACTACTACCACCTCGAGGGTGGTTACTTCTACAAGCTGGCCGACATCCAGGAGTAGGATAGGAGGGTCCCAGGCAGGAGGCCTGCGCCTTTCGATCGTAGATTTTACTTTGTCCCGCCTTGTTAAGGCTTACCTCTCTGTCTTATGTCTGTACTCAGATATCTAAGTCTTCCGTTGATGCTTGTTTGGCATCAAGCTTATGTATTCGAGCCCTCGAGGCCCTGGCTTGTAATATAATGCTTGTATGCCTTTGTTTATGTTTTAGAGTTGTGGTGTGATATCTTCAAGTGAGTCCTTAGGCTTGATCGTGTGCATTTGTGTGTATGATTAGTGCACGATTAAGCGGGGGCGTCACAGTTTGGTATCAGAGCCGACTGCCTGTAGGAATCCCCCTTTCCAACTCCTTGGCCGAAGTGGAGTCTAGTGGTCCAAAACTGTTTTACTAACATGGTTATGTGGCTTACGGGCCCACGTCACCAATTGGGTGGTATTAGGATCTTTTATTCCTTGTCTATACTCTGGGACTCTGATCTCTCTTCCTTTCGGGTTAACATTTTACTGACTCCAACATTAGGTTCTCGTGATCACATTCACCCGGAGTTCTGAAATTATTCCCCCTTGCTTCAAGATTGTGGGCCAGGTTCTGCTTACAGGATCCTTTTATCGAGGGCACCCTGTGTTGTCACTTGCAGATTCCTCGCTCCAACAGTTTTCTCCGACGTTGACGTAGCCTTTGCTATGTCTTGTTGTGTACTTCCTCACCGCGTGCCTGTGCGCCGCCTAGCTTGTCTAGCTGCGTGCGTTTCCGAACTCCTACCGCCGTTTGTGACCAACTCCGTGCATCGTTCTGAATGTCTGTAATGACTACTGATATGCACCTGATGCCTTCTTGTTCATTTTCCATGCTACATCATGAAATCCTTACACATGCAGTTGTTATTGCTAAACTGCCCCTATTGATTTGGCAGGATGGCTGACGATCCTCCACCTCCACCCTATATTGCCGCAATAATGCAGCAGTTTGAATTGAACCGTCAGCTCAACGAGAGTCTGGTAAAATGTTTGGAACGCAATGATGCACGTCAGGAGCCTGGACCGATCTCACTGTCCGAATTTGTGCGCCTCAATCCATCTGTTTTCCGCAACTCCACCAATCCTATGGATGTTGATGATTGGCTTCGTGACATTCTGTTTGAGATGGAGTCAGCTAATGTGGCCCCTGACAGTTACGTCACCTTTGCGATATTTCACTTGAAGGGTCCCGCTGCTCAATGGTGGGAAAGCCACAAGGATATGTTGCCTGCAGAGAGTGTAACCACTTGGCTGGAATTTCAGTCAGCTTTTCGTGCATGGTACATTCCTCCAGGTCTGATCGACCAGAAGAAGCAGGAGTTCCACAGACTCACACAGGGCAATATGACTGTGGATGAATATCAGAGGAAATTTCTCGAATTATCCTGCTATGTTGCAGATGACGTCGACACTGATGCTCGCAAGCAGGAGAAATTCCGTGCAGGACTGCGTTCCGATATACAGCTCGCACTTGTTGTCCTTGATTGTGAGGACTTTGCGATGCTTGTCAGTCAAGCCTACCGAGTTGAAACTGGTCTGGCTAAATACCAGGAGTCGCTCAAACGCACTCGTGATGTTGGCTCATCCTCGGGTCAGCCTGTTCAGAACACCCAGGCCATCATATGTTGCACCTCGTCTGCCTTCATTGCCGAGACAGCTAACAGTTCAGGGTGGACAGCCTAATGCTATGGCAACTCCTCAGGTTGCACCACGTCCTCCTATTGGTCGTAAGAAGAGCTGTCGAAACCGCCGATTCAGGAACCATAATATTGTATCAGCTGCTATTGTACTTGGCCATGTCAATCATGTCGATGCTGAAAAGGCCCTGAAGGAACCAACAATTGTGATGGGTACCCTTCGTGTTAATTCAGTGCCAGCTTCTGTTCTCTTTGATTCAGGAGCATCGCATGCTTTCGTGTCCCAACAATTTGCTCAGTTGCATGGGCTAGGCATGGAAGAATTCCCCACTCCTCTAGCGGTTCAATCTCTGGGGTCCAAGTGGCAAACCTCAATGGTAAGCCACCACAACCACATCGAGATTGGAGGTCTACTTTTTCTGGCTTCCCTCGTTGTGCTCGGACCATCCAACATTGATATCATTCTTGGTATGGAATGGTTGGCAGCGCATAAGGCTCTGATTGACTGTGCTACTAAGATAGTCCAGCTCACTCATCCTTCTGGCCAGACAGTCAGATACTCAACTCGGACAGTTCAGAATGCCGAGAATCAGATATATGTTCTGAATGTATTGAATGCTTCACCTCTTGAAGGCATCGAGAACGTTCCAGTTGTTCGTGAATTCCAGGATGTCTTTCCGGAAGAACTTCCAGGAATTCCCCCTGCCTGGCACTACCCCTATTGCGAAGAGTCCTTATAAGATGCCTCCGCACCACCTTCTTGAACTTAAGGAGGAAATCGACAAGTCACTTAAGAAGGGTTTCATCCGCCCCAGTTCTTCTGCTTGGGGAGCACCTTCCCTCTTTGTCAAGAAGAAGGATGGTACGAATCAGTTGGTTCAAGATTATCGACCAGTCAACCAAGCAACGATTCAGAACAAGTATCCGCTTCCCAGAATCAACGATCTGTATGATCAACTAGCTGGTTCCTCAGTATTCTCTAAGCTTGATTTGAGATTGGGATACCACCAGATCCGAGTTCGTGAAGAGGATATTCCGAAGACAGCCTTCGTTACTCTCCATGGTTCTTACGAGTACACTGTCATGTCCTTCGGCTTAACCAATGCTCCAGCAACCTTCTCCCGGTTAATGAACTACATCTTCATGGATTATCTCGACAAATTCGTCGTGGTATATCTGGATGATATTCTGGTATATTCGAAGAATGAAGAAGAACATGCCGAACATCTTCGGCTTGTACTGGAGAAGTTGCGTGAACATCAACTATATGCCAAGTATTCAAAATGCGAGTTCTGGTTATCTGAAGTGACATATCTCGGCCATGTGATTTCCAAAAATGGCATTGCTGTTAACCCAGAACGAGTTCAGGCTATTCTTGAATGGACTCCACCGAAGAATGTCAAGCAAGTCAGAAGTTTTCTCGGCCTTGCAAGCTATTGCCGTCGCTTTGTCGAGAATTTCTCAAAGATTGCTAAGCCCTTAACTGATCTGCTTCACAAAGGCATTAAGTTTGAATGGACAGAAAAATGTCAGGAAAGTTTTCAAACACTCAAAGACAAGCTGACATCTGCCCCGGTACTTGCTCCTCAAGATTCTCGCAAAGACTTCGTGATTTATTGTGACGCATCCCGTGAAGGATTAGGCAGTGTCCTCATGCAAGAGCATAAAGTGATTGCTTATGGCTCTCGACAGTTGCGCCCGCATGAAGAGAATTATCCGGTACATGATCTAGAACTAGCTGATGTTATCTATGCATTGAAGTTGTGGCGACATTACCTCCTCGGTAATCGTTGTGAGATCTACACGGATCATAAAAGTCTGAAGTACTTGTTCACTCAGCCATCTCTGAACCTCCGTCAGCAAAGGTGGATGGAGACCATTACGGACTAAGATTTGGGTATTTCTTATACCCCTGGCAAGGCCAATGTAATGGCTGATGCGTTGAGCCGTAAATCCTATTGCTGTGAACTTGAAGTTCAACTAGAGCAACCACTTCTGTATGAAGAGCTTCGAACTAAATATCGAGATAGTTCCTCAAGGATACCTAAAAACCTTGGTTGTTGAACCAGACCTTGAGAAGGCTGTTAAGAGTGCACAAGCTAAAGATGCTGAAGTTGATTTGATGAAGAAAGATCTTCACTTAGAAAAGTACAGGGATTTCTCGCTATCTAAAGATGGAACCTTGTACTTCAGAGATCGCATTGTGGTAGCTCGCTTCGAACTTATGACTGACAAGGTCATGAAGGAGGCACATGATACACCGTTGTCTATTCATCCGGGTAGCACCAAGATGTATCGTGATCTACGACAAAGGTACTGGTGGTCTAAGATGAAGCAGGATATTGCTCGATATGTTGCTGAACGTGATGTTTGCCGTCGCGTTAAAGCAGAACATCAGAAGCCTGCTGGAATTCTGCAACCCCTCCCTATTCCTTTATGGAAGTGGGATAAGGTTCAGATGGATTTCATTATTGGCCTTCCCAAGTCACAGAAGGGTCACGATGCTATTCTTGTTGTCGTCGACCAACTCTGTAAAGTTGCACACTTTCTGCCTGTCAAGGAGACGATCACTGCTAGTCAGTTAGCAGGATTATATATCTCCAGAATTGTGTCACTTCACGGTATTCCGAAGGAGATCAGTTCCGACCGTGGCGGTCTTTTCACCTCAAAGTTCTGGGAAAGTTTCCAAGAAGCTATGGGAACTCATATCACCTGGAGTTCAGCATATCACCCCCAGTCCCAAGGCCAAGTCGAACGAGTAAATCAAGTGCTTGAAGACATGCTGCAAGCTTGTGTTATTTCTTTCGGCAAGAAGTGGGAAGAATCTCTCCCGTATGTCGAGTTCTCATATAACAACAGTTATCAAGCCAGCTTGAAAATGGCCCCCTTCGAAGTTCTATATGGACGTAAGTGTCGAATCCCTCTGAATTGGTCAGAAACTGGGGAACGACCGCTCGTGGGTCCGGATATTATCCAACACGCCGAAGAGCAAGTCCGTATTGTCCGAGAAAATCTCAAGGCGGCTCAGGACCGCCAGAAGAGCAATTACGATCGCAAACGATGGGGTTTGATCTACCAACCTGGTGATCAAGCTTATTTGCGAGTCACTCCTATGAAGGGCACTCACCGCTTCAGAATCAAGGGCAAGCTAGCTCCACGCTACATTGGCCCCTTCCACATTGTTGCTAGACGTGGTCAGGTGGCATACAAATTGGAGTTGCCGCCGCAATTCTCTCATATCCACGACGTCTTCCATGTGTCGCAACTTCGTAAATGCTTCTCCGCACCGCGCAGTGGATCACGAGATGCTCGAATTGCAAGATGATCTTTCTTATAAGGAGCATCCGATCTGCATTCTCGATGAAGCTGAACATCGAACCCGTCAGAAGGTTACCAAGTTCCTAAAAGTGCAGTGGTCGAATCATACTGAAGATGAAGCCACTTGGGAACGCGAGGATCATCTTCGCAAGGAATACCCCGACCTCTTTCCTTCTACCTCCTGAATTCTCGGGACGAGAATTTCTTGTAGTGGAGGAGAATTGTAACACCCCCCTGTATCAACTTCAGTGACCACCTCTTAATCATGCCAAGTCATCTTGATTTACAATGCTAGGCCATCATTAGTTTAAATCTCATTCAACCTCCATCTCAGAAATCAAATTCAAATTACAAGTGAATTTTTTAAGTTGCACCAAAGTTGCTGCAAAAATGTTCATCAACTAGCAAATATTCCAAAATAATTTGTTGTTAAATAAAACAACATTACTGCTATGCAAAGATGAACAGTATCAATTGATACAGTGCCAATTCAGCATTTTTAAATGTTATTCTAATTATGGAAAATACCAGTTGGGTTCATCTTGCTCCCAAAGTATTTGTGGCAGTGCATAAAAATGCCCTGGGTCTACTGGACTAAGTTCCATGATTTTCCAAAATCTTTAGGACGTCCCAAATAATTCTTTTCCTTCTCTGTAATTAAATAAATTGAAAAACAGAAAAGGAAAAAGGGGAGTTGGGCCTTACCTACTTACCTGGCAAGGCCCAGCCAGCCCACCAGGGCCCCTTCCCCTCCTCCCTCTCTCTCTCTCCTATGCCGTGTCAGCGCGTCCATGGCCGCACCGGCTCGATCCGGCGAGACGACGACACGGCGACGCTCGCAGCTGGCCGAGGGGATAAGATCCGCCCCGTTCCTCTCCCCTGGCCTCCTCATCCATTTGCCCCCTCTTCCTCGCTTTCCTTCGCTCACGCTCGCCCTTTCTTCCCCTCTGCCGAGCGCCATCGTCGCCGCCCTCCGTCGTCCCCGCGGCCACCGGCGGCCTCGTGCTCGCTGGTTTTGTCCGTCCATTCCGCCAGCGTGTGCCACGTTTCCTGGTGCCTCCAGGCGGAGCCAGGGAGGCCTGCTGCTGCTGATTCTTCGTCGTCCCCATCTCCGGCCACCACAAACCGTCGCCGTCGATTCTCCGTCTTCCCTGCGCTTCCGTTCACCCAAGGGTCTTCCGTGACCGCTCAGTGAGCATCCTAGTCGCCTCCCCCTCTTTTCTTGCTCTGCTAGCTGCCTCATTAGCCTCTCCCGTTCCGCCCGAGCTCGGCGGCGCCATTGCAAGCGTACGGCTCGAGTCACAGCCGTCTGAGACGCCACACACCGTCCGTCGTGCTCCTGGCGCGCGCAGTAGGCCGCCCAACCACTTAGCTTACTCGAAACCTCCCCTAGTCGCAGCTCGCGTGATGGCCGAACTCCGGCGTCCGCCGCGGGCTCAACGCCGGCGAGCACCGTCCACCCCAGAACCTGCAACCGCTCTAGATCGACGCGGCTCGGTGTGGCCGTTCGAAAGAACTCAACCGCGCTCGTTTCGACCCTCCGTAGCGGATTTCCGAGCTCCTCCGACGAAAGCGCCGTCGCAGGAGGCCACCGGAGCGATTCCGGCGCCGGCCGCCAGCGTGGCGAGGCCTGGGGCCCACCTGGGTCACTGCCAGTGGGTCCCCTGGCCTCGTTTGACTTGGTTGACCGTGGTCAACTCTGCCACTGTTCACTGCTGAGACTGACATGTGGGTCCCCTTCTGTAATTAGACTAATTAACCACTTTTAATTAAAACCTGTTTTAGTTAACTCTAACTAGTCACTGACAACTGGGGCCCACACCCCTAATTAGTTCTGTTAGTCTTAATTAACCCACTGTTAACTCACAGAGGCTTACAGGTGGGCCCCACCTGTCAGCTTGACCAGTCAGCAGCCTAGTTGACTGCTGACGCAGAGATGACATCACCCTGATGTCATATTCCATTTTAGGAAATTCTATTAATTTGAATAATTCCAGAAAATGTCTAAAACCTTCGAAAATTCGTAGAAAATAAACCATAGCTCGGATCGAAAAACTTTCTACATGAAAATTGATCAGAACGACGAGACGAAGCTGACCGTGCCGTATGTTTCCGTGATGGGGCCCTCTACGGAGGTGAACCAGTAACTTTTTGCCCATTTCCATTAGGTGAATAGTGCATATACACCGGTTAATAAATCCAACTTAAATCCTAAAATAACTAATATGCCTTAGACATGCTTTTAGGCAACCCTACACTGCGCGTTAGCGTAGCAAGCTCTGTGTTACTTTGTCTTTCTTGTATTTATCTGTTTCCTCCCCCTCTTCTCTCTCGATAGAGCCCGGTACCGACGTAGCCTCCGAGACCGGCGCAGCTCCGGAGATCGACTACGCCTCTGACGACCCTGCCTTTGCCGCCGAGCAACCAGGCAAGCCCCCCCTTGATCATCCCGATATCGCCTATTCTATTTTCTCATGCTTGCATTAGATTTTGCTACTATAATTGATTGCTCCTATTCTGTTGCATAGCCTGTTTTTGTAACTATTGTTGATACCTGCCTGATATCCAAACTGCTTAGTATAGGCTGGTTAGTGAACCATCAGAGACCCCACTTTGATCCAACTGCCCCGCTGGATTATCAGAAGACCCGATCAACGGGATCGAAGCCCAGGCCCCGGCACCGCACTTCACCCCCTTAGTTGTACGACACTACTGGGTTACTATCGAGTGCCGAGGGTGATACCTCGTCAGCACTTCTGATGTTAACCTTGTAGGTTAGTTCATCGGTTATGGTCATCGAGGGTGATTCCTCCTTCTCCACTCCCGATAACGACACTATCGTGCAACTCCTCAAGAGTGGACCTCGAGGGTGATTCCTCCTTCGTTCACCTTGACGATAACATCAGGTGGAATTCCATCGAGGGTGATTCCTCAGGGTTCCCATTGGTGTTAGACACACGGTTACTATGGATACTATGACTTTACAACTGATACTTGGAAAGGCGGGTCGACCCTGAGGGGTACCCGCGAATGATGGTATGTCGGGTTGACCTGGAGGTTACGCGTGAGACGAATACGAGGCGTGGCCGAGCATTCTTAGCCCTTGCCACAAGTCCTCGAGACGGGGCGACGGGGTCACATCGATCGTGAGTCTCTGCTCGTTTCCGCAAGCCCCTAATCCACTAACGATTTGGATATTTGATCCGAGCCGGCCTTTGGCCGGATAGCACTAACCATCACGTGGGAAGAGTTATGGGCACTCTGCATCGTAGCATCAGCCGAAAGCTCTGTCAGACGTCCAGTTCAGCAGTGCGGCACGGTCGGATCGTGCCGGCCATTCGAGGCGGTGCTGGTATCCACCCTGCTCGCAACGACCCGGAGTGCACAGGGCGATGGCCCAAGACCCCTGAGCGCTTAGGAGGTAGACCGGCGGGGACCTCTCTGCTGAGCTCTAGGTAGGGCTGCGGTGTGTCGTTTGGCCGAGGCCGGGCATGAACTAGAAAAGTGTGTCCGGCCGGAGTTAAGCGAGCGTGGTGGGCAAGTTGGTGCACCCCTGCAGGGAAGAAAACATCTATCGATAGCCTGTCCTACGGTAAAGGACACTCAGAGTTGTATCCCGATCGATACAACTAGAACTTGAGATGATACCTGGTTATGATGGCTCCGGGATCGCTTTCTCTCGCAGGGAGTCGAGGAAGGTTCTCTGTGCGAGACTGTTACTTGACACAACCACTACTACTTTATACTGTGCTGATCTACTCTCTTCTATTGCTGCAAGACCGCTGAAGATGCTAGTCTTCGATAGGACTAGGCCTTCTATCTATTCTGGCATTTCTGCAGCCCAGTCCACATATACGGCCTCCCTTTGATAATGTTGCATACGTAGTGTAGATCCTTGTTTGCTGAGTACTTCGGATGAGTACTCACGGTTGCTTTGCTTTCTTTTTCTCCCCATATCCGTTTGATGCAACCAGATGACGGAGCCCCTGAGACAGCTGCCCCGCCGACGACTACTACTACCACCTCGAGGGTGGTTACTTCTACAAGCTGGCCGACATCCAGGAGTAGGATAGGAGGGTCCCAGGCAGGAGGCCTGCGTCTTTCGATCGTAGCTTTTACTTTGTCCCGCCTTGTTAAGGCTTACCTCTCTGTCTTATGTCTGTACTTAGATATCTAACGCTTCCGCTGATGCTTGCTTGGCATCAAGCTTATATTCGAGCCCTCGAGGCCCTGGCTTGTAATATAATGCATGTATGCCTTTGTTTATGTTTTAGAGTTGTGTTGTGATATCTTCAAGTGAGTCCTTAGGCTTGATCGTGTGCATTTGCGTGTATGATTAGTGCACGATTAAGCCGGGGGCGTCACAGTCTCTTCCTCCTCGAGCAGGTCCAGATCCGTAGGGAAGCAAGGCTACCTCTGGAACCGGAGGAGGAGGAAGAGGGGGTGGAGGAGGAGGTGCCGACAGAGGAGGAAGAGGAGGAGGAGCAGGAGCCGGCAGACGAGGAAGAGGAGGAGGAGCAGGAGCCGGCAGAGGAGGCGCCGAAGCTGGATGTGGGGGAGGAGGAGGCGCCAGCGATGGAGGAGGACGTGGGCGTGTGGCCGGAGCAGCACGCCATCCTGAGCTCCATCCGCTCGGAGTCGGCTGCGGAGGCAAGGCGTCGCCGTCGGCAACAGATGGAGGCGGCCCAGGCTCCGGCGCTGGCGACTCAGGCCATCTCCGACAACAACGAAATTTGATTAGTATAGAACGTAGTACGTAGCTATATATATTCTGCATGATTTTATATGGATTTAGAAGATGAATATGAGAGAGTTGTATGTAAAAAAGGAAATATGAGGTGTGCCCGGTCACTATCCGCGCACGTCCGCCCGCTAGCGTTTGAGGGGTTGAATTTGCCAAATGCGAGTGTAGATGCTCTTGGTCCTCTGTCGGGCTCGGTGCAAGTTGTTTTTGCGGCGGGTGGGTGGGTCTGCTGCCTACTCTACCATTTTTTATTTTTCTTTTTTATTGAAATTCTGCCTACTCTTAAGCAGCGACGTGCTTCGTCTTTTCCGGGACAAGCTGGTGAGTTGTTTTGGCTGGTGGCTGCCCATAGAAGTATAGCATGCTTTGCCTTTTAGGGCTGACAGGTATGTCACCACAAGAAGTCAAGAACGTACAGAACCACACATGCATGCAAAGGTTCCTCATCCGTGATTATTTTGAAAAATCATTACAATAGACTCTACGTTGTATATTTGTATAGGGCCATATGTGACCACCGGAGATAAAAAAAAGGCATCCCTGACCTCGTAAAAATTACGTGAGGTTTTCCACAAATAACTACATCAATTATATGAGGCAAAACCAAATTCAACAATGAATAGTGACAAAAAGACATCCCTGACCTTTGTCTTCGAAATTTACGTGAGGTTTTCCACAAATGACTACATAAATTACATGAGGCAAAACCAAATTCAATAATTACATAGATTGTTAGATCCACAACCGACTCCCTCACTTTCTCTCCTTACAACAGGATTTTCACACACACCGCCTTCAACCCTTGACTAGAGCATCGTCTCATCTTCATTTTCATCTTGCGGTTGTTTATTATGTAGGTTACGAATTTTAGAAAATTGACAAAGAATTTCAGAAATTTTGGTGGTTATTGAAATTGTTTTCCACCTCAAAATTTTGAATTAGATCCAAACCAAATTCACACTCGGTAAAGATACTTCTAGAGTCAAAGAAAATTAGTAAAAAAAATGATGTTTCAATAAGGTCTGAAATATTTTTTGCTACCAAATTATAAACCCTCATGAACCCTGGCGGCTTTTGTAAGATGCACGCCAAATGTGATGTGATATTTTCAGAGGAGTTGCAAATGGATTTGTCGGTTCACCAATCATTGATGATTCAAGAACTGCTAAATCTAGTACATTATATCCAATAGTACCTACAATTACTATCGAAAAAATAGAGCTCCAAGGTGTTCAGTGCATCAATATTGAACTATTAGTTAATTATATCTCCCAACTCAAAAAAAGTAAATTATGTTCAGTATCATCTTATTTATCTTGCCGAACACACCGGCTGGAATATTTGACATTTTTTCTTCTAAGGGTAAAGGATTTATTTTTTTTTGCCGCGTAAGGATCATTTGACATTCAGGTTACATATATACAGATACACAGTAGGTTGCTACTGCAAGAGAAAAGGACACACAATATATTGGACAAAAGCGGTCTGTAGTGTACTCCCTCTGCACTATTATACTCCATCAAATCCATATTACTTGTCGCTCAAATGGATGTATCTAGCACTGAAATACGTCTAGATACATCCATTTGAGTGACAAGTAATACGTCTAAATACATCGGAGGGAGTAACTTGTTTTGAATATATAAATATGAACTACATATGGACTGAAATGAGTAAACACAATAAAACGTATCTACATACATCTGATTTAAAAAAGTGAACATTTATAATAGTGAACAGAGGGAGTAACTTTCAGCAAAGCATGTGCGTTCCTCAATATTTATACTGTGCACATGCATCGTCGAATTCCTAACCGTTTGTCTGTGTATATTCAGCAAGCATCATGAATGACACCGAAGGTTCTCAGTTTCTCACCATCTTAAACCACAACTTGTCCTAGGCACATGTCAGTGGTCACCAACCTCTGCCCGCTTTTTTTTTTAGATAAAAGTTTGCACTTTATTGATTAATGAACATCAGTAGAAAGTTCATTCCAAATGCATCCCGGAATCACATCACAGTACAAATAATTTACAACATGCTCATAATGAGTACGAGCTAACTTATGTGCCAACATATTCAAACCATGCTTAACATGAAGGAAAGAACAATGGGCAAAACCAGATGCCAGATACTTGATATCAGAAATTACGGCCCCTAATCTTGAGCGATCCTGAGTATTAGATTTGATTCTGGACACCAATGAGAGGCAGTCAGACACCACATTGATGGATAACAGTTTTGACAGGCTTTCATAGCACGCCGAATAGCTAAAGCTTCAGCCACTTCAGCATCAGGCATCCCAAGGAGGACAATTTTCGTGTTTTGACCTTTTTCGAAAAGTTCAGCCGGATCTGACCCCGGTTGATAGTATTTTGGGATCTGACATTTTCCCTACCGTCAGGGACCATGGCGGTACGTTTGTGCAGGCTATTGCCGAAGCAAGTGGCGGTAGCTTAACGACAACCACCGTGACCCAACCCTATAGGGGCTGACGTGGCGTAACGGCTCTACCGCCATCGTCAACGGCGGCAGGGTAGCTAAGGCTACCGCCACCAGCCTCGGCGGTAGGGTGTGCCAGGCCTGCGCGCGCCAACGTTCTGTAACAACAAATGCACAAACTTCTGCGGTAGGATGTGAGACCCTACCGCGGGAGAGCCTGGCGGTAGGGTCCTCTCTCACTTATTTTTTGAGAAGATGTTGATCATTTCAACCACAAAAATGAATGATAGTTGAACACAGCAGCAAATATTGTTTGCAAATAGAAATATGATGATCTCAGACATTGTAGGTAGCAAACCGAGAACACCAAATAGATAGGTATCAAACCAACATATTAAATAGGTTCAACATAGTTAAAAGGTAGCAAATCGACATCACGAACATAGCATACAAGTTCTTGTTCACAACTAGTTCAACTAAGCGACATCACCAACACGACCATATCACTTGCTCCTCCCCCACTTGGTGGTACGATCCTCGTTTCTCTTCGAGCGGCCTTCGTCCGTCTTCTTCGTGCGACGACGAGTAGGCGGTTTCTAAAACGGGGATGGACTCTTCCAATCCTTCTTTGGAATTTTCCCTCTCTTCTCCTGGGTTGGCTGAGTCGGTGGAGGTCCGTCATCGTCGTCGTACTCCTCCTCATCACGTCCTTCATCGGCTTGCTCCTCTTCCTCTTCTTCCTCGTTTTCTTCTTCCTTTTCCTCATCATCTTCTTCCTCTTCCTCCCCAACAACGCGAGACGACGAGGCGGCATGGGTAGAGGAAGCTCCGCCGGCGTGGCTCGATGAAGCGATGGCACGCATCGACCCTCCATGAGCAGGATCATGGACATCAGCCGCGCGAGCGCACCCAAGCATACCCACTATCTTACGATAACGGGTCATGAACTTCTGCAATAGCAAACAACCAAGAACATACTACGGATCAACTTTAGGCTGCAATTAAAGTATAACATGGCTAGGAGGCTCGATGTTACCTTCACCGTATCCCTCAGCTTGGTCTCAGATTCCACGGTTCCGATGTCATAATATGCAAGCGCGTTCGAGCCATCAAGAATGCTTTTGTTAAGCTCCAAAGCCTGCACATGTAAGCATCATGTTAAAGGCCAAGTGACACTAACTAAAGCACTGACAGCTCAAAACGATAGAGAACACCACTGACCACTCTGCTCATCAGGGATGCATACTCCCTGAAATCACCTTTAAGCTCTCTAAGCTTGTCACGATAGGCTTCATCCTCGGAGTCATCGTCCTCCATTTCGGCGATATTGGCTTCCATCCACGCCGGCCTCAGGCGCAGACGGTACTTCACACCATCGTCATACCACTTCATGTGTTCTTCACCGTACGCTTCCCAGTCGACCGCTCTCCTCTCGTCGTCTTTGCAATACCTCCTCTCGTCCCACGCTTTCACGTGGTCCTTGTGCTCCTGCCCCCAGTCTGTGATCGACTGACGAATCTTTCTACTCTTCCTGCAAGGCATAAGAAGCAGTGGACGTCATGATAACGTCAAACACAAACGAAAACATGGCAAATAGAGAACAATGTCCTCACCAATGAATCTCGAAGCCACCGGTGTCGGTGGGGGGTGCCGGTGGGGTATTTTGGAAGATACCAAACTGCGTGGCCACACGCTATGGTAAGTGCCACTCAACAGCATACACACATATCAACAGCACAATGCACCGCCAGGCAAGCTTGTCCTCGAGGCACATCGAGTTGAGCTCGAACCCCCATTCTTGGTCGTGGTATGACCACCAGTTGACCTACAAAAGGATTGGTAAGAACAATAAAAGTGGCTACAAAACGATTGGTAAGATACTCGGTATACCTAGTAAGCTGACAGGTTGTCCAGTTCGTTGGTGAGGATCTTGTACAGCGTATTGCCCTTGCCCGTGTAGACCTTCACCTTGTCCCAAACGTACGCGACAGTCGGGTATCGAGCACTGTCGCCTTGTTCGCCATACTTCGTCCATGCAAGCCGGTCTTCTCTCTCAGGACGGCCGACCGGCAACGGCTCCCACATCCAAATAGAAAGGGCCCAGACAAATCCACACATGCTGGAGGTCACTTCGGTCATCTGCGTTGCGTCGTCCAGCTAAAAAGATCAAATGATGATCAGATAACACAATCTAAAGCAGCATACATACGTCCATAAACAAATATTATGTTGAGATTTGTTATCGTACCGAGCGGTGTAGGTAAACGAGGCCGGCAGACCCCCAGTTGTACCCCGCATCCCAGTCCTCCAGGAAGCCGAGATACATCCATATGTCGCTATCCCCCGAGCAGTCTGGAAACACGACCTCCGTCAAAAGGTACCACAAGTAGGTCCTCGTGTACTGCTCCACTGTCCGCCCATCGACATCTTGTGGGCATACGGACCGGTTCTCCTGGAGCCACTTGAGTGGCACACCTGATGTTCTGTTCCCCTTCATCGGAGGGCAGTCGCCGATGAGGGCGATTACCCTCTCCCTCCAGTTGGTCCTCTCCACTCGCCCAGTGACAACATGGCCCTGGGTCGGTAGGGCCGTGATCATGGCGAAGTCCTCGAGTGTCACCGTCATCTCGCCACATGGGAGATGGAAACTATGCGTCTCGGGGCGCCACCGATCGATCAATGTCATGGGAGCCGAGTGGACGAGCGTCGGCGGCTTTCGTTTGAACTGAAGCACGAAACCCAACAGTCATGCTCTACTGAAGTACGACGTGTACCGCTCGTCATACTGCATCTCAATGGCCTTGGTGTGGCCCCTCATCCGCAATGGGGGTAGCATCTGCCAAAATGGAAACGGAAATAGTTAGTAACTTCATTTCTCATAATAACCAATACAACAACTTGATCATAGATATTACCACTCCATTCTCCATAAAACGGGCGCGATGACCATTGTCGAAAGCATGGTCAAGCATGGTGTACTTCATGCCGATTTCGGGCGCAAGGGGGGCCGCCTAAAACAATTGGAAATGAATCAAGTTCAAATATAAATGATATCATTTTCAACCAACATGAAACATATCAAGTTCAAATATAAATGAATAATATTCAACCAACATGAATCATATCATTTTCATCAATTATCACATATTCAACCAACATTAATATCATATTCATCCAATATAAATGATCAATGCAAATGAATCATATTCAACCAACATCATTCATTCAACGACATTCAACCATCATTCATTCATTTATTTATTCAACATTTATAAAAAAATACGCATATGCATAATTCACCAAAATCCATCATATTCAAACATTGTACTATATGTATATAATTCATTCATTCAACAACATTCATCATATGTATCCAACTAGTTACAATCCCCCCAACATCAATCATATGACCATTTATTGAAGAAAAAAAAATTGAATCTCTAACAAATTTGGTGATGAACTAGGGCTCATATGGAAACTACATAGAATATCTTCAAATAGTTACTAGAGTTCATATTCAACCCCGTAGATCATATAGAATCAAGCTAAGCAAACCTAGCATCAACCAAAATTAAAATCTAGTAGAAAAATAGGGTTGATTTGTACCAAACAATGCATCGAATCGAAAGCGTTTTGACTAAAACTAATTGGAGGGATTGAGAGAGCTTACTTTTCTCGTTTCGGAGCCATCTTGATCCGCAAAAATGGTGAAGATGAAGAAGATCGGAGGGGGAGTGGAGGGGGGAGAGAGGAGTTGCTCTCTGTGCTGGGCGGCGCGGCACGGGCGCAGAGGAGAAGATGGGGGCTGGGGTTCGTGGGTGGGCCCCGCGCCCCGGCCCGCGCGGGTTTATAACTGTTCGGCTGCTACCGCCAGCCTACCGCAGAGGAATCTAGCGGTAGGGTGGACGGCAGGAGACGGCTGCCGATGTCGTTTACTGCTCCTGACGTGGATGAGTGAGCTACCGCCAAGATCTCCAGCGATAGCCTTTACAACCCTACCGCCGAGGACCCTGGCGGTAGGAAAAATGATCAAATCTCGAAAAACTTTCGAACCGGGGTCAGAACCGGCTGAACTTTTTGAAAAAGGTCAAAACATGAAAATCGGCCTCCCATGGAAGGGAATCGTTCATCGCATGCAAACATACATTCTCTGCCCGCTTGTGTGTGTGTGTGTGTGTGTGTGTGTGTGTGTGTGTGTGTGACCTCCTTTTTTTGCAAAAATCTGCTCGCCCGTGTTTGAATTGCCACAAGGCTGGTCGCGTGGGGTGGATTAGTTGTTCGTTTTCCCATCGCGGTACGTGAAAATGTTGTTTTTTTTTCTGTTGGGATACCTTTCCTCATGAAGCCTGTGGGGAGATTGATCTTATGCTTTTAGCCAGTGACCAGTCTAAACATGCGCAAGAGGCCACCACCTATCAGGGTATCTTGCACAGACAGGGTTTTTGACCTATGGGTCCCTGCCGGTTGTGCAAGAACACGTTGAGGTTGTATCTTTCTTTTTCCCATAAAACGGAACTGAAAACGATCTTTCCCCCTCTCCATGCTGACATGTTCAACTTAAGAAACAGGAACTGACATGTTTATAGGTGCCCTATATTGGCCGTTTCAGAGATATACATACAGAAGCCAAGAGTGTATACACCACAAGGTCTCCTAGTCATCCTTCTTTGAGGTAGCCAATCATATCAGATTTGGACTAATAAGTTACAGTTACAGGTCAGGTCCGCCCGGACTTCTTCTCAGTGGCGGAGACAGGGGGGGACCAGCAGGGGCCCTGGCCCCCCCAAACAACACTGAGTTAGGCCTAATATGCATCTGAATATATGATTATTTGCTGCTAAAATAGTGTAATTTAGAAGACTGGCCCTCCCTTGTGAGGATTAAGAACACTTGGCCCCCCTAAGTCATTTTTCCTGGCTCCGCCACTGCTTCTTCTGGGTATAAATAACAATATAAACTATCACTGGACTAGACGGTAGCTGTGTCATAAGAGAGCGTGCTCAAATATAGTTACTGGTCACCAGGTATGTCATCGGCGTCTGGTGTTGTATCGCCTTGTCGGGCAAGATATTTGTCTGCTTGGTTAGGAGAGCCAACATTTTGCATATACGACTCCGCAAATTCTAGCATTTCTCGAACTTCCTTCTTTAACTGCAATATTTTAAAACATAATTACCTTAATCACGACATGCAGAGACTAAAGATTGAATAATGAGGGATTTGTATTTGCATCTAAAGTTCTGAACCCATGCTCCTATGTGCTACAACAAGCAAGCAAGCAAAAGCTACATAACCAGCCAGTCAGTCTCTCCTACCAACAAAAAATAGTGTCCCTGTTTCGCTCCTTCATCCTACTGGCTTACCATGCAAAATCAATTTTCTTTGGTAACCCAAATGCTGATTCAATCATCGATAGACAAAGTCCATTTTATTGGTAGTCACTAGAATATTTATGCCCCCTTTGCAAACAACCAAAGATATCTGTACATTTAATGTCAAAATCAATCTGATCATATCCAGATTGCAGTGTATCTGGAGCCAAGAGTTGATGTCTTATCTATTTCGCTAGCATATTACTACTAAGTTTGTAGACAAATTAGATTAAATTCCCATCGGCAGATTATCATCAAAACAGAGGTCAATAGTAGATAAAACCATACCTCATCCACAGCGCCACTCTTTATTTTAGACTGCATTATGCACCATTTCTTGAAATGTGCACCTGAAAAGGCAGAGTAACCACCATATCCATCAAATTACAAATTTTCATTTGCAGTTTAAACTGAAAACAGACATCGTAACATAAAGTACAATAAGAGAACACAAGTTACACATGGAGATCAGAAGAAAACACTAACCAGCACTTATGTTGACACTGCACGAACTAGAATCGATAGTTTTCACAGACCATCTACAGTGTACCTGAAAAGTAGAACATCGGTTAATCATATTACCAAATCATAGTTGCGATTTCATTGCAATGAAAAGAACATATAAATGTATCTGTTACAGAGACTAACTGAACATGAAGTACCTCAAAAAAGGAACCAAATGGAACATCATGTACTTGTTGCACAGTCTCGAATACCTAACAAGTATCCAGTGAGAAATCAGTATTATTTATTATGATCTAAAGTACTCCCTCCATCCCATAATATAAGAGTATGTTGGTTGTAATAACATCTTATATTATGGGACGGATGGAGTAGTATATAACATAATGTAATACTATGATTCAAGAAAGATTTTCCATCATATTGGGATGTTCAGTTTTGCATACCAGATCGGTTTTGTTAGCTGAAAGAACCATATGCTGCCACTCTGTCATTGCTGAATATGGAGGGCACATCGGACTGTGGCATATGGATTTACAGTTAAGTTCTCTCACCTGACCATCATACTCGTCTGCAACATGCCACTGGCCCAGCTGCAAAAGAGACATTTCTAGTCAGCAATAATTTATGACTGAAAGAGCTGGTACTCTGCTGGATACTTACGTTGATATCTTTATCCTTACGAGCTGTCCTATATTCTGTTATGTAACTTGAGTCATCACTTAATAGATTATCAAAAAACTGTTCTGCAGTGCACGGGAATGTTCCCTGAGATGAGATTGAATTAAATAATTAGTTCTGTTATCAACTGCAAAATCATGGAAGATACAGTTAGCCATCATTACATTAAATACAGAGACTAGAACTTCTTCTTTGACAAAAGGTTGTAGTTGCCCTGTTAAATCAGCACAATCTTCTGGAACATTTATCTCCTTGCTGCTATTTTTTCTTGAGCTACTGAGCGCGCGCAATGCAGATTGAGCACGTTCCTATAATCCAAAAACCAAATATATTAAAAACTATCATCAATTCAGACAAGCAGTTTATGGAGATCACAATCATGTAAACCAAAGCCTACCATGAACAGCAAAACAAGCAGAAAGCATGCTTCAAAACTAGTGCACCAACAGTAAGATTGCCGATACACAACAGCAACATGCATCCTATATTTAAATTCTTACTTAAAAATATGTACAAAAAGGGCGGTTTGTCACTACCTGTTTCTCAGCCTCTATCATTGCATGGAAGTTCTTCACAGCTCGTTGCAATGCTCTAAATGTGTGGTTTCTGTTCCAAAACGATGCAAATTTGTACCTAACCCTTCCTGCAAAAATAATATAAGAAAAGGTGACATAAAGCAAATGACGAAACATCCCATCTTATCTAGATTACCATTTCCAGTTCTTTTGCCAGCCTCCAGAAATTGTGTGAATATTGTAGTACAAAATTTTGGTTATCAGTGCCCTCTTAGTCTGTTTTCTAGCATAAATGCATAATCAATAGCTCCATCCACACTTCTTAAGTTTGCAACTAATTTTGCATCAAGATAAATCTACAGCTCAATTCATGGTGGAATCTTGCAATCTGCACTCACAAAACTAAAATCTACATCAAGTCATGGACTAATAAGTAATACCAAACATGTTGATGCTGCTGAGAAAAAGAAGCAGGCATCAAGATCCAAAAGGTGGAACTGGAAGTTCAAGACTGGAAGGGAGCAGAAAACTACGTAGTCAAACTGAAAAATAGAGAAAACCACATTATGTATGTAGTATGTACCTAGTTTAGCTGGATAGCCAAAATAAAATTAGAAGGCGTCATGATTTATAGTGCCAGACAATAGGATGAGATTTGACAACTGAGTATTGCAAATCAGTGAAAGGGCTTTAAGTTTGCAGCATTATCCATGTTTAGTACCAGAGGAAGAATCAAGAAAGATGCAAAAGGTTGGTGTGACTATGCAAGATTGTCAGTGTTAAATCCTACCATCAGGGCATCCTAAGGGAGGAACTCCATGTCCTCCAGCTCCCGTTCGAAGAAATATCGTAATTGCTGGATTAATAACTGCATGCTGGCTTCTTCTTATCTGCTTGTAAAAAAAAGGGACAGAAGTGATCATTACATTTTTTTAAAGAAAATGGTGCAGTATATTACAAAAAGAAGTACGGCAAGGCTCACCTCATCAATGTCTCTCAAAGGGAGCATAACCTTCATACATAAGAAAAACATGTTATCAGTCACACGATGTACCACAGCCAATGTAAGCAAATGGATATGTTTCTAAGACAAGCTTTCTAGCTTAACAAAGCTAAACTTTCTGCAGCTCATAGGATCGTAAACTTATCCAACCGAATCTAGATGGCATCGGAATACATACAGAAAATGCTATTGTTGACCAGGATTGGTAGCTTCAGTGATTCAGATTTATGAGGCAAACTGACGTATAGCAGCCAGTGGGGAAATTACATTTCTATCAAGCTGGAATTCAACAGATTTTTTTCTACTGATCGTGCTACTGGCAGCTGTAACAGTCAAATATGGTACCGGATTCCTGCTAGTGTGGCCAGAAATACCACTAAGAACAAGAGACGTAAATCTTGTTCAGCAAGTACACTGGAATCAATTGTTTCTAGAATGATTACTGACAAGTATATTAAACAACATATTTAGCACATCAACTATGGAAATACTGCAACAACAAAAGTCATTCAGGTCTTATATTCGAATCACGATTAATTATTAGACGGCATAGCCTATCTTGCGATGGCATTTTATCAGATCATAATCAACAGGACAAGGTCATATAATTAGTACTCCCTCTGTAAACAAATATAAGACGTTTTAGATCGCTAAAGTACTCCCTCCGATCTACTTTAGCGATCTAAAACGTCTTATATTTGTTTACAGAGGGAGTACCATTTAAGAACCACAGGACAAAAGGATACGGTCATCAACATTAGAAGAAAACGACAAGATCAGTATTTCTTCATTAACTCTGTTATCCTATTGTTTCCTCATTTACAATGTTATCCAACAAATAATCAACACGACACTAGAAAATGAATCTTTCCTGACAAGCATGGAAAATATTAAGTGAACATAACGAACCAAGTAAATCCACCAATCAAGGATGCAACTGAAAAATACTGAATGTGAGCGTACCTTAATCTGCTTAGAGAAGACATTTGAATGGAAGCAAATGTGCCATGAAGACACATACATGCGACCGTGGTATAGAAATGACCTCTCAAGTGCACATGAATAGCTGTGTTCAACAACCTGAATGACAAAGAAAGCAAGAAACAGTTAGCTCTTGCAAGTTGGAAACACTGGTAGCACACCTATGCATTAATCTATTTAATTAGTAGTAGCAGCAGTAGGTACTTACCTCATCTGGAGGGAGCCCAAAAATTGTCTGCAAATGACCTGGCTTTTGGTGAACTATAGTAGGGCCTTGTTTGTCTAAGGAAATCCTTCTACGAGCATCAGCCTCGGCAGTGTTGTTTAGAGCCCTAAAACACACCAAAAATGAAATGTCAGAAAATTACTGACAAGACTATGTTGTAGTTTTCTTGTGTTGTCCAAAAGGACAAAGTAAAAATAGTGAAACAAGTGACTGCAACATGCCAAAGCTGTTGAGATATGCAAATTTTCACATCTAAAAAAATTTAAAAAAACTTCAGAGCAAATTAATAATAGATGAGATATTTACCTGGAGGAACTCTCATGAACCTTGATTGCCTTAATATGGAGACAAACCTAACAAAACAAAACAAAAATGATATGATAACTGGAAGAAATAATCATTCTGCTAAACCAAGTTGCTCCATAGAAACCAATTACCTGACCTGATGAGCTGTCAAGTGTATACCAAACTGGTCCACTCTGCCCCTCAGACTCGACTGGAACAGTAACAGAACCAAGTGTTGTGCTCTTCCATACAATGTCCCAATCATATATTTTCACCTGTATCTGCGATAGTGTACAGGACAAATGTGTGAGTGTATCTTTGACGAAGTACCATCGATAACAACAATCGAAAAGACTTCTTGTGATCGATATGACTGTTCTTAAGGAGGGTCTCCAAGAAAATATTGCAAGAAATGGATTTCTTAAGGAAAGTGCTGGTAATAACCTTTACAGGAAGAGAGTCAACAACAAAATTGAATTCCTCTCCCCACATTGGGTTTCTTGAGCCAGGAACCATGGAGCTGTAAGCGTATAAGAGATGAAACAAAGGGGATAAGTAGAGTACTACAAA
Organism: Thinopyrum elongatum; assembly: GCA_011799875.1. Taxonomy (NCBI): domain Eukaryota; kingdom Viridiplantae; phylum Streptophyta; class Magnoliopsida; order Poales; family Poaceae; genus Thinopyrum; species Thinopyrum elongatum. The sequence continues at coordinate 406,367,708 of CM022301.1, forward strand.
CTTACCTACTTGACTCCAAAATTCTATTAAGCAGAATAAAATTATCTAATATTAGGAGTGTTTATTTGAAATTGTTTCCGTCAACCCCCTTCCACCATTGCTTTTCCTACAGAAATATTTTTAGGTTGTAACGTGGATGAGTTACATCAGTCTACTTAAGACCCCAACCCCTTTCTCTCCTTCATGGGATTCCTGGCAATCCTGAGAGCAACCACATTCATTCATCTCCAAATTATATCTATCTGCAATTTAGAAACTGAACTTCTCCTGCGCCGAATCACTCCTATACACCGATTGGTAGTTGTCTAAACTGAGCCACCTCCCATCTCTCGTCTAATGATCCAGTGAGTAGCAATAATTCATCATTTAACTTGGTTTTTAAAGGACAGCATTAGCCGCCAGCAGAACCTTTTGGGCAACGAGTTCGATTGGCTGTTGGGTGAAGCTTGAACCTAGTTTATTCGACACACATATAGTTATATGTACAGGTCAACAAATGAAATGCTGTTACAATCCTCTCCTCCAATTCAATCAGTTAATGTTTTTCCCTAAAAAAGTGGTTTATTGAGTATACTGCAGCCTTTGATGAGTCATATGACCGTGTGATGGCCATTGCTAAGTTTTTAGTCAGAAATGTATCAGGAACAGAGTTCTTCCTAAACCAATATAATACAGTCTGATAGTGCTGTAACCATAATGCAGAGGCCGGGGGTAAAATCTCCTTTTTGAAGAAAAAAATGCTGTAACCATAAGTCAAATCATCCAAACTAACTAGAATCGACAGCATTGCAGAAGAGAATGTACATATAAATACTGAACCGAACCTGAAACGCTTCTCTTCGCCGCAGGTGATGAGTGCGTAAGGGTCCGAGGTCCCATTCAAGTTCGCCGCGATCAAATTCTTCGCGGCTAGCAGCTCCAGCTGTTACAGGAACGCACCCAAGTCACACGACCGCTCACAGAGTCAATCACAATCAGGGGGCGCAACAAAATCAGAGACAAGGGACTGATCAGCCGGTCACCTTCACCACGTACGCCGACGGCCCGGTGGAGCCTCCCTTATACTGAGCAGCAATCCAGGAAAACCAAACCAAAAACGCTCGCAACGTTAGCATGAGTGATCGTTCGTCGGCGCATGCCGTAACCGCCCAAAAATTTCCCCACTGACAAGCCCAGGCAACCGCCGGTGCTTGCTTACCTTGTCGGCGCCGTCGAGGTCCCGCGCGAGGGCGAGGTCGTCGGCGCCCGCGGGCGGGGGCCGCGGGCCGAGGAGCTCGTAGGCGGCGTAGAGCGCGACGATGAGCATGGCCGCGGCGCAGGTGACCTCGATCTCCCAGCACGTCGGGAGGAGGAACCCGAGCGCCGCCGCCGCCTGCGGCGACATGCTGCCGACCCTCCGCGAGGCCGACGCCGAGGGAGGGGGTCTAGGGTTTCTCGGGGGAGAGGGAGGGGGAGGGGAGGGACAAGCACGCGATGGCCATGGGAGGGAAGGGGGCAGGGGGGGGGAGGTGGTGGTTACGGAACGGGAGGGGGCGCGACGTGGCGGAGAAGGTGGAACCGGTCGGGACAGCATGGCCCTCCAGTGAGATCGGACGGTAGGGGCCGCTTGCGCGTGAGGTGGCGCGGATCTCGATGTGTCGGGGAAATGCGGGATGAGACGCTGGTCGGGCGGGCCCACCCGACGGTCGCGCTCCGGCACGAAGTCAAAACCGCTTTTCCTCTTGAAATTTTCCATTCTTTTTTGTTTTTTCTTCGGACATAGGGGATTTTTCTTTCTTTCGAAAATGTTAACTGGCGACCCCAATTTCCACTGTTACACGAATCTCGGTGCAAGGCCACTGCCACATCAGATTTTTCAAGTTGGTCGCTATAGACAAAAAGCAGCGAACGTTTCCTTTTTCAAAGAAAAAAAAACACTATTGCACTGGCTGGCATTTTTATTTTTTAACATGGCAGTTTGCTCTTTTTTGAAGTATGCCACATGGCAGTTTTATATTTAAGAGATGGCATTTTATATTTAAAAAGATGGCAGTCTTGAATTAGGAGATGGCGCATGTGCTAGCTAGGTTTAGTTATTGTAATAAAATTTCTTCTAGTTGGACTGACAAGCCTCCAGATTGTCTGGTGAGCAAGCTCGTAGATGATGTATCTCTACTGATTAATCAATAAAGCTAGTCATGATGGCCTTCTCTAAAAAAATGCCATTTAAAAAAAATAAAGAGATGGTATTTTTTTAATTAAGAAATGACATTTTGATTTTCAAGGGATGGAATTTCTTAAATATAAAAGTGATGCCATTTTAGGTACATGGCATTTTTTCTAATATCATGGCATGTTTTTACTCTGTTTTCACTGTCCATGGCATTTAAAATTAAAATAAAACAATAATTTGGCCTGTGGGCCAATGGGGGCTTCACCCTGGCATCCTCCCCTGGCAAAGGATCCCGGGGGGGGATCCCTTAGTTGGGAGCATCTCGGCCCAGCTAAAGGCGTCCTTTTTTTAAGGGGACGAGGGATTTTCCTTTGTTGGGTAAACTCGGATGACCTTTCGAACATCTGTACAAGGTACGTACAAGTTATGTATATAACCATTCGGTGCGATAAACGATCGTGTGGCCTTCATCATCCTTTCCGGGGACTTCGTGTGTCCCTAGTTTTTTATGGGCACTTTCGGTATTAGGTGGTGGGAGCATGGTATGTTGTTCGTAACCTCTATTGTTAGGTACCTGCAAGAAATGAGGTTTATCAGTCACTTCTTATATGGGCTGTCTGATCTTCATCCAACCTCTCAAAATAGATCGCCCTCATCTTGCCCCGCCCCAACCACCAACCTGCAACTTTTTTCCTACTTGTGAACGTGCATTTTTCACTCATGCGAACAGATATGAACGCATTTGTTTCGGATTTTCATTTTTCTAAAAATTCATAACTTTTGAGTCGAACATCGGAACTAAGATCCACTTTCACCGTTGGCCCCCGCGCATCATGCTCTTCGAAACTAGATCCCGTGTGGGTATGTTTCGACAAATTTTATTGTGTGCAATTTAATCCCCGTTGGGTGCAAGTGCTTAGTAGTCAATGTGCAACTATCTGAGAGTCGATGTGCAACTTTCTCCCTACCCACGGACATGCAGTTTCACTGATGGCACGTCCACCCCAACCTACCCCCTAACAGTGAGATGTGTAACTTCATCTGTTGCCCAGGCCAACTGCTTAGTAGCTGATGTGCAACTTCCCCCTGCCGGTGGATGTGTGGATTTCACTATTTGCTGCCTCGGCCAACTGCCTAACAATGGATGTGCAACTTCATATGCTTCCTCGGCCAATTGTCTAACAGTGATGTGCATCCCCCCCCCCCCCGCGCGCGGGCACTTCATGGATGTGTAGTTTTCCAGACTAGGACCCCGCCGGAACCACCCCTGCTAGTGAGATGGGCCACTTTAGCACCCCATCTGTATGCATCATTTCAGTACCCCCTGGATGTCTTGTTTTCACCATTCAACTATTCATGTCAGTGAGATGTGCGACTTCGTCTGTTGCCCCGGCCAACTACCTAGCAGACTATGTGCAACTCCATATGTTACCCCTGCCAACTCAAACTAAACATCCACAGGTAGCAAGAGGAAGGAGTTGCACATCGACAACTAGGCAGTTGGTTGAAACAATAGACTAAGTTGCACATATTTGCTGGTAAGGTGGGTGGGGCAGGGTGTGCATGAAAAATTACACATCCACGAGTAGTGAAGGGGGTGCACATCGACTACTAGATAGTTGGCAGGGCAGTAGACTACTTGCACATCAAAAAAAGGTTGGTTGTCATGGTTGCTAGGTTACAACTTCGTAGGAAGTTGGATCATGTAGCTCGAAAAATTGGTTTTGAAAAAAATTGCACCAAACAGTACTAAAGTTGCACCATGTAGTAACAGAGTTGTACCATATAGCATTAAAGTTGGCATCGAAAAAATTTCGTCAGAATATACCCATGCGGGAAATAGTTTCAAAGATATCGTCGTAAGGATTTTAACGGTGAAAACGGATATAAATTCAGACACACGACTTAAAAGATACTCCCTCTGTAAAGAAATATAAAAGCATTTAGATCACTACGGAGGGAGCATGACTTTTTTTAAAATTAAAAATCTAAAATAAATGCACGTAGATCTGCTTTTTCTAAAATAAAGTAATTAGTGTGAACGTATTTAATGCCACAGTATACATGCGCTAGCAGACAAAAGTTTTGACACATGCATGCGTGTGAGGCCGGCCGCTCGTTTCAACCATCGAGCGCGCGCACGATTAGGTAATTACGATTAAAATATTATGCTATATACATTAAAATTGTTTATATTAGTTTAATTTTTCGTGTGCGATACAGGTAAGACTGTTAGAGTTTGGCAGAGGACCCCCGATTCTGGCGGCGCGGCCCTGGGTCGCAGCTTTGCAAGTGGAACACCGGCCGGAGTCAAAACGAAGCGGGGAGTGCACTCGCCTTCGCACGCCTGAAATTCTTCCGCTTCCTCCAGCAACTCTGAAACTCATATGGACTCGGACTCTGTCCGCTTTCACACGACTCACTTCTTCGATCTCACATTGGCAACCGATCGGGCGCCACGAGTTCACGGAGCGAAGTCTCGCCGGTTCGAGATGGAGGCGCCACTGTCCGTATACGATGATCAACAACTCCGACTCCGCCGGGAGCGCCGGCGTCCCCTCGTTGCCCGTGGCGAGGACCGCCTCGGCGCACTCCCCGACGACGTGCTCCACCTCGTGCTCCGCCGCCTTGACACCCGGTCCGCGCTAGCCACCTCCGCGCTCTCCAGGCGCTGGGCGTGCCTCCCGCGGGAGCTTCCCACGCTCGAGTTCAAGGTCCGCGACATCCTCCCCCAGCGCTACAATCTGTACCTCCGGCGTCGTACTCACGCCGGGAACAGCCCCGAGAAACCCTGTTCCGTGAAGAAGCTCAAGAAGCTCGATCTCGTCCTCAGCCGGTACGAGCGCCGTGGTATGCGCTCGCTGGCCGATTCCCTCGGCGGCTTCCTTCATGCGGACGACGCTAATCCACGCCGGGGCGTGCACAGCGTCAAACTGGAGATCTTCCCCACCCACAATTCCGGTAACTTGAACCGACTCGTTGCCACGGCCGTCTGCGGCTGGGGAGTAGAAGACCTTGAGGTCGTCGTCCTCAACCCAGACGCGCGTCACAGTGCGGGCTACAGCTTCCCGCACCATTGTTTCGCTGATTCCAATTTTCCCAATGGCGGCGTGAAGCTGAAAACGTTGAAGCTGAGCAACTGTGCTCCTCTCGCAGCCAGACCGGACGCAAACACGGCCACAGCACGCGCATTCAGCGCGCTCACCGTCCTTGTCCTGCGAGACATGCCGAGGACGACGCGCGGCCGCGTCTACGAGGCCATCATCCGGGCGTGCCCGGTGCTGGAGGTGCTGCACCTCAGGTCGTGCGGCTGCCGCAGGAGGTCCTTGTCGGTAGACGCGCCCGACTCGCGGATCACAGAGCTACTCATCGAGTTCACCGGCCGCGCGTACGGGAAGATCGAGCTGCGCGCCCTGCCGAGGCTCGAGAGACTGGCGTGCATGGGCGCTCCACTCGATCTCAAGTTCGGCTGCGTGCCCCACCTGGCGGGCCTCAACCTCAGCTACGACGAGGACGCTAATTCCAAGACTCCAGAGTTCGTGTTGTTCGGCGTACGAACTACGTGCCTTCTCAGCAGCTTCTTGACCAACCCCTCACGGGCTTAGAGGACCTCGTCCTCCGGTTCACCGGTCCTGAGATGTGGATATCACGACCTCTCGACGACATGCCGCCGTTGGGCAAGCTGAAGAGACTACTCGTGGCGGACATGCCGTCGTCGTGGGACATCACTTGGATCCGTTACGTCCTGGAGGCCGCGCCTTCCCTTGAGACTCTGCATATTCACGTCGCCGACGACGATGACGCGGGTTCCGGGGGAACGGTGGCCAGTAAGCTGATCCATTGGCCGTCGTCGTCGGTGGACTTCAAGCACCAGCATCTCCGCAAGGTCGTGGTGGGCGGCTTCGAAGGTACGCGGAGGCAGGTGCACTTCGTGAGGTTCCTCAGGCGTGCGTGCACAGCGCTCCGAGACGTCGTGCTGCTCAGGCATGACCATGTAGTAGAAAAGGGGCTCTGGGATTGGGAGAGTGTGACTCCGAAGCAGGAGTGGCAATGGATTGAGGAGAGATGCGCAGTGATGAGTGAGGTCGAGGATGGGATTGATGTCATTGCTTGCAGCGCATCCCGAATAGTTTTTGGGTGATTTATCCCCACTCATGGAGAATCGTTTGCGAGGTTGTGTTGTGTCAAAGGCAGTGTAAAAAACAATTGATTGTGAACTTGTACGTGCATAGCTCACGGTAGAAACGATGGACACTATAAAAGCAACTCTAGCATATCTGCCCGCAAAATCGTTAACTAAACCGATTTTGCGAGAAGTTATGCACCGCCGCAGAATAGATCTCGCAAAAGCGTACTGCATGTTTAAAAACTTAGATAAACATAGTTCCCACTACAACAGAACATGTCGGAGTTCCTACATAAAACTAAAAACATAGATCAGGGGTGGCGGCGGCGGCTCATGGCTTGACGTTGAGGTAGTACTCCTCTGTCGACCTCCAGAGAACGTTGGCGAACTCTTACACTTCCTTCCCCGCCTCAAGCCGTTCGGCAGCGCCATCTTCAACGGCCGCCACCTCGTCCTTCGCAGCGGCGAGCTCAACCTCCGTCTCGTGGCACCGCTTGATGGTTGGCCAAAGCGTGTCGCCGAGCTCGAAGAATCGAGCCCACACGCCCCAGCTACCGCTGCGGTAGAGCCCACCGCGTTTGCACACCCGCTCAAGCACCACGGCTCGACGGAGGGCTGGCTGGAGCTGTCGGGTCCGGGCAAAGCCGTAGACCGAGCCGTCCCCACGGATTGGCGATAGTCCGAAACCGTGCGGCGGAGGGCCAGAACACCTCCCCCATCTGCATGTGGCCCTGATATGTGTATGAAAGAGTGGTGCGATGTTTAAATAGCCAACACACAACTTTGATGTGGCACCCGCTTCACAAACAGTACAGTCAGGCACGAAGGTCCTACACTTACAGTGCGACACCCCCAAGTTCAAGGTGATGGGAGGGAATCATGTGAAGAAAATGCGCTCAAACTTGGTTTGACATGTCACTATGACCTACCCTAGCGCAAACATAGAGGAATGCACCATGGGCTACCCCCTGTCAGGTCCGGTCAAAGCCGTAGACCGGGCGGTACCCACAGATCGACAATCGGGCGAAACCGCGCAAGGGAGGGTGAGAACACCTCCCCCACCCGTCAAATTCATATTTCTTATATTTTTCCGATAAACTCATACAATAGTTCTTGAAATTAAAGTTACAAAAATTAAGTTATGAATTTCTACCTTTTAGAATGATTTTCAAACAATATCAAATTTGAATTCGAAAACCTAGGATAAATTTTGAAAACTAGTGGGAGTTATAATTCCCTCTTATTTTTGTGATCAGAATGGATATAAGATTTTTCAAATTTTAAAACATTAATAAAAAGCTAATATTTAAACTTTGAATGAATATACTATTTGAAATTTAAAATTAGAAGTTATTTTATATGTGAAATATGAATAAGTCAAAAAACACGAGAAATTGTTCTTACTATTGCTAGATAGCTTATTTATTTGAATTTGAAACATTTAGTTCAAATAAAAAACAAAACTGCAATTGAAAAAAGGAAAGAAGAAAAAAGAAACGGGCAATAAATAGGTCTGTCCAGATGAACGCGTTACTGTTGCGCCGTCACGGGGCGCACAGGTGAAGCAGGGTGAAACTTTAATTCCACCTCGCCGTGCGAGAGACGTCCAGATCGGCGTACCTAAATTATTAACTGCACAAACTGCTTCCTCTGCCCTGTTGGCCCGCGAACGGCTGACCTATGCCTAAAGGCCTGTCACCAGTCACGGTTGGCTTCATAGGTGTTAGAAGGGAATAGAGGGATTTGATGGAATAGTTCATTGTATTGCTTGAGCCTCGTGGCCATATATATAGGAGTACAAAGACCAACTTGGAGTACAAGACAAGGTAGGAACAAATCCTAGTCTATCTCGTCTTCCTAATAATCATTATACTCACCATCCCTCCGTAGTCACAATGGTAGCGACGCAGACGAAGAAACTGGAGAAGAATCCGAACGCAAGTCGACAGACACCCCCCACAGTCATAACGGTCGATGCGTCGCGGAAGTCGTGGCTGGAGTGAAAACCGACGAAGTTGCTCAAGCAAGGCGGTAGCCCTTTGTGCCGTTTGTCGAGGTAGCCGAGAGCATAGGGTGGTGTAGCCGTGGTCGAGGTAGCCATGCGAAGAATGCCGTGGTCGATGTCGAATCGGGGTGGCCGGTGTCGAGGAAGTCTCCGTGGAGCCGCGGGCGCAAGGAGGCGCCGAGTTAGTCATGGGCGCAGTGGTTGCGAAGTAGTGGTGCGCCGGGAAGAAGATGGTGTTGACGACGCGTCGCGCCGGGTCTGCCAAACCCGCGGACACGTTGTAGACGAAGGCACGCGTCGGTGTTGCCAACACCGGGCATGCATAGACGGACGAAGACGAAGTTGACGAAGCGCCGCACCAGGCTTGCCAGGCCCGGGGACACGTCGTGGACGAAGGCACACATCGGTGTTGCCAGCACCGGGCATGCGTAGACTCGGACCTGCATGAGCTGTACGCCATGTCGGAGAAGACGGAGAGGCCAGCAGAGAAGGACTTGACGACGGTTGCGGCGCCAATCGGCGCGGGGCCAATGTCGCCCGCGGTTGTCGGAGTAGATGAAGTGGTCGAGATAGATGATGGCGACGCTGGCGACGGGCTGTTGCTGGACGAAGACGAAGGGGGGGGGGTGTACGAGCAGAGGCGGCGGCGGCTGAAGAAGAGCGGCTGCGGCAGTGCTCGAAGTAGCCAAGTAGGCGAGGAACCCGACAACATGACGAAGATCGGCGCGGACGGTGGCGTTCCCGGTCGAGGGAGGCAGCGCAGCGCATACCATGGGAAGTCGACGCGCGGGGACGGCGGAGTGGACCGTGGGCCGCGGCGCTACGACCCGAAGGGGCGACGCAGCGGTAGTAGCCGGGTTGGGGCGACGGCGGGAAAACCTCGAGGCGGCGGCGGCGAGCACGGGCCGCGACGCGACAGCCCGAAGGGGCGGCGTAGCAACGGAACCCGGGTCGATGCAATCGCGGGGACGGCTCAGGACGGCGGCGTGGACTGCATGCCACGCTCGCTACGGCCCGACGGGGCGATGCAGCGGCAGCGCGAGGGTCGGTGCAGCCACAGGTCGGCCTGGAGCGGACAGCCTCGGGGCGGCGGTGGACCGCGGGCCACGACACTACGACCCGAAGGGGCGACGCAGCGGTGACGCGGTCGGTGCAGCCAGGAGAAGAACCACGGGGCGGCGGCGTTGCGGCCCAACGGGGCAACGCAGTGGCAGCCAGTTGCTCGATCGGTGGAGGGGCGCACTGAACTCAGGGACGATCTTCACGGGACCTGCGAAGGCACGCGCAACCGACGAGCCAGATCGGTCGCACGACGTAGATGAGGAGGATCGCGGCGGCGGGCGGGTGATCAATCCGATCGCGCGCGAGGACGGGGACGCCGCTCGGTGGAGGCGGGGTGGCGGCTGAGTCCAAGATGAGGCCGGCGACGACGGTGCGGACGGCGAGTCCGAGGCAGCCGTCCTGAGGCAGCCGGCGACGGGGCCGACGAGGCAAACGGCAGAGCGGCCATACAGACGCGATGGAGGTGGTGGATGCAGTAGTCCTGGTCGGAGCAGGGCGGCGACGCCCGGCGTAGAGCGACGGGCACGCAGCGGCCGTGACGGGCCGTCGCGTCGCGCAAGGCCGCCAGGTCGGAGAAGAGGCCGAGTGTCGGGCCGGTGTCGGAGTAGGGCGGCGACGGGGGTCGACGGCGGCGGTGGGCGATGCAAACCGATCAAGGTTAGATCGGAAAACCAAAAAGAAAACGCCGATCAAGATGACCGGCGGGAGAGAGAAAACCCGGAGCAAGGGCTCGGGAAAAAGACTCTGTAGGGCAGCCGGTCAACATGACCGGCGGACGAACCCTAGGTATGGGCGGCTGATGACCCACAAGTATAGGGGATCTATCGTAGTCCTTTCGATAAGTAAGAGTGTCGAACCCAACAAGGAGCAGAAGGAAATGACAAGCGGTTTTCAGCAAGGTATTCTCTGCAAGCACTGAAATTATCGGTAACAGATAGTTGTATGATGAGATAATTAGTAACGGGTAACAAGTAACAAAAGTAAACAAGGTGCAACAAGGTGGCCCAATCCTTTCTACAGCAAAGGACAAGCCTGAACGAACTCTTATATAAAGCAAAGCGCTCCCGAGGACACATGGGAATTGTTGTCAAGCTAGTTTTCATCATGCTCATATGATTCGCGTTTGTTACTTTGATAATTTGATATGTGGGTGGACCGGTGCTTGGGTGCTGCCCTTCCTTGGACAAGCCTCCCACTTATGATTAACCCCTCTCGCAAGCATCCGCAACTACGAAAGAAGAATTAAGATAAATCTAACCATAGCATGAAACATATGGATCCAAATCAGCCCCTTACGAAGCAACGCATAAACTAGGGTTTAAGCTTCTGTCACTCTAGCAACCCATCATCTACTTATTACTTCCCAATGCCTTTCCCTAGGCCCAAACAATGGTGAAGTGTCATGTAGTCGACGTTCACATAACACCACTAGAGGAAAGACAATATACATCTCATGAAAATATCGAACGAATACCAAATTCACATGATTACTTATAGCAAGACTTCTCCCATGTCCTCAGGAACAAACGTAACTACTCACAAAGCATGCTCATGTTCAAAATCAGAGAAGTGTTAATTATCATTAAGGATCTGAACATATGATCTTCCACCGAATAAACCAACTAGCATCAACTACAAGGAGTAATCAACACTACTAGCAACCCACAGGTACCAATCTGAGGTTTTGAGACAAAAATCGGATACAAGAGATGAACTAGAGTTTGAGAGGAGATGGTGCTGGTGAAGATGTTGATGGAGATTGACCCCCTCTCGATGAGAGGATCGTTGGTGATGACGATGGCTTCGATTTCCCCCTCTGGGAGGGATGTTTCCCTGACAGAACAACTCCGCCGAAGCCCTAGATTGGTTCTGCCCAGGTTCCGCCTCGAGACGGCGGCGCTTCGTCCCGAAAGCTTCCTTCTTCTTTTTTCCAGGTCAAAACACACCATATAGCAGAAGATGGGCGTTGGAGGCCTGCCAGGGGGCCCACAAGGACGGGCGGCGCGCCCAGGGGGGTAGGGCGCGCCCTCCAACCTTTTGGCTGGCTGGTGGCCCCCCTCTGGTATTTTCTTCGCTCAATATTTTTTATATATTCCAAAAATATTCTCCGTGAAGTTTTAGGACTTTTGGAGTTGTGCAGAATAGGTCTCTAATATTTGCTCCTTTTCTAGTCCAGAATTCCAGCTGCCGGCATTCTCCCTCTTCATGTAAACCTTATAAAATAAGAGAGAAAAGGCATAAATACTGTGATATAATGTGTAATAATAGCCCATAATGCAATAAATATTGATATAAAAGCATGATGCAAAATGGACATATCAACTCCCCCAAGCTTAGACCTCGCTTGTCCTCAAGCGAAAGCCGAAGTCAAAAAATATGTCCACATGTTTAGAGATAGAGGTGTCGATAAAATAAAATACGGACATGAGGGCATCATGATCATCTTTAGGACAGCAGCATATATTATCATATAATTTCTTATGCTAAAGTAACAATTCGTTCACAAGGTAAAGTATGAATCAGAAACTTCATTGAAAACTAACAAACTATGATCTCAGTCATTGAAGCAATTGCAATTTATCATAACATCGGAAAGAGTCAATTCAAGAGCTTTTCAGCAAGTCCACATACTCAACTATCATTTAGTCTTTCACAATTGCTAACACTCACGCGATACTTATGGGTTCAAAGCTTCAGTCGGACACAGAGAAAGATAGGGGCTTATAATTTCGCCGCCCAACCTTTTACCTCAAGGGTAATGTCAACAATAATACTTTATGATAACCTACATCTGAGTGGATATATATATCTGGATCTCCCTCCAACACATAGTGCTTGCCAAAAGGAAAAAGTGTAAAAAGGAAAGGTGAAGATCACCATGACTCTTGTATAAGGGTAGAAGATAAAAGTAAAAGATAGGCCCTTCGCAGAGGGAAGCAGAGGTTGTCTTGCACTTTTATGGTTGGATGCACAAAATCTTAATGCAAAAGAACGTCACTTTATATTGCCGCTTGTGATAAAGACCTTTATTATGCAGTCCATCGCTTTTATTTCTTCCATATCACAAGTTTGTATAAAGCTTATTTTCTTCACACTAATAGATCATACATATTTAGAGAGCAATTTTTATTGCTTGCACCGATGACAACTTACTTGAAGGATCTTACTCAATCCATAGGTAGGTATGGTGGACTCTCATGGCAAAACTGGGTTTAGGGATGTTTGGAAGCACAAGTAGTATCTCTACTTGGTGCAAAGAATTTGGCTAGCATGAGAGGGAAAGGCAAGCTCAACATGTTGGAGGATCCATGACAATATAACTTCTATTCGGATATAAGAAAACATAAACCATTATGTTGTCTTCCTTGTCCAACATCAACTTTTTAGCATGTCATATTTTAATGAGTGCTCACAATTACAAAAGATGTACAAGATAGTATATTTATATGTGAAGCCTCTCTTTCTTTATTACTTCCTATTAATTGCAACAATGACCAAAACTATGTTTGTCAACTCTCAACAACTTTTATTCATCATACTCTTTATATGTGAAGTCATTACTCTCCATAAGATCAATATATGATCTTTTTATTTCTTTTTATTACTTGTTTCCTTTAATTCAATTCCCTCAAGATCATAGCAAGAAAGCAAAGCCCTCAACTCAAAACTACTCTTTATTATATATGACTCACGGACTCGATTACATAGATAGAGATCGAAACAAAACTCAAAGCTAGATCATACTGAAATTTTATTCTACTAGATCAAGATATAACCAAAAGGATCAAACTAAGAAAAACGATAAAAGCAAAGGTGTGATGGTGATACGATACCGGGGCACCTCCCCCAAGCTTGGCAGTTGCCAAGGGGAGTGCCCATACCCATGTATTTATGTCTCTTTCTTCGGAGGTGGTGATGATGGAGTTGTTGATGAAGAAAGAATTTTATCCTCCGTCTTCCAAGGCATAGGTTCACCATCATAAAAAGATGAACGAGTCTCCGGGATCATCAAACCTGCAGCCAAACTCATCCTCTTAAATCTGTATTCATACTCACAGTTTTGGTTTTGCAGGCCATAGATCTGGGCTTGGAGATGCTCGATTTTCTCATGAAGCTTGAAGATGGCTTCCCCAATGTTCTCGGCATCCAGCTTGTGACCACTTGTAAATTCAGCGATCATCATGTGGTTGGCGTTGAGTCCGCGTTCCACCATCCCTTGGCACTTGAAGACTTGACGCTCCACTTCTTCGAGCCTTGTCTCCATGCTTCCGGTCTTCTTTGGCCCCTCAGTATCGCGGATGTGCATCACCCCCTCACGCATCTCAACGGTTTGAGGGTGTTGCAGCACCTCCGCGAGATAAGGGTTGATGACCTTCTCGAAAAACTTGTCTTTGGGGGCGTTTGGAGACGTCATGGAGATCTGGATCTGTCAGAAAAACAGCTTGAAACAAAAACAAGAGATATTGCCGTGGTACGGTGGTTAAAACCTTCGGGAGATTATATAATGAATTTTTACTGACCAAAAGAAGTATTGTGCAAGAAAACGGAGTTCGGAGGGCACACGAGGTGGCCACAAGGTAGGGGGGCGCGCCCAGGGGGTAGGGCGCGCCCTCTACCCTTGTGGTCTCCTCGTGTCTCTTTCGGACTACTTTTAATTTTCCTACTTTTTTAAATATTCCAAAACGGAGAAAAATTGCTATTAGAACAGTTTTGGAGTCGGTTTACTTACCATGCCACACACCTATTCCTTTTCGGAGTCTGAAATGTTCTGGAAGGTGTCCTGATGTCTGCTTAAACTACGTCGGTATTTCCCCCAAAGAGGAAGGGATGATGCAGTACAGCGATGGTAGGTATTTCCCTCAGTGATGAGACCAAGGTTATCAAACCAGTAGGAGAACCACGCAACACAACGTAAACAGCCCCTGCACACAAATAACAAATACTCGCAACCCGACGTGTTAAAGGGGTTGTCAATCCCTTTCGGGTAACGGCGCCAGAAATTGGCACGTGGACGGGAGAAAGTTGTAATAGATTGAATAAATAGATTGCAAATAAAATAAAGTGCAGCAAGGTATTTTTGTATTTTTGGATTAATAGATCTGAAAATAAAAGCAAATGAAAATAGATCACGAAGGCAAATATAATAAAGAAGAGACCCGGGGGCCGTAGGTTTCACTAGTGGCTTCTCTCGAGAAAAATAGCAAACGGTGGAAAACAAATTACTGTTGGGCAATTGATTTTACTTCAAATACTCATGATGATATCCAGGCAATGATCATTATATAGGCATCACGTCCAAGATTAGTAGACCGACTCCTGCCTGCATCTACTACTATTACTCCACACATCGACCGCTATCCAGCATGCATCTAGTGTATTAAGTTCATGGAAAAACGGAGTAATGCAATAAGAACGATGACATGATGTAGACAAGATCTATTTATGTAGAAATAGACCCCATCTTGTTATCCTTAATAGCAACGATACATACGTGTCGGTTCCCTTTCTGTCACTGGGATCAAGCACCGTAAGATTGAACCCATTACAAAGCACCTCTTCCCATTGCAAGATAAATAGATCAAGTTGGCAAACAAAAACCAAATATCGAAGAAGAAATACGAGGCTATAAGCAATCATGCATATAAGAGATCAAAGAAGACTCAAATAACTTTCATGGATAAAAACATAGATCTGATCATAAACTCAAAGTTCATCGGATCCCAACAAACACACCGCAAAAAGAGTTACATCATATGGATCTCCAAGAGACCATTGTATTGAGAATCAAACGAGAGAGAGAGAGAAAGCCATCTAGCTACTAACTACGGACCCGTAGGTCTACAAAGAACTACTCACGCATCATCGGAGAGGCACCAATGAGGATGATGAACCCCTCCGTGATGGTGTTTAGATTGGATCTGGTGTTTCTGGAACTTGCGGCGGCTGGAATTGATTTTCGTCGACTCCCCTAGGGTTTCTGGAATATTGGGGTATTTATAGAGCAAAGAGGCGGTGCGGGAGGCCACCGAGGTGGGCACAACCCACCAGGGCGCGCCTGGGCCTCCAGGCGCGCCCTGGTGTATTTTGCTCACCTTGGGCTCCCTCTTCGGTACTTCTTTGGCCCACTGGATGTCTTCTGGTCCAAAAAAAATCCACAAAAAGTTTCGCTGCGTTTGGACTCCGTTTGGTATTGATTTCCTGTGATGTAAAAAACATGCAGAAAACAGCAACTGGCACTGGGCACTATGTCAATAGGTTAGTACCAAAAAATAATATAAAATTATTGTAAAACATCCAAGAATGATAATATAACAGTATGGAACAATAAAAAATTATAGATACGTTGGAGACGTATCAGCATTCCCAAGCTTAATTCCTGCTCGTCCTCGAGTAGGTAAATGATAAAAACAGAATTTTTGATGTGGAATGCTGCCTAACATGTTCATCACATATTCTTTTCTTTGTAGCATGGACATTTGGACTTTTTATATGGTTTAAAGCAATAGTCTAGTTTTGACATCAAGACTTTAATACTCAAGCATATCAACAAGCAACCATGTCTTTCAAAATATCAACACTAAAGCAAGTTATCCCTAGCCCATTATGCTCAATCATTGATCCATTCATGAAACACACTCGAGTACTAGCTATACCCAATGCTCAAGTACGATCATAGTGCCCCTTAGTTGGTGCTTTATAAGAGGAGATGGAGACTCAAGTAAAAATAAAAATTGCATAAAGTAAAAGAAAGGCCCTTAGCGGAGGGAAGTAGGGATTTGTAGAGGTGCCAGAGCTCAAAGCGAAAATTGAGTGATAAAAACATTTTGGGAGGCATACTTTTCCCACCAACGAAAACGACTTAGAGTTCCCAACACTTTCCATGCTAGATATATCATAGGCGGTTCCCAAACAGAAAATAAAGTTTATTCCTTTTTCCACCATACTTTCACTTTCCATGGCTAACCGTATCCACGGGTGCCCTCCATACCAACACTTTCCAAGGAATTTATTATTTGACAACATAAAGTAAATTCATTTTTCATTTCGGGACTGGGCATCCCTAATACCTTTGCCGTACTCTCGTGCAATGACAAGTGAATAAACACTCATCGTGAGAAAATAACACATCTAGCATGGAAAATATCGGTCACCCCTCACCGCCTCGTGAGCGGTACGAGCACACAAAAGAGAAATTTATTTTGAAATTAGAGATGGCGCATACAAATTTGCTTAGAACGGCACGGAAATACCGCATATAGGTAGATATAGTGGACTCATATGGCAAAACTGGTTTGAAGGGTTTTGGATGCACAAGTAGTGATCATACTTAGTGAAAATGAAGGCTAGCAAAAAGATTGAGAAGCGTCCAACCAAGAAACAAAAAATCTCATAAGCGAGCGTTAAGCATAACTAACACCGAATAATGCACCACAAGTAGGATGTAATTTCATTGCATAACTATTGACTTTCGTGCTTGCATAGGGAATCACAAACCTTAACACTAATATTCTTACTAAAGCATAATTACTCATCAACATGACTCACATATCATATCGTCATATCTCAAAACTATTACAAAGAACCAAGTTTATTTTGTCCAATGATCTTCATGAAAGTTTTTATTATATCCTCCTTGGATATCTATCACTTTGGGACTAATTTCATATGTTGCTTTTAATAAGCTCAAACAAATATAAGTGAAGAACATGAGCATAGTATTTCTTTCTCTCAAATTAATCTAAGTGAAGCAAGAGAGAATTTCTTGAAAATTTTACTAACTCCCAAATAAATCTAAGTGAAGCATGAGAGCATTTCTTCAAAAATAACAAAGCACACCGTGCTCAAAAAGATATAAGTGAAGCACTAGAGCAATTCCAAGGCTCAAAAATTTTAGAGAAAAATACACTTAAGGTCCTAAAAGTTTCTGGGCAGTTTCACTTTAGTCCTACTTCTTTCAAAATGCATGTTTAGGTCCTAATTCTATAGTAAGTGGTTCACCCGAGGTCCTTTTTTCACGAGCGCTCGCTGACCTGCCCGCGTGGCGTGTTGACCCACACCATGTCAATAGCGGGCCCAACCGCCAGGCGAGAAAAATACACTTAAGGTCCTAAAAGTTTCTGGGCAGTTTCACTTTAGTCCTACTTCTTTCAAAATGCACGTTTAGGTCCTAATTCTATAGTAAGTGGTTCACCCGAGGTCCTTTTTTGCACGATTGCTCACTGACCTGCTCGGTTGCGCGTTGACTCATGCCACGTCAACTTAGGGTCACTAGCAGATGAGGAACATTGCAAAAAACCCTAATTTTTCACCGCTATCGTCCCGTAGCAATGTGATTTCCTCTACTCTATCAGAAGCACTAGCTGTAGGCATTGATTTAGTTTGATTTGCACTGTTTCATCAAGTTTCTCAAACTGCTTGCTCTAATGTGAGGTTAGGTGGTAGGAGCTTGTGGAGGAGGCGGTGCCGACGACGATGCTGCAATGCTCCTCTTCGTCACCCACTTCCCTGCCGAGGAGCTTGCTATCCCAGCCATGGTGACGGTGTGGCACGAGAGAGAGAGAGGGATTTCGGTAGGGGCTGGGAAATGTCAAGAGGGAGGTTTACAAGGGGCTTTCTGTAAAAAAAAGAGCAACTGCAGTGGCCTCTAAGTTGACGTGGTGTGGCCCAACGCGTCACGCGAGCAGGTCAGCAATTGCTCATGCAAAAAAGAACCTCGAGTGAACCACTTACTATAGAATTAGGACCTAAACGTGCATTTTGAAAGAAGTAGGATTAAAGTGACACTGCTTAGAAACTTTTAGGACATTTCTCGCCAGGCGCTTGGGCCCTCAGTCGATGTGGCATGGGTCAACGTGCCACCCAGGAAGGTCAATGAGCACTCGTGAAAAAAGGACCTCGGGTGAACCACTTACTAAAGAATTAGGACCTAAAGGTGCATTTTGGAAGAATTAGGACTAAAGTGACACCCCGACAAAACTTTTAGGACCTTCAGTGCATTTAACTCAAAAATTTAAGTGAAGCATAGGAGCAAGCATAGCATAATTTTTGGCTCTCTCAAAAAGGTGTGTCCAGCAAGGATTCAAGACTTAAAATAAAAAGCAAAACAAGCAAAGACTCATATCATACAAGATGCTCCAAGCAAAACTCATAATATGTGACGTATAAAAATATAGCTTCAAGTAAAATACCGATGGTCGTTAGAAGAAAGAGGGGATGCCACTCGGGGGCATCCCCAAGCTTAGTTGCTTGATACTTCTTGAATATTATCTTGGGGTGCCTCGGGCATCCCCAAGCTTAGCCTTTTGCTAATCCTTATTCCTTCATCCATCGTAATATCACCCAAAACATGAAAACTTCAATCACACAAAACTCAACAAAACCTTCGTGAGATCCGTTAGTATAAGAAAGCAAATCACTACTATAAGTACTGTTGCAAACCCATTCATATTTTATTTTTGCATTATATCTACTGTATTTCAACTTTTCTATGGCAACTATTCAAAGAAAACAATCATCAAAACAAGCACACAACACAAAGAAAACAGAATCTGTCAAAAACAGAACAGTCTTTAGCAATCTGAATATTTCGAATACTTATGTAACTCCAAAAATTCTAAAAAATTAGGACAACAGAGTAAATTTGTATATAAATCTTGTGTAAAAAAATCAGAATTTTTCGTCGCTTCTGTAATTCCAAACAATTATTTTTCGGGACACAAAAGTTTCTGTTTTCCAACAAGATCAAACCAACTATCACCCAAATCATCCCAAAGGCCTTGCTTGGCACAAACACTAAATTAAACCCCAAAAACACATCTAATCATAGGCATAATTGGGTATTTTATTAAAAACATCAAGAAAAACCAAAAAGCAAAAAGATACAAATTGGGTTGCCTCCCAACGAGCGCTATCGTTTTATGCCCCTAGCTAGGCATAAATTTTATTGATGCTCACAAGAAAGATAATAATTGAAACACAAAGAGAGCATCATAAACATGTGACAAACACATTTAAGTCTAACATACTTCCTATGCATAGGCATTTTATAAGGGAACAAATTATCAAGACAAAAATAACCTAGCATATGCAAGGAAGGACAAAGAATCAATAGCAATCTCAACATGACGAGAGGTAATTTAGTAACATGAAAATTTCTACAACCATATTTTCCTCTCTCATAATAATTTCATGTAGGATCATAATCAAATTCAATAATATAGCTATCAAATAAAATTTTCTTTTCATGATCCACATGCATGCAAAGTTGAAACTCTTCCGAAATAGTGGGATTATTATCAAATAAAGTCATGACCTCTCCAAGCCCACTTTTATCAAGAATTTCATAAGATTGATCACTCTCCAAATATGTGGGATTATTTTTACCTAGAGTTGACACTCTTCCAAACCCACTTTCAATATTATTGCAAACATATAAATTTTCAAGATCATAAGAATCATTATCACCCCAATCATGATCATTGCAATCAGTAGTGGTCATAAGAAAAACAAGCATCCCCAAGCTTGGGGTTTTGCATATCACTAACACAATTGTCATTAATAAAATTTATAACAATATCATTGCAATCATGCTTTTCATTCAAGGAGCTATCATGAATCACTTTATAAATTCCTTCGTTTAACACTTCATCACAATTTTCAGATTCATGAATCTCAAGCAAAACTTCATAAAGATAATCTAGTGAATTCAATTCACTATTAATTGGTTCATAATAATTGGATCTTTTGAAAAGATTAGCAAGTGGATGAGGATCCATATCAATAGATTTTTAGCAAGCAAAGATGCAAGCAAATAGAAGGCACATGGTAACACAGGTAGAGATAGCAAACAAGAGATCTGACGAGAAAAAGGCGAACGAAAAACAGAGCTAATAAAATGGCAAATTTTTGTGAAGTGGGGGAGAGGAAAATGAGAGGCAAATGGCAAATAATGTAAATTGCAAGGAGATGAGATTTGTGATTAGGAACCTGGTTGATGTTGATGATGTCTCCCCGGCAACGGCGCCAGAAATTCCTTTTGATGTCTGCTTGAACTACGTCGGTATTTCCCCAAAGAGGAAGGGATGATGCAGTACAGCGATGGTAGGTATTTCCCTCAGTGATGAGACCAAGGTTATCGAACCGGTAGGAGAACCATGCAACACAACGTAAACAGCCCTTGCACACAAATAACAAATACCCGCAACCCGACGTGTTAAAGGGGTTGTCAATCCCTTTCGGGTAACGGCGCCAGAAATTGGCACGTGGACGGGAGAAAGTTGTAATAGATTGAATAAATAGATCGCAAATAAAATAAAGTGCAGCAAGGTATTTTTGTATTTTTGGATTAATAGATCTGAAAATAAAAGCAAATGAAAATAGATCGCGAAGGCAAATATATTAAAGAAGAGACCCGGGGGCCGTAGGTTTCACTAGTGGCTTCTCTCGAGAAAAATAGCAAACGGTGGAAAACAAATTACATTTGGGCAATTGATTTTACTTCAAATACCCATAGGGTTTTTATAAACCATTTTATACGGATACATACCCATAGGGTTTTTATAAGCAGTTCTATAAGCCCATAATGCATCATCAAGTTTCTTAGACCAATTCTTTCTAGATCTATTAACAGTCTTTTGCAAAATCAATTTAATCTCTCTATTGCTCAATTCTACTTGACCACTAGACTGAGGATGATATGGAGATGCAATTCTATGGTCAACATCATATTTAGCAAGCATTTTACGGAAAGCACCATGAATAAAATGTGAACCACCATCAGTCATTAAATATCTAGGGACTCCAAACCTCGGAAAAATAACTTCTTTAAGCATCTTAATAGAAGTGTTATGATCAGCACTACTAGTTGGAATAGCTTCTACCCACTTAGTAACGTAATCAACAGCAACTAAAATATGTGTATACCCATTAGAGGAAGGAAAAGGTCCCATATAATCAAAGCCCCAAACATCAAATGGTTCAATAACAAGTGAATAATTCATAGGCATTTCCTGACGTCTACTAATATTACCAATTCTCTGGCATTCATCACATGACAAGACAAACTTACGAGCATCCTTGAAGAGAGTAGGCCAATAAAAACCAGATTGCAATACCTTATGTGCAGTTCTATCTCCAGCATGGTGTCCTCCGTAGGCCTCGAAGTGGCACTTGCGTAGGATCTGTTCCTGTTGATGCTCAGGTACACAACGTCTAATAACACCATCTACTCCTTCTTTATAAAGGTGTGGGTCATCCCAAAAGTAATGTCTTAAATCATAGAAAAACTTTTTCTTTTGCTGGTATGTGAAACTAGGTGGTATAAATTTAGCAACAATGTAATTAGCATAATCAGCATACCATGGAGTATTACGAGAAGCATTTATGACAGCTAATTGTTCATCAGGAAAGCTATCATCAATAGGCAGTGGGTCATCAAGAACATTTTCTAACCTAGACAAGTTGTCTGCAACGGGGTTCTCAGCTCCCTTTCTATCAATAATATGCAAATCAAATTCTTGTAGCAAGAGAACCCATCTAATAAGTCTAGGCTTAGCATCTTTCTTTTCCATAAGATATTTAATAGCAGCATGATCAGTGTGAATAGTTACTTTGGAATCAACAATATAAGATCTGAACTTATCACAAGCAAAAACAACTGCTAAAAATTCTTTTTCAGTAGTAGCATAATTTCTCTGGGCACTGTCTAGAGTTTTACTAGCATAATGAATAACATTCAATTTCTTATCAACTCTTTGTCCTAGAACAACACCAACAGCATAATCACTAGCATCACAGATAATTTCAAAGGGTAAATTCCAATCAGGTGGCTGAACAATAGGAGCAGAAATCAAGGCTTTCTTAAGTATTTCAAATGTTTCTACACAATCATCATCAAAAACAAAAGGAACGTCTTTTTGCAAGAGATTTGTGAGAGGCCTAGAAATTTTAGAGAAGTCTTTAATAAACCTCCTATAGAAACCAGCATGACCAAGGAAACTTCTTATACCTTTGATATCTTTAGGGCACGGCATCTTTTCAATAGCATCTACTTTAGCTTTATCAACTTCAATACCTCTTTCAGAAATTTTATGCCCCAAGACAATACCTTCATTAACCATAAAGTGGCACTTCTCCCAATTCAAGACAAGATTAGTTTCTTCACATCTCTACAAAACTTGATCAAGGTTGCTTAAGCAATCATCAAAAGAAGTTTCGTAAACGAAGAAATCATCCATGAAAACCTCAACAATCTTTTCACAAAAGTCAGAGAATATAGCAGTCATACATCTTTGAAAGGTAGTAGGTGCATTGCATAAACCAAAAGGCATACGTCTATAAGCAAAGGTACCAAAAGGGCAAGTAAAAGTGGTCTTCTCCTGATCATCTTTTGACACAGGTATTTGAGAGAAACCAGAATAACCATCTAGAAAGCAAAAATATGTATGTTTGGATAGTCTTTCTAGCATTTGATCAATAAAAGGTAGAGGGTAATGATCTTTTTTAGTAGCTTTGTTTAATTTGCGAAAATCAATTATCATTCTATAACCTGTAACAATTATTTGTGGAATCATTTCATTCTTATCATTAGAAACAACAGTAATACCTCCCTTCTTAGGGACACAATGAACAGGACTTACCCATTTACTATCAGCAATAGGATAAATTATACCTGCCTCCAGAAGCTTTAGTATTTCATTTCTTACCACTTCTTTCATCTTAGGATTTAACCGTCGTTGGTGATCAACAAATGGTTTAGCATCATTCTCCAATTTAATTTTGTGCTGACATAGAGTGGGACTAATGCCCTTAAGATCATCAAGAGTATATCCAATAGCGGCACGGTGCTTCTTCAGAGTTTTCAATAATCTCTTTTCTTCATGCTCTGAAAGGTTAGCTCTAATAATAACAGGATATATATTCTTTTCATCGAGATAAGCATATTTCAAAGTATCAGGTAATTGTTTAAGCTCAAACATGGGATCACCCTTGGGTGGAGGAGGATCCCCAAGGATTTCAACAGGCAAGTTGTGTTTCAAAACAGGACCTTCCTTAAAGAATATTTCATCTATTTCCCTTCTTTCATTCATAAACATATCATTTTCATGGTCTAGCAAATATTGTTCTAAAGGATCAGTAGGAGGCACGGCAATAGAAGCAAGACCAATAATTTCATCCTTACTAGGCAATTCTTTATCATGGGGTTGTCTACGGAATTTAGAGAAATTAAAATCATGACACATATCCCCTAAACCAACAGTAACAATATCTTTCTCGCAGTCTATTTTAGCATTAACGGTATTCAAGAAAGGTCTACCAAATATAATGGGACAAAAATTATCTTGTGGGGAGGCAAGAACAAGAAAATCAGTAGGGTATTTTATTTTCTCTCACAAGACTTCAACATCTCTAACAATCCCAATTGGTGATATAGTATCTCTATTGGCAAGCTTAATAGTAACATCAATATCCTCTATCTCAGCAGGTGCAATATCATTCATAATTTCTTTATATAGGGTATAAGGAATTGCACTCACACTAGCACCCACATCACATAAGCCATGATAACAATGATCTCCTATTTTAACGGAAACAACAAGCATGCCAACAACAGGTCTATGTTTATCTTTAGTATCGGGTTTAGCAATTCTAGCAGCTTCATCACAGAAATAAATAACATGCCCTTCAATATTATCAACCAAGAGATCTTTAACCATAGCAGTACTAGGTTCAACTTTAATTTGTTCAGGGGGTGTAGGTGTTCTAGTATAACTCTTACGAACCACAGTTGAAGCTTTAGCATGATTCTTTATTCTAATAGGAAAAGGTGGTTTCTCAATATAAGCAGTAGGAACAATAGGATCAACATTAGAAGTAATAGTTTCTTCTTCAACTTTAATAGGTTCTACTACTTTCACTTCAATGGGAGGGTGATATTTAAACCACTTCTCCTTAGGGAGATCAACATGAGTAGCAAAAGATTCACAGAAAGAAGCTACTATCTCAGAGTCAAGTCCATATTTAGTGCTAAAATCACGAAAAGCATCGGTATCCCTAAAAGATTTAACACAATCAAACTTAAGGTTTATACCTGACTCCTCACCTTCGTCGAGTTCCCAATCTTCGGAGTTGCGTTTAATTCTTTCCAATAAATCCCATTTGAATTCAATATCCTTCTTCATAAAAGATCCAGTACAAGAAGTATCGAGCATGGATCGATCATTATGAGAAAGCCGAGCATAAAAAATTTGAATAATAATTTCTCTTGAGAGCTCATGATTGGGGCATGAATATAACATTGACTTAAGCCTCCCCCAAGCTTGAGCGATACTTTCTCCTTCACGAGGCCAAAAATTATATATATAATTCCGATCACGATGAACCAAATGCATAGGATAAAACTTCTGATGAAATTCCGATTTCAATCGGTTGTAGTTCCATGATCCAATATCATCACATAGCCTATACCATGTCAATGCCTTTCCCTTCAAAGATAAAGAGAAGAACTTCTTCTTAACAACATCCTCGGGCATACCTGCAAGCTTAAATAATCCACAAACTTCATCCACATAGATTAGGTGCATATCGGGATGTAATGTTTCATCTCCTGCATAAGGATTAGCTAGCAGTTTCTCTATCATACCCGAAGGAATTTCATAATAAATATTTTCAGTAGGTGCAGTAGGTTGAGGAGCAACTCTTTGCTCTTCCGGTTGAGGTGAAGATACCCCGAACAAGCCCCTCAAAGGATTATTTTCCATAGTAACAAGTGACAGTAAATTTCAGCACACTATATAAATGTTTCCTTACCAAATTCCACTTACCAAAGGCGCTTCACTCCCCGGCAACGGCGCCAGAAAAGAGTCTTGATGACCCACAAGTATAGGGGATCTATCGTAGTCCTTTCGATAAGTAAGAGTGTCGAACCCAATGAGGAGCAGAAGGAAATGACAAGCGGTTTTCAGCAAGGTATTCTCTGCAAGCACTGAAATTATCGGTAACAGATAGTTGTATGATGAGATAATTCGTAACGGGTAACAAGTAACAAAAGTAAACAAGGTGCAGCAAGTTGGCCCAATCCTTTTTATAGCAAAGGACAAGCCTGAACGAACTCTTATATAAAGCAAAGCGCTCCCGAGGACACATGGGAATTGTTGTCAAGCTAGTTTTCATCATGCTCATATGATTCGCGTTCGTTACTTTGATAATTTGATATGTGGGTGGACCGGTGCTTGGGTGCTGCCCTTCCTTGGACAAGCCTCCCACTTATCGGATACAAAAGATGAACTAGGGTTTGAGAGGAGATGGTGCTGGTGAAGATGTTGATGGAGATTGACCCCCTCTCGATGAGAGGATCGTTGGTGATGATGATGACTTCGATTTCCCCCTCTGGGAGGGATGTTTCCCCGGCAGAACAGCTCCGCCGGAGCCCTAGATTGGTTCTGCCTAGGTTCCGCCTCGAGACGGCGGCGCTTTGTCCCGAAAGCTTCCTTCTTCTTTTTTTTCAGGTCAAAACACACCATATAGCAGAAGATGGGCGTCGGAGGCCTGCCAGGGGGCCCACAAGGACAGGGGGCGCACCCAGGGGGGTAGGGCGCGCCCTCCACCCTTGTGGCTGGCTGGTGCCCCCCCTCTGGTATTTTCTTCGCTCAATATTTTTTATATATTTCAAAAATATTCTCCGTGAAGTTTCAGGACTTTTGGAGTTGTGCAGAATAGGTCTCTAATATTTGCTCCTTTTTCAGTCCAGAATTCCAGCTGCCGGCATTCTCCCTCTTCATGTAAACCTTATAAAATAAGAGAGAAAAGGCATACATATCGTGATATAATGTGTAATAACAACCCATAATGCAATAAATATTGATATAAAAGCATGATGCAAAATGGACGTATCCGCGGCGCGGCCCTCGGCGGCGGTCATGGAGGCCGACCGCCCCGGGTGCGGCGCGCGGGGCGGAAGCGGCGGGCGATGGCTAGGGTTGAATCGGTTAGGCTGATACCATGTTAGAAGGGAATAGAGGGATTTGATGGAATAGTTCATTATATTGCTTGAGCCTCGTGGGCATATATATAGGAGTACAAAGACCAACTTGAAGGACAAGACAAGGCAGGAATAAATCCTAGTCTATTTCGTCTTTCCTAATAATCATTATACTCAACAATAGGTGATGAACCGATTACGCTGGCAAATCCTAAACTTTTTTAGATAATTTTCAAACAATATCAAATTTGAATTCAAAAACTTAGGATAAATTTTGAAAACTAGTAAGAGTTATAATTCCCTCTTATTTTTGTGATCTGAATGGATATAAGATTTTTTGAATTTCAAAACATTAATAAAAAAGCTAATATAAACTTTGAATGAATATACTATTTGAAATTTGAAATTCAAAGTTATTTTATATGTGAAATATGAATAAGTCAAAAAAACACGAGAAATTGTTCTTACTATTGCTAGCTAGCTTATTTATTTGAATTTGAAACATTTAGTTCAAATAAAAAACAAAACTGCAACTGAAAAAAGGAAAGAGGAAAAAAAGAAACGGGCGATAAACATGTCGGTCCAGATGAACACGTTACAGCTGAACCGTCACAGGGCGCAGAGGTGAAGCAGAGTCAAACTTTAATTCCACCTCGCCGCGCGAGAGACGTCCAGATCGGCGTACCTAAATTATTAACTGCACAAACTGCCTCCTCTGCCCTGCTGGGCCCATGAACGAGTGACCTATGCCTAAAGGCATGTCACCAGTCACGGTTGGCTTCATAGATGATCAACCAATTACGCTGGCACTCTAAGCGCCCGCTACAGGTTTAACGGTACAGGGCGCACACACCCCACTTCGTGATGGGCCGGCCCATTTTTCATTTTTTTTGTGGGATTTGAACCCGCGCCTTCGGGGTTCAGTGTAAGACAGGACCCCAGCCACTCCACCTGCTGTGATAATGCACTGCTTCTTCCTTCTGTTATTCTTTTTTTCTTTTCTTTTCCTTTTTTCATTTTCTCTCCTCTTTTTATTTTTTATTTTTATTCTTCCTTTTCTAATTCGATGCAAAAAGTTCACCAAATATTATGAACATTTTTTCAAATTTGATGGATTTTTCTAATTGGATGAGTATTTTTCAAAATCGGTGAACTTTTTTAAATTCAATTCAAATTTGATGAACTTTATTCTAATAGGATGAATATTTACTAAAATCGGTGAACTTGTTTTCAAAATCGATGAACTTTTTTCCAATTCGATGAATTTTTTTCAAGTCGGTGAACTTATTTTTTCAAATTCGATGAAGTTTTTTTCAAATTCGATGAACTTATTTTTAAGTTCGTGACTTTTCTTCAAAACCGATGAACTTTTTTTCAAAATCGGTGAACTTTTTTTGAAATTCACCGAACTTTTTTTGAATCCATGAACTTTTTTTAATTCATGATTCTTTATAAAATCTGTGAACTTTCAAAAACAATTCGCATTGTTTTTCAAAAGAAATCACGTTTTCTAAATGTTTTCAAATAATTTAAAACTCTACGTGGCTACAGTGTTTTGTTCTCATGCTTTGTCACGCTGCAATGTGTCACTAGTGCGTTGTAGCTCGAGTGGTTGGCTAACCACTTACTGGAGGTAAGGGACGCGAGTTTGATTCCGCAGCAGTGCCATGTATTTTTGTTTTTTTCCGCTACTAGATTGGACTGCTGCGTGTTCGTGGGCCGGGCCCATAACAGGAGCTGAAGTCGCTGGTTAGGAGCTCCCGACTATGCTACGGCTCTGCCCGACGAGGGCGGGCTTTTTTTTGCAATTTTATTTACACTTTTTTCCTAATAACATAAAATTACTAAAAAGAAAGAAAATCTAGGGCCACGCCCGCCCGCGTCCATGCAGGGCTGCAGCCCGCATTGCCTACTCGTTGTCGTCCTCGTGTCATCGTCGTTGTACTGCCAGGCCTTGTCGTCGATGTCGATGGCGACATCGTCCATCAACCGGTCTAACGCAATGGTGAGGCCCGGCTGATCCGCCGGGGCGTCGGGGTGGCGCGGCGGTGGCGCGTACGCCCTCTGACTTGCGGAGCACGGAGGAGCCCAGGCTCGTCGTCTGGGTCACCATCCTCATGTTGTAGGTTGGTGTACTCCGCAATCAGTGGCGGTGGCGCGCGGGTACTTCTCCTTTCACTTGGGCTTGGGGCGCGGAGGGCTCTTGCTTGGGGACGTGCAGGCTTCGCCCCCTCGACGGGGAGGTGAGCTCTGGCGTGTCGTGGCCACCCGCCCTGGAGCACGCCGAGTTGCACGCCATGCGTGCACGGCAGCCACCAGGACGCGCACCAGGGCCATGGTGGCTGCCGTTCGCGCACTGGACAGCGCCATGCGTGCCCTAGTGCGGGGCCTCGTGCTCGCCGTGCGCGCCCTGGTGCCCGCCGTAAGCGTCCAGACCCTCCTGGACGCTGCGCTTGTTCCAGAAGTCCTGCCGCGCCTAGCACTTGTGCTGGTACGGCGGGACATTGCCAACATAGCGGTTGAGCAGATCGTGCCGCCGTTCGGAGAGGATGACGTGCCAGAGAGGGCATGGTCGTTGCCTTCGACTGAGGTCCACGCGAAAAGAGGTGTGTGGTGCTGTTGAACATCGGCGTGCCGACGGGCGGGACCGGTGCCAGCAGGACGCCACCCAGGTTGTGCTTCCAGCCCTTCGGAAGCCGCATGTCTGACGGCGCGAAGATATTCTGTCGCGCTAGCTCCTCTTCCTCGGTGACGGTGAGGCTTCACGCCGGCCAGCTGGTTCTGTCGGCTTCGTGGTCGTTGCGAGGCATCGTTGCAAGGAGAGGCGAGGCGAGGCACGTCAGCGAGGAGGAGGAGACGACTCGGTGGTGGGCGAGGAGGTGTGTGATGGCTATGAGGACGGGGGCAATTTGTAGGTGGGTAGGAGGGGAGGGGTAGGTGGCCTACGGAATCCGACTGGCCACGCGGTGCAACGACGAGACGGCGGCATTGCGTGTGAGCAACTGCCCGCAGTCAAAGCTGGCAGCCGTAATTACGTCGTGTGAAGACTCCGCGGCACACGGTGTATACGCGTGGTGCATGGCTTACACATCACCCCTCTGGTGCCGTCAATTGGGATGAGCACGGCCATGTGGCCCGGGCGTTTCTCATGCACGAGGTGGCAACGCTTTTGCCTAAACTGGATCATTGATGGCGCGCGATGCTGCGTTCGTCCATTTGTAAAATAAAATTATAGGAATTTTTGTAAATATATGGCCGCATGAAACATAGTAAATTTACATGAACAAAACCATATGTTAGTCCGTACTAAATGGTAATCTCATATATACTCGGTAATAACAAGGCTCACACATACACATTGGCTCGGTACCAAAGTTTTAAATAGCATTGTTATGGTAAATAGCCACTCAGTAAGGCGCTAAAGCCAGTAAACTATACATTAGCATGTTGCCTCTCCAATAGCAGCAAAAATAAGCATGTAATAGAAAATATAAACAGTAATTGTAGATTATATACAAGGTGCACTAATGAAATCTTCACGTGGCTCTACACAAAGAGCTCACATCCTTTCTTGTGGAGGAAGGACATGGAAGTGGAACATCACCAATACCTTGCAACACCTAAAAGAATCAAACCTTGGGTAGCAAAGTATGTGCAAAATAAGGAAATAAACAACTCGTAAACAGATGTGAGAATCATATTGACATAATTGGATCTTTTTTCTTACTTGCGTCATTCTAGTATATTTGCAGAATTGCAAGGAAAATACATAGTGAAGAAAAAACAAATTATGGTACGTGATATTGACGGGGAACAATAAACCATTATGTTCTCTGGTCTGCACTTTTGATGTGGAACCTCACTAATACCTTACAACACCTAGAGGGGAAATGGGTGCAAATACGCTCTTTAAATCAATGTATTAGAAAAAATTGAGCACATAAAACTAATGCAAGATCTGACAACACAGTGAAATTATGAAAGGAGTTCACATTTTATGGAGCTAGTCTATTATGGCAAAAGAATGGTAGAAAGATTTGTGAAAATCTAGAAGGCACACATATTTGAGAAATTTTGAAAAATGTAAACTGTAAGCTGGATATAAGCTTACATCGCACTTGTAAATTGAACTATGTTAATAGCATGCTCCATGATAAACCGGAACATGTAAATTGCAAAGACATGATACACCAGAGCGACTAATTTGTTTATTCTCTTTGCTATTGTCCATGTTCACTATCATGGCTAGCTTCTACTGATTCATAGTTTGCGTAAACATGCTTGATGGATAACAAAATACAAAGAACTATCAGAATGCTACATGAAGCCTGATACGTCTCCAACGTATCTATAATTTATGAAGCATTCATGCTGTTATATTATCAGTCTTGGATGTTTTACAATCATTTTATGGCAACTTTATATCATTTTTTGGGACTAACCTATTGACATACTGCCCAGTGCTAGTTGCTGTTTTTTGCTTGTTTTTTACATCGCAGAAAATCAATACCAAACGGAGTCCAAACGCAGCGAAACTTTTTGGCGATTTTTTCTGGACCAGAAGACACCCGGTGGGCCAAAGAAGTACCAGAGGGAGCTCCGAGGGGAGCACAACCCACCAGGGCGCGCCTGGGGGGCCAGGCGCGCCCAGGCGGGTTGTGCCCACCTCGGTGACCTCCCGCACCGCCTCTTCGCCCTATAAATTACCAAATATTCCAAAAACCCTCAGGGTAACCCTAGATCAGAAGTTCCGCCGCCGCAAGCCTCTGTAGCCATGAAAAACCAATCTAGACCCCTTTCCGGCACCCTGCCGAAGGGGGAAATTACCACCGGAGGCCATCTTCATCGTCCCTATGGACACCATGATGAGGAGGGAGTAACCCTCAGGGCTGAGGGTTTGTACCAGTAGCTATGTGTTTAATCTCTCTCTCTCTCTCTCTCTCTCTCTCGTGTTCTTAAGATGTCACGATCTTGATGTATCGCGGGCTTTGTTAATATAGTTGGATCATATGGTGTTTTCCCCTCTCTATCTTGTTGTGAATTGAGTTTTCCTTTTGAGATTTCGTTTTTATCGGATTGAATACTTTTATGGATTTGAGAACACTTGATGTATGTATTGCTATGAATACCTGATACATCTCCAACGCATCTATAATTTATGAAGTATTCATGCTGTTATATTATCATTCTTGGATGTTTTACAATCATTTTATAGCAACTTTCTATCATTTTTTTGGGACTAACCTATTGACCCAGTGCCCAGTGCCAGTTGCTGTTTTTTTGCTTGTTTTTTACATCGCAAAAAATCAATATCAAACAGAGTCCAAACACCGCGAAACTTTTTGTGGATTTTATATGGACCAGAAGACATCCAATGGGCCAGAGCAGCACCTGGGGGGGTGCCCCGAGGGGGGCACAACCCACCAGGGCGCGCCTGGGGGCTCAGGCGCGCCCAGGTGGGTTGTGCCCACCTCGGTGGCCTCCCGTACCCCCTCTTCGCCCTATAAATCGTCAAAAATTCCAAAAACCCTCGGGGTAGCCCTAGATCAGAAGTTCCGCCGCCGCAAGGCCTCTGTATCCACGAGATCCAATCTAGACCCGGTTCCGGCACCCTGCCGGAGGGGGAGATCATCACCGGTGTCCATCTTCATCATCCCGACGGCCACCACGATGAGGAGGGAGTAGTCCACCCTCGGGGCTGAGGGTTTGTACCAGTAGCTATGTGTTTAATCTCTCTCTCTCTCTCGTGTTCTTGAGATGCACAATCTTGATGTATCGCGGGCTTTGTTAATATAGTCGGATCATATGGTGTTTTCCCCTCTCTATCTTGTTGTGATGAATTGAGTTTTCCCTTTGAGATTTCATTTTATCGGATTGAATACTTTTATGGATTTGAGAGCACTTGATATATGTCTTGCATATGAATACCCGTGGTGACAATGGGGTATTATTTTGATTCACTTGATATATGTTTTGGCACTCAACTCGCGGATTCCCGAGGTGACATTGGGGTAATCTATGCATATGGGTTGATGCACGTTCTTGTCTTTGCTTCTCCGGTAGAAATCTTGGGGCACTCTTTGAGGTTCTTTGTGTTGGATTGAGTATTATGAATCTGAAATTATTTGGTGTTATTTTAGTACGAACTCTTGGATAGATCGGTCGGAAAGAATAGCTTCGAGGTGGTTTCGTACCCTACAAACAATTTCTTCTTATGTTCTCCGCTAGATAGGAACTTTGGAGTGATTCTTCATTGCACGTTGAGGGATGGTTATGTGATCCAATTATATTAGCATTGTTGAGAGATTGCACTAGCGAAAGTACGGACCCTAGGCCTTGTTTTCAAGCATTGCAATACCGTTTGTGCTCCGTTTTATCACTTGCTACCTTGCTGTTTTTATTTTTTCAGATTATAAAAATGTATTTCTACCATCCATATTACACTTTTATCACCATCTCTTCGCTGAACTAGTGCGCCTATACAATTTGCCATTGTATTGGGTGTGTTGGGGACACAAGAGATTTTTTATTATTTGGTTGCAGGGTTGTTTGAGAGAGACTGTCTTCATCCTACGCCTCCCACGGATTGATAAACCTTAGGTCATCCACTTGAGGGAAAATTGCTACTGTCCTACAAAACTCTGCGCTTGGAGGCCCAACACGTGTCTACAAGAATAAAGTTGCATAGTAGACATCAATAACCGTGGTGACAATGGGGTATCATATTGATTCACTTGATATGTGTTTTGGCACTCAACTTGCGGATTTCCGAGGTGACATTGGGGTAATCTATGCATAGGGGTTGATGCACGTTCTCGTCTTTGTTTCTCCGGCAGAAATCTTGGGGCACTCTTTGAAGTTCTTTGTGTTGGATTGAGTATTATGAATCTGAAGTTGTTTGATGCATATCGTATAATCAACTCACGGATACTCGCGGTGACATTGGAGTATCTAGGTGACATTAGAGTTGATTGATGTGTATCATATGGTGTTATTTTAGTATGAACTCTTGGTTAGATCGATCGAAAAGAATAGCTTGGTGTTATTTTAGTACGAACTCTAGGATTGATTGATAGGAAAGAATAGCTTTGAGGTGGTTTCGTACCCTACAAACAATTTCGTCTTATGTTCTCCGCTAGATAGGAACTTTGGGGTGATTCTTCATCGCACGTTGAGGGATGGTTATATGATCCAATTATATTAGCATTGTTGAGAGATTGCACTAGCGAAAGTACAGACCCTAGGCCTCATTTTTAAGCATTGCAATACCGTTTGTGCTCCGTTTTATCAATTGCTACCTTGCTGTTTTTTATTGTTCCTATCACCAAAATCAATATCTACTATCATTACTAGGCTTGTATCACCATCTCTTTGCCGAACTAGTGCATCTATACAAATTACCATTGTATTTGGTGTGTTGGGGACAAAAGAGACTCTTTGTTATTTGGTTGCAGGGTTGTTTGGGAGAGACCATCTTCATCCTACGCGTCCCACGGATTGATAAACCTTAGATCATCCACTTGAGGGAATATTGCTACTGTCCTACAAAACACTGCGCTTGGAGGCCCAACACGAGTCTACAAGAACAAGTTGTGTAGTAGACATCAAGCTCTTTTCTGGCGCCGTTGCCGGGGAGGTGAGTGCTTGAAGGTATATCTTTAGATCTTGCAATTGAATCTTTTAGTTTCTTGTGTATCACTAGTTTGGTTTATAAAAAAAAATGGAATTGAGGTGGTCTCATATTGTTCATCTTTATAATGTGTTTCTCGAAAATGATGGAATGGAAAATTGTGCTGAATTGATAGAAGAAGAATTCAATAAAATGTTTGGCATAAAATCTTTGAATGGTGAGCATGATTGCAATGTTGTTAGTATGAATTCTTTGAATATCCATGATGCTAATGATATGCAAAGCCATAAGCTTGGGGATGCTATGTTTGATGAAGATGATATTTTTAGTCCCCCAAGTTTTGATGAGAATATTTACTATGATGAAAGCATGCCTCCTATTTATGATGATGACATGTATGCCATAAAGAGTAATGATATCCATGAAACTTGTCATCATGATTTTAATGCTCAATTTGATTATGCCTCACATGATAGTTATTTTGTTGAGTTTTCTCCCACTATTATGAATGAGAAGAAAATTGCTTATGTGGAGAGTAATAAATTTTCGATGCTTGTGGATCATGAAAAAAAATGATTTATGTGATAGCTATATTGTTGAATTCATTCATGATGCTACTGAAAATTACTATGAGAGGGGAACATATGCTTTTACATATTGCAATAATGTCAAGTTTCCTCTCTATGTGTTGAAAATCTTGAAGTTTTGCTTGTTTTGCCTTCCTATGCTAGTTGATTCTTGTTCCCATAACTTGTTTGCTCACAAAATCCCTATGCGTAGGAAGTGGGTTAGACTTAAATGTGCTTGCCATGTTCTTCATGATGCTCCCATTATGTTTCAATTCTTATCTTTTTTGTGAGCATCATTGAAATCATCATGCCTAGCGAAAAAGGCATTAAAGAAAAGCGCTTGTTGGGAGACAACCCAACACTTATACCTACTATTTTTGTGTGTTCACATGATTAAGATACTGTAGTAATCATGTTTTATAGCTTATGTTTCAATAAAGTACCAAGTAAAGCCTTTGGGATAGTGTGGATGGTAGTTGACTTGATTCTATGCAAAAACAGAAACTTTTTCTTCCAGTAAAAGAATTGTTTAAATTCACTGGAGCGTAAAAAAACTCTGAATTTTTTACAGATGATTGAACTACATATTTCCTACGTTTTCCTAAATTTTCAGCATTTTTGGATTTACACAAGTATGACCTTAAGTCATATATTTACGTACTGTTCTGTTTTTGACAGATTCTGATTTCAATGCATAGTTTGCTTGTTTTACGGTTTCCATGG
Organism: Thinopyrum elongatum; assembly: GCA_011799875.1. Lineage (NCBI taxonomy): Eukaryota > Viridiplantae > Streptophyta > Magnoliopsida > Poales > Poaceae > Thinopyrum > Thinopyrum elongatum. The sequence goes on from CM022301.1 coordinate 406,402,953, forward strand.
CTTATATTGCTTAATATAAGTTGTAGAAATTGTAGGGTAAAGTAGGAATTGTGTGGAAGCAACTATTATTCTTATCTGGACAGTACCAAAGTGAATGGTTTGTCTTTATCATACTAACCTATCTCACGAAGTTCCGTTAAGTTTTGTGTGATTGAAGTTTTCAAGTTTTGGGTGAGATCTCGATATGAGGAGAATAAGGAGTGACAAGACCCTAAGCTTGGGGATTCCCAAGGCATCCCAAGGTAATATTAAAGGAAGATCCAAACAACTAAGCTTGGGGATGCCTCGGAAGGCATCCCCTCTTTCGTCTTCAACATTATCGGTAACCTCACTTGGAGTTACATTTTCATTCGTCACATGATATGTGTTTTGCTTGGAGCATCATTTTATTTTGTTAGGATTTGCTTTCTGTTATTTATAATAATGTTTTATATCTTTTGCTTCAATAAAAATGTCAAGTATAGCCTTTGCCATGCTTATTTAGCAAGTCTATGTGTTGCTGTTTGAAAACAGAAAGTTGCACGCTAGTGCGTGAATTCTTGAGGAATTTCAGGATGTGATAAAATGTTGAAATTTCCTGAAAAATAAGATATAATAAATTTTCTACAGTTTGGTAAATTTTCAGAATTTTTGGAATTAGGGAAGTATGAAGAATATTGCACTCTTTACAGACTGTACTGTTTAGACAGATTGCTGTTATGTTTGCATTGTGTGCATATGTTTGCTTGTTTAATGATTCTATTTGAGGATAGGAGTACTAAATATGCATAGGCATTTAGTATGCAATGTTGAATAATAATTTTAGTGATTTGCTACAGTAGAGAATGATAAGGTTATTGCATTGATTTATACTAACTTACCTCACGAGTTCTTGTTGAGTTTTGTGTGGATGAAGTTTTTAACATTTAGGGAAACCGTGATATAAAAGGAATTAAAGAGACACAAAAGCTCAAGTTGGGGATGCCCAAGGCATCCCAAGATAATATTTCAAGAAGTCTCAAGCATCTATGCTTGGGGATGCCCCGGTAGGCATCCCACCTTTCTTCTTCAACAATTATCGGTTAGTATCGGTTGAGCCTAAGTTTTTGCTTCTTCACATGAGTTGTGCTATTCTTGGAATGTCATTTTGTTTTATTTTGCTTTCTGTTTTAGTAAAATACTTAGATATGAAAGTTTTTAAATAAGAGAGAGTCCTCAAATAGCTACCCATTTACTTAACTACTTGCTTGAACTCCACTTATATCTTCTTGGAGTAGTTTGTCATTTACTCTTGTGCTTCACTTATATCCTATGAGTAAATTGTTGAATGAATTGAATATCATGAAGTTGAAATTATATGTTTATATCATACCTAGTAGTAGCTTCATATTGGGTTTAGAAAGTGAAATCTTTTGAAGCTTGACAATCACAATATTGGTCATACAAGCAATTCATGAATGATTAGTACAAGGAAGAGAACTTTCACATGCAAATATATTATCTTGGAAATCTTCTATGATTGTGAATAACCATTAATTATTTTCAAACTTGAGCAAATTAGTTGAAGTTGGACAAGGAAGACAACGTAATGAATTATGGTTGTGTATATTTGCATAGAAGTTATATTGTTATGGATCCTCCAACATGTGGTGTTTGCCTAGGATCTTTTGCTAGCCAAAAATTCATACTAAGTAGAGATACTACTTGTGCATCCAAAAACCCTTAAACCTAGTTTTTTGCCATGAGTGTCCACCATACCTACCTATGGATTGAATAAGATCCTTCAAGTAAGTTGTCATCGGTGCATAAAGCAATAAAAAATGCTCCTAAATATGTTTGATCTTTTATTGTAAGGGAAAATTGAGCGTTCTACGAACTTGTGATGGCAAAGTAATAAAAGCGACGGGCTGCATAATAAAGACTGCTATCATAAGGGGCAATATAACGTGACGTTCCTTTGCATTAAGAGCTTGGGCATCCAAATAAAAAGCCCATGACAACCTCTGCTTCCCTCTGCGAAGGGCCTATCTTTTACTTTTCAGTATTTACTTTTATGCAAGAGTCAATAGAATGCACTCTCATTTCAACCTCAATTATTCTCTAGTTGGCAAGCATCATGTGGTGGGGAAAGATCTAGGCACATATGACCAGTCAAATATTTTTTATCATGATTTATTATTGTTGACAATTATCTTTATGATAAATGAGTTCGGAGGCGAAACTTTAAGCCCCTATCTTTCTCTGTGTTCGATGGATGCCATTTGTACTAAGAATATACTTTGAGTAGTAGCAATCATGGAAGACTATATGATGATTGAGTATGTGGAGCTCTTACTTAGACTCTGTTGAATAAGTTGAATTGCAATTGTTAGGTGGCTAAGAAAATAGGTTGTTGAGTTTCAAGAGAATTCATTGTTTGAACCATAACATGTGAATTGATTGCTACTTTAACATGATGAGTTTTATGAGAAAGAGTTGTTGTTATGATGCTAGGAAAAGTGATTGAAATTATCATTGATCAAACTTATGCACTTTGCTAGCATTCACACTTCATAAATTATTTCTTTTATCATTTACCTACTCGAGTACGAGTAGGAATTAAGCTTGGGGATGCTGATACGTCTCCAATGTATCTATAATTTATGAAGCATTCATGCCGTAATATTATCATTCTTGGATGTTTTACAATCATTTTATGGCAACTTTATATCATTTTTTGGGACTAACCTATTGACATAGTGCCCAGTGCCAGTTGATGTTTTTTCCTTGTTTTTTACATCGCAGAAAATCAATACCAAATGGAGTCCAAACGCAGCGAAACTTTTTGGAGATTTTTTCTGGACCAGAAGACACCCGGTGGGCCAAAGAAGTACCAGAGGGGAGCTCCAAGGGGAGCACAACCCACTAGGGCGCACCTGGGGGCCCAGGCGAGCCCAGGTTGGTTGTGCCCACCTTGGTGACCTCCCGCACCGCCTCTTCGCCCTATAAATTGCCAAATATTACAAAAACCCTCGGGGTAACCCTAGATCAGAAGTTCCGCCACCGCAAGCCTCTGTAGCCACGAAAAACCAATCTAGACCCCGTTTCGGCACCCTGCCGGAGGGGGAAATCATCACCGAAGGCCATCTTCATCGTCCCTATGGCCACCATGATAAGGAGGGAGTAGTCCACCCTCAGGGCTGAGGGTTTGTACCAGTAGCTATGTGTTTAATCTCTCTCTCTCTCTCGTGTTCTTGAGATGTCATGATCTTGATGTATCGCGGGCTTTGTTAATATAGTTGGATCATATGGTGTTTTCCCCTCTCTATCTTGTTGTGAATTGAGTTTTCCCTTTGAGATTTCATTTTTATCGGATTGAATAATTTTATAGATTTGAGAACACATGATGTATGTCTTGCTATGAATACCCGTGGTGACAATGGGGTATCATATTGATTCACTTGATATGTGTTTTGGCACTCAACTTGCGGATTCCCGAGGTGACATTGGGGTAATCTATGCACAGGGGTTGATGCACGTTCTCGTCTTTGTTTCTCCGGTAGAAATCTTGGGGCACTCTTTGAAGTTCTTTGTGTTGGATTGAGTATTATGAATCTGAAATTGTTTGATGCATATCGTATAATCAACTCGATACTCGCGGTTGTTGGATCGAAAGTATGTCTAGAGGGGGGGGGGGTGATTAGACTACTTGACCAAATAAAAATCTAGCCTTTTCCCAATTTTATGTCTTGGCAGATTTTAGCAACTTAACACAAGTCAAGCAATCAACCTACACATGCAATTCTAAGAGTATAGCAGCGGAATGTAAATCATTGCATATGAAGGTAAAGGAGAGGAGTTTGGAGGGAGCAAACGCAATGTAGACATGGAGATTTTTGGCGTGGTTCCGACAGGTGGTGCTATCGTACGTCCACGTTGATGGAGACTTCAACCCACGAAGGGTAACGGTTGCGCGAGTCCACGGAGGCCTCCACCCACGAAGGGTCCACGAAGAAGCAACCTTGTCTATCCCACCATGGCCATCGCCCACAAAGGACTTGCCTCACTTGGGTAGATTTTCACGAAGTAGGCGATCTCCCTGCCCTTACAAACTCCTTGGTTCAACTCCACAATCTTGACGGAGGCTCCCAAGTGACACCTAACCAATCTAGGAGACACCACTCTCCAAAAGGTAATAGATGGTGTGTTGATGATGAACTCCTTGCTCTTGTGCTTCAAATGATAGTCTCCCCAGCACTCAACTCTCTCTCACAGATTTGGATATGGTGGAAATATGATTTGAGTGGAAAGCAACTTGGGGAAGGCTAGAGATCAAAATTCTTGTGGTTGGATTGGAATGTCTTGGTCTCAACACATGAGTAGGTGGTTCTCTCTCAGAAAATGAGTAGTGGAAGTGTAGGCATGTTCTGATGGCTCTCTCTCAAATGGAGAAGGGGGTGGAGGGGTATTTATAGCCTCCACACAAAATCTAACCGTTACACACAATTTACCAAACTCGGTGGGACCGAATAGTGAAACTCGGTGAGACCGACCTGGTTCAAAATGTGGACGTTAGGCTTTTCGGTGGGACCGACAAGGTCAACTCAGTGGGACCGATGTGCTAGGGTTAGGGCGAAATCTCATCTCGGTGAGACCGATTGCATGAACTTGGTGAGACCGATTTTAGCAATAAGCAAACAGAGACTTGGTCAAGCAAACTCGGTGGTACCGACTACGTATCTCGGTGAGACCTAAGTAACTGCAATAGGTAACAGAGAGTTTGCAGGGCCATTTCGGTGAGACCGAGATCCCATCGGTGAGACCAAACTGATTAGGGTTTCTGGCAGTGGCAATGTCAAGTGAACTCGGTGGTGCCGGATAGATCAAATCGGTGGGACCGAGTTTGACTTTAGGTTTAGGACATACGTGGAAATGAGAAAGTGGTTGAGGGCTTTTGGAGCATATCACTAAGAATTTTGAGCAAGCAAGCCATTAAGCAACACCTCATCCCCTTTTAATAGTATTGGCTTTTCCTATGGACTCAATGTGATCTTGGATCACTAAAATGAAAATGTAGAGTCTTGAGCTTTTGCCAATATGTGTCCTTAGCATTTTGAGGGGTCCACATCTCTAGTCCATGCCATACCAATCATTGAACTTTCTGAAACATTAATCTTGAATGGATATTAGTTCAATGAGCTATATGTTGTTATGAATTACCAAAACCACCCGGGGATTAGTTGCACTTTCAATCTCCCCCTTTTTGGTAATTGATGACAACATATAGATCAAAGCTTCGACAAATGATAATATAAATGAAGTACATCGTCGCTTTGAGAAGTATGTGATAAGCAAGAGCTCCCCCTAAATTTGTGCATTATTTAAAATTTGCTTTTGAATGCAAATGCACAATCGATTAGGATCATGGGTTACTCTTCCATGTCACATACATCTTGGTGGAGCGCTCAAAATGATAGAATATGAAATATGCACTCATTACCAAGACAAGATATGAATGATCATATATGAGAGATAGAATATCATCATTCAAGCACAAACATTAAAGTATGATATGATCAATCACATGATCATATAAGTATCTCACACACACATAAGTAGAGTATAAACCAAACGAGCAAGCAAATAAAGTAGCAAGAGAGGCAAAAGAAGCAAAACACACTCTCTCGAAGCCTATGATATATACACTTTCTCCCCCTTTGGCAACAAGTTACCAAAAAGCTTGAAAATGCATAGTGCTATGCGTCTCTCTAAGCACGATCGCCGGGAGCTCCGGAGTGCGAAGGTGGAGTGGAGAGGAGTCCTGCAATGAATGCATCCGAAGAGGTCTGTGGAGCTGGTGGAGTAGCAACTGGAGGGACAACAGAGGCTGTAGCTGCTGGTGCTGATGTAGTAGCCCTTGTGTCACTGGCTGGCACAGCTACAGACCTTTGTGCCCTAGGCACTCTCTGAAAAGCTTCAGTGGTAGCTCTCCCTCTTCTCTCTTCAGCTTCATCCTGGAGTTGCTCAACTGCAGTATGGATCTCTGTGACCTTCAAGTCTAGATCATAAAACTTTGTCTCGATGATCCTCTCAAGACTCTCTTGATTTTGAGTTAGGGTTGTTAATCCTTTCTCAATTCTGATAGTGGCCTCAAGCAGATAGCTTAGCTGATCCTGCTTGGTCTTGAGGTGAGCAGTTGAAGCATCTGGAACTTGTGAAGATTGTGCTGCCTTCTCTGCTTTAGCTTTCTCCCTCTTCTCCTGAGCCTCTACTGAAGTAGGATGTGTCGCATCCATGACAACTTCATTGTCTTCAAATTTAGGCAACAAGGGAAGGTGCTCCTTGCCTAAGAGATATGTGCCTTTGCCCATCTTGGAGTTGATGAGCATCTGAATGTGTGGAGCATATCCACATGATCTCTTTTGATCAGCAGCAGTCCTCTTGATTGTCTCTACAATCAATGTCATCACTTTGAACTTCTCTGGAATGTCAAACATGTGCAGGAAATTGATGGAATGTCCTCTTATCATCCTGTCATCTCCAGACTTGGGCAACAATGTGTGCCTGAGGATAGTGTTGATTGTGGGCAATCTAGACAGCAGATAGTACACAAAGCCAAACTTGTGAGTATCCAGGGCAGCATCAGGAATCTCCTTGTACATGTGTGCCATGGAGTTGTGTCCTTTCCTTGGCTTGGCATACACATCTATGTCATCCTCTTGCTCTTTAGGGGCATTGATAAGCTTGGCCCACTCAGCAACTATAGACTGGTACCTAGTACCCTCAGTCATCCAAGCAATTTTACCATCTGGGTAAAAATGTGCTGTGGAGTAGAACTGCATCACCATCTCATCATTCCACTTGGTGAGTTTCTGGCCAACAAATTTGTCAACTCCAGTCAGTCTGAAGCTGTCATGAACTCCTGGGAAGTGATCTGTATTGTTGTCAATATAAGTCCAGTCAACCCATCTCATATCACTGACTATGGGCTTCTTGTCCAGGAGCACAGTCTCATACAAATCTTGCTATTCCTTTGTGTGGAACCTGTAGTCTACATCAGTCCTCCTTCTGGTGGCATATGGGTCTGTCTGCCTCCATAGCCTGAGACCTGCATCCTTCCTTAGCTTCATGTTCTCAGCCACAGGATGTGTGTCATCATGATCTGCGATCTTGGGCTTCAATTTTCTAAGCACTTGGGCTTCTTCTTCTTCTTCTTCTTCTTCTTCTTCTTCTTCTTTCACTTCAGGCACTGGGGCCTTGTTCTTCTCAGTAGCTGGTATGTTCCTAGTTGATCTCTTGGGTGTTGCAGGCTTAGAAGCTTGAGCAGCAGTAGCAGCCTTGGGGGTAGTCTTGGGCTTTGATGGAGCAGCCCCTGACTTGATGGCATCCCCCATCAACTTCCGAGCTTTGGGAACTGGTGCAGCATCTTCTTCATCCTCATCTGAATCCCTGACCATGGATGGTCTGCCAATTACTCTGGCCATGGTCTTCTTGACCCTTTCCTTCCTCTTCTTGCCTTCACCAGCCTCCTTTGGTTCAAGAGAGACCTCAATGGTTTCCTGTGTTGAGGCTCTGGCTTTGGACATTGGGATCCTTCTGGCTGGTTCCTTCTTCTTCATACCTGGCTTGGTTGAAGCTGTTGTGCCAAACTCTTTCTTGACAACCTTTTTCCTTGAAGTGACTTCCTCATCAGCTACAAAATCTTCATCTTCATCTTCTGAATTCTTTTTCCTCCTCTGCCTAGTAGCAGCCTTAGGCAGGTTGCTAGGAGTACTTCTGCTCCCATCATCATAGCTGTCAGAGGGACTAGTGCCCTCACTTAAGTTAACCTGTTCCTCATACCTGTTTTGGCTGTCACTGTTGTCTGACATGGCTGAAAGCTGAAAGCTGACCCTGTGAATAGATATAGTTGAGACAGAGTGGATGAGCATCACAAAGTGCAGAGATTTTGCAAAACAAATGAGTCAAAAACTTATTTTTAGTTTTCTACAGAAGTCATTTCGGAGCTACCGATTTGTTAAACTCGGTGACACCGAAGCAATATTAGAGTCTAAACTAGTGAAATCGGTCAGACCGAGACACAGTTCGGTGACTCCGAGATTGCTAGGGTTTCACTGAGAATCGAACTCGGTCACACCGATTTGTAAGTTTCGGTCAAACCGAAAATCACAAGTGCAATGGCCTAAGCCAAATCGGTGAGACCGATTTCTACAACTCGGTCTGTCCGAGATGAATTCGGCAGAAACCTAACCCTAAGTTTTCGAATCAAAACTAATCTAAAGGAGTTTTTGATTGGATAGAAGTATCTCAAACATGGTAAGATTCATGGCATTGACCTAAGTGCAGGAATCAGAGGTAAAGATTGCACAAAGGGGTCGAGTTCATACCCTAACTCGATGGTGAACTCGCTACGGCGACAACGACGGCGAAGATTCCATTGACGGCGGCGGAGACCAGCGGCAGGAGGTCACTGGCGATGGAGGAGACGATCCGGTGACCTCGAGTCGGCAGAGCTGGACAGGCGCGGGCGAAGGGTTTCGGAGAAATTTCCAAAATTCGACCCGTGGGTATATATATCCAGACCCTGTCGGTGTGACCGAGTTGAGCAACTCGGTGGCACCGAGATTGAAACCTAGATCAACTCAATGAACTCGGTATTACCGAAAGGAATTAATTGGTCAAACCGAAATACATCGAGAGGTTTTGGAAGTTTAAGTCTATGACGAATCGGTGGCTCCGAGTGCTCCTCACCCAGAGGGTTCGAATCTGACTTGATCAAACTTTGTGATGTAGTATGAATAGAGTTTGAGACGAGAAAAGTATAGATAGCTAGAGGGAGTACTTAGGCATTGTTGTCCATCCATTTGGCAAAAGAAAAGGCCAAACAATCAAAGCAACAAATGGATGTCCTTGAATGAAGAAAATTATGCATCCAGCATGCTCACACAATAAGATGGCAAATGAAATATGTGGCAAAGCATGCACAAACACTCTAGCATCTATTAAGCAGTTGGCGATGACTAGGTCATCTATATATGAGTATATTGACTTAGGAGTCAAATGAGAACATTTGATCATAGGTCATACTCATCGTTTAAGCACAAGTGGGGTTACCACTTTTACATAAAGCGTTGTTGTGTTCACACCATTAGAGTTGCTTTAGCTCAATTCTTAGAGTAAAGCTCCCCCTAGATGTGATATCCCCCTTTTAGAGGGATGAACTAACCTTGGGTTTCGTCGATGATGACTTCATGTAGATGTTGAAGATGTGGATGCTCAATGTTGATGTAGTTTATTTGGAGCAATCCATTTGAGTGAGTTGTACTTTCAATACCAACATGGGTTAGTCCCACAAGGAACAAACAAGGATATCCATAGACATAGAGTGAAGTACACACAAGATGATGTCCATGAAAGCATTAGGTTACCTTGTCCCTTGACTTACCAACAAGAGGGTTTGTGACTCCTTGAACTAGTGCAAGATGTGGAAGTTGATTGCACTTGTCCTTACCAATATGAATATGAGTGAAGTATGTTGGCGGAGTCACCCTCATGAGCTCTCTAGTTCTTCTTCTTCGGGACCCACATCATCTTGATGGGAATCCTTGGGGTTGTAGATGTACTTGATGAAGTAGAACTTGACGTAGTCTTGGGAACCCACTTGACCAAGGCCTTTGGAGCTTCTTCAAATGTATCAATCCCCTCTTGAAGCTTGTCCTTGCCTTTTAGCTTGTGGTCTTGTGGTGGAAGATCATCTTGAGCTTGTGTCCCCTTGAAGGAAGTAGGATAATACTTCTCTTGTTGAGGAACAAACTTTGCCTTGGGGTATTGATCTTCTTCCCACCCAACTCCATTGGCATTGAACTTTCGTTCAAAACCAACACCTTGATTCTTCCAGTGCCTCCCTTGCTTGCGTACAATTTCCTCAAATTGCTTACTTCCGGCAAGGCTCTTGTAAACACATTTCTCTATAATTCCCTTCAATAAGCTATTTTCTTGCTCAAGTGTAACTTGGCTAAGAGAATCATTAGTGGAATCAAGAGAACTACTAGAAGCAACAATATTGGATTTAGCATGATTATTGTTACTACTAGAAGAAGAATCTTTCTTACTCTTGTTGCTAGATTTTACTTGTGGCATGTAAGTAGACAAGAGTAAACGCTTGGCAATGTAAGAAGAACTTTTCTTCCGAAGATCATCATTGATAGCTTTTAAGAACCCATGTTCTTGCTCTAGGTTGAGCTTCTCGAAGCGTAGCTTCTCATGAGTTTTTAAAAGTTCTCGATGCTCTTCTAAAGTAGTTTCATGAGCTAACTTAAGAGTGTTTAGTTCTTTAGCTAGACGCTCAATCTCCTTCTTATCATTTTCATTCGTTTCATCTCGATTAGCATGATTAATAGTAGTTTCATCATAGTTTTCATCACTAGCATTGTCAACAAGTAACTCATCATCACCTAGCAAATCATCTTCATCACTATTGAAATCAATATGCTCAGGGTGTGATACCTTGGGGCCTTTAGCCATGAAGCATCTTCCCATTCCTTCATTTGGTGAGTCAAATATGTCATAGGAGTTGGTTGACACAAGTGCAAGATCGGCAACACCTTCATCTTGAGTATATTCGGAGTCAGAGTGATAACTTCTCTCGGAGTGGTGGTCGGAGTCAGAACCGGATACCCATTCACCAACATGAGCTTGATGTCTTCGTTTTGTATAGCTCCTTGATGACTTGTCCTTCCTTTCCGAATCCTTGCTTCTGCGAGAGGTTCTTCGTTCATAACGGTCATCTCTACTCCTTCTCTCTCTTGGAGGCGATTCTTCTCTTCTACTTATTCTTTTAGGTGAGTCTTCTTTTCTTTTGTATGGGACCGTACACTCATTGGAGTAGTGTCCGGGTCTTCCACAATTGTAGCAATTACGTTCACAACTAGAAGATCTTTTGTCATGGTAGGATCTTGATTTGGAACTTCTCACTTTGCTTCTACTCTTGTAGAATTTGTTTAAGTTCTTCACCATTAAGCTCAATTCCTCATTGAAGACTTAATTTTCACTTGATGTGGCAGGAGCATCACATGAGGCTTTATAAGCACCACTAGACTTGTTGTGAAGCTCTTCTTTGTCCTTGAGTGACATCTCATGAGCAACAATTCTTCCAATGACTTTCGTTGGCTTGAGATCTTTGTAATTGGGCATCATTTGGATCAATGTGCACACGGTATCATATTTCCCATCCAAGGCTCTTAGGATCTTTTTGATGATGAATCTGTCAGTCATCTCTTCATTTCCTAAGCCGGCAATCTCATTTGTGATGAGAGCAAGCCTAGAGTACATTTCAGCGACACCTTCACCATCCTTCATTTTGAACTTGTCAAGATGACTTTGAAGCACATCCAACTTGGATTCCTTGACGGACTCGGTACCTTCGTGCATATCAATCAAAGTATCCCAAATTTCCTTTGCATTCTCAAGGCGGCTGATTTTGTTGAATTCTTCGGGGCATAATCCATTGAAGAGGATATCGCAAGCTTGAGCGTTGTATTTCAGCATTTTCAACTCTTCCGCAGTTGCTTCGCGATTTGGTTCTCTCTCATCGAAGAATTCACCTTGCAAGCCAATACATACAATAGCCCAAATGGCGGGGTTATGTCCAAGAATATGCATTTTCATCTTATGCTTCCAACTAGCAAAATTTGTACCATCAAAGTAAGGACCTCTACGGTGGTAATTTCCCTCGCTAGACGCCATACTCTCCTAGGTTGTGAAACCAAGACTATGATCACCAAAGCTATGGAAATCAAGGCAAATGGAGACCAAAGCTCTGATACCACTTGTAGGATTGAAAGTATGTCTAGAGGGGGGGTGATTAGACTACTTTGACCAAATAAAAATCTAGCCTTTTCCAATTTTATGTCTTGGCAGATTTTAGCAACTTAACACAAGTCAAGCAATCAACCTACACATGCAATTCTAAGAGTATAGCAGCGGAATGTAAATCATTGCATATGAAGGTAAAGGAGAGGAGTTTGGAGGGAGCAAACGCAATGTAGACACGGAGATTTTTGGCGTGGTTCCGACAGGTGGTGCTATCGTACGTCCACGTTGATGGAGACTTCAACCCACGAATGGTAACGGTTGCGCGAGTCCACGGAGGGCTCCACCCACGAAGGGTCCACGAAGAAGCAACCTTGTCTATCCCATCATGGCCATCGCCCACGAAGGACTTGCCTCACTTGGGTAGATCTTCACGAAGTAGGCGATCTCCTTGCCCTTACAAACTCCTTGGTTCAACTCCACAATCTTGACGGAGGCTCCTAAGTGACACCTAACCAATCTAGGAGACACCACTCTCCAAAAGGTAATAGATGGTGTGTTGATGATGAACTCCTTGCTCTTATGCTTCAAATGATAGTCTCCCCAACACTCAACTCTCTCTCACAGATTTGGATATGGTGGAAAGATGATTTGAGTGGAAAGCAACTTGGGGAAGGCTAGAGATCAAGATTCTTGTGGTTGGATTGGAATGTCTTGGTTTCAACACATGAGTAGGTGGTTCTCTCCTAGAAAATGAGTAGTGGAAGTGTAGGCACGTTCTGATGGCTCTCTCTCAAATGGAGAAGGGGGTGGAGGGGTATTTATAGCCTCCACACAAAATCTAACCGTTACACACAATTTACCAAACTCGGTGGGACCGAATAGTGAAACTCGATGAGACCTACCTGGTTCAAAATGTGAACGTTAGGCTTTTCGGTGGGACCGACAAGGTCAACTCGGTGGGACCGATGTGCTAGGTTTAGGGCGAAACCTCATCTCGGTGAGACCGACTGCATGAACTCGGTGAGACCGATTTCAGCAATAAGCAAATAGAGACTTGGTCAATCAAACTCGGTGGTACCGACTGGGTATCTCGGTGAGACCGAAGTAACTGCAATAGGTAACAGAGAGTTTGCAGGGCCATTTCGGTGAGACCGAGATCCCATCGGTGAGACCGAACTGATTAGGGTTTCTGGCAGTGGCTATGTCAAGTGAACTCGGTGTCGCCGGATAGATCAAATCGGTGGGGCCGGGTTTGACTTTAGGTTTAGGACATACGTGGAAATGAGAAAGTGGTTGAGGGCTTTTGGAGCATATCATTAAGCATTTTGAGCAAGCAAGCCATTAAGCAACACCTCATCCCCTTTTAATAGTATTGGCTTTTCCTATGGACTCAATGTGATCTTGGATCACTAAAATGAAAATGTAGAGTCTTGAGCTTTTGCCAATATGTGTCCTTAGCATTTTGAGGGGTCCACATCTCTAGTCCATGCCATACCAATCATTGAACTTTCTGAAACATTAATCTTGAATGGATATTAGTTCAATGAGCTATATGTTGTTATGAATTACCAAAACCACCCGGGGATTAGTTGCACTTTCAGCGGTGACATTAGAGTATCTAGGTGACATTATAGTTGGTTGATGTGTATCATATGGTGTTATTTTAGTACGAACTCTTGGTTACATCGATCAGAAAGAATAGCTTAGTGTTATTTTTGTACGAACTCTAGGATAGATTGATCGGAAAGAATAGCTTTGAGGTGGTTTCGTACCCTACAAACAATTTCGTCTTATGTTCTCCGTTAGATAGGAACTTTGGAGTGATTTTTTATCGCACGTTGAGGGATGGTTATATGATCCAATTATATTAGCATTGTTCAGAGATTGCACTAGCGAAAGTACGAACCCTAGGCCTCATTTTTAAGCATTGCAATACTGTTTGTGCTCCGTTTTATCAATTGCTACCTTGCTTTTTTTATTGTTCCTATCACAAAAATCAATATCTACTATCATTACTACGCTTGTATCACCATCTCTTTGCCGAACTAGTGCACCTATACAAACTACCATTGTATTTGGTGTGTTGGGGAAACAAGAGACTCTTTGTTATTTGGTTGCAGGGTTGTTTGAGAGAGACCATCTTCATCCTACGCCTCCCGGATTGATAAACCTTAGGTCATCCACTTGAGGAAAAATTGATACTGTCCTACAAAACTCTGCGTTTGGAGGCCCAACACGAGTCTATAAGAACAAATTGTGTAGTAGACATCAAAGCCTGAATATCCATAAAAACTCAGGTCGATGCATAGGTTCAATGTCAATTAAACAGGAAGCAGATGGTTTGAAGAAGTGCACACCACATTTTTAGTCACCATCTTACTTATATTTAAGATCTCTAAGTGTTGGTTGCAAACCAGCCTTCTCAAGTACACTGTTACCTGCAATGCTAAACGCGTGAAGTCACACACAATATTGCAACTAAGTAAGATGCTAGTACGTTTAAAATCATAGAGCTAAGAAGCTGGCAATCTAGATTTGCCTTACTCGTTCACCACAATTCACAATAGGCAACAGGGAAGAACTTCATTCGTCGTATCTGGAATTGACAACTCACATCCTGCGACAATTAGTTGGCTTTTGTTTTCTCCAGTACAGAGAACACAATACCTGTCAGAAAGGCCATATATATGTGTGTGTTCAGAAACTTAGAAAAAGTTTGCTTCGTATAAAGGTTTTCATGGAAAAGAAAGTAACAGAAAGGGGCTATCATACCTCGGCGATGTTATCTTCTACCAAGATACCACAAAGGCAAGGCACCTTATTGTCTGTCCAGAATAATTCCACTTCTATTTGGCCCTGAAATGAAAATCTGATCTGATTATCCACTTGGTAGGTAAAACGTGGATTGAGTTTGGAACATGTAGCTAATGAAAGCATAAAGACTTGAAAAAACCAGCACATAAGTTCATCAAAATTATGAAATAATTAACTTGTTTACTTTGATATGCCGAGAATTCGATAAACCAATAGAATTTAACACCATATGTAGTCTATGTACGGAGGAAGTATATCACGTCAACATTGTTTGCCACTGCCTCATTTGTAGAAGAATTTTCTTCACCGTGGATGATGTCCTAGCTTGCAGCAATAAAATAAAGTAACACAGAGTCAATCCAATGGAAAATAGACCTCTGTGAACCAATTCTATTCATCACTGATATTGGATGGGAGACCTTAATTTAAGCCAGAGTTCCTCCACATGCCCCAGGGAAGAGGGAGCTACCACGGCGCCCACCACCGTCATTGCTGCATTGCAGAGGAGATAATTAGGGATGGCTTGGTGTGCTAGGGAGAAGAATCGATCAGGATAACAGATCTCCCTCAGCCCCTCTCCATTATAAGCATATCGTCTAAGAGAGAAGCACGAACTATAGCAGGGGAAGGAACAGCCGGCGTGTAGGGAGGGCGGTAGCGCGATGACCATCTGTACGGTTGCTCGCCTAGGACGCCGGTTCTACCAGCGGCGCTGTGGTGGCCTCTACTGCTCGATTTCAGGCTTGGAGGAGGGGAACACACTCAGTTCCATGGCGTTGATCCGGGTCACTAGGAGGGGGTGGTTCGCCGTCATCGCCGTCCACCATGGCTTCGCCGGTGCGGCGATTAGGGCTAGGGCACGAGTGGAAGAAGAGGGGCCGGGGATGCGGAGTGGTCGCGTCGCGTTTCTGATCACATAGGAGAGACTCAAGGCCGAGTAGACCAAATTAACGACAGACAAGGGATTTTGTCACAGGAGTAGCGGCCAGCCCGTGTATCACGATATTCGGCCCAGGCGCTCTAAACAAAAACACAGGCGGGATTAAGTGAATATCCAACGCTCGGAAACGACCACAAGTTCAGATCTGACGGCTAGAAATGCTAATGGTCTGAGAGGGCAAGAAAAATGCTCAGTTATAATGTATCTAAATACGTCGAGTTTTTTTTTATATAAACTGAAGTTTTTTGTGCCGTGTTACGGTGTGCGTGGAGGTACGCCGAGTCGTAGGTCGTCGTACAGACATGTAAGCCGAGTGGCCGATCTAAAACTGTTGACGTATTGGGAAACATAAGGCAGAAAATGATTCCTGTACTAGTGATCGTATAAATTTCCCATAGTCACTCGGTTTAGGTGGCTGTTTGCCGAGTGTTTTTTTTTTTTTTGCACACTCGGCCCAAGTGGACTTTGGCAAGTGCATAAACTTTGCCGAACGTTGTTCATCGGCACTTGGTTTAGGTGGTTGATTGAATGCACTCAGCAAAGAACCATTTTCCCATAGAGATGGCTACTTCCACAAACGAAGGTACTGTTTTCTTCAACAGTGTTTTACGTTCCGATGCCATGACTACCGGTACTAGTTTAGAAACCCCAACAATGCAGCCAGGAGCGGCCGAAAAGCGCGCGCAATGCGATGTATCGGGATGACAGGTGGCGGCAGATGCCGTCGGGCGTACGAAGAGGTTTGCAACTGCATACGGAAGCCAAAGTCTATCATTGCAGCTTTGCAATTGGAACATCTCAAAAAAAAAAAACTTTGCAATTGGAACACGAGTCGGAGTGGGGGTACAATGGCCGCCGCACGTTGGGATTCTTTTGTTTCACAGCAGCTTTCGCTCATCAGCAACTCCCTGAACCCCGTATGAACTCGGACTCATCATCCTGGGTTCTATGCTTCTATAAATAACTTGGGATCGCCCGACTCACCCGTTCCGTCTCACATTGCCAAGTCGAGCGCTACCAGAGTTCACCAAAAGCGGCCGATCGAGATGGACGCGCCTCTGTCCGTATGTGATGATCAGCCGCTCGCACTACTGATGTGACCCCAAATGTCATCGCAAAAAGTATTGTTAGTAAGGTGAATCAGAGAAATACTGGGAAGTATATAGTTCCTGCCAGACGCAATGGGAAAAAGAAACAAGCTACTGTTTTACATTGCAGCAATCAAGGAGTTGAACTGAGAGACAACTTTCTACACTGCGGGAAGACAACAACACATATTTTCATTGGACATGTTCCTGTTTAGCTTGTTGCACCAGACGACGTGGAGCCACGATTCAGAACGCCATGCATGCAAAATCATCTACGTGAGCACACAAAAGAGTAGTACTAGTTTGTTTTGTCCTTTGTGATCAGTGTGCCGTATTTTTAAATTAGTTAATTAGTGATGAAATAAGATATGAGAGAGAGGGTTGGATCAGTAGTAGTACGTGATTGTGGTCAGGTCGAGTCCAACTAGTATTCGGAAGGAGTCCAGGTCGTTTGTACCTGGTGCCTGCGTGCACTATTAATAGGGCCAGCCGGCCGTGTATCGCGGGGAAGTTAGTTTTTTTTGTTAATTACAAACAGAGGATAATCCGTCAGGTTCCGACGGCACGCTTCACTCAAGAATCCCATCTAGGGCTTGTGTTTCTTGGCAAGGAGATTAGACCGCGCGCCCTCTAATTTACTGCCGATTCTAGTAGAATCGCCCATGTGCTTCTTCTACCTGAAGACGTACGTGTAGTTCTCGCCGGTTTGCATCGACCTGATCATAAGCCTGTGTTTCTTTTGTCTGTTATTTGGTGTAGACTGGATATTGGACTGGGAGTTGCTGAGTTTGTACTGTGAAAGATTTGGGAAAAATTATTCGCATGGTCGATTTTCTGTCAACGGTCGCATAAACTACACCGGCTCCGCCATGCGTCCGGCGGCGAGGAGGACCGCCTCGGCGCACTCCCCGACGACATGCTCCATCTCGTGCTCCCCCGCCTTGACACCCGGTCCGCGCTAGCCACCTCCGCGCTCTCCAGGCGCTGGCGTGCCTCCCGCGGGAGCTCCCCACGCTCGAGTTCAAGGTCCGCGACATCCTCCCCCAGCGCTACAATCAGTACCTCCGCCGTCGTACTGACGCCGCGAACAGCCGCCAGAAACCATGCTCCATTAAGAAGCTCGATCTCGTCCTCAGCCGGTACGAGCGCCGTGGTATGCGCTCGCTGGCAGATTCCCTCGGCGGCTTCCTGCATGCGGACCAAGCTAATCCCCGCCGGCGCGTGCACAGCGTCTAACTGGAGATCTTCCCCACCCACAATTCTGGAAACTTGAACCGACTCGTTGCCACGGCCGTCGGCGGCTGGGGAGTAGAAGACCTTGAGGTCGTCGTCCTCAACCCCGGCGCACGTCACAGAGCGGGCTACAGCTTCCTGCATCATTGCTTTGCTGATCCCAATTTCCCGGGCGACAGCGTCAAGCTGAAGAAGCTAAAGCTAAGCAACTGCTCTCCACTCTCCGCCGTCCCGGACGATAACCCGCCGCCGCCACGTGCGTTCAGTGCGCTGACCGTACTCATTCTGCAAGACATGCCTAGGTCGACGGGTGGCCACGTCTACGAGGGCGTCATCCGGGTGTGCCCGGCGCTGGAGGTGCTGCACCTCAGGTCATGCGGCTGCCGCGAGAGGTCATTCACTGTGGACGCGCCCGGCTCGCGGATCACAGAGCTGCTCATCGAGCTCAGCGGCCGCACGCTCGGGATGATTGACCTGCGTGCTCTGCCGAGGCTCGAGAGGCTGGCGTGCATGGGCGCTCCGCTCGAGCTCAACTTCGGCTCCGTACCGCGCCTCGCCCAGCTCAACCTCACCTATGACGAGGACGCCAACGCCAAGACTCTGGAGTTCGCCTTGTTCGGCGTACGGAACCTGTACCTTCTCAGCAGCTTCTTGAGCCGCCACGGGCTTAGAGGACCTCGTCCTCAGGTTCACCGGGCCTGAGATGTGGGTTTTACTACCTCTCAACGACATGCCGCCGTTGGGCAAGCTGAAGAGGCTGCTCGTGGCGGACATGCCGTCGTCGTGGGACATCACTTGGATCCGTTACCTCCTTGAGGCCGCGCCTTCCCTTGAGACTCTGCACATTCACGTCACCGATGATGACGACGCTCGTTCCGGGAGAGCGGTGGCGAATAAGCTAATCCCGTGGCCGCCGTCGGAGTTCAAGCACCGGGGACTCCGCGAGGTGGTGGTAAGCGGCTTCGAGGGGACGCCGAGGCAGGCGCACTTCGTGAGGTTCCTCATGCGTGCGTGCACGGCGCTCCAAGATGTCGTGCTGCTCAGGCATGGCCATGTACAAGAGAAGGGGCCCTGGGATTGGGAGATTGTGGCTCCAAAGCAGGAGTGGCAATGGATTGAGGAGGAGAGACACGCAATGATGAGTGAGATCGAGGATGGTACAGATGACATTGCTTGCTGCGCATCTCGAATAGTTTTTGGATGATTTACCCCCACTCATGGAGAATCGTTTGCGAGGTTGTGGTTGTGTCAAAGGCAGTGTAAAAAAATTTTGATTGTGAACTTGTACGTGCATTATGCACACGGTAGAAATGATGGACAGTATAAGACCAATCTCTGTTTGGACGACATAGATCAAATTTCAGGTTTAACGCTCCGCCGTGTCGGCGTCTGTGATGATTTTGTCAATCTCAAGACCCGCTGACTTAGTCTCTCGGGGGTGTTCATACAAGTAGAGTGTGCGTGTGTGCGTTCATACGGAGAAGTATATGTATGTGTTTGTGAACGTTTATTGTATTTCCAAAAAAAATTGATGAACAATCAGCGATTGTATTTAAATTCATTTACAGACTCTAGAAAGAACAATACTTTCAGGCCCCTTCCGCTAATTTTATTGGGAGTTTGTAAAAAGTAGGGCACGTCTAGATGTGCCCTAGTTATTGCACATCTAAGTGGCTCAATCATACTAGGACGGAAAGGAAAAGAAACAGAAGAAAATGTCTGCACGAATCTCCATGCCAAATCAATGATATAGGGCTTAGATGTGCAAAACTTAGGGCACATCTAGATGTACCTTAGCAAAACTGTAAAATGTAAAGAAAAAACCGGAAGAAGCCCTTGAGTGAAGGCATTGGCCCTATTTATATCTATCTTCAGGGTGTAATAGATAGATAGATTCTTAAGAAGTTTTACATATTTACTTTTGAGTTGTAATGATGATTTTTTTTTCTTTACGAGCGACAGTAGCAGAGTTATTGGGCCGGCCCATGGGAACGATCCATGTGAAGCCAAAACCCATACAAACCCGGCTTCGCCCAGCAAGCCGAAACCCATAGGAACTCGGACACATCATCTTTTTCATCGAGTTCTATGCTCCCTCCCGCACGATATAACCCCCCGCGCATTGTTCCACCTCACATTATCAAGTGGCCGATCGAGCGTCACGAGTTCACCAAGTGAGTCGTCTCGCGGGTCGAGATGGGCGCGGCGCTGTCCGTATTTGATCATCAGCCATTATTTATGTGTAAATTATGTGCAATTTTTGTCATTATTTGCTTAATCTCTTTTTCATTTTCTTTTTTCTTAAAGGGTAATACCGATGCTACTTAGGCCCAGTTCTTTTGACCGATTCTCCCAGAATCTTGAGAATCAACCCTCCACCCAGCTTCCCCCAGAATCTTGAACTCATGTTTTTTTTACAATCCTAGCTAGTTAGGATGTAAATAACTAGGATTGTAAAAAATATATGGGTTCAAGATTCTGGGAGAAGCTGGGTGGAGGGTCGATTATCAAGATTCTGGAAGAATCGGCCAAAAGAACTGGGCCTTATTCATTCTTCCATAAAGAACTTCATTATTTTGATTTTATTTTAGTTTTTGTTTTATTTTCCTTCTGAAAGGGTAATATCAATGCCATTAATTCATTTTTTCTTAGAAAATCCTTCATTATTTTGAATTTTTTTAAGTTTTTGTTTCATCTTCTTTCTTCTTAAAGGGTAATACCAATGCCACTAGTTCATTATTCCTTAGAAAACTTCATTATTATGACTTGATTTAGTTTTAGTTTTATTTTCTTTCTTCTTAAAGGGTAATACAAATGCCACTAGTTCAGTCTTTCTCAGAAAACTTTACTATTATGATTTTGTTTTAGTTTTTCTTTCATTTTCTTTCTTCTTAAAGGTTAATACCAAAGCCATTAATTCATTCTTTCTAAGAAAAACTTCATTATTTTGTTTTTTTTTGTTTCATTCATTTTTCCTTTAAAAGTAATACCAATGCCACTAAATCATTCTTTCTTAGGAAACTTCCTTTTTGTGATAATTCACTATTATATGCTTATTTTTGGATATTATAAAAGGCGCAATTTCTATGTAGTGTGCAGATTTTGTCGTTATTAGTTTCAAAGCTTTTCATATTATTATCTCTTAAAGGCTAATACCAATGTCACCAGTTCATTGTTCATTAGAGAACTTCAATATTTTGGTTATTTTTTAGTTTTAAATTCATTTTTGCGAAGTTAACTATCATGTGCTTATTCTTGAACATTATAAATAGCGTAATTTATGTGTAATGTGTGTGCAAAATTTGAAATGATTTGTTTAATATTATTTTCTTAAAGGGTAATACTAATACCACTAATTCATTTTTCTTTGAAAAATGGATTATTTTGCAAATTATGAATTAGTATATGTGCAAAAAGTGTAATAATGGGTATATATGCAAGTACAAAATCAAAGAATAAGTATATATGCACGTACTAAATAATGTGTGTGTAAATTATACTAGTACGTGAATATTGCTCTATTGTATGCTTATTCGTTGCATATTTCAGAAAGTGCAATTTCAGTGCATAGTTGTTTGCAAGTTTTGACATTTTTTTTCTTTCTTCTTATTAGGTTTCATTTTTTTTATAAAAGCTCATTATTTTGATTTTGTTTTGGTTTTTTATTTCCTTTCTTCTGAAAGGGTGAAACTAATGCCACGTATTCATTTTTCCATATAAAACTTCATTTAATTATTATTTTGTTTTAGTTTTTATTTTCTGTTTTTTGAATGTAATACCGATGTCACTAATCCATTACGTTTTAGTAGAAAACACCAATTAGCGAAAGTAGGTGTAGGAGAAGAGAGGTATGAGCTTTGGCTTGAGACTCCCCCAGATTCTATTTTAGATGTAATCTCGGATGATATTCCAAACTTCTTTAGTTAAATATAAGGAAAACTCTCAGCATCAACCGGCGGATTTTCTTTCGTTCATCCGCCGCCTCCCACACAACGCGTGTCCAAGTGGACCAGCGCACCGCTTTGGGTGCTGCCTTATCTTCTCTTTGGATTACTCCTGGCCACATCTTTTCTGGTCAACAGATGAAGCACGGGGCGTCTGTCGCCTTCCTTGCTTGACACGTGTCCTGCTTGACCATGCACGTCTCTCTCCCTCATCTTTTCTTGCAACAACATCGTTGTTGCAGAATGGTGGCACCGAACGATGACTGCACGAGTGCGCGACGCAGCTGGAGATGTGTTGCAATTTTTGCAACATGCGCCTTGTTGCAGAAAATTAGGTGCGGCAGAGATGTTGTTGCAATTTTTGCAACAAGGGTCTTGTTGTAAAAAAATAGGGAAGAAGAGGTTGTGCAGCATGGGTCTTGCTGCAGGAGATTAGAGAAGAAAATGTTTTGCAACAAGGGTTTTGTTGCAGAAAATTAGAGAATATAACGTTTTGCAACAAAGGCCTTGTTGCAAGAGGAACAACATTTAGAATCACCCGACTATTACGACTATAGTTACGCCACACATGCAGCCGTCAAATACAAGTTTAAGCGGACGACATGCAGCCTCTATCAGCCGCTCAAGACCTACATCACTGGACACGTGCCTCTGCCATTTTTCTGCAACATCATCTGGGTTGCAGAAGTCATCCCGCAACAACGTCTATGTTACAAAAACATTAAGATGAGAAAAAAATAATGCAACATCATCTGTGTTGCCGAAGTCCGTCCGCAACGACACACATGTTTCAAAAAAGTTAATGCTAAAAAAATCTATAACAAAATCTCTGTTACAAAAGTTTCCGCAACAAGAGATATGTGCAAATGGTTCCGCAACACTGCCTTTGTTGCAATTGTGAGGAAGAGCCGGGCTGATGGATACGCCATATCAAACGGCTGTGAAGGTGGCGGATCTTTGAAATTAATCCGCCGGCGGACGCGTAGCATCGCCCTAAATATAAAGCGGCAAGATTTACCCCTAAAGAAAAGAGTAGAAAACACTTTTTTTTTTGGCGGAAATCTCGCCAAAAAAAAAGGGGCCGACCCCCTGACTCCGTGGGAGCGATCCCCTGTGAAGCCGAATCCGTACGAACTCGGCTTCGTCCAGCCAGCCGGAACCCATACGCACTCGGACACGTCGTCTTTTTCATCGAGTTCTATGCTCCCTCCCGCATGATATAACCTCCCGCGCATTGTTCCACTGTGGCCGATCGAGCGTCACGAGTTCAGCAAGTGAGCAGTGTCGCCGGTCGATATGGACGCGGCGCTGTCCGTATTTGATCATCAGCCACTCCGGGGCCGCCGGCGCCTCCGCGCGGCCCGCGGCGAGGACCGCCTAGGCTCACTCCCGGACGACATGATTCACCTTGTGCTTGGCCGCCTCGACACCCGGTCCGCTCTGGCCACCGCCAAGCTCTCCAGGCGCTGGGCACGACTCCCGCGCGAACTCCCCGTGCTCGACTTCAAGGTTCGCGACGTCCTCCCGGAGCGCTACCGTCGGTACCTCCGTCGCCGTACCGACGTTGCGAACCGCTGTGGAGCCTCCATCAAGATACAGAAGCTCGACCTCCTCCTTGGCCGGTACGAGCGCCGCGGCATGCGCTCGTTGGCCGACTCCCTCGCCGGCTTCCTCGACGCGGACGACAACATCGAGCCGCATCGGCGTGTGCAAAGGGTGAGCCTCGAGGTCTTCCCCACCCACAACCCTGGAAGCTGGAATCGCCTCATTGCCACGGCTATCGGCCGATGGGGAGTAGAAGACCTCGAGGTCATGGTCCTCAACCCCGACGCGCGTCACGGCGCCGCGAGCTACAGCTTCCCACACCGCTACGTGGACGCCCATCTCGCCGACATCGGCAAACTGAAGCTCAAAAGCCTAAAGCTCAGCAACTGCGCCCCGCACGTCTTCGGGTTGGACGCGAACCTGCCGCCTTCGCGCGCCTTCAGCGCCCTCGCCATGCTCGTCTTGCAAGACATGCCGATGTCGACGCCCCGTCGCGTTTACGAAGGCGTCATCTTGGCGTGCCCGGCGCTGGAGGTGCTGTATCTCATGTCCTGCGGCTGCCACCGGAGGTGCCTCGTCGTAGACGCGCCTGGCTCACGGATCACGGAGCTGCTCGTGGAACTCACCGGCGACACGCTCGGGATGATCGACCTGCGCGCCCTGCCGAGGCTCGAGAGGCTGACGTGCATGGGCGCTCCCCTCCAGCTCAAGTTCGGCTCCGTGCCGCGCTTGGCGCGCCTCAACCTCGCCTACGACGAGGACGCCAGCACCATAGCTCCCGGTGCCCGGAACATGTACACTCTCTCCAAGTTCCTGGACCTCCCAAGCCTAGAGGACCTCGTCATCCGGTTCAGTGGGCCCCAGATGTGGGTCACGCCGAGCCGCAGCGCGCCGCAGTTGGGCAAGCTGAAGAGGCTGCGCGTGGCGGACATGCCGCCGTCGTGGGACATCACGTGGACGCGCTACCTGCTGGAGGCCGCGCCTTTCCTCCAGACGCTGCACATTCATGTTGCCGTTGATGATGACGCAGGTTCCGGGGGAGTGGTGGTCAGAGAGCTGATCCGGTGGGCGCCGTCGTCGTTGGAATTCAAGCACAGGCGTCTCGGCGAGGTGGTAGTGTCCGGCTTCGAGGGGACATGGAGGCTGGTGCACTTCGTGAGGTTCCTCCGGCGCGCGTGCACGGCGCTCCGGGACGTCGTGCTGCTCAAGCATGGCCGTGTAGGAGAGAAGGGGTTGTGGGACTGGGAGACTGTGGCAACGAAGCATGCGTGCCAATGGACTGAGGCGGAGAGACGCTCAGTGATGAGAAAGATCGAGGGGGCTGATGCCATTGCTTGTTGCACATCTCGAATAGTTTTGGGGTGATTTTTCCCCAGCAATGGACAATCGTTTGCCAGGTTGTGGTTGTGTGTCAAAGCCAGTGTCAAAAAGAGTTTGTGAACCTGTACGTGTATAGCTCTGAACAATATCAGTGATTGCGTTTAAGTTCCATTATTTACAGGCTGTAGAAAGGATAAACCCTTGCACATGTACTCGGCTCCTCCGTGTCGAATATTTCATTCAGGCAGGATTTGATTGGCCCTGATCTTATGTCCTGGCAACATCTCCTGTTACGAGTGGATTCGATTAGTCTCACGTAAGGACGGATGTGTTCTGTTGGTATCTCACTATATTTGGATCCTTCACCATTGACTCTATATATCATACAATTATGAACTTTTAAATTTCAGAGGGCAATAGTAAATAAATTTGCAGGTCGAAGATATCACTAAAAGCCATGTCATGGGTACACCCATTATTTGGTGAAGAAGAGCTCATAAATCTACATCATCCTAGAATTAATTAGTTAGAACACTAAACTTTAAATTATGTACATCCAAATCAAAATTTCTGCCTCCGTCATTGTTCATGTGGCATTTTTGAAGGGGGTGTACTTATCAAAGACAACCTCGCTTGCTAACTGACGAGGAAGTAAGATGTGTAGTTTGTTTTCCCATGACGAGACAATCATACATCTCTTCTTTCGGTGCAACTTTGTGTGTCAGGCGTGCTCAGTCATCTAAATAACGACCAATTTTATTTGCTCACAAGTTTTGCTAATATTTATGATCACTGGCTAGATGGAGGATCAAATATGTTTAGAACACTAATAAGGGTGTTAGCGTATGCCTTCTTATTATCCGCCTGCACAACCAACATTAATTTATCACAATGGATCCGAGGACAATGCTTCCATAGGCTCGAGAATTTTAGGAGAAGACGTGAGATTTCATCATAAGTTCAAGGAACCTCAACGAAGATCACAAAGCACACGCCAGAGGAGGAGGGACTGGTGCACACGCCGGCGGAGGGGGCGGTGCACACAACGACATGGTGCTATTTGGACATGTCACCGGTTATTGCTTTGTTCGTGCAACTTGTCAAAAACTATGTGTATGATTGC
This sequence comes from Thinopyrum elongatum, assembly GCA_011799875.1. NCBI lineage: Eukaryota > Viridiplantae > Streptophyta > Magnoliopsida > Poales > Poaceae > Thinopyrum > Thinopyrum elongatum. Next base: position 406,428,732 of record CM022301.1, read on the forward strand.
CTGATATGCAAAAACTTTTATTTTGCAATCTAATAAGTACCGACCGTTCGGTAGGAGCGCATGGTAACGCCGAACGTTTTCGGCGACAAGTTTTAGTGATGCGAGGATGGCAACTTTAGCTGTCAAGTATGGCAACTTTCGTGCTTTAGTTTATTTTTACATAGAAAATTGTTGTTCTTGCCAACTAGCTTGCCATCCTCGCCTCACTAAAATTGCCGTCGAAAACGTTCGAAGTTCCCATGTGTCCTACCTGATGTTCGGTATTTATTATTTTCGTTTATTTTTTAGGGAATTCAAGTGTTTGAGTGAGAGAAAAATTAGAGGACGACATATGATGACCCTGTGTTTGTGTGTCGTTTCGGCAGCTTGCATATCTATATGAAGCGTGCTTCATATGCATTATGACAATTACCAATATAACTGACACTGCTGGGGTTGCTCTAAGGCTTTTCGTGAGAAAGAATATGGGCCTTGTCGGCGAGGGGATTTATCACATACATGGACATGGGCACCTTCTGTATTTTTCTTTTGGCTTTCGATCAATCTTTTGTATCTTTTGCGCCAAAAGTCTGAATTAAGTTTCATTTGCATATTCATATTTCTTGTGACGAGGGCTTTCAGATACGATCCATTTTGAATACATTTTGACAGAGTTTTTAAAACTTCATAAAGTTTCAATTGCCGAAACTTGGTGCGAGCGAACGGTAAAATCGCAAGTTTTAGAAACTAAAACTTAAAGAACACTGCTACATGCACAATATTTTGTGGCCGATTTCCGCACGACACAAAATTGCAGCCATGTATCCGCGTTCAGTGGGCTACAGCGGCCGATCCTAAGTGTCGTACGATTTTCGTTCGACACTCCATCATCTGCACAGTAATTTCGAAACTCAAATTTTGGCGTGACATCCTGCGGGATCCAACGACTTTGCAGATCGGGAGGTAATAGAGCCCGTGAGCCTGCCTGGGCAGGTGCGTGCTTCTGCGAGTTTTCGGGCCTTGTCGTCTATACATAAGCTGATTTAGTCACTGGACATTCTGTTCTCAATTTTTAAAAAAGGCATTCATCATTCTAAAAAAAGGTATTGTACATTCCTCCGACGATCCACAAATTCGAAGTGCAAATTCCGTCTGCATCCTTACCGAGAGCAACTAGTTGGCGAGAGCTCCTTCGGGAGCCTCCCAACGATCGCTTTGTGTTGGGCTGAGAGCGCGCCAAGTGTCGCGTTCTGGGGGCTCCCTCCAGATTTTTTTTTAATTTTTTCGCACGTGTTTTCGGCTTTTGAGATGGTTTTTCCTGGGTTTTTTTGACTTTTCGTTTTTTCACCGGTCTTTTCTAGCTTTTCGACAAAAAAAATTTCAGAAAAAAATTTTGCACGAAAAAATGCCTTTTTCATTTTTTTTTTCTTCCGTGAGAGGCATGGCTGTGCCTCTCGGAAGCAAAAAAAAACACGGTTCCTCTTTTTTTTCGTGAGAGGCACGGTTTTGCTTCCGCGAGAGGCATGGCCGTGCCTCTCGGAAACTAAAAAAATATATTTTTTCTTTTTTTTCTTTTGTGAGAGGCACGGTTTTGCTTCCGCGAAAGGCACGACCGGAAACGAAAAAAAATGTGTTTTTTTTTTCTTCCGTGAGAGCCACGGTTTTGCTTCCGCGAGAGGCACGACCGTGACTCTCGGAAACGAAAAAAATGCGTTTTTGAGAGGCACTGTTTTGCTTTCGCGAGAGGCACGGCCGTGCCTCTCGGAAACGGCTTTTGGAAAGCGAAAAAAACGTGCTCCCAGTTCGCGTCTGGTTTTTTGGTGAAAAAAAGTTTGTTAAAACCTATCAACATGGGATCTAGTTTTAAAGATCTGAACGCGAAGAATCCAACGAGAAAAACGATTCGAAATTTGGACGCACGGTTTTAGAGATAAAATATTTTGAATAAACAGATCTACGAGAAAAGGGAAACTCACATGATGTACACGCCACTTGTCGCAACCTAGAGAGGTGGGAGTGATCTTTGGAAGAAGTACTTCTCAGACTAGTCAGTCTGTGTTACTACCTTTGTAGTGGGGAATCACATAACTGCAACACTTTATTTTTTAGGTTATAGACTCATCATGTTTTGGTATGTGTGATGCTATGAGTAACTAGCTGTGTTACCTACACTAAAAAAAACTAGCACTGTTACCACATATCTCTCTTTATTAATTACTTGCTACATCATCTATTTTTTCTAAATATGTGTAATGTTACCACATATGTTACTTCCACTGTAGGTAGTCGCAATTAGTGATTTCGGTCCTTACCCACGTGTTGTTTTCTCAACAGAGAATGCAGAGGCAGAAAAGGCCCTACGTACGTGAACTCTGTGGACCGTGGCACAATAATGGCATATGCTTTCAGGGTCTTATCCATGTCACGGGATCGCAGCCAATGGGAACGTGACATGTCGCCTCCGTGGGGCCACGTCTATCTCCCACCCTTTGGTTGCATCTGCAGTTTGAGAGACATGCACATGCTTGTGTCAATGCCTGCACTACACCATACAGCAGCAACTCAGGGCAGAGCAATGCTCCATTCCATGGCGCCCCTCCACGCCGCCGTCGCCGCCGCCGCGCAGCACGCAGCCGTCGGCGCGGCTCCAGGCAGAGATGCTGCTCCGAAGAAGAGCAGCGGCAGCGTTCCAGCCGGACGCGACACCAGGAGGTTCACTTCATTTCCAGCTGTCCTTTTTCTCTGAGAGCCTGTGATCGATGCGTATCATCAGTGATATTTATCCTTGATGCGTTCGTGTCGCACGCAGGGCGTTCCTGAACGGCCTGGTGATCGCCGCTGCCGGCGCCGGCGCGCTGCTGGGCCACGTGGACGCCGCGCCGGCGGCCTCCAAGAGGCGGGTCCCGCCGCCGCCGTCGGAGGAGAAGGAGAAGAAGGACCCCAACCTCAGCGGCGTGCAGGCCAAGGTGTTGGCCAGCAGGAAGCGGAAGGAGGCCATGAAGGAAGCCGTGGCCAAGATGAAGGAGAAGGGGAAGAAGCCCGCGGACGCGGCCAGTCCTGTAACCGGAATAACGCCCAAATCGACAGGGGCCGTTGTAGAGTGAGTTTGTTATGGGTGCCGCTTAATTTTTACCAACTACTCATTACTCAATGAGGAGCACATAACAGAGATCGATCCACCATATCTTACCGTAAATATTTACTGAATGAGTATCGTTTTGCTGCGTGCTTGAATTGATACGCTACTATCTGTGAATAACCTGGCAATGCCAGTACCAGTCAATGATGATGAAGTTCAAGAAGCAAAAATTTCGCTCTGGAACTTGCTCTCCACCAAGCAACTTTGCCGGTGAAATTTCCCAAGAATATGTTCAAACTTATGATATTGATATTGCCAAAATATACATGACCAATCTTCCTTGGAAAAATATATCAAATTACATGACAATCGCTAAATTTTTTTTACATGATTTAGATCTAGAGAGTTCAAATAAACTTGTGTGCTAACTCCTAGATACAATGGACTTGCCAGTAATAAACTTGGGCCGCTTCTTAAATCCACTCATCTGCTTTAGAAGTTCCTTCTCCAGACGTGGTTTGTTACCGCAACTTCTCAAGACAAGTTCATTCAGGTTTGTTAGGGCCAGCACAAGGGACAAGCCCTTATCAGTGTCATCCAAGTTAAAGCATTTATTCACTTCAAGTTTCTCGAGCTCAGGCAACGCACCTTCCTCGATTTGTATGGTCTTGATGTTCTTCAACCCTTCAATGTAAAGCACTTTGAGCTTTGGAAATGTACCTTCCTCAAAACATACAGTCTTCTCGACAAAGGACTCCTCCCAGAGTGCAAGAAGAGTAAGGTTGCGCAGCTTCCCCATCACCTCGATGTCAACCTGCTTCAATTGTGTCTGGATTAGCTTTACCTTGGCTAGATCGTTGAGACGATCCATCCACCTAGGGAGTTTGCATAAACGACCACACAAGCGCAGTGATAGGAGATGCTTTGGTGGCATTTCCTCTGCTTCCTTCAGAAATTCAAGCGACCTAGAGCGCACTTCAAGCCGTTCCAAACGAACAAGCCTTGATATTGAGCTGCATAAATCCTTCCCTACCTCCTCGGTCGCATCGACATCCACTCCTAATCTGCGCAAGCTAGTCAGCTCCCCCAAGTTCCTTGCCACATTGCTTCCACGCGCAATGTGCACCACCCCTAGCACTTCTAGGTTCCTTAGCTTCTCGATTCTCTCGGAAGTTGTTACACTAAACTCACATGCGGAACATGAGCATGAAGGCTCAACCTGCTTGTAACCATAGCACCCAGTAACCAAGTCTGCCAAGGTTTCAAAGGGGTCACCATTACATTTGCATGCTTCCTTGTTTTCCCTTGTCTTCTCTGCCAAGTCCTTGGCAAAGTTGACGCCACCGACAAGGTGGCATAACTTCTCCAGTTTGGTGATACCAACTGGGAGTTGTGTCACCTTTGTGTCTTGAACATCTAATATCTCTAGGAACCTGAGGTTCTCCAGAGAGGAAGGAAGTCTTGAAATATTTGTCTTTCGCAGACCAAGGTACTTTAGATGGTGCAGCTCCCCGATGTGGTTGAGATCATCATTCTCTAGCTCAAGTGTATCTTCCAAGTCAAGGACTCTCAACAAGCGCAATTTGGAGGAGATGAGGGACACAGGGCACCTTCCAAAGATTGTCAATGATCGTACCTGAGACAAGTTTATGCTTGCCATCTTCTCATTTTTCTTCCATCTTGTCACTACCAAGTGGCGTATCTTACTTTGTGGGGCCTCATTGCAGTGCTTATCCATGATGAAGAGTTGGTTCTCCTCAATAGACTGGGACAATATTATTTGGAGCACCACACCATGAACACGACAACGTTCAACCGCCATGCTAGCCCTGGCCTTCTCCGAAGGCTGGATCATACTTCTACTGATGAGCTCATTGTAGTACCGTCGTCCAAGTTCCTCCATGCTCATGTCACGTGGCTTTGTTATATAGCCTTCTGCTACCCACCGCCGCAATAAGCGTGTAAGCCTAATCTCATGGTTCTCAGGAAAGATACTCAGGTACAAGAAGCAACACTTGAGATGATATGGCAGCCCATCATAGCTTGAGGTGATAACTCTTTTGATATCCCGGTCTGACTCTAGCTCTGACCCAAGATGCTTTCGCAGATCCATCCATTCTCTGCTTGTTTTGGGCCTATTAGCCAATAAGCCTCCTATGGTGGCTATAGCAAGTGGAAGGCCCCGACATCGATCTAAGATACGACTTGCTTGCTCCACCATATCTTTCGTCATCATACACTCAGCTTTCTTGTAAACCTTGAAACAAACATATAACACAAAATAAAAAACTATAACATAACACAAACATTATGAAGAGGTGTCCACCAAACCAATCTAGCCAGACTCACAAAATTTTAATTCCCATCCATGTGGAATGTGTGAAGGTTAACTCACTAGTAATAACGTTGCATTGATTTTTCATTTACCATCTATTCTGAAGTTGACGTGCATATTCTTATTTTCCAAGTCGACTTTTCTGTATGTTGATTCTCTATACATGATTGAAATTGAATAGTTTTGTACTTCCTCCGGTCCTTTTTACTTCGTGTATTAGATTTGGATAAGTCAAACTATGCAAAGTTTGACCAAATATATATTAAAAAATATAAAAATCTACAATATCGAATATATATTTCATGAAACTACATTTCATAAGGAATCTAGTAATATTGATTTGGCATTGTGAGTGTTAATACTTTTTTCTATAAGTTTGGTTAAAGTAGAGATAATTTGACTTCAGACAAAATTTATATGCAGACTACGTCATGATGCACAACTTGATAGAACATTTTTTCAGATGACTTACCAATAACAAATCTTTATACGGGTTTGTGTACGTCTTAGTAGATTGAGAAAGAGAAAATCTTAATTCCGAGTTGATTTTACAAACTTGTTCATATATATGGATGTAAAAAATATTCACATATATTGTAATAGGATGTACATCTATCTAGTGCAAACAAAAGTATTGTACAGTACCTTTTGATAGAGCAGTTTCCGGGCCTCCTCCTTAGCGAGAGGCTTGAGCTCGTACACGTCCCCCGCGCACCGCAGGGCAACGTCGTTTCGCCGCGTCGTCACGATGACCCGGCTGCCCGTCCCCGCAGTGCCGTTCGCGGCGAGGCACCGCGATATGAGATCCCACTCCTCTGGCGAGGACACGTCGTCCACCACGACGAGGCACCGCTTCGCCTCCAGGCACTCCTCCTGGACGGCGCCGTCGGTGCGGCGGGGCTCCACGACGAGCTGCTTCCTGAGCTGGCGCTCCAGCTCGTCGGTGTTCTCAAGCGGATGCGGCACGGTGAACCAGGCGCGGCCGTCGAAGCCGTCGATGAAGTCCCTGTCGTTGTACAGCATCCGCACCAGCGACGACTTCCCCATCCCGCCCATGCCCCACACCGACACCACTCTCGCGCCGCCGCTATTGACCAGATCGGCCAGATGCTTCGTCTCTTCGACCCGCTCGATGTCCTGCCCCTCGTCCCCGGGCGAGAGCTGGGCGCAGGCGCACTCATCGGCGGCGTGCCCGTGCTGCCCATCGTCCGCTACGGCGGCGTGGTGGCTGTCGGCGGAGACGCTGTGCTGCTGGTTGAGCTGGTTGAGCTCCACGGCGATGGCCTTGAGTTCCCGGATGAGGTCGGCGCCGTGGTGGCTGTCGGCGGCGGCGGCGAAGACGTTGTACCGCTGGTTGCGCTGGTTGAGATCCACGACGCTGGCCTTGAGGCCCCGGATCCGGTCGGCGAGGCGGTGGCGGGCGACGAGGCCGGGGCCCCAGCGCAGCCAGCGCGAGCGGGAGGCGTGCAGCCTGAAGTCGAGGAGGCAGTCCTCGAGGTCGCAGGCGAGGTCGCGCACCTGCTTCACGCACGTGCGCACCGTGTCGCTGCAGCCCCCGCCACCGGCGCCCCAGCGCGTGGCGGAGGACTGCGCCCGCAGGAAGGACTGCATCATCTGCAGCTCGCTGCGGATGAAGTCCACCTCCCTCCGGACGCCCAGCAGCAGCGCCGCCTCGTCGGCCATCGCCGTCCCCGCGCTGCCCAGCACCCCGTCCAGCACCGTCCGGGTCAGGCTCACCGCCGTCGCCTCCATCTCTCACTCTCTCTGTGAGATACTAGTTCTCTTCGTGCTTGCGATGTGCACTGCTAGTAATAGCTAGATGCTGCCGGTGCCTCGTGGTGGTGGTGGTGGTGGTACTATATAGGCATGCGGCGGGCCGGGGAGAGGGGATGGGTATGTGGAAAAAGCATGCCAAGTCATGTCACGCAAGCTCGCCCGGCCATTGACGGACATTAAGTCAGTCAACCGCGACTCGGCGAGCCTCCGAGTCACGAGTCCTTGGTCCCGTGCCTGTAGGGTGGAAGCTGCTGAGCGCTGAGCAAAACGACTCATGCACGCTCGATCGCGTGGCGGATGCACATGCACGTACAAACAACACCATCCTCTTTCGAGGCGACCACGCGGGGGAGGGAGGAAGCAGCACCGGCGCCATGGACGGCTCGTACGTACGTGCTCGACGTACTAGACACGTCGGTCACGTTGCATCCGCACGCGTCCTCGACGCCGAAGAGGAGAGCGCGAGGAGGAGACGACCATGTTTTGAGATCAACGGCGACGCGTCTCGTTAGAGACGAGGGAGTAGTCGAGATCAGGTCTAAGAGAAGCCAAGCACGTGCTTTCCGGATAAACAGTATACTGTACTACTCAATGAAAAATAAAAAATGTCAGTGAGGCAGAAAAACTCGCCCGCACACGTTAACGCGTGAGCCGTTGGTATGCTTGTGAATTTCCATGGAATGTTAATTTTGTGTCCAGGAAAGAATCTAGTCCTGAAAATTTCAAGCACTACACTGGAGTTTTTTCGCACGGGAAAATGGAGCATGCTGAGTGCTGACCCGGAAATTTACATGCATGTTTTTCCTACAATTTTATTCACAGTGAAAAGTATATAAATTTGTTCTACTAAGTTCACCTTTTGAACTCGAAGGGTTACTCGTCCATTTTATTCACAATTGGAGATGTACATTCTTGCCACGTGCAATGTGCGTCTTCGCTCTTTGGTTGCAAAAATTTCACCAATCATGCAGTTCGTGAGTGATGTCGGAGCTTAGTTAGGGCAAAACTGGGTCGTGAATCGCCCAAACCAGCAGCAAAACCCTAGAGGTAAAAAAAATGTGTGGTTTGATACTTTGATTTTGCCGCAATTGCCACCATTCATTAGTATATACAGATAAGTTAATTCAGGAGCATATACAAATAAGTTAATTTTTCTTTTTTGCCGGTAACAAATAAGTTAATTGCGAGTCATTCCTCTAGTCTTGAATATTTCAAGTATGTACATACAAGTTCTTTTATTTTGCGGGGCAAGTATATACATATAAAAAAATTGCAGGGAAAAAGAATTTCTCATTACTCAAGGAGGCTTCTCAGCCATAGCCAGGTTTACAACAGAGTCCATCCCAGCAGAAAACCACACTGCAGTACGAGGGGTATATACATATAAATTAATTCATGAAAGTTTCTTGTCTATTCTCACATCCAATTTCAAAGCCTAGAAAAGGAGTGTTGCATCATAGTTATTTCCGAAGAGCTACAAGATTTTCTAAGAGCTTTGATAGTCTGCTAGTCCAATTAATCTAACACGGAGAAAAAAAATAAACCCCTCAATGTCAGACATATGAACTCTGACGACAATGTACGTACGTAACACCAAAGACCCTATGCCCGAGAAATTGCATGGCCATGTTACACAACCTCGACAGGCCCACTGTTTTGGCGAAAAAGGCTTCCGTCCCACTTTATATATAAAGCAACACACCCAAACTGATACATGGTGATGAGGAGCACTCTAGCTAGACTTCAGTGAGCTGAATTTTAGTTTTGTGGCCAGTCAATTTTCTGGGCCTTGGATTGTGCTTTAAGATTTATGTAGTTTTTCTTTTTTCTGTCACTTTTTGCTGGTCGTACTGGGCTGTTTGGATTCGACTGGCCCCCTATTTTGGGTCAGTCGATTTCCTTCTTGGGCTGTATTTTGGTGTGTGTGCATGCTTTTTTCCATGTGTTTGCTTTTTTTTTTCTGCACGTGTATGCTTTTATTTTTTTTATTTTTCAGTTGAGTTTTTTTTCTTTACATGTATTTTCGGATGTTGAGTATGTGTAAATGTATACATGCAAGTACTACAGGTTTAAATTACATCAGAGTACGGAAACTTCACTCTTATATATTTATTCTACATATTATCAAAAGTGCATTTTTGTGCTAATTGTGTGAATTTGTTTTCTTTATTCTTTAAGGGTAATACCAATGCTAATTGTTTTGTGCTATTTTTTTGCTAATTAGATACATTTTCCTATTATTATGTATATGTATGCACAAAAGTACGGTACAATCTGTGTGTAAATTATACTAGACTACTAAAGTTGCATTATTATATGTGTGTTCGCTGCATATTATAAAAAGTGCAATTTCACTGTAAAATTGTGTGCAAGTTGTTCTTTATTTTCTTTCTTCTTAAGAGTAATACCAATGCCACTAATTTATTCTCTCTTAGAAATTTTATTTGTTTTGTTATGTTGAGTAAGTATACACGCAAGTTTGATACACCATGTGCGTAAATTATAGTAGAGCGCATGCACTTTATATGCTTGTTTTTTGCATATTACGAAAGTGCAAATTCAGGGCATACTTGTGTGCAAGTTATTTTTTTATTTTTCTTTCTTCTTAAAGGGTTTCATTTTCCCCTAGAAAACTTCATTATTTTGATATTGTTTTAGTTTTTATATTTTCTTTCTTCTTAAAGGGTTTCATTCTTACATAGAAAACTTCATTATTTTGTTTTAGTTTTAGTTTTTGTCTTTTTTCTTAAAGGTTTTCATTCTTCATAGAAAACTTCATTACTATTATTTTGTTTTAGTTTTTCTTTTCTTTCTTCTTAAGGGTACCAAAACTTTTTTTTTTATTTTCTTTCTCCTTAATGGGTTTCATCTTCCCTAGAAAATTTCATTATATAGTTTTCTATTTTTATTTTCTTTCTCTTAAAGGTTTTTATCTTCCCTAGAAAAATTGTTATTTTGTTTTCATTTAATTTAATTTTATTTCATTTTAACGGTATACCAATATCGTTCCCTATTATGTGGCTATTCTTTCTATTATAAAAAGCGCAATTTTTGTGTAAAATGTGTGCAATTTTTTAATTATTATTTTCATAATGTTCTTCTTAAAAGGAATACGAACACCAATAATTCATTCATTCTTAGAACACCTTCATTTTTTATTTCCGCGTGCGGTATACACCGAAATACTATACAATATGTGTGTAAATGACAATTATCTGTATATTGTCTGCAATTTTTTTATTATATGTTTTAGCTTTGTTTTCATTTTCTTTCTTCTTAAAGGGTAAACTAATGCCATTGATTCATTCTCCTTAGAAAACTTATAGTTTGATTTGTTTTATTTTTTATTTCAATTTCTTTCTTCTTCAAGGATAATACAATGCCACTAATTCATTCTTCCTTAAAAAACTTCTTTCGTTGCAAAATTCCACTATTATATGCTTATTCTTGCATATTATAAAGAGGAATTTCTGTGTGTTTTTTTCATTATGTGTTTTTATTTGTTTCACTTTCTTTCTTCTTAGGGTAATGACAATGCCACTAATTCATTCTCCCTTAGAAAACTTCATGCTTATTTTTATTTTTATTTAGTTTCTATTTTTATTTGTCTCTTCTTTAAGGGTAGCAACAACTCCACTAATTCATTCCTTCTTATGAAACTTCCGTTTTGTGAAAATCCCCTATTATAATCTTATTTTTTGCATTCATAAAAAAGCGCAATATCTGTGTATGTAGTGTGCAAGTTTGTTCATTATTTGTTTTAATGTGTTTCATTTTCTTCTTCTTAAAGAGTAATACCAATGCGACTAGTTCATTCTCCCTTAGAAAACTTTTATGTTTTGATTTTATTTTAGTTTCTTTTTTCATTCTAGCCTTCTCAAAGGGTTATACCTATGCCACTAATTCATTCTCCCTTAGAAAACTCCATTATTTTGATTTGGTTTAAGTTTTTATTTCATTGTCCTTCTTCTTTATGAGTAATACTGATGCCACCAAGTCATTCCCTCTTAGGAACCTTTTTTTGCGGAAGTTCCACTATTCTACATTTATTCTTGCATATTATAAAAGATCGCAATTCATTTGTAAATTGTGTGCAAATTTTGTCCGTGTTTTGTTTATCTTCATTTTCTTTCTTCTTAAAGGGTAATACTAACGCCACTGATTCATTATTTCTTAGAAAACTTCATATTTTGATTTTGTTTGATTTTTTATTTCATTTTTTCTTCTTGAAGGACAATACCAATGGTCTTAATTCATTCCTTCTAATAAAAAAATCTTGAAAACTACACTACTATATGCTTATTATTGCATATTATTAAAAACACAATTTATTTCATTATTTTTTATTTTAGTTTTATTTTATTTTCTTACCATTGCTTCGAATTTATTCCTATTTAGAAAGCATTTTTTGTTTAAGTTTTATTTTAGTTTTTTTTCAGACAATTTAGTTTTATTTTAGTGCAATAGTATAGGACAGTCAAAATCTGGTGCGTGGCCTTCTGCCCAAGGCCCGACTTTGTTATGATCCAGAAGGAGTTAATCTATCATGAGATCAAAACTTCCAATAGACTAAAATTCAGTGACGATGTTGCCTTTTTGTACTGTCATAGGAAAGGACTGTAGTAAATAGCCCATGAACTTGCAGCCTCTTTGATGTGACCAGCAGTGCAAAAAGAGATGAAGTTACTAATTCAAATATTTTGACAGTCGGTCAAATTACAATGCGAGTACCATCGCCGGAACCACGAGCTGAAGAAGTCAAGCCTAATTTTCGTACTCCGAGTTGGACGCTGGTGGGTGCTATTCCAATTCAACTAGCGTAGCTGATTCGGTCTTGTTTTGGTAAGAAAAAGAGTCCTGGTTTGGTTTTGTGATCCTAGTGATCAGCGTGGCCGTATAGTTAATTAGTGGAATCCTTAGTTAGTTTGTTTCTTTCAACTAGGAAACCGTGTGGTGTTAGATAAAGGAAGTACTAGTAGATTTCCTTGCGTGAGTTAAAAGAGTCCTATTCGGTTTTGGTTCCGTGCCTGCGCGCACGCTTATAAATAAAGGCTTCGGCCGTGTACTGAGGCCAGATTAGTTTTTACGTGAGTTGAATAAAAAGTCAGAAAACGTCCCATGTCAGGAGACACCAAATATTGTGTTTGCTTTTGCTGATCCAGGTTGGATTTTGTCGTTGCTACGCGTGGAGTTGATTCAGTCTGCTCGACGCCAGTTTTTGATCTGACGATCTTGCATCTTTGCTTGGCCGGAATTTCTTGTGCTGCTGCCAGTATCATGAAAGATCGGACCGACGAACGACTCACATGTAGTCGAGTCTATATCACTCTTTGGTGCTGATCGCACTAGGCCCAGGCAGGCTTGGCTGAATGCTTTGCCAGCTGTTTTTTTAGGGGTATAGCTAAGCTTTATTGATCATAAACCACTTGAAGTGGTATACAAAAAAGATCATGGAGATGAATCAACCAAAGGTGTCGTCCCTGATCAAGAGTGTTTGAAAACTTAGCTAACCTATCTGCATCGGTATTTGATGCGCGACCTTCAAGAGTAAACTTGCAATTAACTAAATTAGCTCGCTGCTTAATTTCGCTAATGATACAACCGTAATTGCTATTAGTTCCTCTCTTAATGCCGTTCGCCACCTGCTTTGTGTCTAAAGCGATTATGAAGTTTTGGATCGTCAAGTCCTTTGCTAAAGCCAAAGCTTCTCTACATGCCATTGCTTCGAGTGTAGCGACATCAGTGATCCCCGGAATAACCAGAGAGGAGCTGCTCATATATAGTCCATCCTCACCGCGGCACACTGCAGATGCAACTCCTCTCATCTCAGATTTTGCCACACTTGCATCGACATGGATTTTGGCAAACCCGGAGGTGGTGCCCTTGGCTTTGCCGTTGTTCTTCTACTCTTAGCTGACTCCCTTGCCTCCTTTTGTGTTGACATCTCTAGTTCAACAATAAATTTTTTAACGAACTCATATGTAGCCGAGGGACTTTGATAAATCTTTTCATGTATAATTTTTCTTCGTGCCCACCATATTGCCCACAAGGTGACTGACAACTTGACAAAAGCCTCATGTGATAATGTATCAAATATCGCAAAGAACCACTGCTTGGCACTCGGTTCAGTAGTCTCGCATAAGTGTTCAGCCAACTCACCATAGACAAGCGCCCAGACGCACTTTGCCATGGTGAACTTAAGCAACGAGTGTCTCCAGGAGTCCGCCGCACCACACAAAGCGCAAGTGCTAGTAGTGGACATTTTTCTATGAGCCCATACATCCTCGGTTGGTAATGAGTGTTTTCCAGCTGTTGTACGCATGAGTTTGGGGCTTTGGGCAGCATGTTTGGTGAACCTGAAAGTTAACAAAATGTTTTTTCTCTGGCCTAAGAAAAATTGACCGACTCAAATTATAATTTCAGTCGTGTTAGTCGCTCCCGATGAGAAGAACCTCTTACAAAGCAGATCAAAAGATAGCAAGAAATACAGAAGAATCCGCACTCTATTACAAAGCATCCTAAACTACTGACAGGGAGGACTACTAGCCACCAGGGAAAATCGCTGAACCTCATTCCGCTACTCTTATCAAGCTGTCGTCAGAGAGGGCCTCCGGATCGTGGATCCCAAACCTGCAAGCGGACAGCGGCGCCAGCGAAGAACCGTGTAGAAGATACAGAGGCAAGTGCAACCGACGGGCTCACTGATTTTCTGCGTACTTAGAGCATCTATAGTCGGGCGCTCTATAGTCGGGCGCCCCAAACTGGCCTCAAATGCCCGAGCGGCCCGTCGGGTCACTGACCGGTCACGAAAATCTGACCTATATGGGCCTCAAACGTCCGGACTGACCGGCACCCCTCATATCCAGCCCAATTATGGGGCGGATATGAGGGAGCCCGGGCGTGTCCGCCACGTAGGACTGACGATGGGTCCCACGCGGAATCGCCAGGAAACCCGGCGGTTCGACAGACGCCTCCTCCGTCGCCGCGGTGTGAACGCTGCGTAGCGCCGCTCTGGCTCGCCGCCTGAGGCAAAATCTGGCTATTTAAGCCGACCAACGTCCCCCAACCCTAGCCCATCCACCTCCTCCCTCTCAGCGCCGCTAGCCAAGCCCGTTCGCCTCCTCTCTCCTGCTCTCCCACACTCTCTGGCATCGTCATGGTCCGGCAGAAGATCACCACATACGCTATGCTCACGCCGGAGCGCCGGAGGCAGATCGCGGAGGAGATCCAGGCAAGGCTCGCCGCCCGCATCGCTGCCGGACTGCCTCCGAACTCGCCGAAGTCGGAGGAGGAGGAGGAGCAGCAGCCGGAGGAGGAGGAGGAGGGAGAGCAGTTGTCGGAGCCGATGGAGGTGGTGGATCCGAAGGAGGACAGGGCGGAGCAGCCTGCTCCGGGGTTTAACATGGCGGAGGCGGAGGCTGAGTTCGCCGTTGCCCAAGCCGCGGAGATGGCGGAGCAGCAGGCCATCCTGGAGTCCATCCAGGACGAGGCCTACGTGGAGGCCAACCGGCAGGTCCTCCGGCAGGAGTAGGCGACGTCCAACGTGCTCTTCGCCGACCTCGACACGAAGATAAAGGAGGAGATGGCCGGAGCTGCAGCTGCTGCCCATGTACCCTGAGTCGGGCACGGAGATAGTCGACATCTCCGACGAGGAGTAGCTAGGTGATTTACGTAGTACGTAGGTTTTTTCGTTTGCATGCTTTTGTATGAATTTAAGAATCTAGTATGAGATGTCCGGATGCAGTTGTGCTAATTTGAGGCGTGCCCGATCACTCCCCCAAACGCGTCCGCGTCTGCGAGCGTTTGAAGGTCATATTTGTCATACGCCGTAGATGCTTTTACACTGGTCAGTTAGGGCGTGTTTGGTTTCTTGCCTCACACCTGCATCGCACCCACCATGCAATTTTCGCAATGTTTGGTAGGCTGCACATCGTTCTGGGCCAGGCCCGACTGATGCAAAATAGGCCCCCCAGCCAGGCTGAGCTCGCACGCAAGTTCGGCCATTTCCGCGAGCTTGCATCCGCGCGAGCACCCACGCTTGCACCCACGCGAGCAAATAGGGCTAGGGTTTCTCTCCCTATCGATTCACACCCGCATTCGTGCCGCTCTCCCCACCCCTCTCCTCTCTCCTGCGAACGGATCTCGCTGCCCCATCGCCTCGTGGGCACGTCGCCGGCGCGCATCCTCTCCGCGCAGAGGTTGAACTCTCCTCCTCCCATCCCTCTTCCATCTGTCCCCATCCCTCTCGGATCCCTCTCATCTCTCTCTGCCCCTTCCGCTGCTGCTTCTACTGATGCGGATGTGAGTAGGCGGTTAGGCGGGGTGCTGCCGTTCTCTGCACGCGTTTTGGTCGGAGCCAAGCTCCCGGCCATGGCCGCCGTGGCCGGCGCGGGCGCGTTTAGGTCGGAGCCGAGCTCCCAGCCATGGCCGCCGTGGCCATGGGAGCTGCTCCCCTCGCTCATGTACAGGCACGGGCACCCACACGCACACATGCGTGTGCTCGCGCGTTCACCCCTGCCCTCCACGCAGATGCAACCCACTGCCGGGATGCACATGCATCCCGTTGAAGGAAATATGTCCTAGAGGCAATAATAAAGTTGTTATTTATATTTCCTTATATCATGATAAATGTTTATTATTCATGCTAGAATTGTATTAACCAGAAACTTGATACATGTGTGAATACATAGACAAAACACCGAGTCCCTAGTAAGCCTCTACTAGACTAGCTCGTTGATCAAAGATGGTTAAGTTTCCTAACCATAGACATGTGTTGTCATTTGATGAACGGGATCACATCATTAGGAGAATGATGTGATGAACAAGACCCATCCATTAGCTTAGCATTATGATCGTTAAGTTTTATTGCTATTGCTTTCTTCATGACTTATACATATTCCTTTGACTATGAGATTATGCAACTCCCGAATACCGGAGGAACACCTTGTGTGCTATCAAACGTCACAACGTAACTGGGTGATTATAAAGATGCTCTACAGGTGTCTCCGAAGGTGTTTGTTGGGTTGGCATAGATCGAGATTATGATTTGTCACTCCGAGTATCGGAGAGGTATCTCTGGGCCCTCTCGGTAATGCACATCGTGACAAGCCTTGCAAGGAATGTGACTAATGAGTTAGTTACGGGATGATGCATTACGGAGTAAAGAGACTTGCCAGTAACGAGATTGAACTAGGTATGAAGATACCGACGATCGAATCTTAGGCAAGTAACATACCAATGACAAAGGGAATAACGTATGTTGTCATTGCGGTTTGACTGATAAAGATCTTCGTAGAATATGTAGGAACCAATATGAGCATCCAGGTTCCGCTATTGGTTATTGACCGGAGATGTGTCTCGGTCATGTCTACATAGTTCTCGAACCCGTAGGGTCCGCACACTTAACGTTCGATGACGATTTGTATTATGAGTTATGAGTTTTGGTGACCGAAGATTGTTCGGAGTCCCGGATGAGATCACGGACATGACGAGGAGTCTCAAAATGGTAGAGAGGTAAATATTGATATATTGGACGATAGTATTCGGACATCGGAATGGTTCCGGAGTGTTTCGGGTATTTTTCGGAGTACCGGGAGGTTACCGGAACCCCCCGGGGGAAATAATGGGCCTCATGGGCCATAGGGGAGAGGCAAGGCAGGCCACAAGGAGGTGGCGCGTGCCGCCCCCATTGGGAGTCCGAATTGGACAAGGGGAAGGGGCGCGGCCCCCCTTTCCTTCCCCCTCTCTCTCCCCTTCCCCCTTTCCCCCTCCATGAGAAGGAAGGGGGAAACCGACTAGGACTAGGAGTCCTAGTGGGTTTCCCCCACTTGGTGCGCCCCCTAGGGCCGGCCTCCTCCCCTCTCCTCCTTTATATACGGGGGCAGGGGGGCACCCCAAAGCACATCAATTGTTCTCTTAGCCGTGTGCGATGCCCCCCTCCACAGTTTACTCCTCCGGTCATATTGTCATATTGCTTAGGCGAAGCCCTGCGCGGATCACATCACCATCACCGTCACCATGCCGTCGTGCTGACGAAACTCTCCCTCGACCCTCTGCTGGATCAAGAGTTCGAGGGACACCATCGAGCTGAACGTGTGCTGAACTCGGAGGTGCCGTACGTTCGGTGCTTGATCGGTTGGATCGCGAAGACGTTCGACTACATCAACCGCGTTAAGCTAACGCTTCCGCTTTCGGTCTACGAGGGTACGTGGACACACTCTCCCCCTCTCGTTGCTATGCATCTCCTAGATAGATCTTGTGTGAGCGTAGGATTTTTTTTGAAATTACATGCTACGTTTCCCAACAGTGGCATCCGAGCCAGGTCTATGCGTAGATGATATACACAAGTAGAACACAAAGAGTTGTGGGTGATGATAGTCATACTGCTTACCACCAACGCCTTATTTTGATTCGGCGGTATTGTTGGATGAAGCGGCCCGGACCAACCTTACATGACCACGTTCATGAGACCGGTTCCACTGACAGACATGCAACTTGTTTTGCATAAAGGTGGCTGGCGAGTGTCTGTTTCTCCAACTTTAGTTGAATCGAATTTGACTACGGCCGGTCCTTGTTGAAGGTTAAAACAGCAAACTTGACGAAACATCGTTGTGGTTTTGATGCGTAGGTAAGAACGGTTCTTACTAGAAGCCCGTAGCAGGCACGTAAAACTTGCAACAACAAAGTAGAGGACGTCTAACTTGTTTTTGCAGGGCATGTTGTGATGTGATATGGTCAAGACATGATGTGATATACGTTATTGTCTGAGATGATCATGTTTTGTAAAAGTTATCGGCAACTGGCATGAGCCTTATGGTTGTCGCTTTATTGTATGAAATGCAATCGCCATGTAATTGCTTTACTTTATCACTATGCGTTAGCGATAGTTGTAGAAGCAATCGTTGGCGAGACGACAACGACGCTACGATGGAGATCAAGGTGTCAAGCCGGTGACGATGGAGTTCATGACGGTGCTTTGGAGATGGAGATCAAAGGCACAAGATGATGATGGCCATATCATGTCACATATTTTGATTGCATGTGATGTTTATTTTTTATGCATCTTATTTTGCTTAGTACGGTGGTAGCATTAATTATAAGATGATCCCTCACTAAAATTTCAAGGTATAAGTGTTCTCCCTGAGTATGCACCGTTCCGACAGTTCGTCATGCCGAGACACCACGTGATGATCAGGTGTGATAAGCTCTACGTTCACATACAACGGGTGCAAGACAGTTTTGCACATGCGGAATACTCGGGTTAAACTTGACGAGCCTAGCATGTACAGACATGGCCTCGAGCGTGAATCATATAGTAGATATGATCAACATAGAGATGTTCACCATTGAAAACTACTCCATCTCACGTGATGATCGGACATGGTTTAGTTTATATGGATCACGTGATCATTTAGATGACTCGAGGGATGTCTATCTAAGTGGGAGTTCTTAAGTAATATGATTAATTGAACTTAATTTATCATGAACTTAGTTCTGATAGTTTTTGCATATCTATGTTGTAGATCAATGGCCCGTGCTACCGTTCCCTTGAATTTTAATGCGTTCCTAGAGAAAGCTAAGTTGAAAGATGATGGTAGCAACTACACGGACTGGGTCCGTAACTTGAGGATTATCCTCATTGCTGCACAGAAGAATTATGTCCTTGATGCACCGCTGGGTGAAAGGCCTACTGCAGGAGCAGATGCTGATGTTATGAACGTCTGGCAAGCTCGATCTAATGACTACTCGATAGTTCAGTGTGCCATGCTTTACGGCTTAGAATCGGGACTTCAAAGACGTTTTGAACGTCATGGACCATATGAGATGTTCCAGGAATTGAAGTTAATATTTCAAGCAAATGCCCGAGTTGAGAGATATGAAGTCTCCAACAAGTTCTATAGCTGCAAGATGGAGGAGAACAGTTCTGTCAGTGAACACATACTCAGAATGTCTGGATATCATAATCACTTGACTCAGCTGGGAGTTAATCTTCCGGATGATAGTGTTATTGACAGAGTTCTTCAATCACTGCCACCAAGCTACAAAGGCTTCATGATGAACTATAACATGCAAGGGATGGATAAGATAATTCCCGAGCTCTTCGCTATGCTCATAGCTGCGGGGGTAGAAATCAAGAAGGAGCATCAAGTGTTGATGGTTAACAAGACCACTAGTTTCAAGAAAAAGGGCAAAGGAAAGAAGGGGAACTTCAAGAAGAATGGCAAGCAAGTTGCCACTCCCGGGAAGAAGCCCAAGTCTGGACCTAAGCCTAAAACTGAGTGCTTCTGCTGCAAAGGGACTGGACACTGGAAGCGGAACTGCCCCAAGTATTTGGCGGATAAGAAGGATGGCAAAGTGAACAAAGGTATATTTGATATACATGTTATTGATGTGTACCTTACTAATGCTCGTAGTAGCACCTGGGTATTTGATATTGGTTCTGTTGCTCATATTTGCAACTCGAAATAGGGGCTACGGATTAAACGAAGATTGGCTAAGGATGAGGTGACGATGCGCGTCGGAAATGGTTGCAAGGTCGATGTGATCGCCGTCGGCACGCTACCTCTACATCTACCCTCGGGATTAATTTTAGACCTAAATAACTGTTATTTGGTGCCAGCGTTGAGCATGAACATTATATCTGGATCTTGTTTGATCCGAGATGGTTATTCATTTAAATCAGAGAATAATGGTTGTTCTATTTATATGAGTAATATCTTTTATGGTCATGCACCCTTGAAGAGTGGTCTATTTTTGTTGAATCTCGATCGTGGTGATACACATATTCATAATATTGATACCAAAAGATGCAAAGTTGATAATGATAGTGCAACATATTTGTGGCACTGCCGTTTAGGTCATATTGGTGTAAAGTGCATGAAGAAACTCCATGCAGATGGGCTTTTGGAATCACTTGATTATGAATCATTTGATACTTGCGAACCATGCCTCATGGGCAAGATGACTAAAACTCCGTTCTCTGGAACAATGGAGCGAGCTAATGACTTATTGGAAATAATACATACCGATGTATGCGGTCCGATGAGTGTTGAAGCTCGCGGCGGGTATCATTATTTTCTGACCTTCACAGATGATTTGAGCAGATATGGGTATATCTACTTAATGAAACATAAGTCTGAAACATTTGAAAAGTTCAAAGAATTTCAGAGTGAAGTGGAAAATCATCGTAACAAGAAAATAAAGTTTCTACGATCTGATCGCGGAGGCGAATATTTGAGTTATGAGTTTGGTCTTTATTTAAAACAATGTGGAATAGTTTCACAATTCACGCCACCTGGAACACCATAGCGTAATGGTGTGTCCGAACGTCGTAACCGTACTTTATTAGATATGGTGCGATCTATGATGTCTCTTACCGATTTACCACTATCATTTTGGGGTTATGCATTAGAGACAGCTGCATTCACGTTAAATAGGGCACCATCTAAATCCGTTGAGATGACATCGTATGAACTATGGTTTGGCAAGAAACCTAAGCTGTCGTTTCTTAAAGTTTGGGGTTGCGATGCTTATGTGAAAAAGCTTCTGCCTGATAAGCTCGAACCCAAATCGGAGAAGTGCGTCTTCATAGGATACCCAAAAGAAACTGTTGGGTACACCTTCTATCACAGATCCGAAGGCAGGATCTTTGTTGCTAAGAATGGATCCTTTCTAGAGAAGGAGTTTCTCTCGAAAGAAGTGAGTGGGAGGAAAGTAGAACTTGATGAGGTAATTGTACCTTCTCGCGAATTAGAGAATAGCTCATCACAGAAAATAGTTCCCGTGATGCCAACACCAATTAGTGAGGAAGCTAATGATGATGATCATGAAACTTCAGATCAAGTTACTACCGAACCTCGTAGGTCAACCAGAGTACGTTCTGCACCAGAGTGGTACGGTAATCCTGTTCTGGAAGTCAGGTTACTAGACCATGACGAACCTACGAACTATGAGGAAGCGATGATGAGCCCAGATTCCGCGAAATGGCTTGAGGCCATGAAATCTGAGAAGGGATCCATGTATGAGAACAAAGTGTCGACAAGCCATAGAGAATAAATGGATCTTCAAGAAGAAGACTGACGCTGACGGTAATGTTACTGTCTACAAAGCTTGACTTGTTGCGAAAGGTTTTCGACAAGTTCAAGGGGTTGACTACGATGAGACCTTCTCACCTGTAGCGATGCTTAAGTCTGTCCGAATCATGTTAGCAATTGCCGCATTTTATGATTATGAAATCTGGCAAATGGACGTCAAAACTACATTCCTTAATGGATTTCTCAAAGAAGAGTTGTATATGATGCAACCAGAAGGTTTTGTCGATCCTAAAGGTGCTAATAAAGTGTGCAAGCTCCAGCGATCCATTTATGGACTAGTGCAAGCCTCTCAGAGTTGGAATATACGCTTTGATAGTGTGATCAAAGCATATGGTTTTATACAGACTTTTGGAGAAGCCTGTATTTACAAGAAAGTGAGTGGGAGCTCTGTAGCATTTCTAATATTATATGTGGATGATATATTGTTGATTGGAAATGATATAGAATTTCTGGATAGCATAAAAGGATACTTGAATAAGAATTTTTCAATGAAAGACCTCGGTGAAGCTGCTTATATATTGGGCATCAAGATCTATAGGGATAGATCAAGACGCTTAATAGGACTTTCACAAAGCACATACCTTGATAAAGTTTTGAAGAAGTTCAAAATGGATCAGTCAAAGAAAGGGTTCTTGCCTGTGTTGCAAGGTGTGAAGTTGAGTAAGACTCAATGCCCGACCACTACAGAAGATAGAGAGAAATGAAAGTCATTCCCTATGCCTCAGCCATAGGTTCTATCATGTATGCTATGCTGTGTACCAGACCTGATGTGTGCCTTGCCATAAGTTTGGCAGGGAGGTACCAAAGTAATCCAGGAGTGGATCACTGGACAGCGGTCAAGAACATCCTGAAATACCTGAAAAGGACTAAGGATATGTTTCTCGTTTATGGAGGTGACAAAGAGCTCGTCGTAAATGGTTACGTTAATGCTAGCTTTGACACTGATCCGGATGACTCTAAGTCACAAACCAGATACATATTTATATTGAATGGTGGAGCTGTCAGTTGGTGCAGTTCCAAGCAAAGCGTCGTGGTGGGATCTACGTGTGAAGCGGAGTACATAGCTACTTCAGAAGCAGCAAATGAAGGAGTCTGGATGAAGGAGTTCATATCCGATCTAGGTGTAATACCTAGTGCATCGGGTCCAATGAAAATCTTTTGTGACAATACTGGAGCAATTGCCTTAGCAAAGGAATCCAGATTTCACAAGAGAACCAAACACATCAAGAGACGCTTCAACTCCATCCGCGATCAAGTCAAGGAGGGAGACATAGAGATTTGCAAAATACATACGGATCTGAATGTTGCAGACCCGTTGACTAAGCCTCTTCCACGAGCAAAACATGATCAGCACCAAGACTCCATGGGTGTTAGAATCATTACTATGTAATCTAGATTATTGACTCTAGTGCAAGTGGGAGACTGAAGGAAATATGCCCTAGAGGCAATAATAAAGTTGTTAATTATATTTCCTTATATCATGATAAATGTTTATTATTCATGCTAGAATTGTATTAACTGGAAACATGATACATGTGTGAATACATAGACAAAACACCGAGTTCCTAGTAAGCCTCTACTAGACTAGCTCGTTGATCAAAGATGGTTAAGTTTCCTAACCATAGACATGTGTTGTCATTTGATGAACGGGATCACATCATTAGGAGAATGATGTGATGGACAAGACCCATCCGGTAGCTTAGCATTATGATCGTTAAGTTTTATTGCTATTGCTTTCTTCATGACTTATACATATTCCTTTGACTATGAGATTATGCAACTCCCGAATACCGGAGGAACACCTTGTGTGCTATCAAACGTCACAACGTAACTGGGTGATTATAAAGATGCTCTACAGGTGTCTCCGAAGGTGTTTGTTGGGTTGGCATAGATCGAGATTAGGATTTGTCACTCCGAGTATCGGAGAGGTATCTCTGGGCCCTCTCGGTAATGCACACGTGACAAGCCTTGCAAGCAATGTGACTAATGAGTTAGTTACGAGATGATGCATTACGGAATGAGTAAAGAGACTTGCCGGTAATTAGATTGAACTAGGTATGAAGATACCGACGATCGAATCTCGGGCAAGTAACATACCGATGACAAAGGGAATAACGTATGTTGTCATTGCAGTTTGACCGATAAAGATCTTTGTAGAATATGTGGGAACCAATATGAGCATCCAGGTTCCGCTGTTGGTTATTGACCAGAGATGTGTCTCGGTCATGTCTACATAGTTCTCGAACCCGTAGGGTCCGCACGCTTAACGTTCGATGACGATTTGTATTATGAGTTATGTGTTTTGGTGACCGAAGATTGTTCAGAGTCCCGGATGAGATCACGGACATGACGAGGAGTCTCGAAATGGTCGAGAGGTAAAGATTGATATATTGGACAAATAGTATTCGGACATCGGAATGGTTCCGGAGTGTTTCGGGTATTTTTCGGAGTACCGGGAGGTTACCGGAACCCCCCGGGGGAAATAATGGGCCTCATGGGCCATAGGGGAGAGGCAAGGCAGGCCACAAGGAGGTGGCGCACGCCCCCCCCATGGGGAGTCCGAATTGGACAAGGGGAGGGGCGCGGCCCCCCTTTCCTTTCCCCTCTCTCTCCCCTTCCCCCTTTCCCCCTCCATGAGAAGGAAGGGGGAAACCGACTAGGACTAGGAGTCCTAGTGGGTTTCCCTCACTTGGCGCGCCCCCTAGGGCCGGCCTCCTTCCCTCTCCTCCTTTATATACGGGGGTAGAGGGGCACCCCAAAGCACATCAATTGTTCTCTTAGCCGTGTGCGTAGCCCCCCTCCACAGTTTACTCCTCCGGTCATATTGTCGTAGTGCTTAGGCGAAGCCCTGCGCGGATCACATCACCATCACCGTCACCATGCCGTCGTGCTGACGAAACTCTCCCTCGAACCTCTGCTGGATCAAGAGTTCGAGGGATGTCATCGAGCTGAACGTGTGCTGAACTTGGAGGTGCCGTACGTTCGGTGCTTGATCGGTTGGATCGCGAAGACGTTCGACTACATCAACCGCGTTAAGCTAACGCTTCCGCTTTCAGTCTACGAGGGTACGTGGACACACTCTTCCCCTCTCGTTGCTATGCATCTCCTAGATAGATCTTGCGTGAGCGTAGGATTTTTTTTGAAATTACATGCTACGTTTCCCAACACCCGTCGCTCCTGTACGGGCCCTGTCCTGAACCTCCTCTCCTAGATCTGTGTGATTAGCATGCATCTATGTGAGCTATTGGGCTAGTAATTTTTTTGATTATCATGGATCTATGTGAGCTAACTTGTGGAAATTAGAAGGAATCAGTAGGTAGGAAAGAATAGTGCATATATTTGTGAGCTAATTTTTTTTATTATCATAGATCTATGTGAGTTAACTTCCTGAACAATTTGTTCATATATTTTATTTTGTTTTGATGATGCAAATGATGTCAATATTATCAGTTCCCATGCCTTTATTAATTTATAAATATGTGCTGAATTTATATAGATGGATGACGACGGCAAGACTCGAGATACGCTGATAGTGCAAGCTGCTGGTTTGGTTGCTGTTTTGTGTGCCTATATGGCCACAATAACTACAAGGGCTAGAATTAGAAACTATCGTGCTCCAATTCGTTACGTTATGCTTGAGAGAGACATAGCTAGGTTGTCTAATCTACGTTTTATCTATGAAACCAATGATATAAATTGCCATGACCTACTAAGGATGAACAGGGCCCCATTTTATAACTTGTGTAACTTGTTCCGTGATCGGAAATTGTTGGAAGACAACATTCATACCTGCATTGAGGAGCAGCTTGCGATGTTCCTTCTTGTAGTTGGGCACAACCATAGGTTTAGGGCAATGAAACCCATATTTAGGAGGTCAATTGAAGTAATCAGTCGATACTTCAAGGCAGTTTTATATGCAATTGGGGAGTTGCGTGATGAGATGATCCAGTCCCCTTCCAATGAAGTTCATCCAAAAGTCCTACACAGTAGGTGCTTCTATCCCTACTTTAAGGTAATACTTTACCATTTAGAATTCTATGGACATGCCGGATAACCCATATTTTACAAAAATATACCTCACCTGTTCTCTTAGGACTGTGTTGGTGCAATTGATGGCACCCATGTCATATTGCTGGAGGAAGAGCACTACATGGGCCATATCAAGGTTTGTACTAGCTTTTATTGGCTCATCAGTAGCTATTTAATTACATATGCTCATATAGAATTACTTATGCTTCATGTAGGACCATCCCAAAGATGTTGAGTACCTCAATGTGCCTTTAGAGAATTATGTTCAGATGCTTGCTATCTTTGGAAGTGGTATTGCTACAGGAAGGTATGCAATGACATCTAATGAGGCTCTTGGGGTTCCTTCAATGGTGGGAACCTCCTCATCATTTGTAAACCTTGAAGCTTGTGGTTCTGAATTTGTTGTTGATGGGAATGAACCTGGCTTGAGTGCTACTGCTGCTGCTCATGGGGAAGCTGCTGCTGCTGCTCATGGGAAGGAACCATGTAAGGATGCTTCTAGCTCCACTGGCAAAAGGAAGAGGGCTAGCTTGATGAGTGAAGAAGAAGTTTTGGTCATGAGCAACATGTCCGAAGCAGTCCGTGAAGTTGCTATTGCTATCAAGTCCACCGGAGAGGCACATCCTAAACTTTATGATGCTGTCATGGAGCTCCCTGGTTTTACCGAGGATGATCTGTTGATTGTCTTGGATTATCTCAATGAGAACGCCAACAGGGCTAGGAGCCACTCATTCGTGCAGATGTCAGAGACTCGTCGTACTCGTTGGGTCATGCACCACCTCTCCAAGGTCAACGGTGGAGTGCCCAAGGATGGAGTGCCCATGCCTAAGGAAGGACTGCCCAAGGATGGAGTGCCTGTGACCAGCGATGAAGTGCCCAAGGGTGGAGTGTGAGCAAATATGTGCTAATTCACCTAACGAAGCTAACCATATTTTATTGTATTTGGTCAGAAAAACCATGCCCCTATATATGTGAAGGAATGTAACATGGACCTTATGTTATGATCCTTTGTTGGCCTGTAATATGGACAATATGAATTTGTGGCTATCTAATATGTGAACTCTAGGATGTGCTGAACTGTAATATGGATCATATGAATTTATGGCTCTATAATATGTGGACTCTTAAGATGTACTTGCACTGGGTACCTGATTTATGTGCACTCTCTATTATCCTGATGCATTTCTTTAGCTATTTTGTGCCATAAATTGCTTATGTGTATATAAACTGCTTATATACTTGTACAAACAGCAAAGATGTTGCTAAAATTTTGTTTTTCTTACTTCAATCATCTCTGCAATTTTGAAGACATGTGAATATATATTCTTTTATTACTTCAATCAGCAAAGCTATCTAGTTTGGAGTGCATGTCACCAAAATTATATTCTAATTATTTTACATACATGAACAAGCACCCTAGAGTCAGATTCCACATCATACAGCCTACCAAACAACATATGTTGTGTGCTGCATCTCTCATACAACCACAGATGCAACAAACCAAACAAAATCTGAGCTGAGCCTGTCTCGTCTCATGCAGTACACCAAACACACATTTCAACTCATTTTTGCATGAGCTCAACCAGGCCAGCCCCAACCAAGCTCCTTTATGCAATGCATGCTAGATGCACGCAGGCAACCAAACACGCCCTTAACCGCGAGTCAACTTCCGAACGCATCCATGGCCGCACCCGTACGCCATGAAGCATGCCCGTCGCGCGGACCCACGCAGTTTAGTCCTTGGGCATATGCCTACATGTCCACGGTGGAAGCTGCTGAGCAAACTGGATCTTGCACCGTCCATTGCACGGCAGATGCTCCTCGCACGGTGGCAGGCAGAATGAAAGCTCTTTCCAAGAAAACCTGGAGGCGACCGCGCGAGGAGGAAAGCAGGCAACCATGGGTATTTAAAAAAAAGTAGGCAACCATGGGCGGGCCACGGGCGGGTCTGCTTTAGAACTCGCCAAATGCGCACTTTCCGGTTCCCGTGCGGCGTATCAAGGAGGCAAAGTATAGGATCAGCACCTGAAGTGCGATCATGCGATCTGGTCAGCAAGACAATTGGATGCATATCTCATGGTACAAATTGAGCATAGGTGGGATTGATGGTTTCTCTTGCATTGGAGCCCTTATACTTTGACATTTTAGTACTCTTAGCGATACTCACTTGACGTTGTTTGAAATTGATAGACCAAGTAAGTTTCTACATAATGTTGTGCATACTTTACAAAATAATATATCTACAGAAAGTAAATTACAAGTAAAATATTTTTTTGCGAGTATAATTACAAGTAAAATATGAATCCACAAAACCATCATGTCTTTTTTTTCCTTTTGTTGTTCAGGCTGTACAGCTTTGCAAACTAATTTGACTTTCAAAATTGTCTAATAGGATAACTAGATTTGGTACAATTCTTTTGTCACATGGGGAGATTGCTTGATATTCTTCACTGAAGCAAAATGAACAATAAAAAATAGAGGATATTTAAAATATGCGTGTCCTCTTTTCATGGAAACATTCTTGGTTTAAAAACTTAAAAATTGGTACAAAAACATAATCAAAACAGTTCTCTCTACACAGTTCCAAACAAAATTTACAGAAAAGAAGATTTCACGGTGCCAATTCACCAAAAAGAAGATTAGTTCCCCACAAAAAAAGAAGAAGATTAGTTGCCTAAAAATTCAGGAGCACATGCACATCTACAAACAAGAAATTTTCACTGTATAACATATACAGACAAAGAAGATTCTTGTCTCAAAATTGAAGAACTGAGGAGGCTTGATGTGGAATGAGATGAGCGTGCAGAGAAGCCCTTCTCCAGACAGTCGGCCATATTCGGCGGAGCGGCAGATCTCTACAAAACCAAAAGGGCATGTACAATGGTTGATAAGATAGTCTTATCTTAAATCTTGCATGTAATTTAGAGATGACAAAAAAATTTGTCTATAATGGATCATCTCTTAGCCTTATCTTCAATAACTAGTCATTCCTAAAAATGATGAGACATATTGTGCTAATAGATCATCTCTTGTCTTCTCTTAAATAAGAGAAGACAGGCATTTTCTTATGAGTTCTCTCTTCTCCACCTCATTATTTATCCTACGTGGCACTTCTAAGATAGCACCATTGTACATGCCCTAATAAAGCCAAAAGAGAAAATCACCTCCTACTTGTGGGCATGTCCCCTGCTTTAGGTTTCACATTGTGTAAGAGCATCTACAGTCAGATATGTCAAATATGGCCCCTCAAACACCCCCGGTCGTGTCCGCGGGCAGTGACCGGGCATGCCTCAAATTTTGCAAGTTGCATTCGGACATCTCATACTAGATTCTTAAATCCATAGAAAGACATGCAAACAAAATAAACCTATGTACTACATCGATCAACTAGCTACTCGTCGTCGGAGATGTCGACGATCTCCGTGCCTAGCTCCGGTAGCATGGGCGGCAGCTGCAGCTCCGGCCTCCTCCTCCTCTATCTCCGCGTCGATTTTGGCGAAGAGCGCGTCGGACACTGCCTGCTCCTGCCGGAGGAATGCCCGGTTGGCCTCCACATTGGCCTCATCCTGGATGGACTTCAGGATGGCCTGCTGCTCCGCCATCTCCTCTGATTGGGCGACAATGAACTCCGTGTGACGCCCCGGCTTAATCGTGCACTAATCATACACGCAAATGCACACGATCAAGCCTAAGGACTCACTTGAAGATATCACAACACAACTCTAAAACATAAATAAAGTCATACAAGCTTTATATTACAAGCCAGGGCCTCGAGGGCTCGAATACATAGCTCGATGGCATACAAGCGTCAGCAGAAGCATCAGATATCTGAGTACAGATATAAAAGAGAAACAAAAAGGCCTTTAGAAAGGCGGGGTAAAATAAAACACTACGATCGAAAGGCGTAGGCCTCCTGTCTGGGACCCTCCGATCCTACTCCTGGTCGTCGGCCAGCTCGTAGAAGTAACCACTCTCGAGGTGGTAGTAGTAGTCGTCGACAGGGCAGCTATCTCAGGGGCTCCGTCATCTAGTCGCATCAAACGGATATGGGGAAAAAAGAAAGCAAAGCAACCGTGAGTACTCATCCGAAGTACTCAGCAAGCAAGGATCTACACTACATATGCAACATTATCAAAGGGAGACTGTATATGTGGACTGGGCTGTAGAAATTCCAGAATAGAGGGGAAAGCCTAGTCCTATCGAAGACTAGCATCTTCAGCGGTCTTGCAGCAATAGAAGAGAGTAGATCATCACAGTATAATGTAGTAGTGGTTGTGTCAAGTAACAGTCTCGCCCAGAGATCCTTCCTCGACTCCCTGCGAGAAAGCGATCCCGGAGCCACATATCCAGGTATCATCTCAAGTTCTAGTTGTATCGATCGGGATACAACTCCGAGTGTCCGTTACCGTAGGACAGACTATTGATAGATGTTTTCTTCCCTGCAGGGGTGCACCAACTTACCCACCACGCTCGATTAACTCCGGCCGGACACACTTTTCTGGGTCATGCCTGGCCTCGGTCAAACGATACACCGCAACCCTGCCTACAGCTCAGCAGAGAGGTCCCCGTCGGTCTACCTCCTAAGCGCTCAGGGGTCTTGGGCCATCGCCCTGTGCACTCCGGGTCGTTGCGAGCAGGGCGAACCAGGCTCCACCACTACAGGATGGTGCCGGCCCGGCCCAGCCGCCAGGCTGAACTGGACATCTGACAGAGCTTTCGGCTGATGCTACGATGCAGAGTGCCCATAACTCTTCCCACGTGATGGTTAGTGCTATCCGGCCAAAGGCCGGCTCGGATCAAATATCCAAATCGTTAGTGGATTAGGGGCTTGCGGTAATGAGCAGAGACTCACGATCGATGTGACCCTATCGCCCTGTCTCGAGGACTTGTGGCAAGGGCTAAGAATGCCCGGCCACGCCTCGTATTCGTCTCACGGGTAACCTCCAGGTCAACCCGACATCCCATCATTCGCGGGTACCCCTCAGGGTCGACCCGCCTTTCCAAGTATCAGTTGTAAAGTCATAGTAACCATAGTAACCGTGTGTCTAACACCAAGGGGAACCCTGAGGAATCACCCTCGATGGAATTCCACCTGATGTTATCATCAAGGTGAACGAAGGAGGAATCACCCTCGAGGTCCACTCTTGAGGAGTTGCACGACAGTGTCGTTATCGGAAGTGGAGAAGGAGGAATCACCCTCGATGACCATAACCGATGAACTAACCTACAAGGTTAACATCAGAAGTGCTGATGAGGTACCACCCTTGGCACTCGATAGTAACCCAGTTGTGTCGTACAACTAAGGGGGTGATGTGCGGTGCCGGGGCCTGTCTTCGATCCCGTTGATCGGGTCTTCTGATAATCCAGCGGGGCAGTTGGGTCAAAGTGGGGTCTCTGATGGGTCGCTAACCAGCCTATACTAAGCAGTTTGGATATCAGGCAGGTATCAACAATAGTTTCAAAAACAGGCTATGCAACAGAATAGGAGCAATCAATTACAGTAGCAAAATCTAATGCAAGCATGAGAAAATAGAATGGGCGATATCGGGATGATCAAAGGGGGGGCTTGCCTAGTTGCTCGGCGGCAAAGGCAGGGTCGTCGATCTCCGGAGCTGCGTCGGTACCGGGCTCTATCGAGAGAGAAGAGGGGGAGGAAACAGATAAATACACGGCAAACATAAGCAACGCAGAGCATGCTAAGCTAACGTGCAATGCAGGGTTGCCTAAAAGCATGTCTAGGTCATATTAGTTATTTTAGGATTTAAGTTGGATTTATTAACCGGTGTATATGCACTATTCATCTACCAGAAACAGGCTAAAAGTTGCGGGTTCACCTCCGTAGAGGGTCCCGACACAGAAACAGATGGCACAGTCAGCTTCGTCTCGTCGTTCTGATCAACTTTCATGTACAAAGTTTTTCCATCTGAGCTACGGATTATTTTCTACGGATTTCTAAAGATTTTAGTGTTTTCTGGAATTATTTCAATTAATTAAATTTGAATTATCCAGAATAGTGAAAGGTGACATCAGCATGATGTAGAAGTGACGTCAGCAGTCAACTCTGGCTGACCAGATTCAAATCTGACCTGTGGGTCCAGTGGGACCCACTGGTCAGTGACTGGACTAAAATAAGCAGGATTAATTGGACTGATCTAATACTAATTATCTAGCGGGGCCCACTGTCAGTGTCTATTTAGTGTTTAAAAGTAATTAACATTTTAATCAATTATAAAACCAGTTAATTAGCGCGGGGCCCACATGTCAGTGGCCCACGCTGCACAGTCAGCAGGGTTGACCCAGTCAACCCTGACTGGTAGACCCACGGGGCCCATGGGCAGTGTCACAGGGGAGGGCCCCACCGGTGCCAGCTCAGCAGAGCCGCCGGAGCTGCTCCAGCGAGCCTCCTGCGGCGGCGACCTCGCTAGAGAGCGTCGGAATCGCGCTGTATTGAGCCGTTTCGCGTCATTTTCGTTGCGTTCGAAAGGCTACTTGCTCGCGCATCGATCTACGGGGTCAGAGCGAGCGGAGGTGGCCGTTAAAGGCGCCGGCGTCGAGCTTTGGTGGCGGCGGCGTTCGGGTGGTGTTGGCAACGGCGAAGCAGGGCTCGAGGAGGGACGCGCGTGCGCGCGTTGGGTTCACAGGGAGAAACTGAGCCGAACCGCGTGCTCGAATGGGCATGAAAGCAACTAGGGCGACGGCGACGAGCTTCGCGGCGGAGCACGGATCGGCCATTGCCGGCGACAGCGTCAGAGGCAGCAAAACAGGGAGGAGGCAGAGGGGAAACACTACGGGGCTCACCTAGCGGCTCAAGAAAGGCCCTTGGCAGATTTGTAGCGCAGGGGAGCTCGGGGTCGACGGGGATCGCCGGCGACGGAGAAGATGAAGAAGAGGTCGCAGCGGTCGGCTCGGTGGCTCCCGTCTCGCTTCAGTCGATGCAGAGGAAGGAGTCGAGGTCGGCACGTCGATCGGGCACGGAGGGGCGGCATGTGACGACCCCGGCTTAACCGTGCACTAACCATACATGCAAATGCACACTATCAAGCCTAAGGACTCACGTGAAGATATCACAACACAACTCTAAAACATAAATAAAGTCATACAAGCTTTATATTACAAACCAAGGCCTCGAGGGCTCGAATACATAAGCTTGATGACAAACAAGCATCAGCGGAAGCGTTAGATATCTGAGTACAGATATAAAAGAAAGACAGAATAAGCCTTTAAGAAGGCGGGGCAAAAGAAAACACTATGATCGAAAGGCATAGGCCTCCTGCCTGGGACCCTTCGAATCCTACTCGTGGTCGTCAGTCGGCTCATCGTAGTAGTACTCGCCGGGAGGGTAGTAGTAGTAGCCGTAGTCATCGACGGGGGCAGCTATCTCAGGGGCTCCGTCATCTCGCGGCGACAATTGGAAATGGGGAGAAAAAGAAAATAAAGCAAACATGAGTACTCATCCGAAGTACTCAGCAAGCAAGGTTCCACCTGAGAGTCCTCCAAGAAAGGACGGGGGAAAGCACATCGAATTAAGGAAGCACTTGAACAACCCAAGTATAAAATTCAGAGGGTTCATGATTTCCAAAGCCAGGAGTGACAATTAGTTCACCTGGGCAGAGGGACGAGTGATTTGTTCATGTTTAGTTGGACAATCAACCAATACTTGATTGGCCGAGAACCAGCTCATGTACGGAATGGTGACTGAGCTGGAAGGACGAATTCTAGGAATCGACTGATGATGGCGAATATTCGCAGCATACTGGTTCAGGGGATTCAAAATGGTAATTGGCAAAGGATGTTGTCAGGGATTACTAGACATATGGAATTAACCAGAAGGCAAGCAGGCAAGAATTTCAAGAGCAATAGGCTACAGAGGATTATCGGGAGATTAAATAGCAATTCAATGTGTTTCGGAAAGCACTTGAATAACTGGGGATGATCGGATCCCCGGTAAATGTGAGGAATAATCCGTAGTGCGAAAGAAGCTGCACGGCAGTAGGCTCAAAGGATTCCCGGATTAACGAGGAGTATTTCGGAGTATCTCGTACATAAAGGAGTATCTGGGAATGAATATACAAACGACAAGGATGGTTATTTATCCACGGGGGTTTGTCGGTGGTCAGGAACTGCGAGGCAGTGGCACAAGGTCTCGGTTAACATCGAGGAGTATCTTCAGAATCTTCTGATGAAGCAGACGGTCATGTGTAGTGAGAGGGGCTCTCCAGGAGGAAGTGGTTACGAGATTCTAATGCCAGAGTTAGCAAAATCATTTAACTTGAATAGAAGAGAGATCAGAGTCCCAGAGTAAAGACGAGGAATAAAAGATCCTAATACCACCCAGTTGGTGACGTGGGCCCGTAAGCCACACAGCCAAGTTAGTAAAACAGTTTTCGGTTACTAGACTCAACTTCGGCCAAGGAGTTGGAAAGGGGGATTCCTAGAGGCAGTCGGCTCTGATACCAACCTGTGACGACCCCGGCTTAATCGTGCACTAACCATACACGTAAATGCACATGATCAAGCCTAAGGACTCACGTGAAGATATCACAACACAACTCTAAAACATAAATAAAGTCATACAAGCTTTATATTACAAACCAGGGCCTCGAGGGCTCGAATACATAAGCTTGATGACAAACAAGCATCATCGGAAGCGTTAGATATCTGAGTACAGATATAAAAGAAAGACAGAATAAGCCTTTAAGAAGGCGGGGCAAAAGAAAACACTATGATCGAAAGGCGTAGGCCTCCTGCCTGGGACCCTACGAATCCTACTCCTGGTCGTCAGTCGGCTCCTCGTAGTAGTACTCGCCGGGAGGGTAGTAGTAGTAGCCGTAGTCGTCGACGGGGGCAGCTATCTCAGGGGCTCCGTCATCTGGCGGCGACAATTGGAAATGGGGAGAAAAAGAAAATAAAGCAAACATGAGTACTCATCCGAAGTACTCAGCAAGCAAGGATCTACTCTACATATGCAACATTTTCAAAGGAGGGCTGTATATATGGACTGGGCTGCAGAAATGCCAGAATAGAGGGGAGGACCTAGTCCTATCGAAGACTAGCATCTTCAATCATCTTCATCAGTCTTGCAGCATTAGAAGAGTGCAGATTAACATAAAGTAAAGCAGTAGTAGTATCATCAACCTCGCCCAGAGATTCTTCCTCGACTCCCTGCGAGAAAGCAATCCCAGAGCCATACTATCCATTAATCTCAAGTCATCAGTTCTAGTTGTACCGATCGGGATACAACTCCGAGTGTCCGTTACCGTAGGACAGTCTATCGATAGATTAGTTCTTCCCTGCAGGGGTGCACCAACTTACCCACCACACTCGCTTAACTCCGGCCGGACACACTTTTCTGGGTCATGCCCGGCCTCGGCTAAGCAACACGCCGCAACCCGACCTAGGCTCTAAAGAGAGGTCAGCACGCCGGACTAACCTATGCCCCCAGGGGTCTTGGGCCTTCGCCCTGGGAACCCTGCACATTGCAAGGACGTTTCGGAAGCAGACCTAGCAACCCCTTATACAAGCACAGTTGCGTTCCCAGTCCAATCCAAAACGGGCCGCTCCTCGCTGAAGTCAATAGAGCTTCGGCTGATGTATACGACGCAGAACGCCCATACTATGCCCACGTGATGGTTAGTGCTATCAGGCCAGAGGCCCCTCGGATCAAATATCCAAACCGTTAGTGGATTAGGAGCGCGCGGTAACGAGCAGAGGCTCATGATCGATGTGACCCCATCGCCCCGTCTCGAGGACTTGCGGCAAGGGCTAAGAATGCCTGGCCACGCCTCGTAGTTATCTCGTGGGCACCTCTCCGGTCAACCCGAATCAACATCACTTCGCATTCATGCTCGCGCGGGTACCCCTCAGGGCCGACCCGTCTTTAGTGTCATGGTTCAATGTTCAGTCATAGTATCCAAAGTAACCGTGTGCCCGACACCAAGGGGAACCCTGAGGAATCACCCTCGATGGAATCCCACTTGATGTTATCGTCAAGGTGAATGAAGGAGGAATCACCCTCGAGGTCCACACTTGATGCGTTGCACGATGGTGTCGGTATCGGGGGTGGTGTAGGAGGAATCACCCTCGCTTACCACGACCGATAACTAACCTACAAGGTTATCATCAGAAGTGCTGACGAGGTATCACCCTCGGCACTCGATAGTAACCCAGTAGTGTCGGCAATTAAGGGGAAGTGACGTGCGGTGCCAGGGTCTGATCTTCGATCCCGTTGCTTGGGTCTTCTGAGAGTCTAGCGGGGCAGTCGGGACAAGTGGGTCTCTGATAGGGCTCTATCCATGCTATACTAAACTGTTTAGGATAACAGGCAAATATCAACAGTAGGCTACAATTAAACATGCTATGCAGCAGATATAGGACAACAACAGCAGCAGTAACTTCTAATGCAAGCATAAGAGAGAAGAGAGTGGGCGATATCGGAATGCTCAAAATGGGGTGCTTGCCTGTTTGCTCTACGGCAAGGGCAAGGTCTTCAGTGGTGTCGTCGGGAACGTAGTCGTACTCCGGAGCTGCGTCGGTCTCAGGAGCTACGTCGACGTCGGGGTCTATCGAGAGAGAAGAGGGGGAGGAAACAGGTAAACATAATGCAAACAGATGCAACACAGGGCATGCTATGCTATGATGCAGTGCAGGGTTGCCTAAAGATGCATCTAAGTCGCCTTAGTTATTTTTAGGATTAACGTAGGGTTTATTAACCGGTGTGTGTGCACTATTCATCTGCCAGAATCAGGCTCGGAGTTACGAGTTCTCCTACGTAGGAGGTTCCGACAAGGAAGCAGACGGCATGATCAGACTCGTCTCGTCGTTCCGAGCAACTTTCATGTTTTAAGTTTTTCAATCTGAGCTACGGTTTAAAAGTTATTAATTTTCAAAGATTTAATTGATTTTCTAGAATATTTTTATTAACAGAAACTGAATTATGACATCAGCAGTGACGTTAGTGAGTCAAACCCGGCTGACCAGAGTCAAACCTGACATGTGGGTCCCACATGTCAGTGACTTGGTTAATTAAACAGGGTTAATTTTAACTAAAATGATTAACTAGCACGTGGGCCCCACTAGTCGGTGACTAACCTAACTATCAGATTAGTTTAAACTTTAAGTTAGTGTTAAATATTTGCTGGGACCCGCGTGTCAGTGACACAGGGCATCCCAGTCAGCAGCACTGACCGGTCAACGTGTCAACGGGGCCAACCCATCAGTGGCACAGGGGGTCCCACCTGTCAGGCCAGGTCAGCGGTGGCCGGCGACTCGCCGGAATAACGCCGGCGAGTGTGTTTTGTGGCGGCGCGACGCGGGCGGCGGTCGGGTTTCGTCTACAGGGCACGGGAAGGGGTGCGGTTGGTTCCAATCGATCGGGCGTTCAACGTCGCGTCGATCCCGGGTGGTGGCGTGGCCGGAGATGGACCACAATGTCGACGGCGAGCTCGACGGCGGAGGCCAGAGTTCGGGCTCGAACGGGCACTCCACTACGGCTCGTCTTCGAGCGTTTCAAACGGCTAGGCGGGATCTACGCGGAGCGGCGAGGCCGATGAGCAGCAGCGTGCAACCAAAAGGTCGCCGGAGACGTGCCGGCGACATGCTCGCGCGGCGGCGAGTTCGGCCTCGGTGAAGTAGAAAGCTAGGAGCCGCGGATCAAGGAGAAAGAGGAGGAAGGAGCAGCGGAGCTCACCGCAGCGGCTCACGGTGGCCGGTGATAGTTTAGTAGCACAGGGGACGGCGGATTCGAGGCGGCAGAGCTCCGGTGGCCGAGGGCGAAGGCAAGATCGATCCCGTAAATGCGGTGGCCTCCGGCTCGACCTGGAGCATGGGGCCGATGTAGGCGATGGAGAGGAGGCTCGGGGACAGGGCCGCTCGATGTACGGTGGCCGGTGACCACGGCTACCGCAAGCCCACGGCGGCGGTGGCTCTCGGTTCAGAGAGAAGGGAACGGGCGCGAGCACTGGGAGAGAGAGAGAGGGGAAGGGGAATGGCGATGGGCGTCCAGGGGTGACGGACGAGGGCGTCCTTATCTCCTCACCCCACTGCTTCGTCGCGGTGGCGAGCGGCGAGCGGCGCAGGGAGCTGCGGTCCATGGAGACGGCGACACGGAGGGGAGGAGTTGGTGGAGATGGGCTGGGCCGGCTTGGGCCTCAGGTGAGCGCCAGGTACGTTCCCTTTCTGTTTTTCTCTGTTTTTCTTTTTATTAATTAAGCAGAGGCAGAAATGGAAATATTGGGTTATCAAAAAGATTAGGGAGAAATAGGGAACCTGGTCCAATAATTCTAGCGCATTATTAGACACTGCCACAAGAAGTTTGGAAGCAAAAGGTTAAGGTTAGATATTATTGGAAATTGAATAAGGACTAGTTAGATGCTGTGGGACCAGTAAAATAAAATCCAGGGGCATTTTAGGAATTCCAAAAATATTGGTTTCAATTTTATAATGGCCTTGGAATTATTTGCAATATTATGAACATTTTAGTTTTGCCATTTGAAGAAATATTTAGTTAACTTGCAGTTTAGATTTGAATTTGAATTTGATTAGAGACAAGTGGCATTTTGACTTAGCAAAATATGATGACATGGAATTTTTAATTAGCTTGATGGCAAGTTTAACATCTGGGGATGTTACACGGCAAGCAGACGACGGTGGCCGCGGGATCGAGCGGAGGTCGGCGGCAAGCTATCGGGCGAGATGGGGGGAAACGGGAGAGAGAGCGAATGGGGGCGTGTGAGGGGCAGCTAGGGTTGCGGGGGAGTGAGGGCATCTCGGGGAGGCACTTAACGGCAACAGGGAACCGGCGGATGCTCGACACGGCGACGGGCGTCGGCGTGTCGGCGCGGGCGCGCGACAATGTGCGGGAGAAGGATGACGCGGCTAGGTGGGCTGGGCCCGACCCTGTAGCATGCAGGCTTGAGTGCACAATAAGGCTTTAGGCCTTTTTCTATTTTTCTTTTTCTGTTACCTTTTCAACTCTGTTTTGCTAATTGTTTGGGCACTAAACGAATTTTGTAAAAAGTGTGACCTAGCTCATAAATCACAGTGCATTATATCCTAACACCAAAAACTAGTTTGGGGTAAATACTATTTCATTTTATTTTGTATTAATTTTAAAAGGTTATCAAATATTGTTGTCAGCCACTGTTTGAGGCTGTTAGGGTTACTTAGTTAATCCCATTAATGTTGGTTACCATTTTGTATTTGTCTAAGAATTATTTGCTATTTATGGAACATTATAGTTTCTGTTTTGAACAAATTTTATTTTTCCACTTTGAATTTGAATTAATTTTCAGAGAGAGATTTGAATTGTTTTGATTATCCACTATGACTAGGCACTTCAAATGAAGATGACTA
This sequence comes from Thinopyrum elongatum, assembly GCA_011799875.1. Taxonomy (NCBI): domain Eukaryota; kingdom Viridiplantae; phylum Streptophyta; class Magnoliopsida; order Poales; family Poaceae; genus Thinopyrum; species Thinopyrum elongatum. Next base: position 406,467,373 of record CM022301.1, read on the forward strand.
GGCATGCTTAGCAGAGTGTCACAGTGCTTATTACATAGGGGTGTTCCAAATTCTCCTTCTCTAAAAGAAATTCTCGTCCCGAGAATTCAGGAGGTAGAAGGAAAGAGGTCGGGATATTCTTTCCGAAGATGATCCTCGCGTTCCCAAGTGGCTTCATCTTCAGTGTGATTCGACCACTGCACTTTCAGGAACTTGGTAACCTTCTGACGGGTCCGACATTCAGCTTCATCGAGAATGCGGATCGGATGCTCTTTATAAGAAAGGTCATCTTGCAGTTCGAGCATCTTGTGATCCACTGCTCGGTGCGGAGATTCCTTGAAGCATTTACGAAGTTGCGACACATGGAATACGTCGTGGATATGAGAGAATTGCGGTGGCAACTCCAATTTATATGCCACGTGACCACGTCTAGCAATTGTGCGAAAGGGGCCGATGTAGCGTGGAGCTAGCTTGCCCTTGATTCCGAAACGATGAGTGCCCTTCATAGGAGTGACACGCAGATAAGCTTGATCACTAGGTTGATAAGTCAAACCCCATCGTTTACGATCATAGTTGCTCTTCTGACAGTCCTGAGCCGCCTTGAGATTTTCTCGGACAATACAGACTTGCTCTTCAGCATGTTGAATAATGTCTGGTCCCACGAGTGGTCGTTCCCCAGTTTCTGACCAATTCAGAGGGGTTCAACACTTACGTCCGTAAAGCACTTCGAAGGGGGCCATTTTCAAGCTCGCTTGATAGCTGTTGTTATAAGAGAACTCGGCATACGGGAGAGATTCTTGCCACTTCTTGCCGAAAGAAATAACACAAGCTCGCAGCATGTCTTCAAGCACTTGATTAACTCGCTCGACTTGGCCTTGGGACTGGGGGTGATATGCTGAACTCCAGGTGATATGAGTTCCCATAGCTTCTTGGAAACTTTCCTAGAACTTGGAGGTGAAAAGACCGCCACGGTCCGAACTAATCTTCTTCGGAATGCCGTGGAGTGAAACAATTCTGGAGATATACAACTCTGCTAACTGACTAGCAGTGATCGTCTCTTTGACAGGCAGAAAGTGCGCAACTTTGGAAAGTTGGTCGACGACGACAAGAATAGCATCGTGACCCTTCTGTGACTTGGGAAGGCCAGTAATGAAATCCATCTGAACCTTATCCCATTTCCATAAAGGAATAGGAAGTGGTTGCAGAATTCCAGCAGGCTTCTGATGTTCTGCTTTAACGCGACGACACACATCACATTCAGCAACATATCGAGCAATGTCCTGCTTCATTCTAGACCACCAGTACCTTTGACGGAGATCACGATACATCTTGGTGCTACCCAGATGAATAGACAGCGGTGTATCATGTGCCTCCTTCATGACCTTGTCAGTCATTAGCTCGAAGCGAGGTACTACAATGCGGTCTCTGAAGTACAAGGTTCCATCTTCAGACAGCGATAAATCCCTGTACTTTTCAAGGTGAAGATCTTTCTTCATCAAATCAACTTCAGCATCTTTAGCTTGTGCACTCTTAACAACCTTCTCAAGGTCTGGTTCAACAACCAAGGTTTTTAAGTATCCTTGAGGAACTATCTCGATATTTAGCTTTCGAAGCTCTTCATACAGGAGTGGTTGCTGTAGCTAGACTTCAAGTTCACTGCAGTAGGATTTACGACTCAATGCATCAGCCATTACATTAGCCTTGCCAGGGGTATAAGAAATACCCAAATCATAGTCCGCAATGGTCTCCATCCATCTTTGCTGACGGAGGTTCAGAGATGGCTGAGTGAGCAAGTACTTCAGGCTTTTATGATCCATGTAGATCTCGCAACGATTACCGAGGAGGTAATGTCGCCACAACTGCAGTGCATAGATGACAACAGCTTGTTCTAGATCATGTACCGGATAATTCTCTTCATGCGGGCGCAACTGTCGAGAGCCATAAGCAATCACCTTACGCTCTTGCATTAGGACACAGCCTAATCCTTCACGGGATGCGTCACAATAGATCAAAAAATCTTTGCGAGAATCTGGAGGAGCAAGTACTGGGGCAGATGTTAGCTTGTCTTTGAGTGTTCGAAAACTTTCCTGACATTTTTCGGTCCATTCAAATTTAACGCCCTTATGAAGCAGATCAGTCAGAGGCTTAGCAATCTTTGAGAAATTCTCGACAAAGCGACGGCAATAACTTGCAAGGCCGAGAAAACTTCTGACTTGCTTGACATTCTTTGGTGGAGTCCATTCAAGAATAGCCCGAACTCGTTCTGGGTTAACGGCAATGCCATCTTTGGAAATCACATGGCCAAGATATGTCACTTCAGATAACCAGAAGGCATACAGTTGATGTTCACGCAGCTTCTCCAGTACAAGCCGAAGATGTTCGGCATGTTCTTCTTCATTCTTTGAATAAAACAGAATATCATCCAGATATACCACGACGAATTTGTCGAGATAATCCATGAAGATGTAATTCATTAACCGGGAGAAGGTTGCTAGAGCATTGGTTAAGCCGAAGGACATGACAGTGTACTCGTAAGAACCATAGCGAGTAACGAAGGCTGTCTTCGGAATATCCTCTTCACGAACTCGGATCCGGTGGTATCCCAATCTCAAATCAAGCTTAGAGAATACTGAGGAACCAGCAAGTTGATCATACAGATCGTTGATTCTGAGAAGTGGATATTTGTTCTGAATTGTTGCTTGGTTGATAGGTCGGTAATCTTGAACCAACCGATTTGTACCATCCTTCTTCTTGACAAAGAGGGAAGGTGCTCCCCAAGCAGACAAACTGGGGCGGATGAAACCCTTCTTAAGTGACTTGTCGATTTCTTCCTTAAGCTCGAGAAGGTGGTGTGGGGGCATCTTATAAGGACGCTTCGCAATAGGGGTAGTGCCCGGCTTCAAGTCTATGACGAACTCGACAGCTCTAGCAGGGGGTATTCCTGGAAGTTCTTCCGGAAAGACATCCTGGAAATCACGAACAAGTGGAACGTTCTCGATGCCTTCAAGAGGTGAGGCATTCAATGCATTCAGAGCATAAATCTGGCTCTTAGCATTCTGGTCTATCCAGGCGGAGTAGTTGATTCTCTGACCGGAAGGGTGTGTGAGCTGGACTGTCTTAGTAGCACAGTCAATCAAAGCTTTATGGGCTGTCAACCAATCCATACCAAGAATGATGTCAATGTCGGAAGGTCCAAGTGCAATAAGGGAAGTAGAGAACATCAACCCTTCAATTCTGATCTGATTGTTGTGACTTACCATCTTGGTTTGCCACCTGGAACGGGGAGTACTAATCTCCAATGGAGTGGGTAATGAGCTCATGGTTAACTCATGCAATTATGCAAATTGCTGGGTTACAAAGGAATGTGATGCTCCGGAATCAAAGAGAACAGAAGCTGCCACTGAATTAACTGGAAGAGTTCCCATCACGATTTTAGGGGACTCTCGAGCTTCTTCCATTTTGACATGGGTGACTTGACCACTATTCATAGCAGGTGGTCTAGCATTACGTTTTCTGCTAGGATGGTTTCGACGGCCCTTCCTACGGTCAACAGATCGATACGTTGAATCCTGCGGCTGACCCTGGCAACAGTTGAGAGCACGGTGCCCTGGCTGTCCACACTTGCGGCATAAACCATCATTATGGGGAGGAGCCATAGTATTGAGTTGTCCACTTTGATTTCTGAGCTGACTAGGCGGCGCAGGCAGACGAAGTGCAACATAAGAAGGTCTCGGTGTAGGGGCAGGTCGGTGATGAACATTGTGTGGGATCCAGACTTGATGCTTCTGAACAGGCTGACCCGAGGATGAGACAACATCACGAGTGCGCTTGAGCGACTCCTGGTATTTAGCCAGACTAGTTTCAACTCGGTAGGCTTGGCTGACAAGCATCGCAAAGTCTGCGTAATCTTGAACAACAAGTACGAGCTGTATATCGAAACGCAGTCCTTCACAGAATTTCTCCTGCTTGCGAGCGTCAGTGTCGATGTCATCTTTAGCATAGCGGGATAATTCGAGAAATTTCCTCTGATATTCATCCACAGTCATTTTGCCCTGGGTGAGTTTGCGGAACTCCTGCTTCTTCTAGTCGATCAGACCTTGAGGAATGTACCGTGCACGAAAGGCTAACTGAAATTCCTGCCAAGTGGTTACAGATTCAGCAGGCAACATACTCTTGTGGCTTTCCCACCATTGAGCAGCGGGACCCTTCAAATGGAATGCCGCAAAGGTGACGCAACTGTTAGGGTCAACATTAGCTGACTCCATTTCAAACAGGTTGTCACGAAGCCAATCATCAGCATCCATAGGATTGGTGGAGTTGTGGAAAACAGACGGATTGAGGCGCATGAATTCTGGCAGTGCTATTGGGGTAGGCTGTTGATGAGCATTCTGGTTTGGGAACTGAGCTAACATCCCGGTCATAATCCGACGGTTCAGTTCAAACTGCTGCATCATTTCGGCAATATAGGATGGAGGTGGAGAATCGTCAGCCATCCTGCCAAATCAACAGGGGCAGTTTAGCAAGAAAAACTGCATGTGTAAGAGGTTATTCACGATGTAACATGAGTAATGAACAAGAAGGCATCAGGTGCATATTAGTAGTCATTAAAGACATACAGAATGATGAACGGAGTTGGACACAAACGATGGTAGGAGTTCGGAAACGCACGCAGCTAGACAAGCTATGTGACGACCCCGGCTTAATCGTGCACTAATCATACACGCAAATGCACACGATCAAGCCTAAGGACTCACTTGAAGATATCACAACACAACTCTAAAACATAAATAAAGTCATACAAGCTTTATATTACAAGCCAGGGCCTCGAGGGCTCGAATATGTAACACCCCTGTGTAACTACCACTGTGATCAACTGCTAATATTGCCAAGTCATATCATTTGCAGAGCCTAATCATAGTGGTTAACCAAAATAATTCAAACTCCATTCTGAAAATCAACTCAAATTCAAAAGTGCAAAATAAATTTGCTCAAACACTATTGCAAAAATGTTCACTAAATAGCAAATATTCTAGAAGCACTCATAAAAATATCTCCAGTAATACTTGGATTGGATAAGTGGTTCGAACCACATGAAACAGTACCAAAACAACCATATTAAATTCATTTCAAATTCAAATATGATCCAAATTTGCCTAAACCAATTTTTGGTGGAAGGGAATATTGCATTGTAATATTGGGGACAACTCTCATACTTTACAAAAATGCAAAAGTGCCCTAACTAATACAAAACAGGAAAGAATTAAAGAAAATAGAAAGCAGAGAAAGGAAAATAAGAAAAGGCCACTGTGCACTGCCACTAGTGCATAGTGCCTGGAGCCGGCCCATCTGGCCCATTCCTCCTTCTCACTCCTGTGCGTGTCGCCGCCGCTGTGGCCGGCTCGCGCTCACCGGCCACAGGCCGACATGCCGACACCACCGACGAAACAGTGACGAGGAGGGGATAAGGTCGAGGTCGTTCGCTTCCCCTGGGTCCCCTCGACCACTCCTCCCCTCTTCCCTCGCTCTCCCTCTCTGGATCTCGTCGCCACCGAGCGCCATCGCCGCCATTCACCCCGCGCCACCTCGGCCACCGTATACCATTCTCCTCACCGAGACATTCTGCGGCTTCACCTCGCTCATCTGCCTCGGCTGCACATCGACCTTGAGCTCGGGGAGGACCGCACGAACGAGATCGACCTCAGCCTCTTCTTCTCTGTCGCCGGCGATCCCCGTCAATCCCGAGCCCCCTGCTGCTACTAAGCTAACGAAGGCTTTTCATAGCCGCTAGGTGAGCTCCGCCTCTTCCACTGCTTCCTTCCCCGCGTGCTTGGGCGCCTCCGACGAGCTGCCAGCGATGCCGTGCTCTGACCGCCGCCGCCGCTGCCATTAGCGCACTCTCGAGCCCCTATGGCTCGAGCCAGTGGCTCTAGTGAGCTCCTGGGATGCTACTGCTGCTGCCTAGATAATCAGCTCGAGCTCTTGCGCTGCTTTTTCGCCGAATCCGCGGGGTCCCGAACTCCGGCGTCCGCCTTCGCTCGTCGCCGGCCAATTTTCCGGCGACCATTTGGTCCAACACCGCCACCAAATGACGCGGATTCGAACGCCCGATCGAACGCAAGTGGCCGCGCTCGAAACAGGCAACTGTAGCGAATTTCCGGCGAACTCCAGCGACGCGCCGCCGTGCGTTTGGGTCGCCAACGTCACTCCGGTCGCCGGAGCTGACCTGGCCGCCACCTGGCGCCCCTCTGTGCTGCTGCCAGTGGGCCCCTGGACCCACTTTGACCCGGTTGACCGCGGTCAACTGCGGTCACTGTTCACCCCAGCCGCTGACTAGTGGGTCCCGCTGACTTAATTAGTGTTAATCACTTAATTAGAATTCTGTTAAATAAATACTGACGCTGACAGTAGGCCCCACCTGAAGCTTAATTAGCTTAACTCATTAGTTAGCCTCTGAGTCAATGACAGGTGGGTCCCACTGGACCCACATGTCAGGTTTGACCTGGTCAGCGTCACTTTGACCTGCTGATGTCAGCAACACGTCATGCTGATGTCATAATTCAATTCTGTTAATAAAATTAATTCCAGAAAATCAAATAATCTTTAAAAATTAATAACTTTTAAACCGTAGCTCAGATCAAAAAAGTCAAAACATGAAAGTTGCTCAGAACGACGAGACGAGTCTGATCGTGCCATCTGTTTCCTTGTCGAAACCCCCTACGTAGGAGAACTCGTAACTCCGAGCTCGATTCTGGTAGATGAATAGTGACTAATCGCCGGTTAATAAATCCCAGATTAATTCTAAAAATAACTAAAATTACTTAGAGGCATATTTAGGCAACCCTGCACTGCATCATAGCATCGCACACACTGTGTTGCATCTGCTTGCATTGTATTTACTTGTTTCATCCCCCTCTTCTCTTTCGGTAGACCCCGACATTGCCGTAGCTCCTGAGGCAGACGCCGCTCCGGAGTACGACTACGTCCCCGACGACCCTGCACTTGCCGTCGAGCAGACAGGCAAGCACCCCCATTTTGAGCATTTCGATATCGCCCACTCTCTTCTCTCTTATGCTTGCATTAGAAGTTACTGCTGCTACTGTTGTGCTATATCTGCTGCATAGCCTGTTTTATTATAGCCTACTTTTGATACCTGCCTGTTCTCCTAAACTGTTTAGTATAGGATGGGTAGAGCCTTATCAGAGACCCACTTATCCCGACTGCCCCGCTGGATAATCAGAAGACCCGATTATCGGGATCGAAGATCAGACCCGGGCACCGCACGTCACTTCCCCCTATGTTGCTCGACACTACTGGGTTACTATCGAGTGCCGAGGGTGATACCTCGACAGCACTTCAGATGATAACCTTGTAGGTTAGTTACTCGGTCGTGGTAAGCGAGGGTGATTCCTCCTACACCACACCCGATAACGACATCGTCGTGCAACTATTCAAGTGTGGACCTCGAGGGTGATACCTCCTTCGTTCACCTTGACGAGAACATCAGGTGGGACTCCATCGAGGGTGATTCCTCAGGGTTCCCTTGATGTTAGACACACGGTTACTGTTGTTACTATGGCTTATACTGGAACATGACACTAAAGACGGGTCGGCCCTGAGGGGTACCCGCGCGAGCATGAATGCGAAGTGGGGTGGAGTCGGGTTAACCTGAGAGGTGCCCGCGAGATAACTACGAGGCGTGGCCGGGCATTCTTAGCCCTTGCCGCAAGTCCTCGAGACGGGGCGACGGGGTCACATCGATCGTGAGTCTCTGCTTGTTACCACGTGCTCCTAATCCACTAACGGTTTGGATATTTGATCCGAGGGGCTTCTGGCCTGATAGCACTAACCATCACGTGGGCATAGTATGGGCGTTCTGCGTCATATACATCAGCCGAAGCTCTATTGACGTCAGCGAGGAGCGGCCCGTTTTGGATTGGACTGGGAACGCAGCTGCGCTTGTATAAGGGGTTGCTAGGTCTGTTTCCGAAACGTCCTCGCAACATGCAGGGTTCCCAGGGCGAAGGCCCAAGACCCCTGGGGGCATAGGTTTAGTCCGGCGTGCTGACCTCTCTGTTAAGTATTTGGTCGGGTTGCGGCGTGTTGCTTAGCCGAGGTCGGGCATGACCCAGAAAAGTGTGTCCGGCCGGAGTTAAGTGAGCATGGTGGGTAACATGGTGCACCCCTGCAGGGAAGAAACTTCTATCAATAGCCTGTCCTATGGTAATGGACACTCGGAGTTGTATCCCGATCGGTATAACTAGAACTTGAGATGAGAACTGGATAGTACGGCTCTGAGATTGCTTTCTCGCAGGGAGTCGAGGAAGAATCTCTGGCCGAGGTTGATGACACTGTTATACTTTACATTATGTTATTTTGCTCTCTTCTAATGCTGCAAGACTGTTGAAGAAGCGGAAGATGCTAGTCTTCGATAGGATTAGGCCTTCCCCTCTATTCTGGCATTTCTGCAGCCCAGTCCACATATACAGCCCCCTTTGAAAATGTTGCATATGTAGTGTAGATCCTTGCTTGCTGAGTACTTCGGATGAGTACTCATGTTTGCTTTATTTTCCTATTTCCCCCTTTATTCCTTGGTCGCTTCCAGACGACGGAGCCCCGGAGCCAGTTGTCCCCGTCGACGACCACTACTACTACCAGCCCGGAGAGTACTACTACTACGAGGAGCCGACTGACGACCAGGAGTAGGATTTGGAGGGTCCAGGGCAGGAGGCCCACGCCTTTCGATCGTAGAATTTTATTTTGCCCCACCTCTGTGAAGGCTTATCTCTCTTTCTGTAATATATCTGTACCTAGATATCTAATGCTTCCGCTGACACTTGTATGCCATCGAGCTATGTATTTGAGCAATCGAGGCCCTGGCTTGTAATATAAAGCTTGTATGATTTTATTTATGTTTTAGAGTTGTGTTGTGATATCTTCAAGTGAGTCCTTAGGCTTGATCGTGTGCATTTGCGTGTATGGTTAGTGCACGATTAAACCAGGGTCGTCACAGAATACATAGCTCGATGGCATACAAGCGTCAGCGGAAGCATCAGATATCTGGGTACAGATATATTACATAAATGGAGATAAGCCTTTAGAAAGGTGGGGCAAAATAAAATACTACGATCGAAAGGCGTAGGCCTCCTTCCTAGGACCCTCCGAACCTACTCCTGGTCGTCGGTCGGCTCCTCATAGTAGTACTCGCCGGGAGGGTAGTAGTAGTATCCGTAGTCGTCGACAGGGGTAGCTACCTCAGGGGCTCCGTTATCTGGCGGCGACATATGGATATGGGGAGAAAAAGAAAGTAAAGCAAACATGAGTACTCATCCGAAGTACTCAGCAAGCAAGGATCTACACTACATATGTAACATTATTAAAGGGTGGCTGTATATGTGGACTGGGCTGCGGAAATGCCAGAATAGAGAGGAAGGCCTAGTCCTATCGAAGACTAGCATCTTCAAGCATCTTCATCGGTCTTGCAGCATTAGAAGAGTGCAGATTAACATAATGTAAAGTATAGTAAAGTTATCAACCTCGCCAGAGATCCTTTCTCGACTCCCTGCGAGAAAGCAATCCCAGAGCCATACTATCCAATATCATCTCAAGTCTCCAGTTCTAGTTGTACCGATCGGGATACAACTCCGAGTGTCCGTTACCGTAGGACAGGCTATCGATAGATGTTTTCTTCCCTGCAGGGGTGCACCAACTTACCCACCACGCTCGCTTAACTCCGGCCGGACACACTTTTCTGGGTCATGCCCGGCCTCGGCCAAACGATACACCACAACCCGACCAAATACCTAACAGAGAGGTCAGCACGCCGGACTAACCTATGCCCCCAGGGGTCTTGGGCCATCGCCCCGGACGCTCCTGCACGTTGCGTACACCGCCGGTGAGCAGACCCAGCAACCCCTTAATACAAGCGCGGTTGAATTACCAGTCCAACCCAGCGTGTGCCGCTTAGTTGCTGACGTTTATTAAGCTTCGGCTGAAGTATATGACGCAGAACGCCCATACTATGCCCACGTGATGGTTAGTGCTATCAGGCCAGAGGTCCCTCGGATCAAATATCCAAACCGTTTGTGTGTTGGTAGTGCGGTAACGAGCAGAGACTCACGAAAGATGTGACCCCGTCGCCCTGTCTCGAGGACTTGCGGCAAGGGCTAGGAATGCCCGGCCACGCCTCGTATTCATTACTCGGGCACCATCCAGGTCCACCCGACTCCACATCTCTCGCAATTAAGCTCGCGCGGGTACCCCTCAGGGCCGACCTGTCTTTATCCAGAATAAGCAGTAACAACAATAATGTAAAGGCATCCGTGTGGCTACCATATCACGAAGGAATCTGAGGCATCACCCTCGTTGGATTCCCACCTGACATAATCGTCAAGGTGAACGTAAGAGGAATCACCCTCGAGATCCACACTTGATGGATTGCACGACAGCATTGATATCGGGGTTGGTGTAGGAGGAATCACCCTCGCTTACCACGACCAAATAACTAACCTACAAGGTTATCATCAGAAGTGCTGACGAGGTATCACCCTCGGCACTCGATATTAACCCAGTAGTGTCGAGCAGTTAAGGGGGAAGTGACGTGCGATGCCGGGGCCTGTTCTTCGATCCCGTTGATCGGGTCTTCTGAGAATCCAGCGGGGCAGTCGGGATAAAGTGGGGTCTCTGATAGGTCTCTACCCAGACTATATTAAACAGTTTAGGATAATAGGTAGGTATCAACAGCAGGTTAGAATTAAACAGGCTATGCAGCAGATATAGGATAACAGTAGCAGCAGCAACTTCTAATGCAAGCATAAGAGAGAGAAGAGTAGGCGATATTGGAATGCTCAAAATGGGGGTGCTTGCCTGGTTGCTCGGCGGCAAGGGCAAGGTCGTCAACTGTGTCATCGGGCTCCTGAGCGACGTCGGCCTCGGGAGCTACGTCGATGTCGGGGTCTACCGAGAGAGAAGAGGGGGAGGAAACAAATAAATACAAAGCAAATAATGCAACACGGAGCATGCTACGACTAGGATGCAGTGCTGGGTTGCCTAAAGATGCATCTAGGTCATTTTTAGTTTCTTTAGAATTTAAGTTGGATTTATTATCCGGTGAATATGCACTATTCATATATCGGAATCGGGCTAAAAGTTATGGGTTCTCCTACGTAGGGGGTTCCGACATCGAAACAGAAGACACGATCAGATTCGTCTCGTCGTTCTGATCAACTTTCGTGTTTTAAGTTTTTCAATCTGAGCTACGGTTTAAAAGTTATGAATTTTTAAAGATTTAAATGATTTTCTGGAATTATCTATTTTAACAGAAAAAGGAGATATGACGTCAGCATGATGCAATGCTGACGTCAACAGGTCAACTGGTCGGCTGACCAGGTCAAACCTGACATGTGGGTCCAGTGGGGCCCACATGTCAGTCTCTGTTAGTTTAACAGAGAATTAAACTAACTAACAGGGTTAATTAAATAGGTGGGGCCCTTCTGTCAATGATTAATTAGTTTAACTAATTAGTTTTATTTATTAAATCGTTTATTAGGTTAATTAACAGCTGGGGGCCCACATGTTAGTGGCACATGTGAACAATGCCCCGCGTTGACCACGGTCAATGGGGTCAAAGGGGGCCAGGGGACCCACTGGCAGTCTCTCAGGGGTGGGCCCCGCATGGCCACGTCGGTGCCAGGTCAGCGCGGCGGCCGGAGCAACGCCGGCGACCACAGGAGACGGCGGCGACGCGCGGGATTCGCCCGCAGACCACCAAAATGATCGCGGCCGGTCGCGTTCGAACATGGAGACGACGCCGCGTCGAATGGCACCGGTGGGAGCGGCTGAAATGGTCGGAGCTCGTCGGAAACGAGCTGGATGCGGCGGCCGGAGTTCGGACCTCTGTGGGTTTCGGCGAAACGCGGCGTTAGCGAACATTTAAGTGGCTAGGTAGGTTCAACGCGCGCGCGCGAAGTCGTTAGGTATGCGCGCGTGACCAAATGGTCACCGGGGTCTCACCGGCGACGAGTTCCACGGCGGCGGGTTCGGGCTTTCGCGGATCGACGCCTACGGGCACTTTGGAGCGGAGAGAAGCGAACGGGGAGGTGTTGCTGCTCACCTAGCGGCACGCACGAAGGCCCTTGGCAGATTAGTAGCTGCAGGACGTCGCTGGGGAAGAAGGGGATCGCCGGCGTCTCGAGGAAGAAGACGACGCGTTCGGGCGACACCGGGCTCCTCAGCTCCTTCCAACGGCTCCAGTAGTCGTGGCAGTCCACGGCGGTCCTTCCTGATGCAGGCTGCCGGCGCAGCGAGGCCGCTGGCCACTACGGTGGCGAGGCGCGGCAACGGTGGCGCTCGGCCACCACGGATCTAGAGGAGAAGAGGGAAGGGGCGAGCGAGGGAGAGAGGGGAGAATGACGGAGGAGGCCAGGGGGATGCTTTTGATTCGGCCTTATCCCCTCCTGGACGGCCGCGGCGTCGCGGTGTCGCCGTCGCACCGGCGCGCGCGCGGCGACCACGAGCGCGCTGACACGCAAGGGAGAAGAGGAAGATGGGCCCAGTGGGCTATGGTCGGGGCACTGTGCACTTAGGCCCAGTGCATAGTGCCTCGTTTTATTTTCTTGTTTTTTGTTTTACTTTTTCTTTATTTCTTTTCTGTTAGATAATTGTTTAGGCCACTTTTGCACTTTTGTAAAATATGAAACTTAGCTCAAATATTACAGTGCATTATTACCTTTCACCAAAAACTTGTTTGGGCAAGGTAGGATTTTATTTGAATTTGATATTATTTTAAATGGATTAAATAATTCTGTTTTGGTGTTGTTTCATGTAGTTTGAGTCTCTCAGCTAATTCAATTATCATTATTTATGTATTTATAAGTGCTTCTGGATTATTTGCTATTTAGTGAACATTTTCCAATAGTGTTTGAGCAAATTTATTTTCACTTTGGAATTTGAGTTGATTTTCAGAGAAGTATTTGAATTGAATACTTAACCAAAATGATTAGGCACTGCAAATAGAGATGACTTGGCATACTAAGCAGAGTGTCACAGTGCTTATTACATGGGGGTGTTACAAATTCTCCTCCTCTAAAAGAAATTCTCGTCCCGAGAATTTAGGAAGTAGAAGGAAAGAGGTCGGGATATTCTTCCCGAAGATGATCCTCGCATTCCGAAGTGGCTTCATCTTCAGTGTGATTCGACCACTGCACTTTCAGGAACTTGGTTGTCTTCTGACGGGTTCGACGTTCAGCTTCTTCAAGAATGCGGATCGGATGCTCCTTATAAGAAAGATCATCTTGCAACTCGAGCATCTCGTGATCCACTGCGCGGTGTGGATATTCCTTGAAGCATTTACGAAGTTGTGACACATGGAAGACGTCGTGGATATGAGAGAATTGCGGCGGCAACTCCAATTTAGATGCCACTTGTCCACGTCTGGCAACAATGCGAAAGGGACCAATGTAGCGAGGAGCTAGCTTGCCCTTGATTCCGAAACGACGAGTTCCCTTCATAGGAGTGACACGAAGATAAGCTTGATCACCTGGTTGATAAGTCAAGCCCCATCGTTTGCGATCATAGTTGCTCTTCTGGTGGTCCTGAGCCGCCTTGAGATTTTCTCAGACAATTCTGACTTGTTCTTCAGCGTGTTGGATAATGTCCAGTCCCATGAGTGGTCGTTCCCCAGTTTCTGACCAATTCAGAGGGGTTCGACATTTACGTCCGTATAGCGCTTCGAAGGGGGCCATTTTCAAGCTGGCTTGATAGCTGTTATTATAAGAGAATTCAGCAAACGGGAGAGATTCTTCCCACTTCTTACCGAACGATATAACACAAGCCCGAAGCATATCTTCAAGCACTTGATTAACTCGCTCAACTTGGCCTTGGGATTGGGGATGATATGCTGAACTCCAGGTAATGTGAGTTCCCATAGCTTCTTGGAAACTTTCCCAGAATTTGGACGTGAAAAGTCCGCCACGGTCCGAACTGATCTCCTTCGGAATACCGTGGAGTGAAACGATTCTGGAGATATACAGCTCTGCTCGCTGGCTAGCGGTGATAGTCTCCTTGACAGGCAGAAAATGTGCAACCTTGGAAAGTTGGTCGACGACGACAAGAATAGCATCGTGACCCTTCTGAGACTTGGGAAGACCAGTAATGAAATCCATTTGAACCTTATCCCATTTCCACAAAGGAATAGGAAGTGGTTGAAGAATTCTAGCAGGTTTCTGATGTTCTGCTTTCACGCGACGGCAAACATCACATTCAGCAACATATCGAGCAATGTCCTGCTTCATTCTAGACCACCAGTACCTCTGTTGAAGATCGCAATACATCTTGGTGCTACCCGGATGGATAGACAGGGGTGTATCATGTGCTTCTTTCATAACCTTATCAGGCATAAGCTCGAATCAAGGTACCACAATGCGGTCTCTGAAATACAATGTTCCATCTTCAGCAATTGAGAAATCCCTGTACTTATCAAGGTGAAGTTCTTTCTTCATTAGGTCTACTTTGACATCTTTGGCTTGCGCAATCTTTATAGCCTTTTCAAGATCTGGATGTACCACAAGGTTATTAAGAGAACCCTGCGGAACGATACAGACGATCAACTTGCTCAGTTCTTCATAAAGTTGGGGTTGAGCTTGCCTAACCATGAGGTTATTGCAATAGGACTTGCGGCTCAAGGCATCAGCCATCACATTAGCCTTGCCAGGGGTATAATAAATACCACAGTCATAGTCCGTGATTGTTTCCAACCATCGCTGTTGACGGAGATTAAGATCTGGTTGGGTGAACAAATACTTCAAGCTTTGATGGTTAGTATAAATCTCACACCGGTTGCCAAGAAGGTAATGTCGCCACTGCTTTAAAGCATAGATCACAGCAGCGAGTTCGAGATCATGCACTGGATAGTTTTCTTCATGTGGACACAATTGTCGTGAGGCACATGCAATTACCTTTCGTTCTTGCATTAGGACACAGCCTAATCCCTGACGAGAGGCGTCGCAATAAATTACAAAGTCTTTGTGAGAATCCGGAGGGGCAAGCACTGGAGCAGAAGTAAGCTTGTCCTTGAGGGTCTGGAAACTCTCTTGACATTTGTCTGTCCACTCAAACTTAACGCCTTTGTGGAGCAGATTAGTCAGGGGCTTGGCAATCTTGGAAAAGTTCTCGACAAATCGGCGGCAATAACTTGCAAGGCCGAGAAAACTTCGGACTTGCTTGGCATTCTTCGGAGGAGTCCAGTCAAGAATAGCCTGAACACGCTCTGGGTTAACGGCAATACCGTCCTTGGAAATCACATGTCCAAGGTAGGTCACTTCAGAAAGCCAGAACTCACATTTGGAGTACTTGGCATACAACTTGTGTTCTCGAAGCCTCTCTAGAACAAGACGAAGATGTTCGGCATGTTCTTCCTTATTCTTTGAATATACCAGAATATCATCCAGATAAACCACGACGAACTTGTCGAGGTAATCCATGAAGATGTAATTCATTAAGCGGGAGAATGTAGCTGGTGCATTCGTTAGGCCAAAGGACATAATAGTGTTTTCATAGGAGCCATAACGAGTAACGAAGGCAGTCTTCGGAATATCCTCTTCACAGACACGGATCTGGTGATAACCCAATCTTAAGTCGAGTTTAGAGAACACCGAAGATCCAGCAAGTTGATCGTATAAATCATTGATCCGAGGAAGCGGATATTTATTCTGAATGGTTGCCTGGTTAATAGGACGTAATCTTGGACCAGCCTATTCGTGCCATCTTTCTTCTTGACAAAGAGAGAAGGTGCTCCCCAGGTAGAGGAACTAGGGCGGATGAAACCTTTCTTAAGTGACTTGTCGATTTCTTCCTTAAGCTCGAGAAGGTGATGCGGAGGCATCTTATAAGGACGCTTCGCAATAGGAGTGGTGCCAGGCTTCAAGTCGATGACAAACTCGACAGCTCTAGCAGGGGGTATTCCCGGAAGTTCTTCTGGAAAAACATCCTGGAATTCGCAGACAACTAGAATGTTTTCGATCCCCTCAATCGGAGAAGCGTTCAACGCATTCATGGCATAAATCTGAGCCTCGGCGTTCTGAGTAATGTGAGAACGGTAATTCACCAACTCATTTGATGGATGAAGAAGATGAACAACCTTAGTGGCACAGTTGATTGAGGCGTAGTGAGCCTTCAACCAATCCATTCCCATAATAAGATCAATGTTGGAATTATTCAGAATTATGGGGAAGGCCTAAAAGTTTCTCTCTTCAATCTCAATAGTGACTTCGGGGCTGAATATGGTGGCTTGGCACCGACCCGCGGGAGTGTTTACTACTAACGGATGGTGTAGCGTTTCACACTTAACGTCATGCAAGAGTGCAAAATGTTCTGACATGAATGAATGCGATGCTCCTGAATCAAATAAAACAGATGCTGGTACTGAATTAACAGGAAGTGTACCCATCATAGTAGCTGGTTGGTCTAGGTCTTCATTCATGTTGACATGAAAAGCCTGCCCACGACCATAAGAAGGTCTGGCATTGTTGTTACGCTGCTGAGGAATTCCACGGCCAGCAGGAGGAAGAGCTAGCTGATTCTGACTCTGAGAATAGTCTCTGGCATGGTGACCTGGTTTGCCACACTTGAAGCAGAGTCCACTGTCTGGACGTGGTGCGGGAGCTCGAGGTGGAGGGGCTCGAAGAGGCTGCCTCGATGGTGGAGGAGGCAGATGAGGTGCAGCATATGCAGGCCTATACATTGGAGCTGTTGGACGGTACATGCTTTGTGGAATCCAGATGCGGCGCTTCTGGGAAGACGAGCCCGAAGATGAGCCCGCTTCACGGGTGTGTCTGGTCGCTTCCTTGTGCTTCTTCAGACCAGTCTCGACCATAATAGCCTTGTTCACCAAAGTGGCGAAGTCAGGAAAGTCTTGGATGAGCAAGGCTAGCTGAATGTCATGGTGTAGCCCTTCACGGAACTTCTCCTGCCTACGAGCATCAGTGGGGATATCTTCTTCAGCATAGCGAGACAAGTCAAGGAACTCTCGATGGTAGACCTCCACAGTCTTGTTGCCTTGGACGAGGCTACGGAACTCGGCCTTCTTCCGAGCTATAACCGCTTGAGGAATATACCTGGCACGAAAAGCAGCTTTGAATTCCACCCAGGTGACGATAGTTCCAGGAAGTAAGGTCTGTCTATGAGTGGCCCACCATTGTGCTGCGGGTCCCTTCAAGAAGTATGTCGCAAAGGTGACATAACTGGCAGGGGCGACATCAGCGGACTCCATC
The DNA here is from genome assembly GCA_011799875.1 of Thinopyrum elongatum. Taxonomy (NCBI): domain Eukaryota; kingdom Viridiplantae; phylum Streptophyta; class Magnoliopsida; order Poales; family Poaceae; genus Thinopyrum; species Thinopyrum elongatum. Next base: position 406,484,616 of record CM022301.1, read on the forward strand.
TCATAGAAGATGTCACGCAGCCAGTCATCGGCATCCTGCGGATTAACTGTGTTGCGGAAGAACGACGGGTTGAGTCGTACAAACTGTGGCAGTGTGATTGAAGGTGGCTGTTGGTTGGCATTGGGACGAGGGAACTGTTCCATAATCCCTGTCATGAATTGACGGTTGAGTTCAAACTGTTGCATCATAGCAGCCATATAGTCAGGTGGTGGCGGCGGTGGTGGATTGTTATCACCCATCCTGCTAAATTCAACAGGGGTAGTTTAGCGGAATATTTGCGAGCGTTTAGAAACATGCATGATGTAACGCGATGGAATTTAAGTAGTACAACAGATGCTTAATAGTAGTCATTAAGTCATACAGATCCATACAGAGTCGTTTACATTCAGGCAGCATAACGGCGCAAATTCAAAAGCTAGACATGCTAGGCGGCACGCAGGCACGCGGTAAGGAAGTACACAACAAGACATAGCAAAGGCTACATCAATGTCGGAGAAAACCACTGAAACGGGGTAGCTACAAGTGCGGACAACGAATGTTCATCGCAGAAGGATCCTGCGCTCCATGTGCACTCTGATGCAGAACCCGGTCTCGAGCTGAAAGAAGGGGTCCACGTGCAGGTGTGTGACCTCCCACAGCAGGCCAATCGATCCCTGGTGGCATCTTGGTCCTGCACGGGGAAAGGATATGCTCCAGATGTAGCCCGGCACGAACAGCTGGTAGCAACTGCGTCATAGCCTCGTAGAGTCGTACTCTAGTGGCAAACAACTCGACGGCCAGAGCCCGAATAGTGTTATCCAGAGCCTGAGTACACTGAATCAGAACTCGCGGATCGTAGCGACGAGGCTCGTACGGGGCACAGATAGCTGTGTAGTATCCAGTAGCATCTCCAGCAGGGGCATACGGAATGTATCAAAACTCAGAGGCATCCAAGCTAGCGTTGTGCTCTCCTCGGAGACGTGCGACAGCAGAGTAGGCGGCATCATGGACTGCCATCTCAATCGTCACGCCGATACCGTGGAAAAGGTACAGCTCAGTGTCTGAGTTATCCTGCTGATCATAGATGCGAACATCAGCATAGTACTGTTCCTGGTTGAACTCGCGGTAAACCTCGTAGACCATGTACTCGGGGTACCAGCGGTAACCAAGTCTGATCAGGAGAGCGATCAGAACAGCTGGAAACCCAGGGACATCACGAGCCCAAGTGCGAAGCACAAGCTGCGTCGTAGGGTGCGGCTTAACAGACGATCCATCTGAAATAAAGGAAATTCAGGTTTGTTATACGACTATGAGAAGTATAACAGATCTTGAAGAGAAAGGTTAAACAAAACAATGGAAAGGAAAATGATTATCAGACTAATTAGATCAATGACAGGGAAATCGCACAGATATCCAGCTCTCCGGGTGGACGGAATTTACGAGATCCTAAGTGTCGGGGTTAGTAAATTTATTAAACCCGAATAGAAGAGTGATCAGAATCCCAGAGTAAAGACGAGGAATAAAAGATCCTAATACCACCCAATTGGCGACGTGGGCCCGTAAGCCACACAACCAAGTTAGTAAAACAGTTTTCGGTTTCTAGACTCAACTTCGGCCAAGGAATTGGATAGGGGGATTCCTAGAGGCAATCGGCTATTATACCAACCTGTGACGACCCCGGCTTAATCATGCACTAATCATACACGCAAATGCACACGATCAAGCCTAAGGACTCACTTGAAGATATCACAACACAACTCTAAAACATAAATAAAGTCATACAAGCTTTATATTACAAGCCAGGGCCTCGAGGGCTCGAATACATAGCTCGATGGCATACAAGCGTCAGCAGAAGCATCAGATATCTGGGTACAGATATATTACATAAATGGAGATAACCCTTTAGAAAGGCGGGGCAAAATAAAATACTACGATCGAAAGGCATAGGCCTCCTACCTAGGACCCTCCGAACCTACTCCTGGTCGTCGGTCGGCTCCTCGTAGTAGTACTCGCCGGGAGGGTAGTAGTAGTAGCCGTAGTCGTCGACAGGGGCAGCTACCTCAGGGGCTCCGTCATCTGGCGGCGACATATGGATATGGGGAGAAAAAGAAAGTAAAGCAAACATGAGTACTCATCCGAAGTACTCAGCAAGCAAGGATCTACACTACATATGCAACATTATCAAAGGGTGGTTGTATATGTGGACTGGGCTGCAGAAATGCCAGAATAGAGAGGAAGGCCTAATCCTATCGAAGATTAGCATCTTCAAGCATCTTCATCGGTCTTGCAGCATTAGAAGAGTGCAGATTAACATAATGTAAAGTATAGTAAAGTTATCAACCTCGCCAGAGATCCTTTCTCGACTCCCTGCGAGAAAGCAATCCCAGAGCCATACTATCCAATATCATCTCAAGTCTCCAGTTCTAGTTGTACCGATCGGGATACAACTCTGAGTGTCCGTTACCATAGGACAGGCTATCGATAGATGTTTTCTTCCCTGCAGGGGTGGACCAACTTACCCACCACGCTCGCTTAACTCCGGTCGGACACACTTTTCTGGGTCATGCCCGACCTCGGCCAAACGATACGCCGCAACCCGACCAAATACCTAACAGAGAGGTCAGCACGCCGGACTAACCTATGCCCCCAGGGGTCTTGGGCCATCGCCCCGGACGCTCCTGCATGTTGTGTACACCGCCGGTGAGCAGACCCATCAACCCCTTAATACAAGCGCGGTTGCGTTACCAGTCCAACCCAGCGTGTGCCGCTCAGTTGCTGATGTCTATTAAGCTTCGGCTGAAGTATACGACCCAAAACGCCCATACTATGCCCACGTGATGGTTAGTGCTATCAGGCCAGAGGCCCCTCCGATCAAATATCCAAACCGTTAGTGTGTTGCTAGTGCGGTAACGAGCAGAGACTCACGAAAGATGTGACCCCGTCTCGAGGACTTGCGGCAAGGGCTTGGAATGCCCGGCCACGCCTCGTATTCATTACTCGGGCACCATCCAGGTCCACCCGACTCCACATCTCTCGCAATTAAGCTCGTGCGGGTACCCCTCAGGGCCGACCCGTCTTTATCCAGAATAAGCAGTAACAACAGTAATGTAAAGGCATCCATGTGGCTACCATATCACGAAGGAATCCGAGGCATCACCCTCGTTGGATTCCCACCTGACATAATCGTCAAGGTGAACGTAAGAGGAATCACCCTCGAGGTCCACACTTGATGGATTGCACGACAGCATCGATATCGGGGTTAGTGTAGGAGGAATCACCCTCGCTTACCACGACCGAATAACTAACCTACAAGGTTATCATCAGAAGTGCTGACGAGGTATCAACCTCGGCACTCGATATTAACCCAGTAGTGTCAAGCAGTTAAGGGGGAAGTGACGTGCGATGCTGGGGCCTGGTCTTCGATCCCGTTGATCGGGTCTTCTGAGAATCCAGCGGGGCAGTCGGGATAAAGTGGGGTCTCTGATAGGTCTCTACCCAGACTATATTAAACAGTTTAGGATAACAGGTAGGTATCAACAGCAGGTTACAATTAAACAGGCTATGCAGCAGATATAAGAGAGAGAAGAGTAGGCGATATTGGAATGCTCAAAATGGGGGTGCTTGCCTGGTTGCTCGGCGGCAAGGGCAAGGTCGTCAACTATGTCGTCGGGCTCCTGACCGACGTCGGCCTCGGGAGCTACGTCGATGTCGGGGTCTACCGAGAGAGAAGAGGGGGAGGAAACAAATAAATACAAAGCAAATAATGCAACACGGAGCATGCTATGACTAGGATGCAGTGCAGGGTTGCCTAAAGATGCATCTAGGTCATTTTTAGTTTCTTTAGAATTTAAGTTGGATTTATTATCCGGTGAATATGCACTATTCATATACCGGAATCGGGCTAAAAGTTACGGGTTCTCCTACATAGGGGGTTCCGACATCGAAACAGACGACACGATCAGATTCGTCTCGTCGTTCTGATCAACTTTCGTGTTTTAAGTTTTTCAATCTGAGCTACGGTTTAAAAGTTATGAATTTTTAAAGATTTAAATGATTTTTTGGAATTATCTGTTTTAACAGAAAAAGGAGATATGACATCAGCATGATGCAATGCTGACATCAGCAGGTCAACTAGTAGGCTGACCAGGTCAAACCTGATATGTGGGTCCAGTGGGGCCCACATGTCAGTCTCTGTTAGTTTAACAGAGAATTAAACTAACTAAGAGGGTTAATTAAATAGGTAGGGCCCTTTTGTCAGTGAGTAATTAGTTTAACCAATTAGTTTTATTTATTAAATCATTTATTAGGTTAATTAACAGCTGGGGGCCCACATGTCAGTGGCACATGTGAACAGTGCCCCGCATTGACCACGGTCAACGGGGTCAAAGGGGGCCAAGGGACCCACTGGCAGTCTCTCAGGGGTGGGCCCCGCATTGCCACATCGGTGCCAGGTCAGCGCGGCGGCCGGAGCAACGCCAGCGACCACAGGAGACGGCGCCGACGCGCGGGATTCACCCACAGACCACCAAAACGATCGCGGCCGGTCGCGTTCGAACGCGGAGACGACGCCGCGTCGAACGGCACCGGTGGAAGCGGCTGAAATGGTCGGAGCTCGTCGGAAACGAGCTTGATGCGGCGGCCGGAGTTCAGACCTCGGTGGGTTTCGGCGAAACGCGGCGTTAGCGAACATTTAAGTGGCTAGGTGGGCTTCAACGCGCGCGCGCGAAGTCGTTAGGCATGCGCGCGTGACCAAATGGTCACCGGGGACTCACCGGCGACGAGTTCCACGGCGGCGGGTTCGGGCTTTCGCGGATCGACGCCTACGGGCACTTTGGAGTGGAGAGAAGCGAACGGGGAGGTGTTGCTGCTCACCTAGCGGCACGCACGAAGGCCCTTGGCAGATTAGTAGCTGCAGGACGTCGCCGGGGAAGAAGGGGATCGCCGGCATCCCGAGGAAGAAGACGACGCGTTCGGGCGACACCGGGCTCCTCAGCTCCTTCCAACGGCTCCAGTAGTCGTGGCGGTCCACGGCGGTCCTTCCTGACGCAGGCTGCCGGCGAGGAGGCCGCTGGCCACTACGGTGGCGAGGCGCGGCGACGGTGGCGCTCGGCCACCACGGATCTGGAGGAGAAGAGGGAAGGGGCGAGCGAGGGAGAGAGGGGAGAATGACGGAGGAGGCCAGGGGGGATGCTTTGGATTCGACCTTATCCCCTCCTGGACGGTCGCGGCGTCACGGTGTCGCGGTCGCACCGGCGCGCGCGCGGCGACCACGAGCGCGCTGACATGCAAGGGAGAAGAGGGAGATGGGCCCAGTGGGCTGTGGTCGGGGCACTTTGCACTTAGGCCCAGTGCACAGTGCCTCGTTTTATTTTCTTGTTTTCTGTTTTGCTTTTTCTTTATTTCTTTTCTGTTAGATAGTTGTTTAGGCCACTTTTGCACTTTTGTAAAATATGAAACTTAGCTCAAATATTACAGTGCATTATTACCTTTCACCAAGAACTTGTTTGGGCAAGGTAGGATTTTATTTGAATTTGATATTATTTTAAATGGATTAAATAATTCTGTTTTGTTGCTGTTTCATGTAGTTTGAGTCTCTCAGCTAATTCAATTATCATTATTTATATATTTATAAGTGCTTCTGGATTATTTGCTATTTAGTGAACATTTTTCCAATAGTGTTTGAGCAAATTTATTTGCACTTTGGAATTTGAGTTGATTTTCAGAGAAGTATTTAAATTGAATACTTAACCAAAATGATTAGGCACTGCAAATAGAGATGACTTGGCATACTAAGTAGAGTGTCACAGTGCTTATTACATGGGGGTGTTACGAGCTAGACGGCGCGCAGCAGGCACACAGTAAGGAAGTACACAACGAGACATAGCAAAGGCTACATCAACGTCGGAGAAAACTATTGGAGCGAGGAATCTGCAAGTGACAACACAGGGTGCCCTCGATAAAAGGATCCTGTAAGCAGAACCTGGCCCAAAATCTTGAAGCAAGGGGGGGGGGGATATCTTCAGAACTCCGGATGGATGTGATCACGAGAACCTAATGTTGGAGTTAGTAAAAATTTAAACCGAAAGGAAGAGAGATCAGAGTCCCAGAGTAAAGGTCGAGGAGTAAAAGATCCTAATACCACCCAATTGGCGACGTGGGCCCGTAAGCCACACGGCCAAGTTAGTAAAATAGTTTTGAAAGACTAGACTCAACTTCGGCCAAAGAGTTGGAAAGGGGAATTCCTAGAGGCCGTCGGCTCTGATACCAACCTGTGACGCCCCGGCTTAATCATGCACTAATCATACACGCAAATGCACACGATCAAGCCTAAGGACTCACTTGAAGATATCACAACACAACTCTAAAACATAAATAAAGTCATACAAGCTTTATATTACAAGCCAGGGCCTCGAGGGCTAGAATACATAGCTCGATGGCATACAAGCGTCAGTGGAAGCATCAGATATCTGAGTACAGATATAAAAGAGAAACATAAAGGCCTTTAGAAAGGCGGGGCAAAATAAAACACTACGATCGAAAGGCGTATGCCTCCTGCCTGGGACCCTTCGATCCTACTCCTGGTCATCAGCCAGCTCGTAGAAGTAACCACTCTCGAGGTGGTAGTAGTAGTCGTCGGCGGGGCAGCTGTTTCAGGAGCTCCGTCATCTGGTCGCATCAAACGGATATGGAGAAAAAAGAAAGCAAAGCAACCGTGAGTACTCATCCGAAGTACTCAGCAAGCAAGGATCTACACTACATATGCAACATTATCAAAGAGAGGCTGTATATGTGGACTGGGCTGCAGAAATGCCAGAATAGAGGGGAAAGCCTAGTCCTATCGAAGACTAGCATCTTCAGCGGTCTTGCAGCAATAGAAGAGAGTAGATCAGCACAGTATAATGTAGTAGTGGTTGTGTCAAGTAACAGTCTCGCCCAGAAATCCTTCCTCGACTCCCTGCGAGAAAGCGATCCCGGAGCCACATATCCAGGTATCATCTCAAGTTCTAGTTGTATCGATCGGGATACAACTCCGAGTGTCCGTTACCGTAGGACAGGCTATCGATAGATGTTTTCTTCCCTGTAGGGGTGCACCAACTTACCCACCATGCTCGATTAACTCCGGCCGGACACACTTTTCTGGGTTATGCCCGGCCTCGGTCAAACGATACACCGCAACGCTACCTACAGCTCAGTAGAGAGGTCCCCGTCGGTCTACCTCCTAAGCGCTTAGGGGTCTTGGGCCATCGCCCTGTGCACTCTGGGTCGTTGCGAGCAGGGCGAACCAGGCTCCACCACTACAGGATGGTGCCGGCCCGGCCCGGCCGCCAGGCTGAACTGGACGTCTGACAGAGCTTTCGGCTGATGCTACGATGCAGAGTGCCCATAACTCTTCCCACGTGATGGTTAGTGCTATCCGGCCAAAGACCGGCTCAGATCAAATATCCAAATCGTTAGTGGATTAGGGGCTTGCGGTAACGAGCAGAGACTCACAATCGATGTGACCCCGTCGCCCCGTCTCGAGGACTTGTGGCAAGGGCTTAGAATGCCCGGCCACGCCTCGTATTCATCTCACGGGTAACCTCTAGGTCAACCCGACATCCCATCATTCGTGGGTACCCCTCAGGGTCGACCCGCCTTTCCAAGTATCAGTTGTAAAGTCATAGTAACCATAGTAACCGTGTGTCTAACACCAAGGGGAACCCTGAGGAATCACCCTCGATGGAATTCCACCTGATGTTATCGTCAAGGTGAACGAAGGAGGAATCACCCTCGAGGTCCACTCTTGAGGAGTTGCACGACAGTGTCGTTATCGAAAGTGGTGAAGGAGGAATCACCCTCGATGACCATAACCGATGAACTAACCTACAAGGTTAACATCAGAAGTGCTGATGAGGTATCACCCTCGGCACTCGATAGTAACCTAGTAGTGTCGTACAACTAAGGGGGTGATGTGCGGTGCCGGGGCCTGTCTTCGATCCCGTTGATCGGGTCTTCTGATAATCCAGCGGGGCAGTTGGGTCAAAGTGGGGTCTCTGATGGGTCACTAACCAGCCTATACTAAGCAGTTTGGATATCAAGCAGGTATCAACAATAGTTTCAAAAACAGGCTATGCAACAGAATAGGAGCAATCAATTACAATAGCAAAATCTAATGCAAGCATGAGAAAATAGAATGGGCGATATCGGGATGATCAAAGGGGGGGGGGCTTGCCTGGTTGCTCTGCGGCAAAGGCAGGGTCGTCAGGGGTCATCGATCTCCGGAGCTGCGTCGGTACCGGGCTCTATCGAGAGAGAAGAGGGGGAGGAAACAGATAAATACACGGCAAACATAAGCAACACAGAGCATGCTAAGCTAACGTGCAGTGCAGGGTTGCCTAAAAGCATGTCTAGGTCATATTAGTTATTTTAGGATTTAAGTTGGATTTATTAAACGGTGTATATGCACTATTCATCTACCGGAAACAGGTTAAAAGTTGCGGGTTCACCTCCGTAGAGGGTCCCGACATGGAAACAGACGGCACAGTCAGCTTCGTCTCGTCGTTCTGATCAACTTTCATGTACAAAGTTTTTCCATCTGAGCTACGGATTATTTTCTACGGATTTCTAAAGATTTTAGTGTTTTCTGGAATTATTTCAATTAATTAAATTTGAATTATCCAGAATAGTGAAAGGTGACATTAGCATGATGTAGAAGTGACGTCAGCAGTCAACTCTGGCTGAACAGAGTCAAATCTGACCTATGGGTCAAGTGGGACCCACTGGTTAGTGACTGGACTAAAATAAGCAGGATTAATTGGACTGATCTAATACTAATTATCTAGCGGGGCCCACTATCAGTGTCTATTTAGTGTTAAAAACTAATTAACAAATTAATTAACATTTTATTCAATTATAAAACCAGTTAATTAGCGCAGGGCCCACATGTTAGTGGCCCACGCTGCATAGTCAGCAGGGTTGACCCAGTCAACCCTGACTGGTGGACCCGCGGGGCCCACGGGTAGTGTCACAGGGGAGGACCCCACCGGTGCCAGCTCAGCGGAGCCGCCGGAGCTGCTGCGGCGAGCCTCCCGCGGCGGCGACCTCGCCGGAGAGCGTTGGAATCGCGCTGTACTGAGCCGTTTCGCGTCATTTTCGTTGCGTTCGAAAGGCTACTTGCTCGCGCGTCGATCTACGGGGCCAGAGCAAGCGGAGGTGGCCGTTAAAGGCGCCGGCGGCGTTCGGGTGGTGTTGGCAACGGCGAAGCAGGGCTCGAGGAGGGACGCGCGTGCACGCGTTGGGTTCACGGGGAGAAGCTGAGCCGAACCGCGTGCTCGAATGGGCATGAAAGCAACTAGGGCGACGGCGACGAGCTTCGCGGTGGAGCACGGATCGGTCATTGCCGGCGACAGCGTCAGAGGCAGCAAAACAGGGAGGAGGCAGAGGGGAAACGCTGCGGGGCTCACCTAGCGGCTCAAGTAAGGCCCTTGGCAGATTTGTAGCGCAGGGGAGCTCGGGGTCGACGGGGATCGCCGGTGACGGAGAAGATGAAGAAGAGGTCGCAGCGGTCGGCTCGGTGGCTCCCGTCTTGCTCCAGTCGATGCAGAGGAAGGAGTCGAGGTCGGCGCGTCGATCGGGCACGGAGGGGCGGCGAGCAGACGACGGTGGCCGCGGGATCGAGCGGAGGTCGGTGGCGAGCTATCAGGCGAGATGGGGGGAAAGGGGAGAGAGAGCGAACGGGGGCGTGTGAGGGGCAGCTAGGGTTGCGGAGGAGTGAGGGCATCTTGGGGAGGCACTTAACGGCAGCGGGGAACCGGCGAATGCTCGACACGGCGACGGACGTCGGCGTGTCGGCGCGGGCGCGCGACAGCACGCGGGAGGAGGATGACGCGGCTAGGTGGGCTGGGCCCGACCCTGTAGCACGCAGGCTTGAGTGCACAGTAAGGCTTTAGGCCTTTTTCTATTTTTCTTTTTCTGTTACCTTTTCAACTCTGTTTTGCTAATTGTTTGGGCACTAAACGAATTTTGTAAAAAGTGTGACCTTGCTCATAAATCACAGTGCATTATATTCTAACACCAAAAACTAGTTTGGGGTAAATACTATTTCATTTTATTTTGTATTAATTTTAAAAGGTTATCAAATATTATTGTCAGCCACTGTTTGAGGCTGTTAGGGTTACTTAGTTAATCCCATTAATATTGGTTACCATTTTGTATTTTTCTAAGAATTATTTGCTATTTATGCAACATTATAGTTTCTGTTTTGAACAAATTTTATTTTTCCACTTTGAATTTGAATTAATTTTCAGAGAGAGATTTGAATTGTTTTTATTATCCACTATGACTAGGCACTGCAAATGAACATAACTAGGCATGCTTAGCAGAGTGTCACAGTGCTTATTACATGGGGGTGTTACACTCCGCCTCCGCCTGCTCCATGTTGAAGACTGGCAGCTCCGGCTCCGGTTGCTGCGCCTCCTCCAGCTCCATCGGAGCCAGCTCCATCGGAGCCAGCTCCACTCCCTCCTCTTCCCCCAGCTGCTCCTCCTCCTCCCGCTTCGGCTAGTCCGGAGGCAGCCCAGCAGCGATGCCGGCGGCGCGCGCGGCTTGTCTCGCCCGGATCTCCTGTTGCATCTCATACCGGCGCTCCGGCGTGAGCATTGCGTAGTAGGTGATCTTCCTCCGGACATGGCGGAGTGCTGGAGCGTGGGCAGAGCGCCAGAGCGGGAGAGGGAGGAGGTGGATGGGCTCGGACTGGCGACGCGGAGAGGAGGAGGTGGATGGGCTAGGGTTGCGGGACGCCGGTCGGCTTAAATAGGCGGATTTGGTATCGGCGGCGAGCCGGAGCGGCGCCACGTGGCGTTCACACCGCGGCGATGGACGCGACGTCCGTCGGACCGCCGGGTTTTCGGACGTTTCCGCGTGGGACCCCGCCGTCAGACAGACGTGGCGGACATGCCCGGGCGCCCTATATTTGGGCTGGATATGACGGATGCCGGTCAGCCCGGGCGTTTGAGGCCCGTTTGAGGGGGCCGCCTGGGTTAGAAAATCGTGACCGGTCAGAGACCGGGCGGGCCACCCGGACGTTTGAGGCCGGTTGGGGCCGCTCAGCTATAGATGCTCTAAAGCAGGTTTGTTGCTGCATTTCGTCACACACTATTCGTCTTGACTGTTTTTTTAAAAGGAAAAGGTAGTATATATATAAAAAAGGAAATATTATTCTGCTGACATTTCTTGCGAAGGTATGACAAACAAATGTTTTTATGGCAATTTATATCGTCGCGAGGATGACAAATTCCCTCAGAAAGCACAGCAAATCCTGGCAAAAAACATTGAACTGCACGAATTTGCCATGCTTGCTAAAAGAAAAACATCATCCATGGTCCATGGACAACACAAATTGACATGAAAATTGATTGATTTGCCATGCCCTCCCATGGAATGTTCCCTGGTTATGAAAATCATATTATCACGAATTTGCCATGCTTGCTAAAAGAAAAACATCATCCATGGTCCATGGACAACACAAATTGACATGAAAATTGTTTGATTTGCCATGCCCTCCCATGGAATGTTCCCTGGTTATGAAAATCATATTAAAAAAGGGTTGGTCAGTATTTTTTTTTACCCAAAAATTAAAAAAACTGACCAATCCTCTTTTCGAAAGCAACCACAAAAGAAAAGTGCCATTCCCAACTTTTTTTTAGAAGAGTACTAGTTTCTCCTTGGGCTGAAAGTGGACAGCGTCGAGCCTGAAGGCCTCCCTGCGGTGCTTGGGTCCAGCCTTACTCAGTCCATGAACACTACTGCAAACCGCTACCCCTGAAAAAAGAAAAACTACAGCCCCTCCAAAAAAATAGAGTTAATTGCACAATGATACCACATTTCGGACGGTGTTGACGGATTGGTACCATTTTTCAAAATTTTTACGTGTCAGTACCAAGTTTGGGGCTAGCCGTTACAAAAAGGTCTAAACTGTGTATTTACAGTGTATCTGACTGGCGGGGCCCATTTGTTAGGTGCCGATGTGGCATATTGTTTGCAGAAAACCCCCTTACTTTATATGTAATCACATATAGGACCATTATTTTTTGCGGGAAAAAGATTCCCGTGAGGGACTTATTTTTGTTCGGACTTGTTTGAAAGTTTCCGTCGAAATGAACAAATAAATAAAATGCACGAAAAATCGAGCGCCTACAGGATTCGAACTTGCGACCCCGCGTAAGCACCCGACGCGCGATAGCCACCAGGCCACACAAACATTGGCGACATGCTCCAGGCGACATTTTTTTTATACAATAGAAGCGAACGCTGGGCCGGCGGTTGGGCCAAGCGAGGCCTGCAATTTTTTTATTCGTTTCGCGTTTTACTGGCGCACGTGCTGGGGCTCGTTCGCCCAGGTTTCTTTTCCTTTCATTTTTCTTATGCTTTATTTTTGTTTCTGGTTTTCGCTTATTTTTAGGTTTTTCGTTCTTTTTTCATTCACTGGGTTGGTTTTACTTCTGAATTTTTAACATATTTACGAACATTTTTTTAGATAGGCTTCAATATATGATGAACATGTTTTCAGATACATGATGAACATGTTTTCAAATATGCATGAAGATTTTCTTAATGTACGCTGAGCACTTTTTCTGCATATAGTAATCACTTTTTAATGCACGATGAACTTTTCTTTACAAACGGTGAACATTTTTTTAATATATTAAACTTTTGGTAATATACGTTGAACATATTTTAAATGCAAATTGTACATTTTTGTAATATATGTTGAACAATTTTCTTAATATATGATGAACATTTTTGTAATTTATGTTGAGCATTTTCTTATTACATGATGAGTTTTTTTTGACAATGTGTATTTCAAAAAATGTTCAGCATGTGTTAAAAACTTATTGTGTAAAATAATTCTAGCATTTTGAGAAACACGTTGATTTTTTTAATGCATTTCTAAATTTATTATGATAACATTTTTATTTTTAATACATGTTATCAATTTTTTACTAATAGTGTGTTTACAAAAATATAATCAATATACGAGTAAGTAAAAAAAAACTGTGTGTTAGGCATATGATTTTTGTAATAGTTGCGTATTTGAATAATATAATGAGGTTACACAATAATTGTGCATGCTTGTGCTCCTAGCGAAGACACATAAAAATTGGGCCGTGCATGTGTTCTAGTCTGGTGCTTGACACTTAATAATAGTATCTTCTAAAAAAACCACTTAATAATAGTAATATGTAATCGGAGAAAAATGTATTAATATTATGATTAAAAAAGAAAAATGAGAAATTAACGGCACGCAGCCGCGATGGGCCCAACAGCCGGTCCAGCGTGTCCGCGCTGGTATAAAAGACGGCCCGCATGTAATCTAACAAGTGAGGTGTGTGGCCTGTTGGCTAGCGCGCGTCGGCTTTGTCTCGCGGGGCGCAGGTTCGAAACTCCTTGCGCGCGATTTTACGTTTATTTTATATATTTGTCCAGTTCGACGGAAATTTTCAAACAAGTCCGAAAGAAAAAAAAAGTCTCTCCCATGAACCTTTTTCGCGCAAAAGAAATGGGCCTTTACGTGATTACATATGAAGAAGGGGGTTTTCTGCAAAAATATATGCCATGTCGTCACCTGACAGATGGGCCCCGCCAGTCAATATGTGTTTATACGCAGTTTAGACCTTTTTGTAACGGTTAGCCCTAAATTTGATACTGACACGTAAAAATTACGAAAAGTGGTACCAATCCACCAACACTGCCAGAAATGTGATACTATTGTGCAATTAACTCAAAAAAATACTACAAACCGCTGTTAGAGAGAGAGAGAGAGAGAGACTTCAGATCTTCTCAGTCTGCGGGGCCGTTGGATTTCGCTGGGCTATTCATCGTGTTCCTTCTTCCCTCCCTCCTTCGCAGGTGCCCTAGCCACCGCGCGCACGACCAGGTTCGTCTGCCGAGCGATCCGGGTACCGCTGCATCCTTTGACGGAAAGGTCGCTGGGTGCTACGGCTCCTACGTCGGCGTGGTTCATAGAGACGGTGGCGGCCGTCGAGGCGGATCGCAGGCCGGGCGGAAGGTGACCCAGCACGTCGTTGTGACTCAGCACGGAGACGTTGTCCGTGTGGACTGTGTGGAGTCGTAGTAAGGGTTCGTCATCGTCTGCCGTGTCCCGGTACGACTACGAGTCAGACTCAGTTGTGGGTCGTGGCCGCACGCACCTGTATAAGCAGCAGCGATACTCTAGTTGATTGTAATTACCAGATCGTGTAGGTTGCACTAGTATAGTACCGTGAGTTGACAGTTTGAGAAATAATAAGAGAAGAAGAGACCGAGGGCATGCCGTGCAAAAAGGCAAGGCTGCGACGGCGACGAGTCCATGTAGGGACGGAGTCGACGAGTGTCCAGCCTTGTGAAACATCTGTGGTGAAGGTGGAACAAATTTTTGAAACTCTAAACTTTTTGAAAACGTGAACAAATTTTGTAATTCCGAACATTTATTGAAATTGGAACAAATTTTGAAACTCTGAACTTTTTTGAAAACCTGAAGGAAACATGAATATTTTTTGAAATGCAAGAAACATTTTGTTAATACATTAAAAAAAATTAATTGGTGAACAATTTTTGAAAAGTGAGAACATTTTTTTAAACATGAACAATCTTTGAAAAATTGGAACACAACATATTTTGAATTTGTGAACAAATTTTGGAATGGGCACTTTTTTCAAATTCAGAAATATTTTTTAGATTTGTGAACATAATTTGGAAACGAGAACAATTTTTGAAATTTGGTAACATTTTTCGGATTTTATAACAAATAGTTTTAAAATGCAAACATTTTATTAATTTTGGAAACTTTTATTGATTTGTGAACAATTTTTTTAAATGCCAACATTTTTTGGAAAAGAGAAAAACGAAAACAAAGAAGAAAGAAAAAAAGAAACTGAAATAGAAAAAAATGAAAAAAATAAAAAGAAATAGAAACAGAAAAGAAAAGAGGAAACCGTATGAGGAACCTTCTAGACTGTTCCCAAAAGCGGAAAAACTGGCTGGGAACCTTCTAGTAGTTTCGCAAAATCTGAACTGCCAAGCGATGCGAATAGTGGTTGATGGCCTGGCCGAAGTTTTCGCGCCCCTGTGCGATTGCCAGACCATTTGACGCAGAAACGGTCAAATAGGGTTTTCCGCAATGCCTTGCTTAGAGCGAGACGGAAGCTTCTCTCGCATCTACAGTAACTGGCCGGCCTTTTAGTGCACTGCACATTTAAAAGAAAAATAGTGGAGAAAAGGGAGCGCGTGCGGGTTCGATCCCATGACCTTCGTGTCCTAACGTAGGACTACTACCCAATAAGCATTCATCCATTTCATGATATGCATAGGGCGCGAACAACTTCAAGTTTCTTTCTCGGTTTTTAATGACAATTTTCTTTTCTTCACTTTTTTTAAAGTTTTGTTTGTTTCTTTATCATTTTTCATCTGTTTTTATTTTTGTTTTCCCTCGGGTTTTCATTGTTTTTCTGTAAACATTTTTATACATATCTAATACATGTTTAATGTTTTAAATACAAGTTTAACATTATTAATACATATTCATTTTCAGTATATATATCTAATATATTTTTCTAATACATATTTAACATTTCTAAATACAAGTTTAACATTTTATAATACATAGTCACATTTTTTATACACTTTTTAAATATTGTTTAAATGCTTGATTAACTTTTTCTATACATTTAAAAAAATTAAATGCTTGATAACATTTTTCATATGAAAATTTAATATTTTATAATACATGGTCAACATCTTTCTATACACATTTAAAATACTTGTTCAACTTTTTTTCAGATGCAACTAAAAAAGCATTTTTTTGCTAATGCTTGACTAACACTTTTATATACATGATAATTTTTTTCATTATTTGTTAATACATGGTCAACGCTTTTTCTATACACATTTAATATTTTTCAAATATGTGTTCATTTTTTTAAATGCTTGATTAAATACATTATCAAATTGTTTCATACAGATTGTATTTTTTTGTACATTTTTCGTATACATGACAAATATTTTCTCCTTATACATTTAACATTTTTCAAATGCTTGGTCAACATTTTTTCAAATATTTTATTTACAGTGTTTTTTTGTAACATACTCCATCCCAAAATATAAGGAGCGTTTGACTTTGCACGGTCTTTGTTGCATAATTTTAACGATTAATATATACCAAAATGCATGTATTGAATATGTATCAATAGTATCATCGTATTTGTCTTGCAAAACAATTCTATTTCATATGTCTTTATACTAATTTATAGTCAATGTTGTGCGATAAAGACCAAAAAAGTCAATGAGCGCCTTATATTTTGGAAATGAGAGAGTGGTACATATTTAGAATATTTTAAAGTATAAACAAAAGTAAAAAATAAAGCAAAAAACGTAAAAAGGAAAACGTGAAAGAAAAAACAGAAAAAAAAAGGATTTGGCCCCGCGTGCACCTGGGCCAGCCCATCAGGAGCCCTTCTCGCGAGTGTTTCCCTAGGTCTCGCTATAAGCGAGACATAGGTAAGTATGTCTTCATGTTCAAACTGCGTTTCCCTCCAACAAAAAAGTGCAAACCGTTGTTACTTTTGATATTCTCGTTGTTCTAAAGAAAGAAAACTGTGGTCGTTGGATTTCGCAGGGCAAATCACGGTGTTCCTACCTCCTCCATCATCCGCCGGTACCCTAGCCACCGCACGACCCGAGCCGTCTGCCGAGTCATCCGGGTACAACCCTTGCAACATGTGACGGAAAGGACGCTGGGTGCTACAGGTCCACGTCTCGTCGGCGTGGTTCATAAATTCGGCGGCGTCGATCGCAGCGCGGGCGAAAGGTGACCTAGTAAGTAATGAAGGGACGTGCTTGGGGGCGGGGCGTCTTTGCGGCTCAGCACGGAGACCTTGTCCATGTCGAGTCGTAGTAGGCTTTATGAGCCATGTCAGCATACGAATGAGACTTAATTGTGGGTTGCAAACCTGCAGCTATATAAGCAACAACAATAGCTGATTGTAATCGCCGGATCGTATAAGTTATACTACTACCGTGGGTTGATAGTTTGACAAATAAGAGAAGAGATCGAGGGCATGCCTCGTAGAAAGGCAAGGCTACAGCGGCGGCAACAACGGATCCATGTAGATGGAGTCATCGAGTGTGCCTGAGGTGGGGATGTCGGCGGGGAATAAGGCGGTTGATGATGACGACAGTGTTCATGATGAGCCTGTTATGTCTACAACAACAACTATGTGGTTCATATCCGATGCAGCGACATCAAATTGCATCATGTCTTACAAAACCTCACGGCAACCCGAGGTTCCTTCCTGAAGAAATCTTTGGGCCTCCCCCCTTGCAACTCAAGGTGGTGGAATTCTAATTTCTTGTGGATAAGGGCATCTTTAAAGCTGACCCGCAAATGTCTCCGGTATATGTCTGTTTTTATGTCCAGATGTGGTCCACGGACATGATGCCGGAGGGATTCATCCAAACCGATTCACCAATAAATCCTTATTTGTCCGGTTGGGAGGAGGGAGTGGAGAGGTGCAATGCATGTGCGGAGAGAGAAAAGAGAGGAGGGCAAGGTTGTGGATTTTTGTTGGTCAAGTGGATGTTTGAACTCTGGTATAGCTCCCCACGTTTGCCTCGGTTTTTCTGGAAAACGGGCGTCCGGACCTCTTCGCGGACCGATGAGGGTCCCCATTGGATGACAAAAGTTGTCATAAATGATCCGGACACCACAACTCAAACATATACCGGAGATTTGAGGGTCTCCTTTGGAGATGCCCTAAGGTGGCCTTCAAGTTGGTTCCTTGGGATCAGAACATAACCTCTATTGGTCGTACAACCCTTCTCAAGTCGGTGCTATCATTCCAAGCGGTCTACTTTAGCACCTCACTCATTGTCCCGCAGTGCACTCTCTGCAGTGTCACAAGCTCGAGCGCGGTTTCCTTCGGGCGGGCACGAGCAAGACCACCGTTGCAAAATGTGTTAAATGGGACTCCGTGTGCCGGCCCCTTGGATTTGGGGGCATGCTCAACATGGACAAATTCGCGAGGGCGCTTAGGGCATCTCCAACGTTGACCCCGCAAACCGGACACCGCATCTGTCCGCGGATATGGGGGACCAGTCCGCGAGTGTGGATGCGGGAGCCGGCCATCCAAAGCTAACCGCATACATTTCAAACCGGACTTGAACAACCGGACGAATTTCATCAAACACGATGGAATTCAACAAAGCTCACATAGAAAATAGCACATACCATCCATGAATAGCATGCAAATATGTCTAGTACAACAACAGTTTAAATTCAATCGAATGTTCAACAATATTTTCATGGATATATCGAATTCAACGATACTAGCTCTAGTTCCAGCACATGTAGTCCCACACATACTGCCCGTTGAGTTTCATACAACAATGCATGTGTGTGAATGGTCTGACCTCTGACCTGTAGTACATCACGGCAACGCGTGTAGGCTACACAACGTGTAGAGCAACAATGAGTCAATGCAAGAATCAATCAATATGCTTGCCACGTGCAATGGCCGCATTGCCTTCAGGTGATCAACCGCGCCACAATACTTTTGACGGAGTTCTGTATGGTGTACCATTGATACGTTAACACTTCATATTGCGTTCATGGATGATGTCGGAGCAACTACAATAGAAAAACATGCTAGGGTAGAAAAATAGAAAAAATGAATCTGTACCATCGGATGGAAGATTGATGGCCCAGATTCAGGTGGACCGAACTGGGCGCACAATTTGCAAAATGCTCCCTCGCTGCTGGTTAATTTGTTACTGATCTCCTTTTCTCGCCAAACAGAGTACATATACTTGGCCATCCCTCGGGCCGGGCCGGGCTTCGGGCTGGGCCTAACCAAGCCCGACGCGAAAATCCCAGGCCCGAGCCCGCCAGCGTAAAAGGCCGCCGGGCCTCAGGCCTCGGGCCGGGACTCTTCGTTAATGCGCTAATACGGCGGCCCGGCCTTTGGGCTTGAAATCTAGGCCCGAGCCTGGCCGGTGGGCAAGGTCGGGCCGGGCCGGGTCGGGCTTTTTCGGGCCGGGTTGGGTCGGGCCGACAGGGCCGGGCTGCCCTGTTGGGAAACGTTGCATGGAAAACAAAAAAATTCTACGCACACGTAAGATCTATCCATGAAGATGCATAGCAACGAGAGGGGAGAGTGTGTGTACGTACCCTCGTAGACCGTAAGAGGAAGCGTTTAGTAACGCGGTTGATGTAGTCGAACTTCTTCGCGCTCCAACCGATCAAGTACCGAATGTACGGCACCTCCGCGTTGAGCACATGTTCAGCTCGGTGACGTCCTCCGCCTTCTTGATCCATCAAGATGGCGAGGTAGTGGATGAGTTCCGGCAGCACGACGATGTGGTGACGGTGATGGTGAAGTTATCTCCACAGGGCTTCGCCAAAGCACTACGAAAATATGACGGGGGGTGTAAACGGTGGAGGGGGGCGCTGCAGGCGCCCCCCTCCCACATATATATAGGTGGGGGGAGAGGGGAGAGGCCAAGGGGCGCCCCAAGTAGGTCCGAATCCTACTTGGGCTCCTGCCCTAGGTCGCCCCCTTTCCTTCTTTTGGCGCCAAGGGGAAGGAAGGAGGAGGTGCCCCCCTCCTTTCCTTTCTCCCACAAGGAGGGGAAGGCAGGAGGAGGTGGCGCCCCCTCCTTTCCTTCTTCTAGGGCCGGCGGCCAGGGAGAGGGCGCGCCAACCCCTCTGTGGGCTGGTGTGTGCCTCTCCTTGGTCCATTAGGCCCATAGACCTCCCGGGGCCTCCCGGAACCCCTTCCGGTGATCCGATGACTACCCGGTGCACTCCGAAACTATTCTGGTGTCTGAATTGAAGGAAATATGCCTTAGAGGCAATAATAAAGTTGTTATTTTATATTTCCTTATTCATGATAAAGGTTTATTATTCATGCTAGAATTGTATTAATCGGAAACTTAAATACATGTGTGAATACATAAACAAATACCGTGTCCCTAGTAAGCCTCTACTAGACTAGCTCGTTGATAAAAGATGGTTAAGGTTTCCTAACCATAGACATGTGTTGTCATTTGATAACGGGATCACATCATTAGGAGAATAATGTGATGGACAAGACCCATCCGTTAGCTTAGCATATTGATCGTTCAGTTTATTGCTATTGCTTTCTTAATGTCAAATACATATTCCTTCGACTATGAGATTATGCAACTCCCGGATACCGGAGGAATACCTTGTGTGCTATCAAACATCACAACGTAACTGCGTGATCATAAAGATGCTCTACAGGTATCTCCGAAGGTGTATGTTGAGTTGGCATAGAACAAGATTAGGATTTGTCACTCTGAGTATCGGAGAGGTATCTCTGGGCCCTCTCGGTAATACACATCATAAGCTTGCAAGCAAATGACTAAGTAGTTAGTTACGAGGTGATGTGTTCTAGAACGAGTAAAGAGACTTGCCGGTAACGAGATTGAACTAGGTATAAAGATACCGACGATCGAATCTCGGGCAAGTAACATACCGATGGACAAAGGGAATTACGTATGTTGTCATAACGGTTTGACCGATAAAGATCTTCGTAGAATATGTAGGAGCCAATATGGGCATCCAGGTTCCGCTATTGATTATTGACCGGAGAGGTGTCTCGGTCATGTCTACATAATTCTCGAACCCATAGGGTCCGCACGCTTAACGTTCGTTGACGATATAGTGTTACATGAGTTATATGTTTTGGTGACCGAATATTGTTCTTAGTCCCGGATGAGATCACAGACATGACGAGGAGTCTCGAAATGGTCGAGAAGTAAAGATTGATATATAGGACAATGGTATTTGGACACCGGAAGTGTTTCGGGACGTACCGGGAAGGAATCGGGTCACCGAAAGGGGTTCCGGGCACACCCCCCCCGCCCCCGGGAAGATATGGGCCTTATGGGCCAAAGGAGGGGACAGACCAGCCCACAAGGGGGCTGGCGCGCCCCTCCCATGGCTGGACGGCCCTAAGGGGAAGGAAAGGGGAGGGGTAGCCCCTCCTGCCTTTCCCTCCTCAGGAGAGAAAGGAAAGGAGGGGCACCTCCTCCTTCCTTCCTCCCGCGCTCCAAATAAGGAAAGGGGGGCGTGGCTTGGGAGAGACCCCAAGTAGGATTCCCCCTACTTGGGCGCCCCCCTTGGCTGCTCCTCCCTCCCTCCCACCTATATATATGTGGGAGGGGGGCGCCTAGCACACAACAGACAACAATCCCTTAGCCGTGTGCGGCGGCCCCCTCCATCATTTACACCCCCGGTCGTATTTTCGTAGTGCTTAGGCAAAGCCCTGCGGAGATAGCTTCACCATCACTGTCACCACGCCGTCGTGCTGCCGGAACTCATCCACTACCTCGTCGTCTTGCTGGATCAAGAAGGCGGAGGACGTCATCGAGCTGAACATGTGCTGAACGCGGAGGTGCCGTACGTTCGGTACTCGATCGGTTGGATCACGAATAAAGTTCGACTACATCAACCGCATTGTCAAATGCTTCCGCTTACGGTCTACGAGGGTATGTAGACACACTCTCCCCTCTCATTGCTATACATCTCCATGGATAGATCTTGCATGTGAGTAGAAAATTTTATGTTTTCGATGCAACGTTTCCCAACAATGGCATCCGAGCCAGGTCTATGCGTAGATGATATGCACGAGTAGAACACAAAGAGTTGTGGGCGGTGATAGTCATACTGCTTACCACTAACGTCTTATTTTGATTCGGCGGTATTGTGGGATGAAGTAGCCCGGACCAACCTTACATGTCCATGCACATGAGACCGGTTCCACCGACAGACTTGCAACTAGTTTTGCATAAAGGTGGCTGGCGGGTGTCTGTTTCTCCTACTTTAGTTGAATCGAATTTGACTACGGCCGGTCCTTGAAGAAGGTTAAAATAACAAACTTGATGAATCACCGTTGTGGTTTTTGCGTAGGTAAGAACAGTTCTTGCTAGAAGCCCGTAGCAGCCACATAAAACTTGCAACAACAAAGTAGAGGACGTCTAACTTGTTTTTGCAGGGCTTGTTGTGACGTGATATGGTTAAGATATGATGTGATATATGTTGATGTATGAGATGATCATGTTTTGTAATATCGACAACTGACAGGAGCCTTAGGGTTGTCTCTTTGTTGTATGAAGTGCAAGTGCCATGTAATTGCTTTACTTTATCACTATGCGTTAGCAATAGTTGTAGAAGAAATAGTTGGCGAGATGACTCCGACGCAACGATGGAGATCAAGCTGTCGAGCCAGTGACGATGGAGATCATGACGATGCTTTGGAGATGGAGATCAAAAGCACAAGATGATGATGGCCATATGATGTCACATATTTTGATTGCATGTGATGTTTATCATTTATGCATCTTATTTTGCTTAGAACGGCGGTAGCATTATAAGATGATCCCTTCACTAAATTTCAAGATAAAAGTATTCTCCCCGAGTATGCACCGTTGCCAAAGTTCATTGTTTTGAAGCACCACGTGATGATCGGGTGTGATAGACTCTATGTTCACATACAACAGGTGTAAGACAGTTTTGCACATGCAAAATACTTGGGTTAAACATGACAAGCCTAGCATGTACAGACATGGTCTCGGAACACTGGAGACCGAATGGTCGAACGTGAGTCATATAGTAGATATGATCAACATAGAGATGTTCATCATTGATGACTACCCCATCTCACGTGATGATCGGACATGGGTTAGTTAATTTGGATCATGTATCACTTAGATAACTTGAGGGGTGTTTATTTAAGTGGGAGTTCATTAGTAATTTGATTAATTAAACTTAATTTATCATGAACTTAGTCTTATAGTTTTGCATATCTATGTTGTAGATCAATAGCTCGCGATATAGCTCCCCTATATTTTTGATATGTTCCTAGAGAAAACTAAGTTGAAAGATGATGATAGCAATAATGCGGACTGGGTCCGTGATCTGAGGATTATCCTCATTGCTCCACAGAAGAATTATGTTCTTGATGCACCGCTAGGTGGCATACCTATAGCAGGAGCTGATGCAGACGTTATGAACGTTTGACAAGCTCGATATGATGACTACTTGATAGTTTAGTGCGCCATACATTACGGCTTAGAATTGGGGCTTCAAAGATGTTTTGAACGCCATGGAACATATGAGATGTTCCAAGAGCTGAAATTGGTATTTCAGACTTATGCCCATGTTGAGAGGTATGAGACCTCTGACAAGTAGTTTGCCTACAAGATGGAGGAGAATAGCTCAGCCAGTGAGCATGTACTCAGAATGTCTGGGTACTACAATCGCTTGAATCAAGTGGGAGTTAATCTTCTAGATAAGATAGTGATTGACAGAGTTCTCTAGTCACTATCACCAAGCTACTAAAACTTCATGATAAACTATAATATGCAAGGGATGATGAAAACGATTCCCGAGCTCTTCGTGATGCTGAAATCGGGGAAGGTAGAAATCAAGAAAGAGCATCAAGTGTTGATGGTTAACAAGACCACTAGTTTCAAGAAAAAGTGCGAGGGAAAGAAAGGGAACTTCAAGAAGAATGGCAAGCAAGTTGTCGCTCCCATGAAGAAGCCCAAAGCTGGACCCAAGGCTAAAACTGAGTGCTTCTACTGCAAAGAAAATGGTCACTGGAAGCGGAACTGCCCCAAATACTTGGCGGATAAGAAGGATGGCAAAGTGAACAAAAGTATAATTGATATACATGTTATTGATGTGTAAATTACTAGTGTTCGTAGTAGCACCTGGGTATTCGATACCGGTTCAGTTGCTAAGATTAGTAACTCGAAACAGGAGTTGCAGAATAAACAGAGACTAATCAAGTGCGAGGTGATGATGTGTGTTGGAAGTGATTCCAAGGTTGATACGATCACCATCGCACACTCCCTCTACCTTTCGGATTAGTGTTGAACATAAATAAATGTTATTTGGTGTTTGCGTTGAGCATGAATATGATTAGATCATGTTTATTGCAATACGGTTATTCATTTAAGTTAGAGAATAATTGTTGTTCATTTTACATGAATAAAACCTTCTATGGTCATACACCCAATGTGAATGGTTTATTGAATCTCGATTGTAGTGATACACATATTCATAATATTGATGCCAAAAGATGCAAAGTTGATAATGATAGTGCAACATAATTGTGGCACTGCAGTTTAGGTCATATTGGTGTAAAGCGCATGAAGAAACTCCATGCAGATGGACTTTTGGAGTCACTTAATTATGAATCATTTGATACTTGCGAACCATGCCACATGGGCAAGATGACTAAAACTCCGTTCTCCGGAACAATGGAGCGAGCTAATGACTTATTGGAAATAATACATACCGATGTATGCGGTCCGATGAGTGTTGTAGCACGCGGCGGGTATCGTTATTGTCTGACCTTCACAGATGATTTGAGTAGGTATGGGTATATCTACTTGATGAAACACAAGTATGAAACATTTGAAAAGTTCAAAGAATTTCAGAGTGAAGTGGACAATCAACGTAACAAGAAAATAAAGTTTCTACGATCTGATCGCGGAGGCGAATATTTGAGTTACGAGTTTGGCCTTTATTTAAAACAATGTGGAATTGTTTCACAACTCAAGCCGCCTGGAACACCACAGCGTAATGGTGTCTCCGAACGACATAACCATACTTTATTGGATATGGTGCGATCTATGATGACTCTTACCGATTTACCACTATCTTTTTGGGGTTATACATTAGAGACATCCGCATTCACGTTAAATAGGGCACCTTCTAAATCCGTTGAGACGACACTGTATGAACTATGGTTTGGTGATACGTCTCCAACGTATCTATAATTTATGAAGTATTCATGCCATGTTTACAACAATTTTATATGGTTTTGGTATGATTTTATTAGAACTAATCCGGACTGACGTTGTTTTCAGCAGAACTACCGTGGTGTCATTTTTTGTGCAGAAATAAAAGTTCTCGGAATGGGCTGAAAATTTACGGAGAATATTTTTGGAAAATATAAAAAATACTGGAATGAAAAGATATCGGAGAGGAGTCCCGAGGCAACCACAAGGGTGGAGGGCGCCCCCCCTCCCTAGGGTGCCCCCCTTCCTTGTCGTCGCCTCATTGGCCCCCTTGACTTGTCCCCGATGCCAACACCTCCTATAAATACCAAAACCTCCAGAAATAAACCTAAATCGGGAGTTTCGCCGCCGCAATCCTTTGTAGCCATGAAAAACCAATCGGGAGCCCGTTCCGGCACCCTGCCGGAGGGGGAAACCATCACCGGAGGCCATCTTCATCATCCCGGCGGTCTCCATGACGAGGAGGGAGTAGTTCACCCTCGGGGCTGAGGGTATGTACCAATAGCTATGTGTTTGATCTCTCTCTCGTGTTCTTGATTTGGCACGATCTTGATGTACCGCGAGCTTTGTTATTATAGTTGGATCATATGGTGTTTCTTCCCTCTCTATCTCTTGTTGTGATGAATTGAGTCTTGCTCTTTGAGGTTTTGTTAAGTTGGATTGAGTATTAGATTTGAGAACACTTGATGTATGTCTTGCGATGGGATATCTGTGGTGACAATGGGATGTTCTATTGATTCACTTGATGTATGTTTTGGCACTCAACTCGCGGATTCCCGAGGTGACATTGGGGTAATCTATGCATAGGGGTTGATGCACGTTTTCGTCCTACGTTCTCCGATAGAAACTTTGGAGTGATTCTTTGTTGCACGTTGAAGGATTGTTATGTGATCCAATTATGTTATCATTGTTGAGAGAACTTGCACTAGTGAAAGTATGAACCCTATGCCTTGTTTCCAAGTATTGCAATACCGTTTTCACTCACTTTTGTTACTTGCTACCTTACTGTTTTTATATTTTCAGATTACAAAAACCTATATCTACTATCCATATTACACTTGTATCACCATCTCTTCACCAAACTAGTGCACCTATACAATTTACCATTGTATTGGGTGTGTTGGGGACACAAGAGACTCTTTGTTATTTGGTTGCAGGGTTGTTTGAGAGAGACCATCTTCATCCTATGCCTCCCACGAATTGTTAAATCTTAGGTCATCCACTTGAGGGAAATTTGCTACTGTCCTACAAAACTCTGCACTTGGAGGCCCAACAACGTCTACAAGAAGAAAGATTGCGTAGTAGACATCAAGCTTTTTTCTCGCGCCGTTGCCGGGGAGGTGAGTGCTTGAAGGTATATCTTTAGATCTTGCAATCGAATCTTTTAGTTTCTTATTTTATCACTAGTTTAGTCTATAAAATAAAACTACAAAAAATGGAATTGAGGTTGCCTCATATGCTTCATCTTTTTAATGTCTTTCGTGAAAATGATGGAAAGGAAAATTGTGCTCAAGTGTTAGAAGAAGAAGTCTATAAATTGTTTGGCATAAAATCTTTGAATGATGAGCATGATTGCAATGTTGTTGGTATGAATTCTTTGAATATCCATGATGCTAATGATATGCAAAGCCATAAGCTTGGGGATGCTATGTTTGATGAAGATGATATTTTTAGTTCCCCAAGTTTTGATGAGAATATTTATTATGATGATAGCATGCCTCCTATTTATGATGATTATATTGATGAAAGTGGGTTTGGAAGAGTGTCAACTTTAGGTAATAATGATCCCACTATTTTGGAGGGTGTTGATCTTCGTGTGATAATTATGAAGTGGATTTTTGGAGAGGTCTTGACTTTATTTAGTGATGAATCCACTATTTTGGAAGAGGTTCCAATTGATTATGAGAACAAAGTTGCTATCTATGATGATTATTGTGATGACATGTATGCTATAAAGAATAATGATAACCATGAAACTTGTCATCATGATTTTAATTTTCAATTGGATTATGCCTCACATGATAGTTATTTTGTTGAGTTTGCTCCCACTACTATTCATGAGAATAAATTTGCTTATGTGGAGAGTAATAAAATTTCTATGCTTGTGGATCATGAAAAGAATGCTTTATGTGATGGCTATATTGTTGAATTCATTCATGATGCTACTGAAAATTATTATGAGGGAGGAATATATGCTTGTAGGAATTGCAATAATATCAAGTTTCCTCTCTATGTATTGAAAATCTTAAAGGCATGCTTGTTTTGCCTTCCTATGCTAGTTAATTCTTGTTCCCATAAATTGTTTGATCACAAAATACCTATGCATAGGAATAGGGTTAGACTTAAATGTGCTAGTCATATGCTTCATGATGCTCTCTTTGTGTTTCAATTCTTTACCTTTATGTAAGCATCATTGAAATCATCATGCCTAGCTAAACAGGCATTAAAGAAAAGCGCTTGTTGGGAGACAACCCAATATTTACCCCTACTGTTTTTGTGTGTTAACATGATTAAGCTACTCTAGTAATCATGTTTTATAGCTTTAGTTTGAATAAAGTGCCAAGTAAAGCCTTTGGGATAGTGTGGATGATAGTTGACTTGATTCTGTGCAAAAACAGAAACTTTTGTGTCCAGTACAGAAATTCCTATATTTTACTGAACGTGAAAAACTTCTGAATTTTTTACAGTTGATTGATATACAAATTTTCTACGTTTTCCTAATTTTTCAGAATATTTGGAGTTACATAAATATGACCTTAATTCAGATCTTTACAGACTGATCTGTTTTTGACAGATTCTGTTTTCGATGCATAGTTTGCTTGTTTCCTAGTTTCTATGGCTTATATTGCTCAATATAAATTGTATAAATGATAGGGTAAAGTAGGTATCATGTGATAAATTTTTTGAATCTTGTCTTGACAGTACCAAAGTGAATGATTTGTTTTATCATACTAATCCATCTCACGAAGTTCCGTTAAGTTTTGTGTGATTGAAGTTTTCAAGTCTTGGGTGAGATATCGATATGAGGAGAATAAAGAGTGACAAGACCCTAAGCTTGGGGATTCCAAAGGCACCTCAAGGTAATATTCAAGGAAGATCCAAGCAACTAAGCTTGGGGATGCCCCGGAAGGCATCCCTTCATTCGTCTTCAACATTATCGGTAATCTTACTTGGAGTTATATTTTTATTCGTCACATGGTATGAGTTTTGCTTGGAGCGTCATTTTCTTTTATTAGTATTTTCTTGCTGTTATTTATATTAATGTTTTTCATCTTTTATTTCAATAAAAGTGTCAAGTTTAGCCTTTACCATGCTTATTTTGCAAGTCTATATGTTGCTGTTTTGAAAACAGAAAGTTTTCTATCGTTGTCTGAATTCTTCTGGAAAGTCAGAACATGATAAAATCTTGAAATTTTTACACAATGAGTAACAACAAATTTTACACAGTGTGGTAAGTTTTCAGAATTTTTGGAGTTAGGAAAGTATGAGTACAATTGCACTCTTTACAGACTGTCCTGTTTTGACAGATTGCTGTTATGTTTGCGTGTTTAATGATTCTATTTGAAGATAGGAGTATTAAATATGCAGAGGCATTTAGTATGAAATGTTAAATAATAATTTTAGTGATTTGCTACAGCATAGAATGATAAGGTTTTGCATTTGATTTATACTAACTTTTCTCACAAGTTCTTATTGAGTTTTGTGTGCATGAAGTTTTTAAGATTTAGGGAAACCGTGATATAAAAGGAATTAAGGAGACACGAAAGCTCAAGCTTGGGGATGCCCAAGGCATGCCTAGTTAATATTTCAAGAAGTCTCAAGCATCTAAGCTTGGGGATGCCCCGGTTGGCATCCCACCTTTCTTCATCAAGAATTATCGGTTAGTATCGGTTGAGCCTAAGTTTTTGCTTCTTCACATGATGTGTGTTATTTTTAGAATGTCATTTTATTTTATTTTGCTTGTTGTTTGAATAAAATACTTAAGATCTAAATTATTATTTTTGAGAGAGAGTCTTCACATAGCTATTTAATTATTTGACTACTCATTGATCTTCACTTATATCTTTTTGGAGTAGTTTGTCATTTACTCGTGTGCTTCACTTATATCTTATGAGTAAATGGTTGAATGAATTGAATATCATAAATCTGAAATTATATATGTTTCATATGCTTATCCCATGGAGAGTAATGACTTCACATATAAGAAGTGGAGGTGGTAAATTTATTGAAAGTTAGCAAACATAGTATTGGTCACTTGAATAATTCATGAAAGAATATTGAAAGAAGAGAGATTTCACATATAAATATACTATCTTGGACATCTTCTATGATCGTGAGCCCCATTAATTATTTTCAAATTTGAGCAAATTAGTTGAAGTTGGACAAGGAAGACAACATAATGAGTTATGTTTGGGTATATTTGTATAGAAATTATATTGTTATGGATCCTCCAACATGTGGTGCTTGCTATTTAGAATCTTTTGCTAGCCAAAATTTCTGTACAAAGTGGGAATACTGCTTGTGCATCCAAAATCCTTGAACCAAGTTTCTTCCATGAGTGTCCACCATATCTACCCATATGCGGTATTTACCTGCCGTTCCAAGTAAATTTGCATGTGCCAAACTCTAAACCTTCAAATAATAATCTGTTTTGTATGCCCGAATCGCTCATGTAGCGACTAGGGGCTGTCAGTATCTTCCATGCTAGGTGGGTTATTCTCACGATGAGTGTTTATTCACTTATCATTCATGAGAGAGTGGCTGGTAATTGGGATGCCCGGTCCTATGATCAAAAAATCAAAAACAAAATTTTAAATAATTAAACAAAACTCCCCCAGGACTGTTGTTGGTATGGACGGTACCCGTTGTTTCGGATCAGCCGTGGAGTGTGATTGTTGGTGGAGGGGAAGTAAAAACTTTACCATTCTGTTTGGGAACCGCCTATAATGTGTCTAGCATGGAAGATAGTGAGAACTCTCGGTCATTACGTTGACAATGAAAGCATGCCTCTCAAAGTTATTTTCACCTCTGTTTTTAAAAAAAACTTCGAGCTCTGGCACCTCTGCAAATCCCTACTTCCCTCTGCAAAGGGCCTATCTTTTATTTTTATGCAAGAGTCAGTAGTATTCCTTCTCATTCCAACCTACTCTTTAGTTGGCAAGCATCATGTGATGGGGAAAGATCTAAGCATATATGGCCATTCAAATATATTTGATCATGAATTATTATTGTTGACAATTATCTATACGATAAATAAGTTGGGAGGTGAAACACTAAGCCCCTATCTTTCTCTGTGTTTGATGGATGCTATTTGTTCTAAAAATATGCTTTGAGTGGTAGCAATCATGGAAGACTATATGATAGTTGAGTATGTAGAATTTGCTAAATCAAAGCTCTTACATTGACCCTTCCTGAAAATAAGATGAATTGCAATTGTTTGATGACTGAGAACATAGTTTGTTAGTTTTCAAGAAAGTTTATGATCTATGCTTTAACATGTGAATAGCTTGCTATTTGATCATGAGAAGTTTTATGAGATGAGCTACTGTTTATGATATATAATGATGCTAGAAAACGTGATTGAAATTATCATTGATCAAACTTGTGCACTTGCTAGCATTCACACTTCATAAATTATTTCTTTTATCATTTACCTACTCGAGGACGAGCAGGAATTAAGCTTGGGGATGCTGATACGTCTCCAACGTATCTATAATTTATGAAGTATTCATGTCATGTTTACAATAATTTTATATGGTTTTGATATGATTTTATTAGAACTAACCCGGACTGACGCTGTTTTCAGCAGAACTACCGTGGTGTCGTTTTTTGTGCAGAAATAAAAGTTCTCGGAATGGGCTGAAAATTTACGGAGAATATTTTTGGAAAATATAAAAAATACTGGAATGAAAAGATATCGGAGAGGAGTCCCGAGGCAACCACAAGGGTGGAGGGCGCCCCCCTCCCTAGGGCGCCCCCCCTGCCTTGTCGTCGCCTCGTGGGCCCCCTTGACTTGTCCTCGACGCCAACACCTCCTATAAATACCAAAACCTCCAGAAATAAACATAGATCGGGAGTTCCGCCGCCGCAAGCCTCTGTAGCCACGAAAAACCAATCGGGAGCCCGTTCCGGCACCCTGCCGGAGGGGGAAACCATCACCGGAGGCCAACTTCATCATCCCGGCGGTCTCCATGATGAGGAGGGAGTAGTTCACCCTCGGGGCTGTTTGATCTCTCTCTCGTGTTCTTGATTTGGGACGATCTTGATGTACCGTGAGCTTTTTTATTATAGTTGGATCATATGGTGTTTCTTCCCTCTCTATCTCTTGTTGTGATGAATTGAGTCTTGCTCTTTGAGGTTTTGTTATGTTGGATTGAGTATTGGATGTGAGAACACTTGATGTATGTCTTGCGATGGGATATCTGTGGTGACAATGGGATGTTCTATTGATTCACTTGATGTATGTTTTGGCACTCAACTCGCGGATTCCCGAGGTGACATTGGGGTAATCTATGCATAGGGGTTGATGCACGTTTTCGTCCTACGTTCTCCAATAGAAACTTTGGAGTGATTCTTTGTTGCATGTTGAGGGATTGTTATGTGATCCAATTATGTTATCATTGTTGAGAGAACTTGCACTAGTGAAAGTATGAACCCTAGGCCTTATTTCCAAGCATTGCAATACCGTTTTTAATCACTTTTGTTACTTGCTACCATGTTGTTTTTATATTTTTCAGATTACAAAAACCTATATCTACTATCCATATTACACTTGTATCACTATCTCTTCGCCGAACTAGTGCACCTATACAATTTACCATTGTATTGGGTGTGTTGGGGACACAAGAGACTCTTTGTTATTTGGTTGCAGGGTTGTTTGAGAGAGACCATCTTCATCCTACGCCTCCCACGGATTGATAAACCTTAGGTCATCCACTTGAGGGAAATTTGCTACTGTCCTACAAAACTCTGCACTTGGAGGCCTAACAACGTCTACAAGAAGAAAGGTTGCGCAGTAGACATCATTTGGCAAGAAACCTATGCTGTCGTTTCTTAAAGTTTGGGGTTGCGACACTTATGTCAAAAGGCTTCAGCCTGATAAGCTCGAACCCAAATCGGAGAAGTGCGTCTTCATAGGATACCCTAAGGAAACAATTGGGTACACCTTCTACCACAGATCCGAAGGCAAGATCTTTGTTGCCAAGAATGGAACCTTTCTAGAGAAGGAGTTTCTCTCGAAAGAAGTGAGTGGGAGAAAAGTAGAACTTGATGAGGTAATTGTACCTTCTCTCGAATTGGAAAGTAGCACATCAGGGAAAACCGTTCCCGTGATGTCTACACCAACTGGAGAGGAAGCAAATGATAATGATCATGAAACTTTAGATCAAGTTGCTACTGAACCTCGTAGGTCGACCAGAGCACGATCCGCACCAGAGTGGTACGGTAATCCTGTCCTGAAAGTCATGTTACTAGACCAAGGCGAACCTACGAACTATGAAGAAATTATGATGAGCCCAGATTCCAACAGATGGCTTGAGGCCATGAAATCTGAGATAGGATCCATGTATGAGAACAAAGTGTGGACTTTAGTGGACTTTCCCGATGATCGGCAAGCCATATAAAATAAATGGATCTTCAAGAAGAAGACTAACGCTGATGGTAATATTACTGTCTACAAAGCTCGACTTGTCGCGAAAGGTTTTCGACAAGTTCAAGGAGTTGAATACGATGAGACTTTCTCACCCGTAGCGATGCTTAAGTCTGTCCGAATCATGTTAGCAATTGCCGCATTTTATGATTATGAAATCTGGCAAATGAATGTCAAAACTGCATTCCTTAAAGGATTTCTTAAAGAAGAGTTGTATATGATGCAACCAGAAGGTTTTGTCGATCCTAAAAGTGCTAACAAAGTGTGCAAACTCCAGCGATCCATCTATGGACTGGTACAAGCATATCAGAGTTGGAATATACGCTTTGACGAGGTGATCAAAGCATATGGTTTTATACAGACTTACGGTGAAGCCTGTATTTACAAGAAAGTGAGTGGGAGCTCTGTAGCATTTCTGATATTATATGTGGATGATATATTGTTGATTGGAAATGATATATAATTTCTGGATAGCATAAAAGGATACTTGAATAAGAATTTTTCAATGAAAGACCTCGGTGAAGCTGCTTATATATTGGGCATCAAGATCTATAGGGATAGATCGAGACGCTTAATAGGACTTTCACAAAGCACATACCTTGACAATAGTTTTGAAGAAGTTCAAAACGGATCAGTCAAAGAAGGAGTTCTAGCCTGTATTGTAAGGTGTGAAGTTGAGTAAGACTCAAAGCCCGACCACGGCAGAAGATAGAGAGAGAATGAAAGTCATTCCATATGCCTCAGCCATAGGTTCTTTAAAGTATGTCATACTGTGTACCAGAACTATTGTGTACCTTGCCATGAGTTTGGCAAGGGGTTAAAATAGTGATCCAGGAGTAGATCACTGGACAGCGGTCAAAATTATCCTTAGTTACCTAAGAGGACTAAGGAAATATTTCTCGGTTATGGAGGTTATAAAGAGTTCATCGTAAAGGCTTACGTCGATGCAAGATTTAACACCGATTCAGATGACTCTGAGTCTCAATCTGGATACATATTAAAAGTGGGAGAAATTAGGTAGAGTAGCTCCATGCAGAGCATTGTAGACATAGAAACTTGCAAAATACATACGGATCTGAATGTGACAGACCCGTTGACTAAACCTCTCTCACAAGCAAACATGATCATACCTTAGTACTCTTTGGGTGTTAATCATATCGCGGTGTGAACTAGATTATTGACTCTAGTAAACTCTTTGGGTGTTAGTCACATGGCGATGTGAACTATGGGTGTTAATCACATGGCGATGTGAACTAGATTATTAACTCTAGTGCAAGTGGGAGACTGAAGGAAATATGCCCTAGAGGTAATAATAAAGTTGTTATTTCACATTTTCTTATTCATGATAAAGGTTTATTATTCATGGTAGAATTGTATTGATCGGAAACTTAAATACATGTGTGAATACATAAACAAATCCCGTGTCCCTAGTAAGCCTCTACTAGACTAGCTCGTTGATCAAACATGGTTAAGGTTTCCTAACCATAGACATGTGTTGTCATTTGATAACGGGATCACATCATTAGGAGAATAATGTGATGGACAAGACCCATCCGTTAGCGTAGCATATTGATCGTTCAGTTTATTGCTATTGCTTTCTTAATGTCAAATACATATTCCTTCGACTATGAGATTATGCAACTCCCGGATACCGGAGGAATACCTTGTGTGCTATCAAACGTCACAACGTAACTGGGTGATCATAAAGATGCTCTACAGGTATCTCCGAAGGTGTTTGTTGAGTTGGCATAGATCGAGATTAGGATTTGTCACTCCGAGTATCGGAGAGGTATCTCTGGGCCCTCTCGGTAATACACATCATAAGCTTGCAAGCAAATGGCTAAGGAGTTAGTTACGAGGTGATGTATTACGAAACGAGTAAAGAGACTTGCCAGTAACGAGATTGAACTAGGTATAAAGATACCGACGATCGAATGTCGGGCAAGTAACATACCGATGGACAAAGTGAATTATGTATGTTATCATAACGGTTCGACCGATAAAGATCTTCGTAGAATATGTAGGAGCCAATATGGGCATCCAGGTTCCTCTATTGGTTATTGACTGGAGAGGTGTCTCGGTCATGTCTACATAGTTCTCGAACCCGTAGGGTCCGCACGCTTAACGTTCGTTGACGATATAGTGTTATATGAGTTATATGTTTTGGTGACCGAATGTTGTTCGGATTCCCGGATGAGATCATGGACATGACGAGGAGTCTCGAAATGGTCGAGAGGTAAAGATTGATATATAGGACGATGGTATTTGGACACCGGAAGTGTTTCGGGACGTACCGGGAAGGAATCGGCTCACTGGAGGGGTCCGGCACCCCCCCCCCCCCCCCCCCCGGGAAGATATGGGCCTTATGGGCCAAAGGAGGGGACAGACCAGCCCACAAGGGGGCTGGCGCGTCCCTCCCATGGCTGGCCGGCCCTAAGGGGAAGGAAAGGGGAGGGGTAGCCCCTCCTGCCTTTCCCTCCTCAGGAGAGAAAGGAAAAGGGGGCACCTCCTCCTTCCTTCCTCCCACGCTCCAAATAAGGAAAGGGGGGCGTGGCTTGGGAGAGACCCCAAGTAGGATTCCCCCTACTTGGGCGCCCCCCTTGGCTGCTCCTCCCTCCCTCCCACCTATATATATGTGGGAGGGGGGCGCCTAGCACACAACAGACAACAATCCCTTAGCCGTGTGCGGCGCCCCCCTCCACCGTTTACACCCCCGGTCATATTTTCGTAGTGCTTAGGCGAAGCCCTGCGGAGATAGCTTCACCATCATCGTCACCACGCAGTCGTGCTGCCGGAACTCATCCACTACCTCGCCGTCTTGCTGGATCAAGAAGGCGGAGGACGTCATCGAGCTGAACGTGTGCTGAACGCGGAGGTGCCGTACGTTCGGTACTCGATCGGTTGGATCGTGAAAAAAGTTCGACTACATCAACCGCATTGTCAAATGCTTCCGCTTACGGTCTACGAGGGTATGTAGACACACTCTCCCCTCTCGTTGCTATACATCTCCATGGATAGATCTTGCGTGTGCGTAGAATTTTTTTTGTTTTCCATGCAACGTTTCCCAACACGAATACCATCGTCATATATATCAATCTTTACCTCTCGACCATTTTGAGACTTCTCGTCATGTCCGTGATCTCATCCGGGACTCCGAACAACATTCAGTCACCAAATCGTATAACTCATATAACACTATATCGTCAACGAACGTTAAGCGTGCGGACCCTACGGGTTCGAGAACTATGTAGACATGACCGAGACACCATCCCGGTCAATAACCAATAGCGGAACCTGGATGCCCATATTGGCTCGTACATATTCTACGAAGATCTTTATCGATCGAACCGTTATGACAACATACGTAATTCACTTTGTCCATCGGTATGTTACTTGCCCGAGATTCGATCGTCGGTATCTTCATACCTAGTTCAATCTCGTTACCGGCAAGTCTCTTTACTCGTTCCGTAATACATCACCTCGTAACTAACTCCTTGGTCATTTGCTTGCAAGTTTATGATGTGTATTACCGAGAGGGCCCAGAGATACCTCTCCGATACTCGGAGTGACAAATCCTAATCTCGATCTATGCCAACTCAACAAACACCTTCGGAGAGATACCTGTGTTTGACACGAGAAATGATAAAAATACCAATGTTGTCGTGTTATTATCTCTCTACGCGCGAGGGGCAATAAATATGTGGGCGTGCCAGTGTACTAAGTACACAAATAAAAGATAGGGAAAGCTTGTACTTTATTAATCTCTCATCGGAGAAACAAATTACATGATCCTTTACATAAGCGCTCCGGGGCCTGCTAGCGCGGCCAATGATTTGGGCGATTGTGAAGTTCTGATTCACGGGGCCTCGGAAGGCTCCCGATTAATTACGTCTGCGAGTCAAAGTCGCGGACCACCTCCGATTAAGCTGCTGCAATGATCGTCGTCTTCAAGTCTCGTCTTCTCCAAGTGGTAGGTGTAGATGGTGGAGATGATGATAGAAGGGTGGAGCGGTACATCCGTCGCTCCGGTGATGCTTAGCCATATCCCTCCTGCTTGTCGATGTCCGATGATGAAAATGGCTGGCTTCGTCAGCTCAGACGGATGGGCGGCCTTCGCCTCGTTGGTGCCCGGCCTGGTTGTGTCCGTCTCGTCGGTGTCGGACATGGTGTCTTGCCTTCGCCTCGTCGGTGCCCGGCAAGATATGGGTAGCTTCATCGGAAGAAGACATGTCGGTGAAGTGGCTTCGCCTCGTCGGAGCTTGGACGGGGTTGGGGAAGCGTGTTGATGTAGAAGTTGGAGTAGAGAGTGTCGCCGCGTGGCGACGTTGCTTGAAGATGACGACAATACGAGCTCGTCGATGTAGACCTCGGGGCGTCGCAGTTACAGGGACGGTCTCCGCTTAGTGTAAACGGTTGGTGTAAGAGAATGGCAGCATGCCGGTGTAGTCGGCATCCTCGCCAGATGAATAGTTGATGAAGTTGGCGACCGATGCACCGTGTCGATGTAGTCGAATGGCGGCATGTGGGTGTAGTTGGCGTCCACGCCGGGTGTGAAGCCGATGAAGATGGTGACAGCATGTTGATGTAGCGGTCCTCCTCGTCAAGCCAGAGGTTGATGTCGATGGCCCCGCCGTGGTCGTGGGTGGTGAACGTAGAAGTTGTAGAGGATGGCTCGAGCGCCGCGGTTGCTGAGTGGTGTGACATGTTGATGTCCCCCATCCGATGATGTCCATGGAGACACATCTGGTTCTGGCTTTGCGGGCACGCGTCCCAGCATGATGGTGATGATGCTTGATGTTGCTAAATCATCCTGTACCTGAAAATACATATGCATGTACTATGCAAAATATTGTATAAATCAATGTTTAATTACCTTGGTCTGACTTGAACGCCATGTTGGATTAATTGATGCCATACACGTGAGTATGTAGACATCTCTTGGCTGGTTGAAGACGTCTACATGTGGATGCCGATGAAACTTCACAGTTCCTGCCTCGGCATGACCTTCATTGGCGCGCGTGGTCGCTGCCTCCGGGCGCATGCGTGTAACTGCCGCCGTTTGCCATCGTGAGGGAGACAACGTGGATTGAAACGGAGTGCATGTCATGCGAGGAGATGGTTGATGAAGACATGAAGAAGACAAAGGGCAAGCCGTAGTCCACGGCAAGGCCGGATCGCTAGCTGGCAGCCCCATCGTGTAATCTTCATATTTGGCGAGGTAGTGTGAGGGCAGAGCTAGCAGCCAGCCATACGCAGGCAAGCTCCGATCGTTCCCGCCATCGTCTCCGTGGCGGTTCCATCGCCCGCTCGTCGGATGCACCGTTGAGGTAGATGGTGAGGACGCCGGGCTGCACGTCGATGGCCCCGGGGACAACGCCATGGAGGTGGACATGGCGCGGGGTTTGTACGCCGGCATGTTGGAGATGGCGCCTGGCTGCACGCTGGCATGGTGGAGATGGCGCCGGGCTGCACGCCGGCTGTAGCTTCGACGTCACGTCGCCGCCGAGGTGGAGTTGGCACCGAGCTACTCACCGTCGGCCTCGCCGCCGTTGATGTCGTGGCGCCCGGCGCGTCCATGGAGTTGCAGTCGTCGGGGCGTCTGGTGTCGGTGTAGATGGGAGAATGCACAGCCGGGTACTTCAGGATGCAAGTGTTGGTGCAGATTGAAGGGAGCTTCGCCGGTTCATTCTCCGGCGCGCGTCCTTCGTTGCCGTGCAGGGTGCCGTGACCGCCGGCGGGTCATCCGCGACGGTGTGTCCCGGCTACGCCTGTGCCCACGACAGGGTTCTTCTCAGCACGGTGCCCGCGGCCTCCGTCGGCGCGTGTACTCGCCGCCTCCTAGTTGTGTGTGTGCATCTCCCCGTAGAGCGCTCTGCGTCGTTGCTCCTCGGCGCCGCTGATGCGGGTGCATCTCCATCTTGGTGTCTCCTCGCTGAAATGAGAGATGAAAAGAGAGAAGTAATAGTGTGATGATTGCCATTGATGAATATGGATGCGTGTGGCAGCCATATGAAAGAAGGTTTCGTCGGGCTCGCTGACGGGCGTCCGTCGTCGTCTCGGATGCCGGCGTGTCATCCGCGGCCGTCCCGGCTACCGAGCGTGTGGTCCTCCTCGGCGCGTTGTCCACGGCCTCCGTCGGCGCGTATAGTCGCGGCCGCTGTCGGTGCATATAGTCGCGGCCTCTTCGCTCCTTCTGCGTGTTAGACCTTAAAGCAAAGACGAACATAGCTAGATGATGGAAGCATTCAGATGCATCGCATCCACCGGAGCACGTGTTGCCGCCGCAGGTCCGTCCATCGAGCCTGGCGTACAGATCGAGCCAGAGGACATGGCTCCTCATCACCGTGCTGCTTTGCTTCTGGACTCGCGGGGTTGGCCGTCGCCACTGCGACAGGCACGTCCTCCGTCGCCGTCGGACAGGGCCAGAGGCATGTGTGTTGCCCGGCGAGCTGGCGGCCGTCGTGGGCGCGTCCTCTCCATCTCCTCGACGCTGCAGCACATGTTGCCTCTCTCCGCCGGGGCGCGCTCTATGCGTCGTCGCTCCCCCCTGAAATAAGAGATAAAAAGGGAGAAGAGACAGTGAGATTGATTATGAAGAAGATGGATGTTTATGTTGATGCAATGTGTGGGCTCCGCCGGGCTTGACGGCGGACGTCCGTCATCGTCGCAGAAGCCGTCGCCTGATCCGCGGTCGGCCCGGCTACGGGTTGGACGAGCGCATGGTCCTCCTCGGCTTCCTTGACGCTGCCACACTGCGGGCGCGTCTCCTCCTCCTTGGGTCTCCTCGCTGAAACGGGAGATGAAAAGAGAGAAAAAACATTGAGAAGATTGATTATGATGAAAATGGATGCTCGTAAATTGTTGATGCAGCGTGTGGCGAGAAGGCTTCGCCGGGCTCGCCGGCAGACGTCCGTCATCATCGCGGACGCCGGCGCATCGTCTGCATGCGGCCCACAAGTGCACCGAGGCGCAGCACATGGTCTGTCGCCGGGGTGCCCGCGGCCTCCGTCGGCGCGTGTAGTCGCTGCCTCTGTGTGAGCGCTCCCCTCTGGGTGCTCTCCTCTCTCTCCCCTCTGATGTGATCTGATGCATGGGTATATATAGGCAGAGATGTGGGAATGGATAGCTACCACCTTGCGCGAGCGCCACCGTAATATGGATAGATACGAGCTACGGACGTTGCGGCAGAGTTGTTGTTGAGCCGGCCTTCCTAATCTTATGGATAGATTGACAAGAGATAAGTACGCTGCCGCCGTGAGTTTAGCTTGTACCTGTGTGGAGGTCGATCTCGCAACGCAGCTGTACGCGGCCGATGTTGGATCAGGCTCAAGCGCGTGGATGCGTGTGCAACCTAGTCTTTCGTTGCATGGGACATAAACATGGCTCGGTTCATTCATCTGGCCTTTGTTTAATACGCGATGCATGCATAGACACAGTGCAATCCACATAGCTCACGTGAGCCATGCATGCACATATAACTGGTAGTTGATTAACCAAATTGATCTGGTCACATCCGTGTAGGCATAAATAATCAATGCTCCATTGTGAACCCTTTTCTTTAATGAGAATTGAGCATTTTGGTCGCTGCCATATGCATACTTGTGTGTGCGTATCAATGCCATATTTTATACTTAACAAATGCATAAATGCGACAAAATCGCGTCGAACAAATGCCCCCTCGCTGAGTCGAGTTCGAGCGCGAAGCGAAACGTACTCGGGTCGGTGAAAATTCAATGTGTCAAAGGGGCACATAAGTGAATTAAAACCACACCGCTGTAAGAGAAGGAAAATCCCAGTGCCATAGGCTACCGGGAAGTTGAAGACTCTGCAATATCTGTTCAAAACAGCCGAAGATCTTCAAATTTGTTGTACGCCAGCGGCATGCCAACCCGCACTCTTGTGCCATTAGCTCATGGCTATGTCGGGGAGTACAGCAACGCCTCAGATGACGCACACCGCAGCCTCGCTCGTAACAGAACTGACTCTTTGCATGCTGGGTGTAACAATCTGAGACAGAAACTCCCTGTCGGCTCAACTGGAGTTCTTGCGGTACAGAGTTGATTTCATGTGAGACAATCAACTCAACAATTTTTTGGGTGGGGTAGATCAACAATAATCCTACCGGCCACGTCTCTTCCGAGCAATCTTTCTTTGCTTTTTTATTTTACTTACTCCCGTAGCACTGTGGCAAGGAACGCCACAAGTAAGCAAGAACATGAAATTGGGGTCACGTACACCTTTCCTTTTTCTTTTACTTGCTCTTGCTCTTAGGGAGAGAACCAAGCAGGAAAGAAATAGCGGATAGATGCATGACTCCCATCATCAAGGTCAAGGGACATGAGACATGCAGGGATAGTTACGGGGCATACATGCACCTCTTCATCTTTCATGGCTTGCTTTCATAGACACACATATATGTGCGTGTATCTCGTCATTAGCACAAAGAAGAGAGATGTCAATGCGGCACAGCGCCACTCTATCGAGGATAAGACGCCAATGGCGCGATCATGGCGGCCGCAGTGGCGAGGGGCCCCCGCGGCCGCGTGTACTGGTGGTCCCAACATTCCTCGGCGTTTAGCACGCATAGGAGGTACACCGAACATTAGTCGAGGAGGTTGACCCTCCAGCTCGGAGAAGAGATCATGCTACAGTCATCTGTGAAGAATAATGCCAGCTAATTCACCCACACATGCATTTGATGAGGAAGCTTGTTGCGACCATGTAACAACTATGGTGCCAGCCAACAAGACAACCTTACTGCATCTCCATTTGACAGCGAAATACCATGCTGTGCCTTGAAGAAAATTTATCAGTCTAGTCGCGACCACAGCTGTCGTGGTGCTAGCCGACTAAATTAAAGGGTTTCACAGATTCACGCTGGCCGCACTGGCACGTTGCACTGCTCCCATAAAGTTGACGCGTTGATCTAGATGAGATACTAGAAAGCCATTGGTGGGTCACCTCGTAATCATCGAGGCAACACCCAGATGTTGTGGTCGAGGTAGGAAAAAAATCTACACCGGAATGCCATCGGCGTGACCATAAGAGAGAGTGCCAGAATAGACATCGGCTCGCGTCGTTGTTATTGTTGAAGATAAGGGTGCCGGAGTGCCGTGGCGGTGTCGTAGGTGCACGGGTGTTGCTGCTACCAGTGCTAAAACAACTTATGTTGATGTAGACCAATAGTGTGCCAGAATATCATCAACGACATAATGGACGCACTGGTGTTGCAGCCCCAGTGTTGGTGAAGTTTGTTGGTGTAGATGATTTAATGTCGATATGTTGTCGGCGATGTCTCGGACACACGGGTTCGTTGCCCCCAGTGCCGAAGACATGTGTTGGTGTAGATGATTGAATGCCGAGAGGTTGTCGGCGATGTCTCGGACACACGGGTTCGCTGCCCCCAGTGCCGA
Source organism: Thinopyrum elongatum (assembly GCA_011799875.1). Classification (NCBI taxonomy): domain Eukaryota; kingdom Viridiplantae; phylum Streptophyta; class Magnoliopsida; order Poales; family Poaceae; genus Thinopyrum; species Thinopyrum elongatum. The sequence continues at coordinate 406,526,523 of CM022301.1, forward strand.
AGACATGTGTTGGCGTAGAAAGTTCCATGCCAGGATGTCGTCGATGACACTGTGAACACATGAGTGTTAACTCCAAATGTCGATGGAGTAGGTTGGTGAAGTTTGTTGGTGTTGATTATTCGACGCCTAGATGTTGTCGATGATGTCATGGACACACGGGTTCGCTGCTCCCAGTGCCCGACGTATGTCGCAGCAGATGGTTGAACGCCGGGATGTTGTCGGCGACGTCATGGATGCACTGGTGCAATTGCCCCCAATGCTGATGGAGTACGTTGTTGCGGATAGCTGGACACCAGGATGTCGTTGGCGATGTCGTGGACACACAGGTTCGCTGCCCCCAGTGTCCAACGTACGTCAAAGTAGATGATTGAACGCCGGGATGTCATCGGTGATGTCGGGGGCACACCGGGTTTGCTGCCCCCAAAGCCTGACGTATGTCGGAGTAGATGAAGGAATGTCGAGATGTCATCGGCAACATCACGGGCACACAAGGTTTGTTGCCCCCAGTGCCTGACGTATGTCGAAGGAGATGATACCGCCGGGATGTCATCGACGATGTCATAGACACAAGGGTTCGCTAACCCCAGTGTCGAACTTATGTTGGAGGAGATGATTGAATGCCGGGATGTCGTCGGCAACGTCATGGGCACACGGGGGTTGCTGCACCAAGTGCCCAACATATGTCGGAGCAGATGATGGAACGCTGGGATGTCATCGGCGTCATGGACACACGGGTTCGCTGCCCCCACTGTCCAACTCATGTAGGAGGATATGATTGAACGCCAGAACATCATCGGCGGTATCATGGACACAGTCTTGTTGTTGTCCAAGTAGCCATCTCGTTAGCGCAGGCTCAACATGTGCGGCATTACCTGATGATGGTTGCACTAATGACGAATAAAAGAATACATTCAAGCATATTTTTGTTATGCAATGTAAAAAAGAAGAAGTATTTCTTGGATTGGATGAAGATGTTGGCCCTCCTGATAATCGCCAGCTATAAATGTGCCATTAGAAAAGGCTACCAAAGGGCTTGCTATTGGGGACCATCGGAACGATCATGACGGTTGCAAGTTAACAATTGGATAAGGTTCAGTGTACGTGTATGGAGACACCGTGCTTCAGAGATGTTTCTGAAAGGCAGTAGAAAATCATACCCTAGCCCATATTGGTATCGAGAAACCCCACAGCTCGATCATGCCCCCTGCGCAATGCCTCAAGAACCCAGAGACTTAGGTGAGGTTGATTAGGGTGATGGTTTTGGGCTAACAGCATGGCAATTTTTCTTCGTGCCTTAATGAGGGGTGGTGAATGGCTATCTTCCACCTTCTTTCCATTGGTTCCCATACCACTCAGGATTATCGGATTTGCTTCTTGGCACTTGGAGAATTGTACTCTTATGAGGATTGCTTCTTGGCATTTCAGGAGATTTTTCCTTTTGTGAGGATTGCTTGCACGGGCTGACTGCATGGCCCTGGACTTCATGAGTATTTGTTTTTGTTTCATTTTGGAGATTTGCTTGCACTTCTTCGGGGAACACTTTCCACACTTGCTCCGGGACCCTCCTTGAGAATTTGGAAGATAACCATTCACCTCTGTGTACTAAGAAAACCCTCTGGCACTTTATTTGGGGCTTTTGGTGGCACGCCCCAGGGTTGCCATGTGGCTACACACCAAATCCAACTTGTGTTGGGTCAGGTAGCCTTTTCATGATCTTTTCCTATAGTCTTCCCTGGGACGTGAGCCTCTGCGAACCTGAGACATGCCGGGAAACATGATGGGCGTGGGATCTGATAACCGAAGTGCCCAAGTAGTCTTTTCTACTGCCTCCAGAAGCATACACTTGGCACGTGTTGTGCATTATGGGTGTAGGAGCCGCTTCACTTGCGACATGGCACATTGTGCCGCCCTTCAACAAGCCCTCGAGTAGCCAATTACTGAAGCACTAGCTTGGAACTGCGAGGAAAGCCACTATTTATGCTCGGGATCGCCTCCGATCATGCAAACATGTGAAAGAAATGTGATGGGTGTGGTGTAAATTGAAAATAAAATGCAATATGAGAAGGCTATATCTACCATAGCTCTTTAAGTTGAACCTGCACCTGGTGAGGATGTCCGCTCAACTTTTCGCCATCACGTCAAGGCACCAGTTGGTTGAAGGAGGTGGACCCATCAGGTTGGCTACTATTGAGCATGTGTTGAGGATGACTTCTTTACATATGAAAGACCATCTCATTTTATATAGGCTTCGCCGACTAGAGCTTATAGTCAAGATTAACGAAGCACCATCGCGTGTAGTGGCCACCTCAAGAAATGCCCCCGGCACATTGGGCGCGAGGTCGAGGTTGCCAAAGCCCACGATAATACATGGATTATTTGTTCATCCACCGAGAATGCCTCCAAAATAAATGCAACGTCTTGGGTACTTGAAGAGAATTGTGGCGCCTTCTTGCCATGGCCGCGACATACTGGACGGAACCCGGTGATCGGGGCATGTTGAAATTGCACCCGCGGATCTCCCATAGAATAGTAATCCAAGTTGGATCACCAAAGGGTTAACTCAAGCCGCCATAAAAGATAGGGCCTTAGTGAGAATAACCCGAGCCAAGAAATATCCACACCATCTTGAAGAAGAATCAGAAGATGAATTCGACGGCCATTGTTGCGCTGCAAAGATGGGAGGAGAACCATATCCCACTGGGCGTGCCATTTTGTTTGACACGAGAAATAATAAAAATATCAATGTTGTCATGTTATTATCTCTCTACGCGCCAAGGGCAATAAATATGCGGGCGTGCCAGTGTACTAAGTACAAAAATAAAATGTAGGGAAAACTTGTACTTTATTAATCTCTCAACGGAGAAACAAATTACATGATCCCTTTACAGCGCTCCATGGCCTGCTAGCGCGGCCGATATGACTTGGGCGATTGTGAAGTTCTGGTTCACGGGGCCTCGGAGGGCTCCTGATTAATTACGTCCGCGAGCCGGAGTCGCGAACCACCTCCGATTAAGCTGCTGCAATGGTCGTCGTCTTCAAGTCTCATCTTCTCCAAGTGCTCGGTGTAGACGATGGTGATGATGTGGTGGAATAGAAGGATGGAGCAGTACGTCCATCGCTCCGGCGATGCTGGGCCGTATCTCTTCGTCTTGTTGATGTCCGATGATGAAGATGTCTGGCCTCGTCAGCTCAGACAGATGGGTGGCCTTCGCCTCGTCGGTGCCCGACCTGGTGGTATCCGCCTCGTCGGTGTCGGACTGGGTGTCTTGCCTTCGCCTCGTCGGTGCCCGGCAAGATAGGGGTAGCTTCATCGGAAATGGACATGTCGGTGAAGTGGCTTCGCCTTGTCGGAGCTTGGATGATGTTGGGGAAGGGTGTTGATGTAGAAGTTGGAGTAGACTTGAGTGTCGCCGCGTAGCATGCGGCGTCACTTGAAGATGACGAGCTTGTCGATGTAGACCTCGGGGCGTCGCAGTTACGGGGACGTCCTCTGCTCAGTGTAGGCGGTCGGTGTCAAAGAATGGCGGAGTGCCGGTGCAGTCGGCGTCCTTACCGGGCGGTAAGTCGAAGAAGATGGCGACGTCATGTGGACGTCCAGTGGCATCCATGTAGATGAAATCCTCGCCAGATGAAGATTACGACGCCGTGTCAATGTAGTCAGGCAGCGTGTCGAGGCAATCGGCGTCCTCGCCAGGAGAGGGGTTGATGAAGATGGCGAAGTCATGTGGATGTCCGGTGGCATCCATGTAGATGAAATCCTCGCCAGGTGAAGATTACGACGCCGTGTCGATGTAGTCAGGCAGCGTGTCGAGGCAGTCGGCGTCCTCTCCGGGAGAGAGGTTGATGAAGATGGTGAAGTCATGTTGATATAGCAGCCTTCCTCGTCGAGCTGGAGGTTGGTGATGAGGGCACCGGAGGAGTTGATGAAGTCGTGAAGACGATACAGTGCATATACACGGGTATCTCCTCCTCCATATTCTTCTACGAGGTCCGCGGCGAGGCCGGATCGCTCGCCGGCAACGCCGCCGTATGATCTTCGTATTCTGTGATGTAGTGTGGGTCAGAACTAGCAACCGGTTGCACGTGGGCCAGCTCCGATCTTCCCCGTCGCGATTCACATCGCTCATCCGCACGATGCCCTGAAATGAGAGAGATGGGAAGAGAGAAATAGATAGATAGAAGATGTATTATGCAGGCACGCCACCGAAGAAGATGGACGCCGTGACTTCACTCTTCTCGTAGTTGAGGTAGACGGTGATGAAGCCTTCGACGTCGGCCTCTTCTGTAGGCTCCTCCGCCCATATCCTCGACGCTGCGGCCGTGGACGCATACCGTTGCAGGCGCGTGTCCACCTGGATGTGTGTTCGCCGCCTCCAGCTTCTTGGCCGTCCGGGGCGCACGGGCCGTGCGCGCCGCCGCAGCGCGCCATCGCCTCCCCGCGGCCTGCGTCCGGGATTGTCATCGGGCGATAGTCTCTTTGTAACCTGATTGATGTGAATGCATTGTCCTCCACTAGCTTGAACGTACATGCATGGCCCATGCACGTACACACGCGAGGTACGCGCATGCTAAACTTGTTCAAGTGCAGTTGTATTATTTGCTTCATTTCTTCATAGAGTTCACGCGGACGGCCGCACCGATGGGGGGAAGGGCGGACTACAAGTCCAGCGTCAGCCCGGCCGTACGTCGCGGTAAGGGTGGTCTCTCGGTGATGGGTAGCCGGTCGTCGATCTTCACACCCGTGCTACGACAGGGTAAAGGAGACGCGGCGTTGGCATCAAGGTGGGGTGTCGTTCACTTCCATTGGGCCACTGGGAGTACTGTTGCACCATGTAGATGAGTTGGTGGCTCCAGCTTCGTCTTCAACGCGGCGACCTGAAGGAGCCGCCCGCGGGTACACCGACGGCATAGTGCAAACACACGAAGGAGTTCGCCGCAATGAGCTGCGTGATGGTGAACTCCACGACGTCGGCGTGAGGATGTGAACGCGAACAACATGATGGGGGCTCCGCATCATTGTCCACAACACCGACTTCATGAATGGGTCAAAGGCCGTAAGGACGAACTCCAGGTCCCCGCCTTGACTGGCATCTCTTTGGCATGATGATGTAGTCGGCGGCCTGCACGATGTTGAGCCCCATGTCGTCATCTATCCTCCGTGGTGCCTACTTGACGAAGTTGACGAACGGCGTGTGTCAGCGGGCTCCGGGTGGCCATCTTGAACGGCGTCCCTCCGGCGTTGACGATGTAGACGACGGGCTGCACGATGCCGAGCTCCGTGTCGTCGTCCTTCGTGGCGCCTACTTGATGAAGTTGATGAACGGCGCGTGTCGGCGGGCTCCGGGTGGCCATCTTGAACGGCGTCCCTCCAGCGTGACGATGTAGACGACGGGCTGCACGATGCCGAGCTCCGTGTCGTTGGCGCCTACTTGATGAAGTTGATGAACGGCGCGTGTCGGCGGGCTCCGGGTTGCCATCTTGAACGGCGTCCCTCCAGTGTGACGATGTAGATGACGGGCTGCACGATGCCGAGCGTGTCGTCTGTTAGATCTGCCAGGATCTTTATAGCTAAGTTTGAGCCACTAATACAATTAGGAGATGGTTTACCTTGATTACATGATCCACCCATCTCCTTCCTTTAGTTTTTCACCACCAAGAACTCGATCTGGTGGCTGTGAAGAACCCTTCCCGGTACTCCAGCACAGGCTTGATCAGTAGCCTTAGTTTCTTGAGAGAGAGAGAGAGAGAGCAGAGTGAGTAAGTGTGTGTGTGTTCTTAGAGCAGCAGTAGCAGTAGCAAAAACAGCAGCAGCTACTTCTCCTCCTCTCTCTTTTCTTTATATGTTTGTGCTGTGCACCAGGGGGGCCCACACCATGAGTTGGCTGATGAGCTGCCCCTGATCAGGGCAGCTCATCAGAGTAGGTGAACACTGTAGCACCGCCCTACTGTTCACCACTGTAGCCTTTCAGATATTTTTCACTTTAGCTTAATCTTTAATCTTTAGGACATAATGGCCACAGTTTAGTCTTTATGATCATAATATCCAACATTCTCCCCCTTGATCGTAAGGCTAAACTTATAAGCCCACTTCTTAATAAAATGGCATATGAGATAAAAAGATTACAACGGCCAGTTAGTACCGCAGAACCCGGTTACTACAATATGCCACCTCATCTCGAAATGAAACTTCTTTAACTTAGGAGCTCCATAATCTTAATTCTTACTTAAAAAAAAAACTTATGAGCTCATTCCTTTGTTGGAACTTATACAGAGCCAATAAGATACAAAGGTCAATTAAGTACCATTGATCTAATTGACCACAGTACATCATTCCATCGAAGAAACAAACCCCCTTAGGTTTGTGGGGAGATGGTGTTGCAATGGTCCCAAGAGTGCAGTTTCTCTTCAAATATTCTTGTGCATATCCTTATGCGCGCGCTTTTGAAAAGAAGAGGAATATGTTTTGTTTCCAGAATCATAATTTGTCCCTTAATAATAAGCTGCCATTTAATCTTTATGCCGGCAACATTATAAGGCAAGCCTCTTTAAATATGATACTTAACTTTAATACCTTTAGCATAACACTTAAGCATCAAAACATTAACCTTATGCAATGCTCAACACTTATGCCTTAGATTTAATACTCATTTGTTGAGCCATAAAACTTAATTCATCAAGGCCTTGAATATGTTTGATTCTGGAATTAATCTTTCACAATGACATAGATCTGACAGATACCTTTTGACATGTTACTCGAATAATCTGCACTCTTACATAATAAGTTCCGGGATAAATAATCTTAAGAAAACTCCTTATTCTTAAATTTATATGGATCAGGGACATAAATCCATATCTTAATTACTCAGGGAATTAACAGCATGCCACGACTTTAGTTTGCATCCTTGATGATGCCTTAAGAAAATTGGGTAAAGCCACTCCACAATATGGCTCCCCCGCAAGGGTGAAACTTTTGTGGACAAAACTTTCGTAAATTCACACCTTGCCAAATTACCTTAATCGGTCCACAACTTGGTGGTCACCTTATGTTTTAAAACATAAGCATGCAATCCCTTAGTGTGATGTATCACACATCATTACTTTAGTGCTTATGCCAACAAGGCAAAGCTTTTCTTAATAATTTTCCAGGGGTCCAGTCCTGGACTTATGTCTGCCAGTTATCCCGGTCTCAAAACTTAAAGGGCACATAATAAATTTAGCATTAGTGATAACATAAGAAAACTTATCGCCCTTTAGGGAGAGAGCATAAATCTTTAGGATAAACTTTAATACTCCCTTTTATGGACCAATCTTAGTGAATCTTTAAAATGAAAGAGCATCACTAAGATTAATTTAGTACCCCGAGGGAAAACCTCGAGTTCTGTGAAATATCCCTATTGCTTATGGTCAATAAACATAATATTGACCAATCATAAATTCCTCATTAAGATTATTTCTTATTGAGCTTTGTACACTGTCAGATACTGATTGTCTTAAAACTAATTAATTAACATAATTAATTCCTTTATAATGCAAAAGGAGAGACTTTATGAGATTCCATCTCTAAAATGGTGATCACATTTCACCTTTTCATAATTTATTCCCTCAAACTCCCATTCACATTAATCTTTTTCCAACAAGTCATTTAACAAGACGTGTTGTTTAAACTTAGGAGAAACTTTGCCAAGAATTACCTTGGCTATCTGGGAGTCAGGAACAACTCCTCTTTTGATGTCATCAGTGGAGCTCATAATTACCATAAAGCCCTTATAGTTCAACTACTCTCCCTTTAGTTTTTCGATATCATACTCTATTTCAGAGTATCATAATTTTCATTATCCTCCTTTGGTGCTTTAGGAGAATCATTATGGAGAGCATAATTGAATCTTTTATCTTGCTTAGGAGAAAAAATTATGTGAAATTTATCACATAATATGGCATAAACATTAGAGGGAATATATATGCCATTAATATTAAAAGGGCAATCAAATTGTTCTTAATCACCATAACCATCATGCACTCAGGTAATAATAATAACAATACTCCTAAGGGATGGAAACTTAAGAAATTTGAATAAAAGTGTTACTTAACAAAAGCTCAACTTTCATTCATAATTCTACAACTTAGCTTTACTTAATGAAGATAGAAAATAAAATTACTTAGGAGTGGAAATTTAAACATACCTGGAAGTTCAATTGCTCCCCCTCGAAATGTGGACGGAGCTATTACTTAACATTTCGACGAACTTCCATAATAAATATTCCACTTTTGGAGGAGAAGTCAATAAAAACTCATAACATAAAACACATTATAGGGATGGAGGATAAAGAACTTTATATTTTGTGCTAATGGAAAATTTCCATAGCCTTTAACATTAACCTCCAGTCCAACTTAAAATTTCTCCTCAAAATAATCTTTGTCCATGATGTCATACTTATAGTATCCAATTTTCTTATGGACATAAATTCATTTGAGCTTAATTCCAGTCCACTTTATAGGCTTTATTGTAAACAACGTAATAAAGTGAACTCAAAAGCTCCGTAAACTTATCATGACTCAAGCCTTAAATCTTGAGTATTTTATGATCAATATGATCTCATAAAATTTTAAGAATCTTTTCAAACTGCATCATTAATGCCAGGAATAACTTTATTATAACTGAACTAGGGAATTACTCCCCAGATTCTTACTGGCATACTCCCCAGGTCTTTACTGGGTTTTGCTCCCAACTGATATTAATAGACAAGAAATTTATTGGATTCTTGTCAACGCCTTAGTGGTCAAAATTCCTTTAATGGGAGCTCATTAAATTTTCATTATGCATGACCTCATGAAACAATGATATATATATTCATAAACTTAAGTCATTGCTTATGAGAAGCATTAAATCAGCCAAAAAAAATTATGGCTGAATTGTAAAAGATTAGCAATAGGGATAAATGTATGATCACAAATTTTAATAGTGATCATGGGAAACATAATTCCTTATGCAAATATTAATCTTTAGGGAATGGCACATGTATCCAATCAACTTTGGTCAGAATGAATTCACGTGCCACAACTTTATCCCAAAATAACATTAAATCTCCAACTAAAATTTCCGTTTAATTCCACCTTAATTGGAGATGACTTAGTGATCATGATAATGATCACAGAAGCTTATAGCTTCAGGAATTAATTGATCTGGGAATTAATTAAATGATTTATGGCTACAATTAAAACTTAATGAATTTATATATATATAGCCATGAATCACAACATTAATCAGAGGCACTTAATAGCGAAAGCAAACAAGTTAATTGTAAGTATAAAACCTACAACAACTTAATAATCAATTAATTGATTTATGTCCTTTAGTTTGATTCCCCAAAAGTAATTTAATATTTGTGGCATATTTAAAAAAAAATTGTCCAAAAGCCTTATGCATGAGAATTCTTTTCCCAGATCATAACTTTCTTCTGTTGATATGATGCACATCAGCTTTGGCCAGAAGTGTATCATAACAACAAAATTTTGTGATCAAGTATTCATTAATCAGCTTTGGCCAGAATAATAAATACCAGTCACACTTTATGCCTTCTTTAAACTTCTTTTACTGATCCGACTCACATCAGCTTTGGCCAGAAGTGAGCAAGAGCAATAAAATGTTTTGTAGTCAGATATTCGTCAACCAGCTTTGGTCAGGATGACAAACATCAACCACACTTAGTTAAAATCATGTCTCTGTATACTACTTTCATTGAACTAGTCCACATCAACTTTAGTCAGAAATGGACAGGAACAATAAAATTTTGTAGTCATGTACCTACCAATCAGCTTTGGCCAGAATGGTAAATACAGACCACACTTCATTAGTCAGAGACATTTAACAAAATAACGTCATTAAATATGCATGGCTTAAGAACATAACTTCTTTAGTGGGCAATTGATTATGACAATCCATGGTTTCGTTAGAACATACCTATGAAAAGTCAACATTAGGCTTTTCTTATGCCCAAAATATAATTATAGCTCAAATCAAAAGCCACTTAATTTCTTAAGCAAATCAATCATTAATTAAATTTTTGGGGAACATTATTAACATAAAAGGCCTCATTCAAAATCGCACATTATGATATTTTGAGCAACAACCTTTAGTTATTTTAGGGCTATAATCATAATTGACATAATTGCTCGTAAAGAGCATAAAGACCCCAACTTAATTTTTAGTTGCCTCAAAACATTATTTAATTGAGGCCACATTAAGATTGAAACTTAAAGCTCTCTAAAGAAACTGATTAGAGAAGCACATTATGAAACTTTTGTAAAATATCATTATTCTGTAATCAAGACATAATAAAATGCCTTGAAAATATTAATCATAACATGACTGCCTTAGAAAACATTAAAGACAATATAGTATCATGAAAATTATTTCGTGGTGGAAACATTATGCCATAATGATCATAATAATGTTCAACATTAAAATAAAATGTCATGAAGAAGAAATTAACTAAGCATAATTAATTTATAATATAGATAATTTAAACATGGCATGACATGACGTATTAAAAACATAACAGGAATTAAAAAAAATACCTAAAGAATTAAATCGCCAAAATAATCATAATAATCCATCAAATTTAGCCCTAAAAAGAGTTCATTTTTAACACATAAAATTTAAACGTCAGAAGGAAAAATATTCAGCATTTTTCCTGAATTTTCTCTGCCCATAACAGAATATTTTCTTTAGCCTTTTTTTTGGGCTAATCATTTGCTGCTGGGCTGGCCAAGAAAATACCAGCCAGCTCAGCCGGCTCCCCCTGATCCCCTGGTCAGCCGCTTGGGCCGGGGCGGCCTGCTGGCCCAACTGGAACGACCAGCTGCCCCAGGCACAACAGCCCGCAGCGGCAGCTCCTCCCCTCGAACCCTAGCCTTTTCCCTCCTCCTCCTCTGCTTCTCCACCCGCAGCGGCGAACACGCGCGAGAGAGAGAGCGAGTGGCGACAAGGCCAGCCAGAGCAGAGGAAAAGGACAGCGCCGGTGAGCCCTTCTCGCCGGGGTCTCTTGCGGCTTCGGCCCGCGCGAGGCTCCGTCGAGCGGGGCTTGCCGGCGTCTCATGTGACGCAGCCGCGCCCGCGCGAGGCGTCCCCGCGGCGGCTACGGCGTGTGGCGCCATTAGATCCGGCGCAGCAGCGCTTCTTCCTCGACGGCAGGCGCACGAGGAGAGCCGCAGCAGCCGCCCGGCGCAGTGGATGTCAAGGCCGTATGAGCACAAGCCCAGGCATGCCCACAAACATCAGGTGACGGTCATGGCGACGCCGCACGACGACGGCGAGCACCGCAACCCTAAGGTGAGCATCCACTGCACTTGATTCATTAGCATTAGCATTAAGGTTCTTTCAATTGGGGAAATTTAATGATTAGGGTTAGGGTTCGTCTGATTTTGGGGATTTTCTTAACTTAGGGTTTCGGAATTTGGGGATTGCATTAGGGTTTGCATTAGAACACTCAATCCCCACTTTAGTTGAACCTTAACCGAAACCAAAGTGTCAATTCCAAAGGGAATTGCATGATATCAAATAGCTAGGGTTTCAAATTGGGGAAAACATCAGTGTTCATACTTAACAAAATTCATTTCCCCTCTGATTTAAAACATGAATTGAAACCACAAGCCACATCAGAGAGAGGAAATTGGGGAATTTCAATTTTAGGGTTCCAGAGAATTGGGGATTTTGCTTTAGACCTACATCAGATGCTTCGATCCCCTTTAGGTAACATCAAAATGGAACCCTTGAACTTCATACAATCTGTTAGGGCTATCACTTAAAATTTTTAGGGCCAAATAAAATTCAATCTTTGATTAAACATAAAGAACAGCTTGAACCTTGATTTAAATCAATAGATCAAGTCTGTCCTTTTCCTCATAGGGTTTAAATAAATTCAATCCATGCTCAAACATAAGAAATAACTTGAACTTAATCATGAACTTAATGAATCAAGCATAAACTGAAAGAACTGCTTGATCTTCAACTTAATCATAATGAACCAAACATGAATTAAGCTAGATGGGCTCAAACTTGATACTACATGGCTCTGGTGCCATTGTTAGATCTGCCAGGATCTTTATAGCTAAGTTTGAGCCACTAATACAATTAGGAGATGGTTTACCTTGATTACATGATCCACCCATCTCCTTCCTTTAGTTTTTCACCACCAAGAACTCGATCTGGTGGCTGTGAAGAACCCTTCCCGGTACTCCAGCATAGGCTTGATCAGTAGCCTTAGTTTCTTGAGAGAGAGAGAGAGAGCAGAGTGAGTAAGTGTGTGTGTGTTCTTAGAGCAGCAGTAGCAATAGCAAAAACAGCAGCAGCTACTTCTCCTCCTCTCTCTTTTCTTTATATGTTTGTGCTGTGCACCAGGGAGGCCCACACCATGAGTTGGCTGATGAGCTGCCCCTGATCAGGGCAGCTCATCAGAGTAGGTGAACACTGTAGCACCACCCTACTGTTCACCACTGTAGCCTTTCAGATATTTTTCATTTTAGCTTAATCTTTAATCTTTAGGCCATAATGGCCACAGTTTAGTCTTTATGATCATAATATCCAACATCATCGTCCTTCACGGTGCCGTCGTGACGAAGCGAGCGTGAGCGGCGATGGTGACCTCCGTGAGCGGGCGGCATCTCGGCATGCTCGGTGTCGTCATCCATCTCGGCGCCGCTGATGTGGGTGCATCTCCACCTAGGTGTCTCCTCGCTGAAATGGGAGATGAAAAGAGAGAAGAAATAGTGAGAAGATTGATGATATAGGCACGTCGTATGGCAGCCCGTATGAGTGACGGCTTCGCCAGGCTCGCCGGCGTACGTCCCGGCTACGAGTACATCGAGACCGAGCGCATGGTCTGCTGGCGCGGTGCCCGCGTCCTCCGTCGGCGCGTGCGGTCGCTGCCTCTTCCCTTCTTCCACCTCCGTGTGTCTCTGCTGGGCGCTTCTCGACGCCGCCGATGCCGGCGCGTCTCCTCGCTCTCGCCCCCCTCTGTGTGTGTGTCTTCGGCCTTTTATAGCCGAGCTCGCCGGAAGGTAGGAATGGATAGCTACTGCGAGCGTCGTCTAGGTTGTTAGGCCGTTCCTCCTCCTACGGCCTAGCTTGGAGCGTGCTTATCTTATCCGGCCATCCGCCGTATCAGTTGGCCTGGTGTGGTTCAACACAAACCTAACCCGCGGGGTGGCCGAGCATACGTGCCATCTCCGTTGATTGATCTGGCCTGGGCTCGTGCATGGCAAAGCGGTCACACCTATAAATACTTGTACGTGAGCCAAGCACACATGGAACCACGGGTAATTACACGGCCATCTTGATCACGTTTTTTTAACAGTTTTGCTAAGTCTCAGTCGACTTAGACTTCGTTATGTCTCAGTCGATAATATCTTCTTTTGATTTTGCATGAAGATTCGTGCAAAAATTCTTTTCAGTTTTTTCTTTTTTTTCTTACATACTATATCACTTGACTTAGACTTGGTTAAGTCTCAGTCGACTGAGACCTAGCCAGACCCTTTTTTTAATGAATGCTTGCATGCGTATACGCCTACGTAGTAGTACTCTCCTAGCACGTGAGCCATGCATGGCTCCTTACATGCATATATAGCTAGTAGCTCATTAATCCCATTGATTAGATCATATACGTGCAGGCATGAATGAACAATGCTCCACCGCCTTGATGACCCTTTTTTTTCATACAAAATCGATATCTTGGTCATTGCTACACACATACATGTACACGCGTATTACTGTCATATTTCATAGCATTGGTGGATGACCGGGGTGTATGGCCCGCAAGCGGATGACGCCAAGATCGAATTCATGCAGGAACTGGTAGACATTCGCGACCTGCACGCTGGCCCGTGGGCTATAGTGGGGGATTTCAACTTGCTGGTTAACCCCCAGGACAAGAACAATGACGCGGTAAACCGTAGGATGATGGCCAGGTTCAGGGCGAAAACTAACAGGCTTGAGGTTAAGGAGCTATACTTGAATGGCCGCAAGTACACCTGGTCGAACGAAAGACAGCGGCCTACGATGGAGAAAATAGACCATGTCTTCACGACAAACTATTGGGATGATCTACATCCTGCAGCCTTGCTTACGGCGCTGGGTTCGGCGGTATCGGATCACTGCCCTTTGCTAGTGGACCTCAATGCGGATGTGGCGTACGGCAAACGGTTTCGGTTTGAAGCTTCTAGCCAAAAGCAGAGGGCTTCTTTGAAACGGTGGAGACGGCATGGAGCTCAGTTGGCTCGTCTGGCAATGCGTTCGTGGCACTCGATAACAAGCTCCATGCCACGGCAAAGGCGTTGCAACGCTGGAGCGATAAGTGGATAGGCAACATCAGGCTGCAAATCGCGATCGCGCTGGAGGTCATTGGCCGTCTAGATACGGCAATGGACTCGAGAGTGCTTACAAACAAGGAGCACGGATTGCGCAAAATGTTAAAGAAAAAGCTCCTCGGCTTGTGCTCGCTACAACGCTCCATTGCACGGCAACGATCAAGGATTCTACAACTCAAAGAAGGGGAGGCCAACACTGCATTTTTTCACCGCCAGGCAAACCACAGGCAGAGGAAGAACCTAATCCTATCCATCCAAGCGGAAGGGCATGTGTACACGGGCCATGAGGATATTGCACGAGCGGTGGACTCGTATACCAAAGTATTAAAGCTGCTAAGCTAGCGCGCCTGGGGTGAATTCCCTGTTCTAGCGGTAACTCTTTCGTTTCTTGACACGTGGATACGGTTTTCTCCTGGTTCACTACTGGTTTGTACCGGTTTTTCTGTTGTTCTGGGCCAATATGATCTGTTCATTGTGCTGTAGTATCCAGAGACCGCTACCTCTCTGGAAATATCTAGGGGCAGACGGAGACGCCACCGCCCACCGCTCGCCCCCTTCCTTCTCTTTTTCTCCTGCTGTCCTGCAGCTATGCGTTCTCTCCACCCCGCCGTCCATGGGAGCCAACCCGTGTCGCCTCCGCAAGCCCCTCCCACACCTCTCCTCTCCAGGCCTCTCCCCCACCTCCGGCCGGCCACGGGGCTCGCAGCCACAAACCCTAGGCCTCTCCAAAACCGGCCATGGGAGTCGGCGAGCCCCAGTGACCGGAGCACGTGTTGCTTCGGGTGCCGGCATGCGGCGCCGCTCCAACACCTTGGGACGATGGAGGTCTCGCGCTTTGCGCGCCCAGGCAAGCGCGTTGGAGCCGGAGCCCCTGGCACCGGCGAGGGGAGGACAGCCGACGCTGCCCTGGAACGCACTGCGGGTGGGCGCGCAACGGTCGCGGCCCTGCTGCGTGGCAACCTTTCTTTCCTGATCCACTTCTCTATCCCGATTTTTTCGTCACCGTCCATGGCGACGTCGTTGTTTTCATCGGGCATGGCCACGGCGATCCATCCCCTCTTGATCTGCACTTCAATCTCTCTACTCCTCCACGTTTTCCCTTTTTCTCATACCTCTGAGTTTGATTTCTGATTTTGATTCAGGTGTTCACCGGTTGTTGGTGCGGGCAGTGGACATGAAGCGTCGAAGCAGGTGATAAGAATCTGTGATTTTTCTATACACTATTTGTTGTACGTACGAAGATGTTCGGCCTCGGCACTATCTGCTCATGTACTGGGATGTTGCCATTTAACTCGATTTCTGATCTTCTGTTCAATTTTAATTTACTAGGTGATTCTTAATTCGGAGGAACCAATTTTAAGAAGACAGAATCACCACGCATCCAAATGAAGTAGCTACAACTGTAAGATGTCTTAATGGTGCTTTCATAGATTTGAATTCTCACAGTTATTGCAAGTGCAATTGACATATAATCTTGGCCCTAGAGCAAGTGGCAAGAGTACTACTGTAGTTAACTGATTGGTGTGTAGTTCTTGCGGATAGAAGAGTGTAGATTGGAGGTTCAGACCGATTTCTAATAGAATGACAGAGGAATTGTTGTCAAATTTTGCAGCACATGTGGTAAGATTTAACGGATTTAATTATCTATGTTGTATTTGTTGAATCCGGCCCCATGATTTTCCATATGTGTTATGTTCAAGTTTATAGTAATATAATTAATTTACCTTACCTCTCAAAGAGAAAGAATTTTCTAATTTTGGGGTGTTTGATTAATGACCAGTATGATGAAAATTTAAGCAGGGATTACTGTACCTATGTATGAAAAGGAGAATAAATACGAGGGAACTGTATGTACCAATGTGGACTACGTAGATTATCTTCTATTTATTTTTGTTTTGGTGCACAACCAATGGGTCAAGCATGTTTGCAACTGGCACTTGCGACATTTGCATAGTCGCCGGTTCAGCCCTGGTTGCAGTGTCGTAACTCGGAACACTTGCTGACTAGATCTCCAAACCGAGGTACACAATTCCCTCCCTATGCATTATTTGCTTTTTTTTACTATCAATTTTCTTCTCTTTTCCCTGCAGTAATTAGTATACATATATGTATTTTGTGTCCCTAGATAATTTGTATTTTGTTTCTTAACATCTGTCAAAGTGCCACTCCATCATATTGACTGTTAGTTATGATCATAAAACAAACTTCCCCAATTAGTTACTCTAGCCTTCTTTACAAGAAAATGATTAAAAATAGCTGGTTATTTGATTTAGAGTGCTTGCTTTTTTTGTATAGATTACGATGGAGTGGTAAGTGGTGTGGTGTTCGAGGCATGTTATAGTATACATGATATTTAGATAGGTTGCTTTCTTCATGTCTTTTCTCTGAATAACCAAGGAAGTGCAAAACCAGCTTGATGTATTTGAGGAGAACAATTAGTTGCATACAAAAAATAGTAGCAGCTGAGTTTTGTTAGTCCAGGTTGCCTACTCTATTTCCATGCATGTCCTCACATGTTGTTATTTTAAGAAGCAGTATCATAGGCGTGTGTCCTGGTAGAGTGAAAAGAAATCCCTCCGCTTTATCCCCTACAGTTGTTAGTTTTACACAAGAGAATTCTGATTCAGATCCTATATTGCATAAATGTACTGTTAGTGTGATTTAACTTCACTTCTCCATTTTTTACATCAACCAAGAAAGCATGCTGCCATTCTCAATAAGCTAATTCGATTAGTATGCAGTCTTATTGTGCTCTTCCTTCAAAGGAATATATAATGATTTTCAAAATCTATACCACTGAATATTTATGCAGCTTACATTGTTCTTTGTTGTAAACTTGAGCTAAATCGATTAAAATTCCACCTATCTAGAAGCCATTTCAAACAGTCGTGTGCTCTTTCCATTGTTCTAGCTGAAAAATAAATCAATTGTTATAATCTGTATGTGTCTTGGGATGTCCTATTTTCTGCTTTACTTTCATTTTTATTCAAAATGAACTTGACCATTTAGAACTGAACCCTCATGCTTTGATTTAAGGATTCATTTTCATTTCGGGCTAATTTGCTCCATATGTTTGGACTTCTACATGTTGGTTTTGTACACTTTCGAGAAACAGTTCAGGGTTAGCCTACTGAAGTTTTTGAAGTACATGATTTTTTACCAATCTGTTTGACATATCTAAGACGAGATTAATTTAGATATTTGTGGCTATTTTCTTTCTAATATAGACACAAATCACCATGTATTTTCAACGATAGAGTTGGGTGTTGAAAGAAATGACTTGAAATAGTTACTTATTGGTTATGTCTTATTCATCATGCTTTATGAAATTCTAGACTTTCAGTACAATAATCATGTATGTAATTCCACTGTCAGGTAGTTTGTGTTTTTTTTTTCATTTACTCATCAAGATTTGGTTCAGACATCACGTGGTATTACAAACTACATCTAATTAATTTTGACTTGGTACACTCAAACTGGCAAGTGTCGATCCTTGATATTTGGTAAATGCTGTTTTTTGGAACAGTTTTTGATCTTCAACTTGCTAAAGAGAGGCTTCCAGCAGCAGTCATGATTAGTTTGAACTGAAGACAGTCCAAGAACTTTGGTGTTGATTACTTTGATCATTAGGTCATTTTATCAGTATGTCATCTTTTAACTGATCTTTTGCTTACGCCCTTCCAGCGGTAGGTACAGTAGTATTTTGTAGGATTGTAGGTCATTCATCATCTGCACCTCACTATGTATGAACTATATTTCACCTCAAGGAGGAAGCCATCTCCATTCCAAACAACAAACTATTACCAGCTGTCAAGGTCTTTTTCTTTCTTATACACTTTGCTTCTTCTTGCAAAATTTAGTACTAGAGTAGTTGTTGAATGAATTGAATTTCACAAATTGTTGATCCCTACATGGCCTCCTACAGTGTGGAGAATGTCATCTATGCAGCCATACAGGTTGCACACACGACCATGAGGAGTAAGCTTGGCAAGATTACCCTCCACAATACTTTACAAACATCGATATATGTGTGCGGTGTACCCTCTTTATGCTAGGCTGCAAATTATGTGTATTGTGGTATTTTCAAGATTATGCATTCTCCAAAGAACCGTGTTCTTCTGAACCTGCTAAATTTAAATCAATAACTCCGTATGTGTGTGTTTTAATAGCTGATGACCTTTTATTGGTTGGTTGGACACCACCTGAAGCATTTTGTTCATGCATGTTGTACCCCTCAATTTTAGACATATCTCAGTTCTTCTTTTTTGTGTTGTTACACAGATTTTCTACAATGACCTACCATGTAAATTAAGAAAATAATAAAATCCTTCACCTATAAGTTCTTTTTTCTATCCAGGAAAAAGAAGTGCATGAAGCTACAAGATTAAAATCTTCCCACACAACTACTAAGTGAGAAGTTGTTGCAGGAGCAGGGTTTTGAAGAAAATGCGCCAAAAAAGACCTATCTAAGCTGCAAGAAATGGAAGCTAAAGCACATAAGTTGGAGATGGAATTAGTATCATGTACATAATTACTCAGCAACGTATCTGATGTGTCTTCTTACATCAATATGTCAGATTTGCAAAGGTATATGTCCACCGTCACTTTACAAAATAAATGTTCTGCTATAACTCATCGTTATCATATATTATCAGAGTACTATCTTCTCCTATTATCACTTAGAACATAGTATGCATCAATGCAACTTAGTACATATGTCATGTAAATCATAACCAAGCCAACGGAGGACCTTCTGAAGACGAAGAAACTGATAGCAAGAGCACGAAAAAAATGAAGCGGCAATGTGATCGTTGCGAAAGTCTTTATATCATCCCTGTTCCACTTTGTGTTTACCACTCAATGACCCGGACCCGAACGCATTTCGATATGTACCCTTTTCACTCTCTTTTGCATCAGCTACATCTATATCCCCCTTATCTACATTATGTACTTGCTTTTATATACTTTTCCTTTTCATGTAACCGTATGCAGTCAATGAACTTAGCTGTTTTCTCAAAATGAGAAAACAAACTTATCAGCTAGATATACAAAAGAGTATAAACAAAAAAAACGAGCACCAGCATGTATAACAAATAAAAAAATGCAAGGACTTGCATCAATCCTCTAAGTAGATAAAAACTTTCACACATAGGCTCTCTTTCAAATCCTCTATCTTCTATTTTCACACGGGCTTTTTGACGGGCACGGCGTGTCGCCGTGCCTCCACCCGCTAGTACTACTCAAACCTCCTAGGATCGGCTAGCGAACGGAGCCAAGCACTCAACATGGAGGCCCTAGGGATACAGCCCAGAGATTTGACGAGACTTGAGGGGCCGTTCTCAGTTCAAGAAGTGGAGAAAGTGCTCAAGAGCATGCCGATGGACAAGGCACCCGGGCCAGACGGATTCACGGGACGCTTCTACGCGACCTGCTGGAACATCATAAGGGATGATTTCATGAGGGCTTTGGAGGAGTTTCATGGTGGAAACATGCAAGGGCTGCACGTGATAAACAAAGCCACGGTCTCGCTCCTACCGAAGAAGATGGGGGCTATAGACATCAAGGATTACAGGCCAGTAAGTCTCAATCACGGAGCGATCAAGATTTTTGACAAGATCCTCGCCACACGACTCGCCGACGACCTACCACACCTTGTGGGCAACCACCAGAGCGCATTTGTGCGCGGAAGATCATTGCATGACAACTTCATGCTCGTACAAGGCATGGCTCGCAGATTGCATGCCTTGAAGGATCCCACATTACTGTTGAAGCTGGACATATCCAAAGCCTTTGACTCCGTGCAATGGCCTTTCCTGCTCGAGGTATTGGCTCACATGGGATTCGGATCGAGGTGGACAGTCTGGATTTGCGGATTGCTTGCAACATCATCTACGAAGATAGCCGTGAATGGTATACCCGGGGACACGATTTTCAATTGTCAAGGACTGCGCCAAGGTAGCCCGCTATCACCTATGCTGTTCATACTATGCATGGAACCTCTCCACCGGCTACTTGAGCATGCAACCGCAGCGGGTTTGCTCACCCCACTGTCCAGGACAGGGCTGAGACATAGAGTGTCGATGTATGCGGATGATGTCATGATTTTCCTGAAGCCAACGGAGAGGGACCTCCGGGCATGCGCCTCAATCCTGGATCTATTTGCGCATGCGTCTGGGCTCAAGATTAACCTGCAGAAGAGCTTGGCCCTACCGATCAGATGCTCGCCGGAGGACATGGAGTTAGCATCTGGGCTGTTGGGGTGCGAAAAGGGAAATTTCCCCTGCCGGTATCTGGGACTGCCACTGTCTATAAGGAAGCAAATAGCAGCACATTTTCAGGACATGGTGGACCATTTGGCTGCACGGTTGCCATCGTGGAAAGCAAGGTCACTACCTAAGAGCAGCCACCTGTTGTTAATACAGTCCGTACTATGCGCCATCCCAGTGCACTCCATGCTGGCCATGGGATTGCCACCGAAAACGCTCAAGGCGGTGGTTAAAATCTGCAGAAGCTTTCTATGGTATGGGAAAGAAGACGGTGGGGGCGGCAAATGCGCAGTTGCATGGGAAGCTTTGTGCCGACCAAAATGGGTAGGTGGACTCGGAGTCACAAACTTGAGGTGGATGAATGTGGCACTTCAAGCAAAGTGGTTGTGGTTGCAACGAGCAGACCGAACTAGACCATGGGCGGAATTCAAATTCTCAGTACCCGACGAGGCAAGGGGCTTGTACCAAGCGGCGACTAAGGTGACTATGGGCGATGGAAACACAACATTGTTCTGGGAGGATAGATGGCTCAACGGATACAGGATACAGGAGCTAGCACCTCTCATCTACGAGATGGTGCCAAAGCGGACGAGGGGCGCTAGAACGGTGGCGGAAGCTTTACAGGACGCAGCATGGGCTCGGGATGTTGGCCCGGACATGAATGGCATAGCGCTACTCCAGTTTCTAGAGGTTTGGCCACAAGTGGATAGCATGACTCTGAACCCACAGCGACCGGATCAACTTGCATGGTCATGGGAGAAGGATGGCGAGTTCTCGGCAAGGTCAGCCTATGGGGCCAAATTCGCGGTCCTACAATGCTCACCGACAGCAACTTACACATGGGCATCGAAGGCACCCCTCCACTGCCGCTTCTTCGCATGGTTGGCCTTGAGCGATAGAGTGTGGACCTCGGATAGTTTGGCAAGACGCGGACTCCCACATCAAGACACCTGCCCCTTCTGCGACCAAGACGACGAAACAATCAATCACCTCCTGATACAGTGCGTCTTTGCGAAGGAGGTTTGGACCAAGGTGGGTCAGGCTATGGGCATGACGGGTGCGACGCCATCGAGCGGAGACGACCTATCGGCATGATGCACATGATCAATATTCAATGGGAGGCACGCCAAGACCTTGCGGGCGGTACACCTGCTAGTCATGTGGGAGTTGTGGAAGCACCGAAACGCAATCGTGTTCGAGGGCATGAGACCGGACGTGCAGCATGTCCTTCGACGGATTGCCTCCGAGTGTGTGTGGCATGGAGACAAGCGAGCATTCTACATGGAGACATTAGGATCGCTTTTGTAGGAGTAGATGGGTGGATCGAGGGCGAGTAATCCGTTAAGATGATGTGGGGTGGAATGCGTTGTATAAACGTGTTGTAAATAACCGTGGACGGGGTGTCTTCCCCTCTCCTTCTCTTAATATATGATACGCACACTCGTGCGTATTCGAGAAAATAAATACATAATTACGACAAAATCGCGTCGAACAACCTGTAGAGCATCTTTATGATCACCCAGTTACGTTGTGACGTTTGATAGCACACAAGGTATTCCTCCGGTATCCGGGAGTTGCATAATCTCATAGTCGAAGGAATATGTATTTGACATGAAGAAAGCAATAGCAATAAACTGAACGGTCATTATGCTAAACTAACGGATGGGTCTTGTCCATCACATCATTCTCCTAATGATGTGATCCCGTTATAAAATGACAACACATGTCTATGGTTAGGAAACATTAACCATCTTTGATCAACGAGCTAGTCTAGTAGAGGCTTACTAGGGATATGATATTTATTTATGTATTCACACATGTATTTAAGTTTCCGATCAATACAATTCTAGCATGAATAATAAACCTTTATCATGAATAAGGAAATATAAAATAACAACTTTTTTATTGCCTCTAGGGCATATTTCCTTCAGTCTCCCACTTGCACTAGAGTCAATAATCTAGATTGCATAGTGAAAGGACATGCGGTGCCCCCATGTGCGGTTTTGGTAATTGATGACATTCTCTATGGACTAATGGTTGCATTGAGTTATATTTGAAGGATTTGTCCATAGGCTTTTCTTGAAGTCCATGTGTTGGTTTCAAGGAGTTTACGAGTTGACCAAGGTGCTATTAAGGAATTATTCAAAGATTGGTCATGTGAGTGTTGAGCTTATTGCTAGCATGTCTTGAAGAAGAAGATTGTGTGATCATTCATGTTTATATTCAAGACATCATCCAAATGAAGAGAGTTGGAAAGATTCAAGGTTGATCAAGTCTAAGTCAAGAGTGAACCAAGTTGATCAACTCACAAAGCGTAGAAGATGTACCGAGAGGGATCAAGTGATCCCATGGTATGGTAAGCATTGTCCATTACGCTTTGTGTACTAACCCATGGTCTATGTGAGAGTTCTATGTGGGGTTAGGTACGTGTCCATGGGTTTGCATCAAGAGGAAGATCTCATACAACCCATGGAGGATGACATCAAGTGGTAATCGCCATCAAGATTGCGGTGTGCAAGTTCAAGTGGAGCATCACGAAGAGATCATCCTTGAAGCTTGCCGTCCATTGTGGTGTCAATGGACTTGTGAAGATGTGCCGAAGAGTGGCTCACCCATAGTGGAGTATGGGGGAGCAATCAACTAGTCTTCATCGAGCCAACACAATCAAGATAGATGGTCCATCTTGAGGAGGACAAGATCGTCATCATCTAGTTCAAGTGGACTATGTGCAAGGCAAAGGTTTGCCCTTGATAGGTTTTCTATTTTACCGGTCTCATGGTGGTAGTTGGGAGACTGGGTTATAGGATCGATTGCCGTACTATCAAGGGGGGCTCTCGATGAGTAGCTTGATCGTATCGTTCGTAGAGAGTTCAAATCATTGCATTCTTGCATCATCTTTCTTGGTTCTTATTTGGTTCTCTTTGTGAGTCTTAGAGCTTATGGTCATCTTGATGACAAGCTTGAGTTCATCGAAAACGGAGTTCACATGCTTCTTCTATTGCGTTTTCGGTGTTGGAGGTTTTACCGGTCCTATTCGAGGAAGGGTTCTCACCATTTTCTTATGGGCCTTTTCTATTTTCCTTCTTATTGTTATTTCTATCAAGATTGTGTTAGCCCTTGTCGCTAGCTTTCCAGCAAACTTGGTTTCGTTGAATTCGGAGTCCGTTTGCAGAAGTTGCGTCAGTTTTGGTGTCCTTAAAAAGGCTGCAGCGGCACTACCGCTCATGGGAGCGGTACTACCGCTTGGAGGGGAAGTAATTTTTTACTACCACTCTTGGGAGCGGTACTACCGCGGCTACTTCCGTGGCTACTTCCGCTCCGGACCAAAAACTCGTCTTAAGTCCAGCGGTGGTAGGCACGGATGTATTTTTTTTAGTACCGCTCGCAAGTAGTAGTACCGCTACCCCTAGCGGTAGTACCGTGAGGGCGAGCGGTAGTACCGCTCAGTGCGGGCTGTGAGGATAACGGTTGGATTTCTCCCCTCCTATAAAAGGGGGTCTTCTTCCCCCAATGAACCTAATCCTTTTAGCTCGTGTTCTTCCCCCATTGTTGACCTTCTTCGAGCTTGCTATCTCTCAATCCCTCCATGGATTCTTGCTAGTTTTTGGGGGGAAAGAGAGAGGAGATCTAGATCTACATTTCCACAAATCACTTTCTCCTCTAGGTGAGGGGAACCCTTTGGATCTAGATCTTGGAGTTCTTCGTGTTCTTTTCTTCGTTCTTTCTCTCATTTTCCTCCCTAGCATTAGTTGCTTTGGTGGGATTTGAGAGAGAGGGACTTGGGCACTCCGTGTGCCCTTTCCATTGCATTTGGTGCATCGGTTTGAGTTCTCCACGGTGATACGTGGAAGTGAAGTTGAGTAGCTTATTACTCTTGGGTGCTTGGTACCCTTGAGCTTGTTCCTCTTGGGTGCTTGGGCGCCCTAGACGGTTGGTGGTGTTCGGAGCTCAGTCATTGTGGTGTAAAGCTCCGGGCAAGCGTCGGGATCTCCAATTAGGTTGTGGAGATCGCCCCGAGCAATTTGACGGGTACTGGTGACCGCCCCCAAGGGTTGCCAAAGTGTACGGGTTCGGTGACCGCCCCCAAGGGTTGCCATTTGTACGGGTTCGGTGACCGCCCTCACGGGTCCCTTAGTGGAATCATGGCATCTTGCATTGTGCGAGGGCGTGAGGAGATTACGGTGGCCCTAGTGGCTTCTTGGGGAGCATTGTGCCTCCACACCGCTCCAAACAGAGATTAGCATCCGCAAGGGTGTGAACTTCGGGATACATCATCGTCTCCGCGTGCCTCGGTTATCTCTTACCCGAGCCATTTACTTATGCACTTTACTTTGTGATAGCCATATTGTTTATTGTCATATATCTTACTATCACTTAGTTGTTTATCTTGCTTAGCATAAATTGTTGGTGCACATAGGTGAGCCTAGTTGTTGTAGGTTTTGTGCTTGACAAATTAACCGCTAGGTTTATTCTGCATTTGTTCAAGCCTAAACCGTAATTATTTTAAAGCGCCTATTCACCCGCCCCCTCTAGGCGACATCCTTGATCTTTCACATAGTAATGAATCTAACACCCATATAGTTTTGGTGTTGATCATGTTTTGCTCGCGGAAGAGGCTTAGTCAACGGGTCCGCTACATTCAGATCCGTATGTATTTTGCAAATCTTTATGTCTCCATCTTTGACCTTTTCACGAATGGAGTTAAAGTGTCTCTTGATGTGTTTGGTTCTCTTGTGAAACCTGGATTCCTTCGCCAAGGCAATTGCTCCAATGTTGTCACAAAAGGTTTTCATTGGACCCGATGCACTAGGTATTACACCTAGATCAGATATGAACTCCTTCATCCAGACTTCTTCATGCGCTGCTTCTGAAGCAGCTATGTACTCCGCTTCACACGTAGATCCCGCCATGACGCTCTGCTTGGAACTGCACCAACTGACAGCTCCACCATTCAATATAAACACGTATCCGGTTTGTGACTTAGAGTCATCCGGATTAGTGTCGAAGCTAGCATCGACGTAACCATTTACGATGAGCTCTTCGTCACCTCCATAAACGAGAAACATATCCTTGGTCCTTTTCAGGTACTTCAGGATGTTCTTGACCGCTGTCCAGTGATCCACTCCTGAATTACTTTGATACCTCCCTGCCAGACTTATGGCAAGGCACACATCAGGTCTGGTACACAGCATAGCATACATGATAGAACCTATGGCTGAGGCATAGGGAATGACTCTCATTTTCTCCCTATCTTCTGCAGTGGTCGGGCTTTGACTCTGACTCAACTTCACATCTTGTAACACAGGCAAGAACCCTTTCTTTGACTGATCCATTTTGAACTTCTTCAAAACTTTATCAAGGTATGTGCTTTGTGAAAGTCCTATTAAGCGTCTCGATCTATCTCTATAGATCTTGATGCCCAATATATAAGCAGCTTCACCGAGGCCTTTCATTGAAAAATTCTTATTCAAGTATCCTTTTATGCTATCCAGAAATTCTATATCATTTCCAATCAACAATATGTAATCCACATATAATATCAGAAATGCTACAGAGCTCCCACTCACTTTCTTGTAAATACAGGCTTCATCGTAAGTCTGTATAAAACCATATACTTTGATCACCTCATCAAAGCGTATATTCCAACTCCGAGATGCTTGCACCAGTCTATAGATGGATCGCTGGAGCTTGCACACTTTGTTAGCACCTTTAGGATCGACAAAACCTTCCGGTTGCATCATATACAACTCTTCTTTAAGAAATCCATTATGGAATGCAGTTTTGACGTCCATTTGCCAGATTTCATAATTATAAAATGTGGCAATTGCTAACATGATTCGGACAGACTTAAGCATCGCTACGGGTGAGAAAGTCTCATCGTAGTCAACTCCTTGAACTTGTCGGAAACCTTTCGTGACAGGTCAAACTTTGTAGACAGTAACATTACCATCAGCGTCGGTCTTCTTCTTGAAGATCCATTTATTCTCAATGGCTTGCCGATCATCGGGCAAGTCTACCAAAGTCCCCACTTTGTTCTCATACATGGATCCTATCTCAGATTTTATCGCCTCAAGCCATTTATCGGAATCTGGGCTCATCATAGTTTCTTCATAGTTCATAGGTTCGCCTTGGTCTAGTAACATGACTTCCAGGACAGGATTACTGTACCACTCTGGTGCGGATCATGCTCTGGTCGACCTACGAGGTTCAGTAGCAACTTGATCTGAAGTTTTATGATCATGATCATTTGCTTCCTCTCTAGTTGGTGTAGGCATCACGGGAACGGTTTTCTGTGATGTGCTACTCTCCAATTCGAGAGAAGGTACTATTACCTCATCAAGTTCTACTTTCCTCCCACTCACTTCTTTCGAGAGAAATTCTTTCTCTAGAAAGGTTCCATTCTTGGCAATAAAGATCTTGCCTTTGGATCTGTGGTAGAAGGTGTACCCAATTGTTTCTTTAGGGTATCCTATGAATACGCACTTCTCCGATTTGGGTTCGAGCTTATCAGGCTGAAGCCTTTTGACATAAGTGTCGCAACCCCAAACTTTAAGAAACGACAGCTTAGGTTTCTTGCCAAACCACGGTTCATACGGTGTCGTCTCAATGGATTTAGACGGTGCCCTATTTAATGTGAATGCGGTTGCCTCTAATGCATAACCCCAAAACAATAGTGGTAAATCGGTAAGAGACATCATAGAACGCACCATATCCAATAAAGTACGGTTACGATGTTCGGACACACCATTACGCTGTGGTGTTCTAGGTAGCGTGAGTTGTGAAATAATTCCACATTGTTTTAAATGAAGGCCAAACTCGTAACTCAAATATTCGCATCCACGATCAGATCGTAGAAACTTTATTTTCTTGTTACGATGATTCTCCACTTCACTCTGAAATTCTTTGAACTTTTCAAATGTTTCAGACTTGTGTTTCATCAAGTAGATATACCCATACCTACTCAAATCATCTGTGAAGGTCAGAAAATAACGATACCCGCCGCGTGCCTCAACACTCATTGGACCGCATACATCGGTATGTATTATTTCCAATAAGTCATTAGCTCGCTCCATTGTTCCGGAGAACAGAGTTTTAGTCATCTTGCCCATGAGGCATGGTTTGCAAGTATCAAATGATTCATGATCAAGTGATTCCAAAAGTCCATCCGTATGGATTTTCTTCATGCGCTTTACACCAATATGACCTAAACGGCAGTGCCACAAGTATGTTGCACTATCATTATCAACTTTGCATCTTTTGGCATCAATATTATGAATATGTGTATCACTACGATCGAGATTCAACAAGAATAGACCACTCATCAAGGGTGCATGACCATAAAAGATATTACTCATATAAATAGAATAACCATTATTCTCTGATTTAAATAAATAATCATCTCGCAATAAACAAGATCCAGATATAATGTTCATGCTCAACGCTGGCACCAAATAACAATTATTGAGGTCTAAAACTAATCCCGAAGATAGATGTATAGGTAGCGTGCCGACGGCGATCACATCGACCTTGGAACCATTCCCGACACGCATCGTCACCTCGTCCTTAGCCAATCTTCGTTTATTTCGCAGCTCCTGTTTCGAATTATAAATATAAACAACTGAACCAGTATCAAATACCCAGGCGCTGCTACGAGCATTAGTAAGGTACACATCAATAACATGTATATCAAATATACCTTTGTTCACTTGCCATCCTTCTTATCCGCCAAGTATTTGGGGCAGTTCCGCTTCCAGTGACCATTCCCTTTGCTGTAGAAGCACTCAGTTTCAGGCTTAGGTCCAGCTTTGGGTTTCTTCTTAGGAGTGTCAACTTGCTTGCCATTCTTCTTGAAGTTCCCTTTCTTTTCCTTGCCTTTTTTCTTGAAACTAGTGGTCTTGTTAACCATCAACACTTGATGCTCCTTCTTGATTTCTACCTCCGCGGCCTTAAGCATTGCAAACAGCTCAGGAATCGTTTTATTCATCCCTTGCATATTATAGTTCATCACGAAGCCTTTATAGCTTGGTGGCAGTGATTGAAGAACTCTGTCAAACACTATCAACTGGAAGATCAACTCCCAGCTGAGTCAAGTGGTTATGATACGCAGACATTTTGAGTATGTGTTCACTGACAGAACTGTTCTCCTCCATCTTGTAGCTATAGAACTTGTTGGAGACTTCATATCTCTCAACCCGGGCATTTGCTTGAAATATTAATTTCAACTCTTGGAACATCTCATATGCTCCATGATGTTCAAAACGTCTTTGAAGTCCCGGTTCTAAGCCGTAAAGCATGGCACACTGAACTATCGAATAGTCATCAGATCGAGCTTGCCAGACGTTCATAACATCTGCTTCAGCTCCTGCAGCAGGCCTGTCACCTAGTGGTGCATCAAGAATATAATTTTTCTGTGCAGCAATGAGGATAATCCTCAAGTTATGGACCCAGTCCGTGTAGTTGCTACCATCATCTTTCAACTTAGCTTTCTCTAGGAACGCATTAAAATTCAAGGGAACGGTAGCTCGGGCCATTGATCTACAACATAGATATGCAAAACTATAAGACTAAGTTCATGATAATTTAAGTTCAATTAATCAAATTACTAATGAACTCCCACTGAAATAAACATCCCTCAAGTTATCTAAGTGATACGTGATCCAAATCAACTAAGCGATATCCGATCATCATGTGAGATGGGGTAGTCATCAATGGTGAACATCTCTATGTTGATCATATCTACTATATGACTCACGTTCGACCTTTCAGTCTCCAGTGTTCCGAGACCATGTCTGTACATGCTAGGCTCGTCAAGTTTAACCCAAGTATTTCGCATGTGCAAAACTGTCTTACACCCGTTGTATGTGAACGTAGAGTCTATCACACCCGATCATCACGTGGTGCTTCGAAACGATGAACTTTGGCAACGGTGCATACTCGGGAAGAACACTTTTATCTTGAAATTTAGTGAAGGGGTCATCTTATAATGCTACCGCCGTTCTAAGCAAAATAAGATGCATAAAGGATAACATCATATGCAATCATAATATGTGACATGATATGGCCATCATCATCTTGTGCTTTTGATCTCCATCTCCAAAGCATCGTCATGATCTCCATCGTCACCGACTCGACACCTTGATCTCCATTGTTGCGTCGGGGTCGTCTCGCCAACTATTGCTTCTACAACTATCGCTAACGCATAGTGATAAAGTAAAGCAATTACATGGCGCTTGCACTTCATACAATAAAGAGACAACCCTAAGGCTCCTGCCGGTTGTCGATATCACAAAACATGATCATCTCATACATCAACATATATCACATCATATCTTGACCATATCACATCACAACATGCCCTGCAAAAACAAGTTAGACGTCCTCTACTTTGTTGTTTTAACCTTCTTTAAGGACCGGCCGTAGTCAAATTCGATTAAACTAAAGTAGGATAAACAGACACCCGCCAGCCACCTTTATACAAAACTAGCTGCATGTGTGTCGGTGGAACAGGTCTCATGTGCGTGGACATGTAAGGTTGGTCCGGGCCGCTTCATCCCACAATACCGATGAATCAAAATAAGACGTTGGTGGTAAGCAGTATGACTATCACCGCCCACAACTCTTTGTGTTCTACTCGTGCATATCATCTATGCATAGACCTGGCTCGGATGCCACTGTTGGGAAACGTTGCATGGAAAACAAAAAAATTCTACGCACACGCAAGATCTATCCATGGAGATGCATAGCAACGAGAGGGGAGAGTGTGTCTACATACCCTCGTAGACCGTAAGCGGAAGCGTTTAGTAACGCGGTTGATGTAGTCGAACTTCTTCGCACTCCAACCGATCAAGTACCAAACGTACCGCACCTCCGCGTTCAGCACACGTTCAGCTCGGTGACGTCCTCCTCCTTCTTGATCCAGCAACATGGCGAGGTAGCGGATGAGTTTCGGCAACACGACGGTGTGGTGACGGTGATGGTGAAATTATCTCCGCAGGGCTTCGCCTAAGCACTACGAAAATATGATGGGGGTGTAAACGATGGAGGGGGCGCAGCACACAGCTAAGCAATTGTTCTGGTTGTGCTAGGCGCCCCCCTAGGTCTGAATCCTACTTGGGCTCCTGCCCTAGCCCCCCCCCCCCTTCCTTCTTTTGGCGCCAAGGGGAAGGAAGGAGGAGGTGGCGCCCCCCCCCCCCCTCTTTCCTTTCTCCCACAAGGAGGGGAAGGCAGGAGGAGGTGGTGCCCCCTCCTTTCCTTCTACTAGGGCCGGCGGCCAGGGAGAGGGCGCGCCAGCCCCTCTGTGGGCTGTTGTGTGCCTCTCATTGGCCCATTAGGCCCATAGACCTCTCGGGGCCTCCCGGAACCCCTTCCGGTGATCCGATGACTACCCGGTGCACTCCGAAACTATTTCGGTGTCCGAATACCATCATCCTATATATCAATCTTTACCTCTCGACCATTTCGAGACTCCTTGTCATGTCCGTGATCTCATCCGGGACTTCGAACAACATTCGGTCACCAAATCGTATAACTCATATAACACTATATCGTCAACGAATGTTAAGCGTGCGGACCCTACGGGTTCGAGAAGTATGTAGACATGACCGAGACACCTCTTCGGTCAATAAACAATATCGGAACCTGGATGCCCATATTGGCTCCTACATATTCTACGAAGAACTTCATCGGTCGAACCGTTATAACAACATACGTAATTCCCTTTGTCTATCGGTATGTTACTTGCCCGAGATTCGATCGTCGGTATCTTCATACCTAGTTCAATCTCGTTACCAGCAAGTCTCTTTACTCGTTCCGTAATACATCACCTCATAACTAACTCCTTAGTCATTTGCTTGCAAGCTTATGATGTGTATTACCAAGAGGGCCCAGAGATACCTCTCCGATACTCGGAGTGACAAATTCTAATCTCGATCTATGGCAACTCAACAAACACCTTCGGAGATACTTGTAGAGCATCTTTATGATCACCCAGTTACGTTGTGACGTTTGATAGCACATAAGGTATTCCTCCGGTATCCGGAAGTTGCATAATCTCATAGTCGAAGGAATATGTATTTGACATGAAGAAAGCCATAGCAATAAACTGAATGATCATTATGCTAAGCTAACGGATGGGTCTTGTCCATCACATCATTCTCCTAATGATGTGATCCCTTATCAAATGACAACACATGTCTATGGTTAGGAAACCTTAACCATCTTTGATCAACGAGCTAGTCTAGTAGAGGCTTACTACGGACACGGTATTTGTTTATGTATTCACAAATGTATTTAAGTTTCCGATCAATACAATTCTAGCATGAATAATAAATCTTTATCATGAATAAGGAAATATAAAATAACAACTTTATTATTGCCTCTAGGGCATATTTCCTTCATGCCCATGGCCACGTCGAAGAGTACCCATGCGCAGTAGCAGCGACCTAAAATTCCCCCCACAGTGGCGGCGGCGGCGCCCCAGATCCCTCAACCAAATTGGGTGAGTATGCGCAGAGGAGGTGATATTCCATCTCTCCGATGGCTCCTGCCCGCTGTACCGGCGACCCAGTTTGAGGCCGATCAGATCGGAGCTCGCGAAGTACTAAGATCGGCGCTACTGTGTGCTTTGTTGCAGCCTCCCGTCTCAGGCTCCGGCAATGTCTGGTTCCTCACCTCCTCTCTATCTCAGGAGATTGGAGCTCGCGTTCTTCTCCACCTCGTCGGCTGTAAGCCCGTGGTTGATTCCTTCATGACCGGCATGTGTGACGTGGTGCGAGCCTACAAGGCGTCGCCAAGGTAGTTAATTCACCTGGTAAATACAACTGTTCTTGTACTTGTTCATGTCAATTCTGCTCATGCGTGAATGATGCATTTTTTGTAACTTCGATTTGATGATGTGTTGCTACTGTTTTTGGTGCTTTGGCAGTCTATTTTGGACATTTTGTTTCACTGTTAAGTAGTCTAGGGAACCAAGTTGGTTGATGGGTAAAATATTAGTATCCACGGTTGTTCTGTTTATCGTCGCAATATACATTCAATGAGTGAAAAATTGATGGGACAGTGAGCTATTTCTAATTGTGAAGATTACAATTACCAATTCATATAATAAATGTATTGTACTACTACAATTTACTAGTTCTAGACACACTGTTCTGAGCTTTGACCATTTGCTCGAGACATGGATGGATCATGGATGGAGCCATTAGCAAACACGATCCATGATCATGCATTCTATACGTGTAAATTGGTGAAAAGAAAAGAAAAAACAAATTAACCAATGTAACATTTGAGCAAGTAGAATCTGACCAGAATAGTAAGGGACAGAAAGTTGTGCAACCTGAAATTCCTGTCTGAGTGGCACATATAGAAAGCCTAGATTTATTTTTCTTCTCCTTATTCTACTGTATGTTAAATGGTACTAGTACATCCGTTAGTACTACTAGTGCTACTGTAATATATATAAGTGGGTAGGAGAGAAATTAGCCTGGGACTGGAAGAATGGAATGCCAAAGAATTATTACTAGTAGACTACGACAACAAACTTAGGATGCAGTGATGAAATGCCATTTGTTCTTGTTTAGTTCCTCTCTGGTCAAACAATAATCATAAAAACCCAACCGAGTTAGAAATCATCAGTTCTATGTTGCACATTATTGATAAACCTTGTTAAGAGAAAAATCTTGAACCGACATTTCACATTTTGCTGCGGCTTTGTGACCTTATTATGAGTTTTGTCAACCGTGAGCATTTCCTGTTTTTGTTCTGAGATTGTATTGTATCCACTGTGTCATTTTCCTTTTTTCTCACATTTTCCTGCGGCTTTGTGACCTGAATTTTGTACAACACCGGCTGCATGCACTGCTTTTGTTTTTAAGTTCCAACATTAGCAATTGCATATCACAGGACTAGGCAGAGAAAGGAGAGGGATATACTAGCAGCCACAAAAACAAGAAAATTAATAACTGGACAAGCTTGCTATAGTTTGCTTAGAATGGATTTTCGAGATGGCATTGTGGAATTTTTTTCATCTTGTCGGATGTTGTACATGGGAACAAACTAATCTCATCTACCTGTTAGAGTACCTGAACGTGAAGTCCTTGTTGGCACAATACTGAAATTCATTACACACTTGCAATATGTGCCACTTCACTGATTTCGGAGAGTTCACTATCTAGATGTCCAATCTTGCCATTGAAACTAAAATCATGATAGTTTTGGCTTGGTGAAAAAGTTGTATTAGCTCTTTGGTCTTCCTCACTCATTTTTTATAACACTCCAGTTGTAAAAAGAACATCTGCAACTTTTTTACCTAAAAAGGAAGGCTTTCTTTCTGTTTTTCTTTTAATTTGCAACCATGGATTTGGGGCTGATTTCTCATTTTGTTATATTTTGACGTGATATTGGAGAAAAAACAAATTCTGCTATGGGTATGATAGATAGATCGGAGCTCGTTGACTAGTACTAAGCTTCTCCTCTGTTGTTTTGCTGCTGCATCTCGAACTGAAAATGGAGGGAAGTAGTGGGACATCACCTTTAGGAGAGCCCATGGTTCCAATAATCACAAATTGTGTACCACCATCCTCGGGTGAGAACACATAGTCAAAAAACGCAAGAATATCTTGTCATTAGCTAATATTCTGTTGATCCGCTCTTTGATAATTTTTGCTGAAAATTTGTTTGCAGCCGTGTAATCGGTCAACAGTGTTCAAAATCAAGATTTCTGCGATGCCTATTGGAGTATATTCATTCAATTAGATCATGGGTAATAGGATTAAGTATGAATGTATGACACTTGTACTGACCTGTGCTAACTTAATCTTATTTGTTATTAGGTATGATCTCTCCCAACAGAAGAAGCTCGATGAGCAAAAAGCACTGGGATCCCGTAAGCACTAGTAACGGAGGCAAAGGCTATTCTGTTGTATACCATCAAGTAGCAAAAGTTGATGCAGTTTGGCCATGCTTGTTGAACAATGATTCATTTAGTCCTTCATATTTAGCCTGGCCTGTGATGTACCAAAAATAATCCTCTCATTCTATGTAACACTTGATATGTATGTGTATCTTCTGCTCCATTCGGTCTAGGATCGTGCAATTTGAAATGTATGTTTGGTTATGATTTGAAGTGGATAGATTAATGTTCTCATGTACTCTAATATCTTTGATTATGTTTACAGACTTTCAGTGACCAACATGTTTGGACTTTCATGATGCAGTAGAAGCTACTAATGAAATCAAATATACATGAAATTTCATACAGTACATATGTATGTGCAGTTTTTGTGTAAACCTAAGAGGTGATGGGCACACGTACAGGTCTGAAAAATTGTCTTATTTATGAAGGACAAAATGATGATACATGAGTCATTTGAGGTGGTTACAGCAAAAGTCATGTTCTATATGTAACTAGTAGTAGGGGGTTTTCAAGAAATGTACACTGAGAACCTCCACCTAAATCTGTACCACTCATCTTCCATCCAATGGCCCAGGTTCATTTTTCTATTCTTTCACCCTAGGTTGTTCTTTTATTGTAGTCGCTCCCGGATGATGTGCATGTCGTAGGGCGCAATGTGCTTTCGCGAATTAAACGAATCATGCACGCGCTGCCGAAAGAGCCCCATTCTGCTCCTGCCTACGAAGTCCGTAGATAAGGCCAACCACGCATCACACAGCAACTCATCCTTCATGGTCGAGTACCCGCCATACTTCTTACTCTAAAAAAATGACATGAAGTTTGAAAATAATTCAATGGCATTTTGACCGAATACCCGTCGGGCATGATGTCTGCCATGGACGTCGTCGACAGGGGGGGGTACCTGGCTGCGAACGGTTCTTGGGTGGACGGCGCAAGGCGAGCGGGCGCGTGGGTGGTAGCTGCAGACGTTCGATAATGACTGGGTGGCGACCGAAGAGGTATGGCGGAGGAGGAGGAGGGCGTGGATGCAAAGCAAGGGCGGAGTAGAAGAGAATGTGACCGGAAGGCGGATTTTAGTGGGCTGGGGGTGTCAGAGTCCAACGTGGAGCCGGTCTGGAATACCGCAAAGCCCTCCCCCACTTTGCTTCCAATTTGCGGGAAAGGCATGTCCGGATCGGTCGACGGACCGATACAGGCCCACGTTGGATAGCAAAACACGTATGGACCATGCAGTCCAGATGATTGCGGGTGGTTTGAGGGTTGACGTTAAAGATGCCCTTAAGCTTCGGCGACTTCAAACGGAAGGAGTCAACCAAGATGTTGATTGGAATGAGAAACCCTTCTGATGCCATGGACTGTGATCTTTTTTTCGCCTCCACCGCTATCACCGCTGGTAATGGGAAGTACACTCCATTTTGGGATGTTCCTTGGTTACATGATCGTTGACCTAAGGATATTGAGCCCCTAGTAATCTTTGAGTGTTGGGGATCGGTGTAGAAATTAAAAAAAAATTCTACGCATCACCAAGATCAATCTATGGAGAGACTAGCAACGAGAGAGAGAGAGGAGTGCATCTTCATACCCTTGAAGATCGCGATGCGGAAGCGTTGCAAGAACGCGGTTGGAGGAGTCGTACACGCAGCGATTCAGATCGCGGTCGATTTCGATCTAAGCGCCGAACAACGGCGCCTCCGCGTTCAACACACATGCAGCCCGGTGACGTCTCCCACGCCTTGATCCAGCAAGGAGGAGGGAGATGTTGGGGAAGACAACTCCGGTAGCACGACGGCGTGGTGGTGGAGCTTGCAGTTC
Organism: Thinopyrum elongatum; assembly: GCA_011799875.1. Classification (NCBI taxonomy): domain Eukaryota; kingdom Viridiplantae; phylum Streptophyta; class Magnoliopsida; order Poales; family Poaceae; genus Thinopyrum; species Thinopyrum elongatum. Next base: position 406,562,874 of record CM022301.1, read on the forward strand.
TCCGGCAGGGCTTCGCCAAGCTCAACGGAGGAGGAGGGGGTGTTAGAGAGGGGGAGGGCTGCGCCTTGGATCAGGTGCTGCTGCCCTCCCTCCTCCCCTCTATTTATAGGACGAAGGGGGAAGGGGGCCGGCCCCTCTAGATGAGATCTAGAGGGGGGGCGGCGGCCAAGGGGAGGGGGCTTGCCCCCCAAGTCAAGGGGGGCGCCCCCTTTAGGGTTTCCCCCCAACCCTAGGCGCATGGGCTCTAAGGGGGGATGGCGCCCAGCCCACTTAGGGGCTGGTTCCCTTCCACATACAGCCCATAGGGCCCTCCGGGGCAGGTGGACCCTCCCGGTGGACCCCCGGAACCCCTTCGGTGGTCCCGGTACAATACCGGCAAACCCCCGAATACTTCCGGTGACCGTATGATGACTTCCCATACATAAATCTTCACCTCCGGACCATTCCGGAACTCCTCGTGACGTCCGGGATCTCATCCGGGACTCCGAACAACATTCGGTAACCACATACTATTTCCCATAACAACTCTAGCGTCACCGAACCTTAAGTGTGTAAACCCTACGGGTTCGGGAACCATGCAGACATGACCGAGACATCTCTTCGGCCAATAACCAACAGCGGGATCTGGATACCCATGTTGGATCCCACATGTTCCACGATGATCTCATCGGATGAACCACGATGTCGAGGATTCAATCAATCCCGTATGCAATTCCCTTTGTCCATCGGTATGTTACTTGCCCGAGATTCGATCGTCGGTATCCTTATACCTTGTTCAATCTCGTTACCGGCAAGTCTCTTTACTCGTTCCGTAATGCATGATCCCGTGGCTAACTCCTTAGTCACATTGAGCTCAATACGATGATGCATTACCGAGTGGGCCCAGAGATACCTCTCCGTCATACGGAGTGACAAATCCCAGTCTCGATTCGTGCCAACTCAACAGACACTTTCGGAGATACCTGTAGTGCACCTTTATAGTCACCCAGTTACGTTGTGACGTTTGATACACCCAAAGCATTCCTACGGTATCCGGGAGTTGCACAATCTCATGGTCTAAGGAAATGATACTTGACATTAGAAAAGCTCTAGCGAACGAACTATACGATCTTGTGCTATGCTTAGGATTGGGTCTTGTCCATCACATCATTCTCCTAATGATGTGATCCCGTTATCAATGACATCCAATGTCCATGGTCAGGAAACCATAGCCATCTATTGATCAACGAGCTAGTCAACTAGAGGCTTACTAGGGACATGTTGTGGTCTATGTATTCACACATGTATTACGATTTCCGGATAACACAATTATAGCATGAACAATAGACAATTATCACGAACAAGGAAATATAATAATAACCACTTTATTATTGCCTCTAGGGCATATTTCCAACAGTCTCCCACTTGCACTAGAGTCAATAATCTAGTTACATTGTGATGAATCAAACACCCATACAGTTCTGGTGTTGATCATGTTTTGCTCGTGGAAGAGGTTTAGCCAACGGATCTGCGACATTCAGATCTGTATGCACTTTACAAATATCTATGTCTCCATCTTGAACATGTTCACGAATGGAGTTGAAGCGACGCTTGATATGCCTGGTCTTCTTGTGAAACCTGGGCTCCTTGGCAAGGGCAATAGCTCCAGTGTTGTCATAGAAGAGAGTCATTGGGCCCGACGCATTGGGAATAACTCCTAGGTCGGTGATGAACTCCTTCATCCAGACTGCTTCATGTGCTGCCTCCGAGGCTGCTATGTACTCCGCTTCACATGTAGATCCCGCCACGATGCTTTGCTTGCAACTGCACCAGCTGACTGCCCCACCATTCAAAATATACACGTATCCGGTTTGTGACTTGGAGTCATCCAGATCTGTGTCGAAGCTAGCATCGACGTAACCCTTTACGACAAGCTCTTCGTCACCTCCATAAACGAGAAACATATCCTTAGTCCTTTTCAGGTACTTCAGGATGTTCTTGACCGATGTCCAGTGTTCCATGCCAGGATTACTTTGGTACCTCCCTACCAAACTTACGGCGAGGTTCACATCAGGTCTGGTACACAGCATTGCATACATAATAGACCCTATGGCTGAGGCATAGGGGATGACACTCATCTTTTCTCTATCTTCTGCCGAGGTCGGGCATTGAGCCGTGCTCAATCTCACACCTTGCAATACAGGCAAGAACCCCTTCTTGGACTGATCCATATTGAACTTCTTCAATATCTTGTCAAGGTATGTGCTTTGCGAAAGACCAATGAGGCGTCTCGATCTATCTCTATAGATCTTGATGCCTAATATGTAAGCAGCTTCTCCAAGGTCCTTCATTGAAAAACACTTATTCAAGTAGGCCTTTATGCTTTCCAAGAATTCTATATCATTTCCCATTAATAGTATGTCATCCACATATAATATGAGAAATGCTACAGAGCTCCCACTCACTTTCTTGTAAACACAGGCTTCTCCATAAGTCTGTGTAAACCCAAACGCTTTGATCATCTCATCAAAGCGAATGTTCCAACTCCGAGATGCTTGCACCAGCCCATAGATTGAGCGATGGAGCTTGCATACCTTGTCAGCATTCTTAGGATCGACAAAACCTTCCGGCTGCATCATATACAATTCTTCCTTAAGGAAACCATTGAGGAATGCTGTTTTGACGTCCATTTGCCATATCTCATAATCATAGAATGCGGCAATTGCTAACATGATTCGGACGGACTTCAGCTTCGCTACGGGTGAGAAGGTCTCATCGTAGTCAACCCCTTGAACTTGTCGATAACCCTTAGCGACAAGTCGAGCCTTATAGATGGTCACATTACCATCCGCGTCGGTCTTCTTCTTAAAGATCCATTTATTCTCTATGGCTTGCCGATCATCGGGCAAGTCTGTCAAGGTCCATACTTCATTTTCATACATGGATCCTATCTCGGATTTCATGGCTTCAAGCCATTTGTTGGAATCCGGGCCCGCCATCGCTTCTTCATAGTTCGAAGGTTCACCGTTGTCTAACAACATGACTTCCAGGACAGGGTTGCCGTACCACTCTGGTGCGGAACGTGTCCTCGTGGACCTACGAAGTTCAGTAGCAACTTGATCCGAAGTTTCATGATCATCATCATTAACTTCCTCTCTAGTCGGTGCAGGCACCACAGAAACATCTTCCTGAGCTGCGCTACTCTCCGGTTCAAGAGGGGGTACCTCATCAAGTTCTACTTTCCTCCCACTTACTTCTTTCGAGAGAAACTCTTTCTCCAGAAAGGATCCATTCTTGGCAACAAAGATCTTGCCTTCGGATCTAAGGTAGAAGGTATACCCAATAGTTTCCTTAGGGTATCCTATGAAGACGCATTTTTCCGATTTGGGTTCGAGCTTTTCAGGTTGAAGTTTCTTGACATAAGCATCGCATCCCCAAACTTTCAGAAACGACAGCTTAGGTTTCTTCCCAAACCATAATTCATACGGTGTCGTCTCAACGGATTTCGACGGAGCCCTATTTAAAGTGAATGCGGCAGTCTCTAAAGCATAACCCCAAAATGATAGCGGTAGATCGGTAAGAGACATCATAGATCGCACCATATCTAATAGAGTGCGATTACGATATTCGGACACACCATTACGCTGAGGTGTTCCAGGCGGCGTGAGTTGTGAAACAATTCCACATTTCCTTAAGTGCGTGCCAAATTCATGACTCAAATATTCCCCTCCATGATCTGATCGTAAGAACTTTATTTTCCTGTCACGTTGATTCTCAACCTCACTCTGAAATTCCTTGAACTTTTCAAAGGTCTCAGACTTGTGTTTCATTAAGTAGACATACCCATATCTACTTAAGTCATCAGTGAGGGTGAGAACATAACGATAACCACCGCGAGCCTCAACGCTCATTGGACCACACACATCAGTATGTATGATTTCCAATAAGTTGGTTGCTCGCTCCATTGTTCCGGAGAATGGAGTCTTGGTCATTTTGCCCATGAGGCATGGTTCGCACGTGTCAAATGATTAATAATCAAGAGACTCCAAAAGTCCATCTGCATGGAGTTTCTTCATGCGTTTGACACCAATGTGACCAAGGCGGCAGTGCCACAAGTATGTGGGACTATCATTATCAACCTTACATCTTTTGGCATTCACACTATGAATATGTGTAACATCACGTTCGAGATTCAATAAGAATAAACCATTGACCAGCGGGGCATGACCATAAAACATATCTCTCATATAAATAGAACAACCATTATTCTCGGATTTAAATGAGTAGCCATCTCGCATCAAACGAGATCCTGATACAATGTTCATGCTCAAAGCTGGTACTAAATAACAATTATTGAGGTTTAAAACTAATCCCGAAGGTAGATATAGAGGCAGCGTGCCGACGGCGATCACATCGACCTTGGAACCATTCCCGACGCGCATCGTCACCTCGTCCTTCGCCAGTCTCCGCTTATTCCGCAGCTCCTGTTTTGAGTTACAAATGTGAGCAACCGCACCGGTATCAAATACCCAGGAGCTACTACGAGCGCTGGTAAGGTACACATCAATAACATGTATATCATATATACCTTTGGTATTGCCGGCCTTCTTATCCGCTAAGTACTTGGGGTAGTTTCGCTTCCAGTGACCGTTTCCCTTGCAATAAAAGCATTCAGTCTCAGGCTTGGGTCCATTCTTTGGCTTCTTCCCGGCAGCTTGCTTACCGGGCGCGGCAACTCCCTTGCCGTCCTTCTTGAAGTTCTTTTTACCCTTGCCTTTCTTGAACTTAGTGGTTTTATTCACCATCAACACTTGATGTTCCTTTTTGATCTCCACCTCTGCTGATTTCAGCATTGAATATACCTCAGGAATGGTTTTTTCCATCCCCTGCATATTGAAGTTCATCACAAAGCTCTTGTAGCTAGGTGGAAGCGACTGAAGGATTCTGTCAACGACAGCGTCATCCGGGAGATTAACTCCCAGCTGAGACAAGCGGTTGTGCAACCCAGACATTTTGAGTATGTGCTCGCTGACAGAACTATTCTCCTCCATCTTACAACTGTAGAACTTGTCGGAGACTTCATATCTCTCGACTCGGGCATGAGCTTGGAAAACCATTTTCAGCTCTTGGAACATCTCATATGCTCCATGTTGCTCAAAACGCTTCTGGAGCCCCGGTTCTAAGCTGTAAAGCATGCCGCACTGAACCAGGGAGTAATCATCACTACGCGACTGCCAGGCGTTCATAACGTCTTGAGTTGCTGGGAAAACAGGTGCGTCACCTAGCGGTGCTTCAAGGACATATGCTTTCTTGGCAGCTATGAGGATGATCCTCAAGTTACGGACCCAGTTCGTATAGTTGCTACCATCGTCTTTCAGCTTGGTTTTCTCTAGGAACGCGTTGAAGTTGAGGGCAACATTAGCGTGGGCCATTTGATCTACAAGACATATTGTAAAGATTTTAGACTAAGTTCATGATAATTAAGTTCATCTAATCAAATTATTCAATGAACTCCCACTTAGATAGACATCCCTCTAGTCATCTAAGTGACACATGATCCGAATCGACTAGGCCGTGTCCGATCATCACGTGAGACGGACTAGTCATTAACGGTGAACATCTCTATGTTGATCGTATCTTCTATACGACTCATGTTCGACCTTTCGGTCTTCCGTGTTCCGAGGCCATGTCTGTACATGCTAGGCTCGTCAAGTCAACCTAAGTGTTTTGCATGTGTAAATCTGGCTTACACCCGTTGTATTCGAACCTTAGAATCTATCACACCCGATCATCACGTGGTGCTTCGAAACAACGAACCTTCGCAACGGTGCACAGTTAGGGGAAACACTTTCTTGAAATTTTAGCGAGGGGTCATCTTATTTATGCTACCGTCGTTCTAAGCAAATAAGATGTAAAAAGATGATAAACATCACATGCAATCAAATAGTGACATGATATGGCCAATATCATTTTGCTCCTTTTGATCTTCATCTTCGGGGCACGATGATCATCATCGTCACCGGCATGACACCATGATCTCCATCATCATGATCTCCATCATCGTGTCTTCATGAAGTTGTCTCGCCAACTATTACTTCTACTACTATGGCTAACGGTTAGCAATAAAGTAAAGTAATTACATGGTGTTTTCATTGACACGCAGGTCATACAATAAATTAAGACAACTCCTATGGCTCCTGCCGGTTGTCATACTCATCGACATGCAAGTCGTGATTCCTATTACAAGAACATGACCAATCTCATACATCACATATATCATTCATCACATCCTTTTGGCCATATCACATCACACGGCATATGCTGCAAGAACAAGTTAGACGTCCTCTAATTGTTGTTGCAAATTTTTTACGTGGCTGCTATAGGTTTCTAGCAAGAACGTTTCTTACCTACGCCAAAACCACAACGTGATATGCCAATTTCTATTTACCCTTCATAAGGACCCTTTTCATCGAATCCGATCCGACTAAAGTGGGAGAGACAGACACCCGCTAGCCACCTTATGCAACTAGTGCATGTCAGTCGGTGGAACCTGTCTCACGTAAACGTACGTGTAAGGTCGGTCCGGGCCGCTTCATCCCACGATGCCGCCGAATCAAGATAAGACTAGTAACGGCAAGTAAATTGACAAAATCGACGCCCACAACAACTTGTGTTCTACTCGTGCATAGAAACTACGCATAGACCTAGCTCATGATGCCACTATTGGGGATCGGTGTAGAAATTAAAAAAAAATCTACGCATCACCAAGATCAATCTATGGAGAGACTAGCAACGAGAGAGAGATGAGTGCATCTTCATACCCTTGAAGATCGCGATGCGGAAGCGTTGCAAGAACGCGGTTGGAGGAGTCGTACACGCAGCGATTCAGATCGCGGTCGATTCCGATCTAAGCGCCGAACAACGGCGCCTCCGCGTTCAACACACGTGCAGCCCGGTGACGTCTCCCGCGCCTTGATCCAGCAAGCAGGAGGGAGAGGTTGGGGAAGACAACTCCGGCAGCACGACAGCGTGGTGGTGGAGCTTGCAGTTCTCCGGCAGGGCTTCGCCAAGCTCAACGGAGGAGGAGGGGGTGTTGGAGAGGGGGAGGGCTGCGCCTTGGATCAGGTGCTGCTGCCCTCCCTCCTCCCCTCTATTTATAGGGCGAAGGGGGAAGGGGGCCGGCCCCTCTAGATGAGATCTAGAGGGGGGGCGGCGGCCAAGGGGAGGGGGCTTGCCCCCCAAGCCAAGGGGGGCGCCCCCTTTAGGGTTTCCCCCCAACCCTAGGCGCATGGGCCCTAAGGGGGGATGGCGCCCAGCCCACTTAGGGGCTGGTTCCGTTCCACATACAGCCCATAGGGCCCTCCGGGGCAGGTGGACCCTCCCGGTGGTCCCGGTACAATACCGGCAAACCCCCGAATACTTCCGGCGACCGTATGATGACTTCCCATATATAAATCTTCACCTCCGGACCATTCCGGAACACCTCGTGATGTCCGGGATCTCATCCAGGACTCCGAACAACATTCGGTAACCACATACTATTTCCCATAACAACTCTAGCGTCACCGAACCTTAAGTGTGTAGACCCTACGGGTTCGGGAACCATGCAGACATGACCGAGACATCTCTCCGGCCAATAACCAACAGCGGGATCTGGATACCCATGTTGGCTCCCACATGTTCCACGATGATCTCATCGGATGAACCACGATGTCGAGGATTCAATCAATCCCGTATGCAATTCCCTTTGTCCATCGGTATGTTACTTGCCCGAGATTCGATCGTCGGTATCCTTATACCTTGTTCAATCTCGTTACCTGCAAGTCTCTTTACTCGTTCCGTAACACATGATCCCGTGGCTAACTCCTTAGTCACATTGAGCTCAATACGATGATGCATTACCGAGTGGGCCCAGAGATACCTCTCCGTCATACGGAGTGACAAATCCTAGTCTCGATTCGTGCCAACTCAACAGACACTTTCGGAGATACCTGTAGTGCACCTTTATAGTCACCCAATTACGTTGTGACGTTTGATACACCCAAAGCATTCCTACGGTATTCGGGAGTTGCACAATCTCATGGTCTAAGGAAATGATACTTGACATTAGAAAAGCTCTAGCGAACGAACTATACGATCTTGTGCTATGCTTAGGATTGGGTCTTGTCCATCACATCATTCTTCTAATGATGTGATCCCGTTATCAATGACATCCAATGTCCATGGTCAGGAAATCATAACCATCTATTGATCAACGAGCTAGTCAACTAGAGGCTTACTAGGGACATGTTGTGGTCTATGTATTCACACATGTATTACGATTTCCGGATAACACAATTATAGCATAAACAATAGACAATTATCACGAACAAGGAAATATAATAATAACCACTTTATTATTGCCTCTAGGGCATATTTCCAACATTGAGGCCTCTACGAGAGAAAAATGGAAAATCATGGAAGTTTTGAAGGACAAGAAAAATAGAGAAGTAGAGAGGAAAAAGAAAAAGATGGGCCGAAAGTGGGCAGCGTCTTCGAGCCTGAAGGCCTCCTCCTGATGTGCTTGGGCCCAGCTTTCACCGTGCCGTGCATGGACACTGTTTGGTCTCCGTGTGCAGAACTGCAGACCCGCTGCTACTCACTTCAGATCTTCTCAATCTGCGGGGCCGTTGGATTTCGCTGTATCTTCCTCCGCCCTCCTTCGCCCGTGCCCTAGCCACCGCACGAGCGAGTCGCCGGCCGAGCAAAGCTTCGGGAGGGGAGTTTTGAAAAACAAGGGAAGAAGAGACCGAGGGCATGCCTTGCAGAAAGGCAAGACTGCGGCGGCGGCAGCAACGAATCCATATAGACATTGAGTCGTCGACTGTGTCTGAGGTGGGGATGATGCCGGCGGGGAATAAGGCGGATGATGATGAGGACGAAGTTGATGATGAGCCTGTCAAGTCTGAAGAACCAGCAACTCCCTCTGAATCTGATCAAGCCGCCGAGGAAGCGGCCGAGGAGGAGACGATGGCGATGATGATGGGACTGGGGGAGCTGGCCTACGAGGCGGCTGAGGAGGCGGCCAACAGCGGAGCCAAGAAGAAGAGGAGAGGCAATCGGTCGGCCCACGAGATGATGGTGGAAGCGAGAGAGAAGCAAGGGGAAAGACCTGAGGAAGCCTACACCGATCCAAACGCCTATGAGGCCCGCGGCCACCGCGCAGATTGGGACTCGATCTTCGCCAGACACTACGCCCCCTTCGACCAGACCAGTAAGCGTCCTCCTCCCATGCATCCTACAGTAGCTGTTTCGTTGCCTAATTTTACTACATACGACATTGACACCTCTACAAGTATTATCATATATTCATATCCATATCATCACTAACTGTAACTGCACTATATATCTGTCATGAAGCGTCCATCCCTGCCTCATGCTTCACTCGCCTTCATCGGCCTACCAAGTGCTACGCCCGCACCCAGGAGATGCTCCAGATCTTCTGGATCAAAGTCGGGAAGATAAAGAAGCCCCTGAAGTGGCCATTACAGGTTTTTGGTTCGATCGCCGTGCGGGATGTGCTGGATCACAATCGCATCATGGTCTTCAATCGCGAAAGGGATAACTGCCAAACCCTTACCAAGAAGGTTTGGTGCTATACTACGAATCATTGCTACTCCATGCATACAGATTATATGGATTCATTGGTCTCTTTTTTCAGCTAAATTTAACATGATGATAGGAGTAGCTATATGATTTAGAACACAATTTAATATATGCAACAAATGCCAAATCATAACCGAGGAGCTTCATATACTCCTTGCATGAATACTAACTAGCTATTTAGTTTTAGTATGTTCTTCAGCTAACTTCAGGTATGGTATAATAGTGCGCTGTCTGGTTGGTCTAGAGGTACAAGACATGTATCTGTTATCGTTTTCGCTTTCACTATGCTACCGAATGTTACATCTTCTTTGGAATTAGATAACTGTTAATTTAGATTACTCCCATCAGTCTTAGTGGTTGTGATGATCTGAACAATCTTGCCCACCCAACACAAATTATTGGCTCATGCCTCCTGGCTAATTTTGCTCATCATAAGTTAGTTTTGCCATATTTGCCTGCAGTAAGTTTCTAATTAAGTTTAGGAACAATGCCAGTTAAAAAGTGGATCATGTATAGATTGGCACTTCTTGGTTTGGGTATATTCGGCTATTGATGGTCGTCAATTATTATGACTGAAGAGGAATTTTCCTCTTTGTTGAAAACAACATTTCCTATGACGGGACTGAAGCACTGCTATTATTTTGCACGCAGGATAGATTTCTTACGCTGACAGGTCCTACCCGAGGAGTTGTGGTGGATGTACATCCTACCTATGTTGAGGTTGATCTGAAGGCGAAGGGCGCCACTGAATCAGAGGATATGGATTTAAGCTATTTAGTAGTCAGGTCTATGCCCTCTAGCCCGTTGTATCGCGCCGTGCCTAGCAAGCTTAGCACATTGGAGTTGACATGCGTTCGAATGTACGACTATGTGGAAGCCGCAATCAGTGTCAAAGTCAGAAAGCATGGGTTTTGGCCTGGTTGCCGAGGTTTATTCACTGCAAGCATAGCTAGTTTCGAAGACATGGAGATCACGTTGCTTGCTTTTGAAGGCGATAGGTTGCCGGTTGATCGTGGTGGAAGGCTTGAGCTTTCGCGCCGTGTGGTCTGCGTCGAGCTTCCGCAGCCTGCCGGTAAGCTTGTGTTTTTGGCGAAGGCATTGCGTGGTGGTGATGAGAAAGATGTGAGGAGAGTTCGTAAGACTTTCACTCCCAAGAAGGTTGGTAAAACCAAGGAAAATATCAAGATTGGCTCCAGCGAGTTGGAGGTAACTGTCACATGGTCCCTTCTTCCGAGTTGCAAGTTTGACTATGACAGTGCTTTGAAAAGATGAAGGTTTTAACTGTGATGTGATCTCTTCTCTGGACCTGAAGTATGACTGACTGATGAAGCATTAGCTTGCAAAATATTTGCCGCAAAAATGGCTTTGGCACTATTTTCTGTAGTATTTGTCTGAGGTTGCCAAGTGCAACCCCTGTAAATTTCTCTGAAGTTGTCAAGTGCTGCCCCTGTAAATTTGTCCAAATCGATAGCTTTCTAGCTAATGATGACACTATTTGGAACTAATGATGAATAATGAGTATGTTTAGTATTGTCGTGTGTGTGGATAAGCCTATAATATCCTTTAATCTTCTTATTATGGCTTCTGTGCCTTGGAACGTTATTTTGTTTGTGACGGCATAACATTTCTGAAATAATTGCCTTGGGTCGCACACATATTTGCAAGCTTATAGAGCGTGAGTTAGTTCTCTTGTGTGACGTGGAAATCGACTAATTTTGGGGCTTACAAGTTTCTTATCTATGCTCAGATGATATTTGATCGAGAAAAGTATGTTTTTGGTCCCTTAAGTTACCCAAAAGTATAGACTTGGTCTCTTAAGGTTTTTTGATAGACATTTGGTCCTTCAAGTCTCAAAACCGGAAAAGTTTTGTCTAAAATCAGATTTTGATCATGTTGGCCATGTTTGACCAATGAACAGTAAATTTTAAAAAATTGAAAAAACTGAAAATTTGTGGGAACCGAAATGCTTGGGTGTGCTAGGTGCAAGAAAATTTGTGTGGTTTTTTCAACATTCGAGGAGCTCGTGGCAAAAAAAATATTTGACTCAAAAAAACAAAATTTGTTTTTTTTTTGCTAGAACTCCTCGGATGTTATTTGACCACAAAAAATTACACGCACCTAGCACATCCAAGCATCTTGGTTGTCACAAATTTTCAATTTTTTTTTTTTGCTATTTTTTGGCATTTACTGTTCATCAGTCAAACCCGGTCAACGTGCTCAAAATCTGATTTTGGACCAAACTTATCCGGTATTGAGACTTGAAGGACCAAATGTCCACAAAAAAATCTTAAGAGACCAAGTCTATATTTTTAGGGAACCTGAGGGACCTAAAACATACTTTTTTCTCTATTTGATTTGGGTATTTATTTTATGGATAATTTGTTTAAAACACACAGAACTTTTCCACTCTTTGTGACAACACACTAAAAAAGGTCCTTGCTGAATGCCATTAGAAAACCAGGCCTTCCAGGCACGCTAATTAATATCTTAGCTTGGGTTTCAAAAATAAATTAAGATCATAGCTTCATCGGTGCAATGATCTTTACTGTTTGGAAATATAGTCAGTGCAACCGTGAAAGATTAATCCAGCTACACGCAGTCTCGCGCATCGCATGATGCAACCAAACAACAGTACTCTAAAAAACAAATAGTAAACTCACGTGTCCTCATGAAATTTACTTCCTCCGTTCCTAAATATTTATTTTTTTAGAGATTTTAAATGAATTATCACATACGGATGTATATAGACATATTTTAGAGTGTAGATTCACTCATTTTGCTCCGTATGTAGTCACTTGTTGAAATCTCTAGAAAGACAAATATTTAAGAACAGAAGGAGTAGCAAATATCCCGACTCAAGAACCTGATATTTGTGCAGAAGAGGGGCAAGCTTTAAACTGTTTGAAATCAAAGATACGGAAGATGACAACATAGCCTCACGATCCATGCGAATAACAGTGCCCACTGAGTGCCACTTTGATTCGTGGGATTTCTAAAATATAGGAATAGGAAGAACACATGAATGAAGTAGGATTGCTAGGTAATATCTTTATATGCCATCTTCAATCCTACAATATTTGTATGGGCATTTGAGTGTGCTGGAATAAATGTAGGATTCTTCACGTGAGATTGGAGTTAATGAAAATTATGCTACGAAAACTACAATTGAATCTTAAGGAGAAGTGACTATAAATTATAATGCTATTAATTATACAACATATTCAGAGAAAAAGCATAAGTATTTGATCCCCTAAAATCGTTTGAATCATAGAGACCCTAACATTTTTCTAGAAATAGATAGACAAATAGACGTACACTTCCATGGATAAGTAACTTGCTAGCGAACGGTACATTGAGCTCCATGAGCGGAGGTAGCTTATGTTTTTAGTTTATAGGGACGATCCAACTAGATTACTAGGTAATATCTCTTCCTTAGAGCAACTCTAGCAGAGTCATCGTGTCTGCGATTGGCATAATGCATATAGAGCGTGTTTCATATGCCTTTGGAGGCTGGGCAGGCGACGCGCAAATTTAGAGTCACCATATCTCAGCCTTCATATCTTTTTTTTCGTTTGCCTCATTTAAACACTTCGATTCTCTTGAAATTTAAACGTTTAGCACAATAAGAAAACATGCACATGGTTTTTGACAAGTTGCATGAACAAAGTATTTCACTGGCGACATGTATAAATTATATGTTGTCCGTGTGCATTGTCCTCTCATCCGACCTTTGCATTTGTGCACTGCTCCTCCAGTGTGTGCACCAACTCCTCCTCCTCCGGTGTGTGTGTTGTACCCTCTTCCTCCGACGTGTGCATTGTCCCCTCATTATTTATCTCAGAATCACCAATCATACCATTGAGAAATATTTCGTCGTCAAGGGTCGATCCGCCCAAATTGAGAAAATCATTGCTAAATGACAACAACTGCACATTTGCAAACATTTTTTCATGGCCAGCTCGCACTCAATCGAACAAAAAGTGCATACAAGGCATAAGATGGATTTTTTTTTTTACCTTGTCGGTGTTTCTGGTCCAGCTTAAAACTAGGAAGATATCCTAGCACCCCCCCCCCCCCCCCCCTAAGGAAGCAAGGAGGGGCAAAGGCATCGACGCTGGGCGTTGCGACACTGGCCTGGGAGGGGGGGGAGGGGGCGCAACATGCATCCCGCGTCATAGAGATCTCTACGTCAGACTCTTCGCCGGCAGGGAGGAGGTCGGCCTTCTGAGCCGCTAGAGGCGCAACGGTCGTCGAAGTTATCAGATGGAATCATATGCGGGGGTCAAGGTGGCATCCATGGCATCTTCGCGGGAGCTGGGAACGACCGAAAGTAGTAAAAGGCGACGCTACAGCGAGGGAGGGGAGGCGGCGACGCGGGCGAAAAGAGCAGCGGGAGGGGGAAATACTGTTCGTGCATCCTGCTCACGGTTATGGTAGATGGGGGGTATCATGCAAACTATGTGATTTTTCCAGAGACTATATATGTGTAAAGCATAGAAAACAATGCTCCCCCTTCTTAAAATAAAAGAGGGCGAACTTTTTTTGTTTAAAATCAAATGATGCAAAGCTTAATCTAGTTTGTAAGAAAAATATCAATAACTATTAATACCAAATTAGCATCATTACATAGACGATAAAATATATTTTTCATGCTGATAGTTCTTTCTACAAACTTGGTCAACCTATGCACCATTTAACTTCAGATAAAATTTGTCACCTTCTTTTTATAGTCGGAGGGAGTGGTAAACAGAGGTCGGTTATCCCCCTCCCCAAAAAAAGAAGTAAACAGATGTTTGCCGGAAGAACAACAATGCGGTCGGATCTCTAATAATCAAGTTAATAGTTTGTCCACATAATTACAGTAAAATCAAGTAAACAGAATTTGATACCCAAACCACTTTCGATAAAAAAAAATCAAAACCTTATTTTTAACGTGAAGCACAAGTCAATACATACTCTCTCTCCTTTTGGGTTTACAAGGTGTGCAGTATTTTGTGGTCAACTTTGACCATCAATTTGACTAACTAATATTATTTATATGCCATAAAAATACACCATTGAATTTTTATTTGAAAGAAATTTCCAATGATATCACTTTTGTGACACACAACTCCGTGTCATTAGTTTAATTAATGGTTAAAATAATTTTTAAAATATATGTGAGCCTTGTAAACCTAAAGGGGGTAGAAAGATATTACAAACATATTTTTTCTTTGGGTAGAAACGAAATAAAACATTCACTTTCATTCATTAATACAAGTGGATTTAAACATGGACACAACTATCATGCAACTTTGACGGTTACATCTCGTATGAATACGTCTAAAAAGTTGTAGCATTATAGCTAGAAAAGGTCAATATATTTTTCCATGGCAAATACAATGGTATTAATCCAGAAAATCTAAGGCATATGCTAAGCATCTGCTGCAGTTGGTTTGTAAATCCACTAATCTCCATTTGAAGTGCCTTCTCCAGCTGCAGCTTTACCACCACAACTTGTGACGATGAGTTCGGTTAGGTTTCGCTTCCGCAAGGACTCCACACCACACAATCCCTTCTTACCATCAAACAAATTAATACATTTCCCCACTCGAAGTTTCTCAAGAGCTGGCAACGCGCCATTGTTGATCTGTATAGTGCTGACTTTCTCCAGGCCTTCAATGTAAAGCACTTTGAGATTTTGGAATGTACCTTTGTTGAAACATATAGACTCCTCGGCGAAAGACTCCTCCCAGAGAGCAAGAAGAGTTATATTCGGCAATTTCCCGATCACCTCGATGTCCACCTGCCTCAGTTGTGTCCGAAGCAACTTAAGCTTTGCTAAATCGTTGAGGGAGCTCATCCAATTAGGGACACGGCCCAAACGACCACAGAGCCTTAGTGACCGGAGATGCTCTGTTGGCGATTCCTTCATGTGCTCCAGAAAAACAAGCGACTCGGAGCGCACTTCAAGCCGCTCCAGCCGAACAAGCCTTGCTATCGAGAGGCATAATTCCCTCGCTGCTTCATTGCCCCCGTCAAAATCCACCGCCAATCGATTCAAGTTAGTCAACGTCCCCAGCTTCTTTGCCGCTTCGCTATCTTCTGCAATATGCACCAGCCCTAACACTTGCAGGTTCCTTAGCTTCTCGATTTCCTCGGGAGCTCTTACACTGAACTGGCCTGCACAGCATGAACACGGAGATTCACACCGTTCATCGCAGCCACCACCACGCACGCAGAGCATGTCTGCCAGGGTCTCCAAGATGTTGTTCTTACATCTGCATGTGTTCTTCTTTTCTCGTATCTTCTCTGCTAGGTCTTGGGCAAAGCTGACACCGCCACGAAGGTAACACAGCTTCTCCATATCGATGACACCAGCTGGCAAGTGTGTCACCTTTGTGTCTCTAACATCTAATGTCTCTAGGCACCTAAGCTTCAGCAGTGATGGAAGTCTTGAAATGTTTGTTCCTCGCAGACCAAGGTACCTTAAATGGGGTAATTGTCCAATATACCTGAGATCATTATTCTCCAAACCAATTGTGTCCTCCAAGTCAAGAACCCTCAGCATCCGAAGTTTAGGGGTGACGAGGGACATCGGGCACTCTCCAAAGACGGTCAAGGACCGTATAAGACGTAAGTTTACGCCCGTCATTATCTTCTCGTGCCTCTTCCATGTTGTCACTACCAAATGGCGTATATTACTTGGCGGGGACCTTTTGCAATGCTTGTCCATGATGAAGAGCTGATTCTCATCAATATACTTGGACAAGATTATGTGGAGTACTAGGCCATGAACACAACAACGCTCACTTGACATGCCAGCCATGGCCATGTCCGAAGGCTGGATCATGTTCCGCTTGATGAGCTCATTGTACAGACTACATGCAACTTCATCAACGGTCATGCCATGTAGAATTTTTATGTAGCCTTCTGCCATCCACCGCCGCAGTAAGCGGGCACACTACAAGGATACCCCTTATAAAGCAACACACATTCTACTACATTTTCACTATACGTTGTAATATTCACAATAGATACGCATATTAAAGGTTGCAGATATGCGTTGCAGGTTTGCAACTCTTGATCCCATCGTGGGATACATACGAAAAAAAATAAAATAAAGGAGAGGGACGCGCGAGAAACAGAGCCATCGATGCCCCTCATCTCTCCCAAATCTCACCCACCAACCGCCTCGTCACCCTCGTCCTCCACCTCGCCGCCGGCCCTCCCCTCCGTTCCTCCCACATCGCTGCTCTGGAGGCTACCGGATCCGCGGCTGATTCAGGCGACGTCCGGCGAATCCCGCCATGCCCGAGGTCCCCTCACACCGCGGCGCCCTCCCATGCAGCTAGATCTGGGGCCCGCGGCTACCAAAGCCCACCCGCGACCTTCCCGCGATGGCTAGGGTTTCGGGCGTCGGCGCCGGCGCCAGTGGCCATGTCGTCCTTCTCGTCCGGTGAGTGAATCCCCTCCCCTGGCTTCGTCCTCTCTCTCTTCCCCTTTCTCTAACCTCTGTTCTTCTCTTCTCCTGTAGACGGTCTAGGTATGCACCCCCGATTCTATTGCAGCTAATCCCTGTCAAAAAAGTTTGGCCCTTGTGCGACGAACACTGATAGGCCTGCAGACTGACTTCCGATCTCCGTTGTTCATGCACTGATTGCTATTCTATTAAATTAGTAATTATTAGATATCAATGGAGCATCAAATTTTTAAAAAAATCTTATACGCTGCTAACTCATAAATTCTTCATAGATGAGTCGTTAATCCTTTCAATTTGTTTGATGTAGAGAAGAACCACTTCATATATGCATACCCCATATTAAATAGTCTATTGCAAGAGTTATAATATTTAAGGAGGGGTCCAGTCTTAATAGGTCTCTGTATGGCAGTTTTGATTAGTTACTAATCGAAGTTTTTCGTTGCAATTTCACACTTTTCAGGAGTCTGATGGTCAGGTTATTTAGGTGGAGGTAGTAGCTTGCTAATGGTGGCTTTCATGTCCAGCTTAAATACTAGAGGACGTGGACCTGTTGGAGGAAGCACGGACACCTTTGTTTTAGTGAGCAGGTGAATTAATAATCCACATTGTTTCTTCTATGATGTTGCTTTGATGCTGTTGATATGATTCAGAACACTGATAAATACTTCCCTCCACGCCTGTTAATGTATTGATTGTTGTATGCTCTTACTATTCTGCACAACTTGGATTACTAGCTAAATACTCGTGTGTTGCTACAGGGTAACAAACATTCAATTTCATGAACACGTCAAATGATACACTGTTTTTTGTAGTATGTGATACACTGTTACCACTGGGGGAGCTTGGTGAGGGCAAAAGCGTGCCATGGCCCGCCCAGCCCTTGGGGTAAAAATACATGTAGTAGTACAGATAAACGAGTAGCCCAGCTCACGACTGCCTTGCTTGCATGTAGCATCGCTTCTTCATGATTCTTTGTTGGCCTCTGGCCTCTGTTGCTTGACTCCTCTTCCTATCCAGTAGAGTAGCAGAATGGTGATAGGGCATGAGCCACGCGTACAGCCGCAGGGAGGTCCACAGAGAGGTGGCGCGGAGCCGCGGAGGTCGAGTCACCGGTCGCACCGCCGGAGCAAGTAGTAGCGCCGAGCGGTGTGGAGGCCCAAGGGCGACCCATGCAGCGGCGGCCAGCCGGGCGAGTAGCAACCTAGACGACGAGCACTGCTGCACAAGCACATGCGCACCCCCAAAACTCTCGTCACTCGGACAGTACTAATTTTCGTATAAAATGTAGGTTATAACTTATAACACTTTGAAATTCAATCAATTGATAATACACATCTTAATTTGGTACTAGATAATTGTCATTGACAGCGAGGCTAATCAACGCGGAATCAATTTGGTTTTCAAGAGAAAAAGAGATGTAAAGTTGAGAAAGATTTATCAGCAGCAGCTCTTCATCCATCGCTTGAGTTGAAATATTTGTGTTTCTTTTAATTTGGCCGGCCCAGGTTTTTCTTTGTAGCTCCACCACTGACTGTTACTTTCCAATTATATTTCGATACACTGACGTCCTTCTCTTCCTTCGGTTTGAAAAGCTATTATGCAACTCCCCAGTTAAATTCCTCGGTCTTGCTAGCCTCTTCATCTAAAAAACTCACCATAAGATAGTACACATTTTCTTGTCATTTGGTTATGTGATTGTCCTCTCATAACATGCAGTTATTATATATGCACTTGGGTCAAGTCAACGCGGAGGATTCATCTATATCAAGTACTGATCTACTAATCTAAAAAAAGGTACTTATCTACTACCGCTGTACATCATAGTGAAAATAAAACTGAATCCCAGTACCCCTTAGATGCAACCTACACCTGAGCTTTATGCCTTTTCATGTGCAAACATGCATATACTAAAGCTCGCAGCAAGCACACGCACATATACACCGGCAGTGGCTCACTGTTAATCATCATGTTTGTCATTCGTTAAGTAGAGGCTCACTGTTTGTTTGTGCGCAGGTTTCCAATGAAAGAAATACTCAATGCCATTCGGTGCTTTTCAATGTGCCAGTCTCTACATTCATAGTACATCACTGAGTTTTACCTTCAACTAAGACTATTTCCGTTGTGGTGATTATTTGTTTATTCCTTTATTGCTTAGATTAACTCTAACCATTTTTCAGCCTCCTTTTCTGCTCTTATTTAACTATTTATGTACTCCCCAATGGTGTACCTATTGTTGTGTGTAATTTAATGTGAGGCGCCACACTCATCCGTTCCGGCACTTTCGAGATGGAGGCCAACACCATGGACGGCTGGAGCTGCTAGTAGATTTGTCCAAGATACGGCAGTGTTCATAGTCATAGTTCTGGTACTTGTCTATGATCCCCATATCTTAACTGTTGTGAAGACGGAAATGCAAGTAATGTTCTTAGATGCTCTTGCCCTTTTGATTCGTACATTGCTAAACTGACCACTGAGCTCTCACCACTTTGATTAATAAATTGCTGAATTACCCACATGAACTCTTGCTTTCACGGTTCGTACATTGCTGAATTTCCCATTATGTCGCTTGCCCTGTTCCATATGAGCAGTGTCTATTGTGCTTTAAACCCGTCAACTAAGTAGGTCCTATGTTATTAGTGGCTTGCTTTTAGGCCACAACTAAATCTGTTTATTTTTCTCCGAGTCTGTTTATGTTTGTTTTGTGACCTGAAGTAGTATATTGAGTTGTAAGGGAATACTTTCAGGTCACAACTTTTCTTTTTAATAGTCGTAATCTAGCCGGGCAACCAATGTTTCGAAAGTAACGACCCTTTGTAAGAAGTAATGTTTCTTATTTGCTGGGCAACCTGTCACTATTTGCATCATGTCAATGCATTGTGTATTAACAGTTCATTTTGTTATTTTCTTTGTAGGTTCAAAAAATATATGGACGATTATATGGGTGCATGGCAAGTATACTGCAATGATGATGATGATGTTCCGGTTCACGATGATGACGATGATGTCTGTTTTCAGTTTTAGTTATGATGGCTGTTTTCAGTTTTAGTTAGGTTGTAGGGATGCTGTTCCTGTTGGATGATGTTCCTCTGTTAAGTTTTAGTTAAGTTGTAGGGATGTTGATGGATGCTGTCAGTTTAAGTTTCGTTGTCAAGAGAATATTTAGATTATGCATCACATTTGGATATTATTCCTCCTGTAATATCAACTATTGTAATCCCACAATTTTTTTTCAATATATGATCTCTTCCTCTGGTGTGTATATTTTGTCTTCTGACTTGACTTACTTATCACCATCATGTGGAGCATTAATTTAATTGCTGGCAATATATAAAATATTATTCACATTTTATATGTAAAACACCTGAAGCGTTGCAAATTCTTTGTTGCCAAGCGATGAGAGTTGGATTCATGTACATTAGCCACCAACGTATATGAGTGTTGTATAAGTTGGTTTTATGTGTTGCAGTCTTGCAACGGTTCCCTTTACCAACGGAAGTATAACCGTTGCATTATGCGCTAGCAACACTGGATAAGGCTATGCATCCCAAACCGTTGGTAAAGACCCTAGCAACGCATATATGGACTTTTAGATACGGAAAAATGCGTTGCTATAGGCGGGGTCTTGTTGTAGTGGCACGCCCGATCTGATAGTTCTTGGGGAAGACACTCATGTACAATAAGCAGGACTTCACATGATATGGTAGCCTGTCGTAGCTCAAGGAGATGACTCTCATGATATCAATCTCAGATGGTAACCCTGACCCAAGGTGCTCTTGCAAATTCATCCACTCCCTGCTTATGTTGTGACTATTAGCCAACATACCTCCTACGGTACCTATGGCAAGCGGAAGGCCCTGACATTGCTCTAAGATAAGATCGGCTTGCTTCGCCATATCACTCGGCAACTTATATTCGGCATTCTTGTACACCTTGAATTGAACAAATAACAGAAAATAAGAAACTAAAATCATGATAAGCTACTGTATATATCTATGATCATTTAGTTTACTTCCAAAAATGAGAAATGAGAAAAGCATAGCCCCTAAGTCCCTATACCTCTACGAGTCGTGAAACTCCCCCACAACTCATTTTTGCTTCTTGAAGAGACCATGTTTTTTTTTCCGAAAAGGAGAATTACTCCCGGCCTCTGCATCAGCATGATGCACACAGCCATCTCTTGAAGAGACCATGTAGGTAGGTTCCTCTCGTTTTTCCCAACAAATATTTCCCAAAACACCGCATAGTTCTTTTTTTTCAACCGGGCATCCCCCTTTCCATTTAATTTCTTAAACGGAAATACAAAGTTCAGACCAGCAGCGGGTTGGTGCATTGCCAGGAAACCTGCTACGGATGCTGGGCTAAACATCCGTTACGGGGCGTAAACCTGACGACACAACACCTCATAGTTCTAGTTCTATCATGTCATGCGATCTCAATTATCATCGATTTTGGAATAATAATTTTACAATGCTCCATCCGTCCCTAACATAGCGCGTGTTAGATTGTTTGAAGTCAAACTTTGTAAACTTTAACTAAATTTCGGGGTAATTAATTCTAAATTAGATTTATATAGAAGGCTTAATGCTTATGAAAAAAAAAATACTGAGTGTAAATTTCTAGGATTCTTATTCCTAAGTAGATGATCTTGCAGAGCAGTTGGGGAAAAAATGTAGCTGTTGACTTAATTGTCTGAAAAAAAAATTGACAAGCCGAAGGAACCAGGGTTAGCGAGCTGCGAGCTGACCTTTTGGCACAGTAGTTTCCGGGCCTTCTTCGGTGGGAGTGGCTTCAGCTCGTACACGTCCTTCCCAGCGCACCGCCGGGCAACATCCTCTAGCCGTGTCGTCACGATGACCCGCCCCCCCGCGCCGTTGGTAGCGAGGCACCGCGATATGAGCTCCCATTCCTGGCGCGATGACACATCGCCCACCACGATGAGGCACCCCTTCTCCCGGAGCCACGCAGAGACGCCACCACGGTCGTCGACGTCCACACCGAGCTGCTTCTCGAGCAGCCGCCCGAACTCGGCGGGGCTCTCCAGCCTGTGCGGCACGGTCACCCAGGCGCGGCAGTCGAAGCGACGGACGACGTCCGGGTCCTCGTATAGCATCCTCGCCAGGGACGACTTGCCCACGCCGGCCGTGCCCCACACCCACACCACCCTGCTCGCAGCTTTCCGGAGCAGCCTGGCCAGGGCTTTCTTGTCGTCGTCCCGGCCGATGATCTGCCGCTCATCCGGGAGCGCGGGCACGGGACGACGCAGGTATTCGTCGTCATCCTCGTGCGACTCTTGCGGCCGGCCATGGTCGGCGGCGAAGGCGCGGCGCTTGTGGAGGTCCTGGACCGTGGCCTGGAGGTGCTGGACGCGCTTAGCGACGCGGTAGCGGGCGGCGAGGTCGATCCCCCGGAGAATGGTGAAGTCGAGGTGGCAGTCCTCGATGTCGTCGGCGAGTTCGCGCAGTTGCCTCACCCACGTGATCTGCACGGGGCTGGGCTTGCTCCAGCCGCCGCCCGCCGCGTACGCCCTGAGGGAGGAGCGAATCATCTCCAGGTCTTTCCGGATGGACTCCACATCATCCCGAATGCCCGGAATGAGAACCCCCCTGTCGGTCATGGCCGTCGCCGCCCAGCCCACCACGCTGTCCAGAGCTGTGCTGGCCAGGCTCACCGCCGTCGTCACCGCCAACGACTCCATCTCTCCCTCTCGCTCGATCAAACAAGCTCAAGCGCAGGGCGCCTCTTTCTCTCTAGGTCTTTTTGGTGTTTGTGCTTCAATAGGTGCCGAGGGTGGGAATGTGATTCATGTATACAGTTCGGACACCTCTAAATGTCGCAAGTGACGACGAGTCCACGCGGGGTCACATAGGCCCCACACGCCCTTGCACCAGTAATGGCGTTTGACGGCATCAACCAGGAATCTGCATGCCAAGTCCACCCGTCGATCGGAGTTCTACGCAAGGCACAGACATGTCTCCGTCAACCTACTAGCTAGCACAACAGGGGAGAAGACTTTGCACTTGCACGTAGTAGCAGCGAAAGTGTAGGTAGGTTTGCCTTCTCTTATTCGGTCGCAATCTTATTTTTTCATGGTTTTCATTCAGCAACTTGCGATTTTCATAGAGTACATCGTCGAAATTTTTATAAAGTTTGATCAAGTTTGTAGAAAACAATATGAACATTCACAATAACAAATCTATATGATACTCCCTCCGTAAACTAATATAAGAGCATTTAGAATACTAAAGTAGTGATCTAAACGCTCTTATATTAGTTTATAGAGGGAGTATCTTAGAATAAATCCGAGACGCATAGTCGATCATCCGAGGGCCAAGCAATTACACGAGACACGACACCGAGATTTGTTAACGAGGTTCATCGATATGGCTACATCCCCGGGGCCTGAGTACAAACGCTTCTTCCCATGACACCATCACAATACCGCACCTCGGCCGCCCAAGCGAAGGAAACTACCCATCGTGTTGTTCATCCATCGGTATTTAGCCGAAGGTTGTGGCATGGCAAAGGCTAGCATAGGAAGTTGTGTCAAGTGAGCACAACACGTGAAGAGGCCAAAAGGTTTTTTCTTTGGCTGGGATTTGCTGCATGTACACTGTTGTATACTTAGGCATCGCGTGAGAGCTTAGTTATTTTTCACAGGGTTAGCTGTACGAAGAATCATGGCGTCAATGGGTACCAGATTTGAGGTGGAGAAGGTTGACAGAACCAGAAACTTTGGGTTATGACAGACCAGGGTGAAAGATATATTAGCACAACAGAGATGCTTGAAGGCATTGCGGGAAGTCTTGTCAGCTAAGATGAAGTTATCATGTGATGGATGGAAATTCGTGAAAGATGATTTGGGAGCCTGGATCGGACTGGATAGTCTGACGGATCGACGCAAGTCGGTTGGAACAGAAGATGCTGGTGGGATCGGTGACGACGACATAGGAGCGTGATGCTGATGGTGACCGACTTTTGGCGTGAAAACACGTGGTGCAGGCCTGAGGGCTTGTGTGGCTTCAACAAGACTATGACGCGGCGTTGATTCAAGGTGATGTACACATGGAGCTTGAAGTCAACGGGGCGCGAGGATGGACTGATCATCTACCATGGAGTCATGTTGAAGGTGCAGCTGGATTGAGGGGCTACGGTGTAAGGATCCAGAGAATCGAAGCCCATTTCAGCGGGGAAAAAGCGAGTGACACGTAGTTCGGACTGGAGCCCAGTGGTCTGATGGAAGCGTGAAACTCGTCATCGGTCGGAGATGATCGCAGTGAGTGTTGAGTGGTGTGAGTTCGCGACTCTTGAGACTCGACCGAGATAGCAGAGGCTCAACACGGTAATAGCGGTGGGGTGTGCGGTATGCATGGACATGGAGACGGACCAGGGCTCTGGTGGTCATACATGTGGTGCGGCAACTGCGAATTTGACTCGGGATGACTACAGGCGATGATGAAATTTCCTTCAAGTTTCAGATAGGCGGTCAAGGAAGAGCAGTGATGTTGAGTTCAGGGAACTCTTATCTGTGGCATCCAATATGTGAGTTATTCACTTTCATGCAGATCAGTGGTTGGTGTGTGATGGCGTTGAACGGAAACTCTGGAAGTTAGAAGCACAAACTAGAGTAAAAAGAAACTTAATTTTGCTTGAGTGTTGACTGTGATTAAGAAAAGAAGAGATTGCAAGTTGCAGGTGAAGCCGCATGGAGTCTTGGAGTAGCAGCGGTACTCATGAGATAAACTCAAGTCTAATGTACATGAAAGTTTGACGCATGGACGAATTCAAGGTGGTGAAGAATATTTGCCGAGATGAAGTTTGTTGGAATTGTGTCGAATGTAGTGTACAGTTGGACTCTGAGTTGTATTGTGTGTTTAGACAGGATATGAAGTCGTGTCTTAGGCCCAGTGCTAATATATTCAATGATAAATCTACTAGCATTGATTTGACGGTGTATATGCTAATATATATTTTTACAAACTTGATGAAAGTTTATAAAGTTTGACTTTAGAAACAGATAATAAAAATGGAGGGAGTACTGCTGCTACTCGTACACGCTGACAAGCTAGCGAACCAGCTAAGAAAGAAAGGAACTAGGCGAAGTATCACGGCCGCGCGCGGAAGCTTCTCTGGGCGCAGGAGGAGAGATTGCGCGAGAATGCATGTGTGGTCTGGTCTAGCTTCGGTTCGTGCATGTGGGTATCCTTCCCAAGTGGCCAAAGTGCGACCGACGTGCGCCCATCGAGATCGAGTTGAGCGTGCTTGCGACTTTGCGACTTGTAGTTTCCTAGCAGGAGTTGTACTAGCTGACTACTCCGATTTCTTTCCAGCGTGTGTCCTGCTCTTGTTTGGCTTTGCCTCTGCCAAGTGGTCACGTTCATGTAGATGCTTGAACTCTTCTTCCTTTTTGCGTGTGTTATTGAATGATCCACCGTGCTGGGCCTATCTTGCTTGATACTTCCGCTACCTAAATGTACTCTGGTGCTTTGCTACGGAGAAAAATATACCTACAGCCTCACACGCTAATCGCTAACCATCGTTGCTCTCAGCGCGTACCCAAGTTGAGCTATCCGGGTGCACAGGACACCGGGTGTAAGATGTTTTCTTTGTAAGTTTCATGCAAAATATAGTATGTGACACTTCATCTTTAAATAAAAAATATGAGTGATCATATGCTAGGACACCGGATCATTTTCTCTCTAGGTCTGCCCCTGGTTGCTCTCCATCATGATTAGTTGTGGCGTCGCGCTCATTTGAGTTTTTGCCGGCAAGAGGGGCCAGCTTTGCAACTCCGTGACCACGCCTAGTCGTGCTGCTTCTTCGCGCTTTTAGCTTAACTCACTTCTTTGCGTTAGCAGACATGAGATTTTAGCTTGCTAGCAGGGTTACACCATCAACCACCACAAGTAGAAGAAAATCAGGTGGAGAGTCCGTCCATCAAGCATGTGTTGAATTGCCTACATGCAACCAGATTGTACTCCCTCCGTTCCTAAATATTTGTCTTTCTAAAGATTTCAACAAGTGACTACATATGAAGTAAAATTTGTGAATCTACACTCTAAAATATATCAATATACATCCGTATGTGGTAGTCCATTTGAAATCTATAAAAAGACAAATATTTAGGAACAAAGGGAGTACAATGCAATTTGTTGGAGGTTTTTTTAGCAGTGTATAGAAGTATAAGACGAAAAGCAGATTGTTAAATGCATGTCTATATTCCGAAAGTAATGACATAAAATTTTAATTATGAATGTTTGTACTTCTCAGACTGGACCAGGCCGGATTTGAGCTTGAGATTTTAGGACCGGGCTTTCTAAAGCAAGGCCCAAGATGAATGAACGGGGCCAGACACGTTAGAATTTAGATCTCTGTACAAGCACAAAGCCACATTAGCTTAGCTTTGATGGGTTGCTAAAAAAAACTTATGATGGTGGCGAGTACTACGTACTACTGCTAGTATACCGCGCATTCTGTTCCCCTCGTTCACGAAACTGACAATTTAACAGTAAAAGGGTTCGACGCATCACGCGTGAGAGAAATGAAGCCTTGCGACGCGGAGTATCTACACCCAAGCTCAAATGAGCTTGGGTGAACAGTAAAATCAAAAAACATTTTTAAAATGTTCAAAAAATTCTGAATTTTTTTGTGGTAAACTTTGACAAATGTTCTAACTGCTTGCAAAATTTCATCTTCAGATCACATTCGTGGAAGGCGTGACAAGAAAAACAAAATCGATACTCTGAAAATGCTACTTTCAAAGCATTTTGGCGCACCGATTTTTTTTTTTACCACGCCTTGTACGAATGTGATCTGAAGATGAAATTTTGCAAGAAGTTAGAATATTTGTTAAAGTTTACCAAAAAAAAATTCAGAATTTTTTAAACATTTTTAAAATGTTTTTCTATTTTACTGTTCACCCGAGCTCATTTGAGCTCGGGCTGAGAAAGGACTTTCGGCCTTGTGAGGTGCTATCAAGAGTGCAGGAAAGTACAGCAACTGACGATACAAAATCGTGGGTGGTATGTGAGCTTCTTCAGGCAGGCGAGCGTGCACGGTTCTCCGTCGCAGAGCATATGAGAATAGTGTCTCGTTGCATATTACACTCTCCAAGAGCGAACCTTTGGGCGGCCTCTCGACCCTGCCACATCGTCACCGCGGCGCACTGTTTCTGGCGCGCTGGATGTGCTACTGTTTCTCGTGTAAAAAACCAACCAATAAACGCAGCGATGGGATCGTTTCCTTCCCAATGAAGGCAGCTCCGCATTGGCTCCCACCCGCACGTCTTCCTCTCAACCTCTCTTCCCCACACGCCGCCTCCTCCTCTTCCTCCTCTCCCCGCTTCTCTTCCCCCTCTCGTTCGGGAAGATCCACAGGACACTGCCTCTTCTCCGTCTCGGTGCTGAGCAAAAAGATGGGGAGGATCTGGGCGATGGCTCCCGTGCCACCTCCCTGTAACGAGGGATCTCGCCGGCGTGATCTCCCGACACGGCGAGGAGGAGGGGGAGAAGGATGCCATCCACCGCGTGGTGCGGCCACCCGGCGCTGGTGAACGGCGACGTTGCCGCGGCACAGGCGCTCATCCAAAAGATCTATGTCATCCTCCGCCTGCAGCTTCTCCTCTCCGCCGTTGTCGCGGCCGTCGTCGTCAAGGTCCGCGCCATCCCCCACTTCTTCGTCCCCTCCAACGCCGGCCTCGGGCTCTACATCTTCATCATCATCTTCCCCTTCATTGGTCAGACTTCAAACACCTTCATCTTCTCTGTTACGAATTTGTCCTTCCTCCTTGGGGTTTCGATCCGATCCGATTGTAGGGTTTCCTTCACTGTGAGTGTCTGGAACTGGAATATATTCCATTCTTATAAATGTTGCATTTACAAGAAGGGAAACTTGTGGCTGTTAATTTTTTAGGGCCTTCGTGAGAGGACAGGACGAACTAGCTTTCCCTTTGCGTGCTCTATTCTGAATTACCTTTTGATGTCTTGGTTTTACAACTCCTGATTTTTGTAGTAACATTCCATCCATGTACTCTTAATGTTGCTTTACTAAACTAGAATGGGACGTGGTTGCTTTGTGAATTGCAGCAGGTATAATCGATCTATTACAGTTATTTTTTATGCAGTGATCTGCCCTTTGTACTTGTACCGCCAGAAGGACCCAGTCAATCTGCTGCTGCTTGGCATCTTCACAGTGTCCATCAGCTTCGCCGTGGTCATGACATTTGCCTTCACTACCGGTAATTGTCTTTCCACCATGTATTCTTTCTACTCCTGCTGTCAGCTCCTAGCTTGTTCTTGACTCACTCTGCTCTACTGCTTATGTAAATCAGCATCCTGTAGTGCCCCTCTCATTAGTTGTGTTAATTCATTACATATGACTAGTAGATATTTTCCTACTATTAGCTTGTTAATCATTACTATGTATGGCAATTGGATAGTTTCCTAATAGCTATTATTGTGAAGCGTTTTGTTTGCGTGTGGACTGGGTTCAGAAATACATGTGCCGCCAATTCGCCATGCCCAATGCAAATGGTACACACTCAAGCTGTCAGGCAGCACAAGTGACTATCGTTGATGCGTTTTCCCAGTCTGTTATGAGAGCCAAGTTGTAGCTGCTGGTCACCTTACATGATATGGTTGTCTGAGTTAAGCATTTGCAGTATTGCCAGCTAGTAAGATTGCTCTTTGAGAAGACCTTGCTTTGGTATTCTCAGTTGTTCCTTTTTGAACTCAGAAATTAGCAAATAGCAGTAACTTCCGCTTTTCATAGAACACTGGTTGGATCTTACATATTTATTTACTGTTTCTTCTTGCCACTATTTGTTGTAAGATAATACATACTGATGTGATAGTATCAATTTGATCTGAAGGGGCTCTTTGCTCCATATGCTTTTTGTTAAACTTCCTCATAAAGCACGAAACTTTGAACAAAGCAATGAAATCAGTACAAGCATCACATGATATGATTGTTCATGGTGGCAGCACAAAGCATATTGAAGGAATAACCTAGCGGCAGCTGTACAGTAATGTCATTGTAGTAGCATTCCCAACTTTTTATATTCCTGTTCCAAACACTCATTAAAATTATGTAAAAAATGACAGAATTTTGTGAACTGGAGGGAATAACTACTATCTAATTCTCTGCTTGAATGTTGTACTCATGCAACTGAACTTCCATACATTTCGAAATTATCTTTAGATGTTCAAGAATGGTGCTGCTAATCTGTGCTTATGAGCATCAATAACTACTATCTAATGTTCACGTACATAGTGCTGTTGATGTCAGGGACCAAACCAAGTGCATAATCAGGTTGGGAGGCTATTAATGAATGTTCTGTTTAAATTTTATATGCACACACATGTTTGTGTTTATACTCCGCGATCTAAGACTACTCTCTTATTTTGAACAGGTAACATTCTGCTCCAGTCGTTATTGTTTCTGCTTGGTGATTGGCTTTCTCAGCTAGCTCGTGCTTCCAATTCAGGTACGCATCTATAAGAATTGCACCGCAGTTTATTTTCTCGTTTTACCCTTCAAATCTTGATTTTGGTATTAGTGCGGAAACCCCGATTTCGTTCCTTAGTATTATTGTTAGGTGCGCACGATATGAGCTCAGCTGATCCTGGTGCGGATACACAATTATCCTTTCACTCCTAATTCTAGGTGTGAGAGATGGCAGGAAAGACTATGGGCTGATGCTGTAGGAGACTTTAGTCACACCTTCCTTGACTCGGATATTTGTGACCTGAAGCATAGCAGATAATAAGATCAGCCTCCAAGTTATAAAAAGGGTAGGGAAAAACAAGTTAGCTACCAAGAAATTTCGAAATTGAACGTGTCTCTTGTGTAACTTCCTCTTTGTTTTTTTTGGCACAACTGAATGCCTACAAGAATTATGTTGCTTTAGTTCAGTGTCTAAGATCATCCTAGACAGATTGCTTCCTCTTACGAAGCAGTTATGGTAAACAAGCTGCTCTACCGTATTATTTCACTACTACTCTGTTCGGCCAGTGCCCCTTTTATGTGTGTATGACTTTGTACTCCATAGTTTGTTAATGCAGTGCAGACTGTCATTGACTATCATTCTGTCATAGAAATCTCCCAAGAAAAAACAGAGACAAGGGTCAGTCGCACATGGATTAGCATTAAGCAGCATCAATGGGACGACTAAACTTTTCCAAATGTCTAATTTTCATGGGAGTGGGGAAATTTGGTGGACTGAAAGTACGCATTCAGATTCAGATTCATTCAGATCCGCTTTTGATGCACTACCTCATGCGTTACAAGCTCGTATCTGCTGCTTCCAGGTTAAGCATTAAATTCACTTAGTCTCTGATTTACATGACTGGCTGTAGAATCACTCCATGGATTATATTACTTTAGTTTGCTCTTTCCTTTAAGTTCTTGGCTTCAGGTTTAACTACACGAATCCTTAGCTGTAAAGCATCATGCCTAAAGTACTTGTAGTTTTAAAATATTTGATTCATGCCTCTCGGGCAGAGGGAATGAGATGGATTCTGCATCGACTTCTGTTTTTCGAGATTCTCTACTTAACTTGCTTCTATGAATTTCCTGGTCTATTCTAGCTATGTCCAATGGTCTGTAATTTACCGATGCATGAAAAATACAGTAATAGTTAACTACAAGATCTTATTCCTGCTTATACATTTCTCAAAGACATGATATAGGTGACAGGATTATTTCGACAACACAGAGCATCTGTGTTTGCTCTCTTCGATTTCTGTCAACCATATTGTTTTATTAGCTCCTTAGTTAATCATGTATGTTTGCTAATTTTACTACATGGCATGCACCCGATTATTACTTGCTACTGCAACCTGATAAATTCTCTCTGTTTACAGTTTCCTGCCTCTTTTTTTTCAATATGTCCTCATATGGATACATCCTCTGCTAACTCTTTATTTCCATTTAACTTGCTGCTAAATCTATCTCCATTTAACTTGTTGATATAGTACCACCTCCATTACAAACTCTGCTGCTTTCCTTTATTTCTTCCCATTTTAGCTTACTTCCAATTATTCGTATTTCTTACTCACAGGCACCGCAGACCGAAGATGAGCCCTACAACTACATCATTAGTGGTAACCACTGACACAGTCCCTTCCAAAACAATTAGTACCTTTTGTTGCACTGCAGCTCACATGGAACACAAAACAAATGCAGGCATCCCTGGCGGTGTCAAGTACTTTGGCGAACTGGAGAAACATTGTTTCTGGGGCAATGAAGTGAAGCTCTACGAACATCATGTGGATAAGCTCTACGCAATGTTTTTGCACAAGAGGCCAAAGGTCGAGTACTATGTGTGCGCCATCAACAAAACATTTGCCAAACCAGGTCTCATGGTATGTTCAAAGTCACAATACGTTCAGTGTTTACTAATTTCATCATGCACGAGCTTACATCTCCATACTATACACAGCCACTTTTTACTCATTTTTCTCACAGAAAACATCTTGATTGATTCTCACTAAATATCTGTATATATGAAAATGACAAGTTTAATTCGCCATGTCTATCTACAAGGCCTTTTTTTCCAGCATTCTTCCTCACTCTAATACTTTGTTCTACTCGACGACACTCATTCAACTATCTTTTGTGTAATATTTTTTTATTGTGTTTGCTCCAGCTAACCAAATATTACATAGTTCTTGCATCTTCCTCTTAGCACAAGTGTAATGTTTGAGAAGCACTCTTCTCATGAACTAACTGCTTTTCTTTTTCTTGACAGTACTTTCAAGTGTAGTACACAGAGGACAAGGTGCAGGAATACATTCAACAAGATGATGGCACCCTTCCACTCAAGCTCGGAG
The DNA here is from genome assembly GCA_011799875.1 of Thinopyrum elongatum. Classification (NCBI taxonomy): domain Eukaryota; kingdom Viridiplantae; phylum Streptophyta; class Magnoliopsida; order Poales; family Poaceae; genus Thinopyrum; species Thinopyrum elongatum. Next base: position 406,594,788 of record CM022301.1, read on the forward strand.
ACGGCACCGTCAGCTGCGACAGTTGGTTCATGCTTGGAACCGACAAGAGGGCCACCATCACAATGAACTGGGCATGGTTTCGCCACCAAGGCAAAAACCACGAGGGTGACATATGCGCCTTCCTTTTCAAGCGCAAGCAAGGACGCCGCCTCTTACTCACCAACTATCGTCTCTAGATGCGACGGCATCAGCACCACATACCGCCTATATATATGAACCATCCAGAGGCGGACCACGAAAAAAAATTAAGGTGTGACGAAGTCTCACTAAGATTTTTTTATGCGAATCAAAGAGTCAATACACACTAACAATACACACTATGAACGAATAACCAAATACAATGGAAATGTAGACATGTCTCAATAGGAAAACAATCTAAAACATACCGATAATGAAGCTTTTAATGGCGTGTAGAAGACCCAGGCAATGGCAGTGCCCTATCTTCCTTCTGAAAATCTTCCTTAATTTTATCAAGATCAATACTTTTGAAGATTGCTCGCTCAATGTAACACACCATCAAGTCATTAAGCCAGCCATCAGACATCTTGCTGCGCAACTCAGTCTTGATGATTTTCATTGATGAGAAGGCTCTTTCAACTGGTGCCGTCGCTACCGGTAGTAGCAATGCCAACTCAATGAGGCGATAAACAGCAGGAAACATGACATGCCTTTCAAGTTCAACCATCTTTTTAGCTAGGCTTGCAATATCATGACAAGCTCTAAATTCTTCAATTCTTCTCATATGGATAATGAATAGCTCGAGGTTATCAACTATATGTTCACGTTCATAATCTGAGAAATCCTCACAATAAATCTCTGTGAGTCTAGTAAGCTTATTCACATTGAACCTAGAAAAGGAGTTTCTTGGGTCAAGACAAGAGAAGTTTTGGAGCAGCTCTGAAGATATCTCATTAAAACGATGATCAAACTCTGTGGTGATGGAGTCTATGGCAGCATAGAAGGTGTCCACACGAAAAAAATGATCAGCTGTGACATTGTTTCGTCCGCCTTTTCTTAATTTTCCCCACTTTGTAAACATGTCATCCATATTTGGTATTGGAATGTCGTTTTTGGTGCAAAAGGCTTTGACATCTTTCAAGAGTGGCTCCCAACCATCATTTCTCCAGTTGACCAAACGTGTTCTCACATCCGTAACCAATGACATTGCCTGAAATGAGACAATTACAATTTTAGATGCATGTATGTTTACATGAACAAAATATATCAAGCAGAGTAGATACATATAACATGATCGATCACATACCTGAACAACATTTTGATCCTTCTTTTGCAATAGAAGAGACAAATCATTTGTCATACGAAGGATCTTTAGCATCATCTTCAGGATGAACACAAAGCTAAAAGTCTCCATTCGATGAACCAAACCTCCTGCTCTACATGGAACACGCACATCATCCTCAACAATGCCCAAAACTTCTATGACTGCATCCCACATTGATTCAATGCGAGATAAGGTTGTGTAATGAGAGCCCCATCTTGTATCTTCAGGTCTGACCAAGGATGTTTCTTGATTTTTCCCTCTTCCCGTGGGCATCTCACCTCCCTTAATCTTATCCAAAAGAACATGTTTTTGCTTGTCAAGCAATTTATCCTTCCTCTTGCAAGATGACGTACTGAGATTAGATATCATGGTCACATATTCAAAAAAATCCTCAACACCCTTGTAGCATCTCGAAACAGCAACAACTACCAACTGCACCAACTGCAGTTGGTGGGCAAAGCAATGGATATAGAAAGCATATGGGTTCTCATCTCGAATTAACTTCTGAAGGCCATTGAATTCTCCTCTCATATTAGATGCTCCATCATACCCTTGCCCTCGTAGTCGTGCAACAACTAGACCGTGTTTAGCAAAAACCTCCAACAATGCCTTCTTTAAAGAAGCAGATGTTGTGTCTGGGACATGCTTAATACCTAAAAATCGTTCAATAGTCTCTCCTTGTTTGCTCAAGTACCTACAAAATATCATATAATTAGTTGACCACTCCACATAGAACAAAATGATCAAAAAGCACATAGACACTTCAAAAGCTTAAACACGTACCTAATAACCACGGCCATTTGTTCTTTCACCGATATATCACGGCACTCATCAATAAGAACGGAGAAAAGACAATCACCCATCTCTTCTTTGATTGCATTGGTGACCGCATTTGCACAATGAGAAACAAGGAATTTTTGAATTTTTCCGGAAGTCATTTGGGCATTCTTAGGGCATAGCTCATCAAATGCAACCTTCACTTCTGGAATTCTTTCTTTCACCCAATCAAGTAGCTCCAAAAAATTCCCCTTGTTCAAAGAAGAAGTGGATTCATCGTGTCCACGAAATGGTTCACCTTGCAATGCTAGATAACTTACAATGGCCAAAGATGTATCCACACGAGTTTCATACTTGACTAGTGAACCTTTGCTGTAAGTTGTAACTTTACTTTTCACACTTGCCCTTTGATTTTTAAAATCATCACATGCTGTTTTTGAAATATTGTGGATGCTACATGGCCCACCAACATGTTTACGGAATGCTGCAACCGCATTTTTCCAACAGTCAAAACCCAATTTGGAGAAAACATCATGCCCAAATTTATCATCCATTCGGTCATGCTTAAAAAGATAACAATGGAAGCAATATGCCTTATGCTTATCCACACTATATTCCAACCAATCAAAGTCCTTATACCATTGTGGCCGGAAACATCTTCCATCTCTATTTGGGGGGAAAGTGCAACTAGTTGGTTGAGTTGCACCCATTCGGATATAAGCAAATCTAACGTCATCTCTAATGTTGGGGGCAAAACTATCAAGTGGAATGCGAAGGCCTGGATCACCATTTATGTAATCTTCACTAAAGATAGTTATACCTTCAACCCCGTGAACTTCAACATTCTCTTCCACTATAGCTTCGACGGAATCTGTAGTTTGATCTTCCACTTGTTCGGTTGGCATCAAATTTTCATGCTCTTCTTCCATGGAAGTCACTTGATCTTGATGATTGACATTTGCTGAAATATTGACACTTTCGCGGGTGCTTGGATTTGTTTGTGAGCTGCTGCCACTACCAAGCACTTCAAAATACTTTTTCAAATCTGCAATGAGAAGATTAATGTATCACTAAAATATGGTTGAATTTAAGGCTTCAAGCTGCTGTTCAAAATTACTACAAAATTTCAGAAAAATAAGAAATTACCTCTTCCTCTTTTCTTTGGATTTACTAGTCCCTTTCCCTTTCCTTCCATCTTCTGGCAATCTAGACAAAACTGAGCCGGTTGGGCATCTTATTAGATCATGAAGAATTGACAGAACAAAAAACGCCACTGCCCATCAAAGTTCAGAGTTCGGACATGGGGATTACCAGAAAAATCCCAGACCCCGACTGTGGCCGTCGCCTGCTGGAGCCGCCGTTGAAGCCGCCGCCGGAGCCGCCGCTTGCTGCTGCCGTCGCTTGCTGCGCCGCTGGAGCCGCCGCTGTGCCGCAACCCTCCAAGGCTCGAAGCCCCCAGCCTTCCGCCGCCCGCGCCCGCCTGGTCCTCGCGCCTAGTAAGCCGCCGCCGCCGCCGCGCTAGCTAGGTTTGGTCGCGGCTGGGTCTGGGACTCTGGGTCTCGGGGAGGGACGGAGAGTGGAGTTGGTCGAGTCGTTCTCCGCGTGATCGTTCGTTTTCTTTTTTTTAGATACTATACGTGGGACGGTGGGGCCGTGGGGTTGTGGGCGCTCGAGCAGTCGAGCTGGCAGGTATAAGAGCGATAGATACATAAGTATAAAATTTTTTTTGCCAACAATCAAGGTATGGCAGGTGCCATACCTCGCCCACCGGAGCGCTCCGCCACTCAACCATCCATCATGTTTACTTTCTAAGACTTAAGTGTGCCTGTGTTCTATCTAAGGCTAAGTATGCCTACGCTCTACCGATATGTTTCTTTTGGAAATCAGCTGCCTTTTGGAAAATGTTCAGTGGACATTTCTTCGTGCTCACTGCTCCACCTTGTAAGACCTGGTTGCTTCCTATGGCTTATTATGCCTAAAATATGTGCTGCTGCAGTTTTTATCCATATTCTTTTTTTAAACTGTTGCCTCTCATTAGCACTGTACAATCACGTTATCAGCTGCGGCAGCTAGATAAGTACGCAGATTAACGCTTCAGGTGGCGCGCCCCAACCACTAGTATTGCATACAGTTGCATCGGAGCAGGTACTATTTTCTGACGGATACGTTCGTGCACTGGACATACTATTATGGTTTTTTTTTCTGAATTTCGAGACCGAGAAACACATCAGAATGACCCTATCCAGCCATGGCAGGAAGGCCACGCGACGAATGGGCTCCCACAGACACCTCTCTCTGCACACCATGCTTGTTATGTTAAAACTTTGAGGCCTCGTTCGGTTTGCAGGATTTTTATTGAAAAAATGTAGGAGCAAGGATTCCATAGGAAAATTTTCTATAGACGCATTTGGTTTGTAGGAAACATGTACCGGAATTTCATAAGAATACTATTCATTTCCTGTGTTTTTGGAGGAATCTACACATCCACTCAAAGCTTATTTTATGGGTAGGAATGAGGCAAGACAATTCCTTAGGATGACAAGTGTCATCCTTCTTATACTACTACTAATTCCTACGTTCTGGTTTTCTCCAAACCGAACGAGGCCTGAAGCGCATGTCAGTCAGACGAGATTAACCTCTCAGAACACAACACCAAGATTGGTTAAATAAATTTGCAAGAAATGGGCTGCCACAAACAGCAAATATATCTGACTTCACGTCCTTAGGACATCTTCTGCGGTCCGTTGCAGGACAGCGTTAGATGGCACAACACATCAGGACCGCGCGGTCTGGATGGTTGCGGACGGTTTGAGAATCGGCATTGGAGATGCCCTAAGTGCTCCTTTGATTCAAAGGAGTTTCGTAGGATTTTTAGAGTATTGGAATCCTTAGAAAAAAAAATTCTATATTGGTCATTTGATTAAGAAGATTGCATTTTGTAGGAATTATTCCTATAGAATCCTCTTTCTACAATTCATGTGTTTTCTGTGGCATTAAACACTCGTTGTTAATTCTATAGGCCACAAATAATCATGTGTTGACTTTGTTTCGACTGGAAAAAACACCCTTTGCTCCCATGATGCGTCACGGGAGACCTTATCCCGTCACCGGCGTCCAGCCTCCTCGCCTCTCCGCCTCCTCCTCGCCGCCGCCGGAGGGCGACTACCGGGCGAAGCTCGTGCGGCGCTGGCGGTGGCGGGGCTTCTCTCGTCTCTCCCCTGCTCGGGATCTTGGCAGCGCGGGGTTGCTGCTCGATGTGGAGGCGCGGGATCCATCGAGGCTCCCAGCAGCGGGGGTGCATGGATCCGGCGGCTGCAGCGTGCGGAGGCGGCGGTGAGGCCCTGGTACTACGGTGTGGCTTTGCATCAGGTGGTGTTGCGTGGCGGCGGCGGGGTGGATCTGGCGGGCCTTCGTCGTCGATCTCTGGTGTGCCTCTTGCGGGTGCGCCCGGAGTGTGGCTTGCTGCTGGAGGCGACGGGCTGGATGACGGGGTGCTTTGCGGAAGAGAGGGAGTGCCGGCGGCCCCGCGTGGCCGTCGATCTGGGCAGCAGGCGGGGTGGTGGTGCCGGGCGCGCGCGTGCGTCGTTCCGGCTAATTGCCTCCGTGACTGCGGGCATGTGGAGGCGGGACCAGCAGATGTTCGGCGGAACTCGACAGGGGCTGGAGGTGGTGGTGCGTGGAGGGCAAGGATGGCCTATTGCGGCTGCCCCGGCGACCGGAGTTGTCGACTGCCTTGGGCACCTCGTCTAGATCTGAATGGTCAGATCTGATGGGGTGGTCTTCGCTCCTCCTGGTGGTGTCATCCCGCGGTTGGCCAGCGGCGCTACCCGACACTTGGCCATCTCCGACAATGTCGAGTTGGGGTCCATGGGTTGTTTGGGGGACGTACACATGTTATGGCGTCAGTGTAGGGATGGCGGCGGGGTTGCTGATGTTCGGCAACGTGCAGGTATTGGGGGCTGACTTGGTCCGCGTTTGCCCAAGCCTTCACGTTATGGTCCACTTTCTTGTTTTCTGTTCGTGACGTTGGTCCGAGGTGCGCTCTCTGGGCACTGTTGTGTCATCAGACGGATCGTCGTCGAGGACCACGGATTTGGCGACGTTCAAGCATGCTTGGCGGCGGCCGTCGGTAGTTAGGGTTGTATCTCCCCGGGTCCACCGGGACCGGCTGGGCATGCGGGGTGGGTGCTTCCTACGATGGGGGCGCCAACCCAGGCCCAGTGACTGATGTCGGGCTAGGAGTGAATGGAGGCGCCTTTCGCTTCTACTATCATGGTTGGGTGGTCGTGATGTGGATGGTTGGCGGTGCCTAGGGGAATGGATGCCGGGGCGGCAGTCCTGGATGGCGGGCTCCATGGTTGGCTTTCCGGTAGGCTCCGTGGTGACGATGGTGGCTTCACCTTTTGGCCATGTGGGCACCAAGGGGTGTAGTGACTGGAGGCTCTGCGCTGCTCTGGCAGTGCCCAGATTTGGGATGAATGGGTTGACCCTCGTTGCAGTGGTGACCGGGACCCCTCTAGTGGTGTAGGTGAGTGTCCAAGCAAAAGATTTGCGTCTCTGGCGCCGGCAACAGCGACGCCCGTGGGTGCCGCTTGCTTCCTGAAGACGTCGTTGTGGGTCTCGTCCTTGCGCGAGGGCTCCGGGTGAAAACTCTAGTCTGTTTCTTTGGACTTGACGGCGCCGATGCTTCGCGCCATTACCCTCTTGAGGGCGTTGTCGTGGAGCTCAGGAGTCTTCGGTCGGGCTTCGGCTAGGTGTTAAGATTGTTCTAAATTCATGTCTATCTGGTCTTCTCATCATATTGTATCTTTCGACCGTGTACTTTGTCGTGTTGTTTCTTTATATATAAAACGGAACGAAAGACTGTTTCGAGCAATAATCATGTGTTTTTAGAATCCTGCGAATCAAAAAGGCCTAGCCCTAATCTTGCCAGCATGCCTGCTCACGCACGATCCGAATCAAGTCAGCGAGATCATCATTCGTCCGTCACTTGGCGATTCACAACGGGGCGTACAAACGATCAACCAAAACCGCAGCACTGTGTTTGGAACACGGGCGAGGCGCAATGGAGGTAGAGTAGCTCGCTGCTATATGTACTCCAGTACTCATCATGTTCATTTCGCAGGGATATGACGGTCAGAAGGAAAGAAAGCTTTCTATTCACTTTAGTGATCTAAATGCTTTTATATTTCTTTACGAAGAGAGTAGAATAAAACCGTTTTTAGAGATTTTAATACAAACCATGTACGAAGCGAAATGAGTGAATTTACACTCCAAAATAAAGAAAGGAGCCTGCCTAGCTAGACAGGATGGAATCAACACGAAGAAGTACGGTACTTGCAAGGAATCTCAGTCCGATGCCACTGAAGCATCTGAGTCGATCGATCAGTTAGAGTGAAGGAACGCAGGCAGCTCTAGTGCGGCCAGGATGTCTGAACTTGTTGAGGCGAATGCATGCGTGCGCATGTCCCGCTCCCCGACTGAACTTATTCATGCAGTAGCAAGCAGCTCGTCGTTGCGTTTTCTTGTTGGTTCCCGACGGTCGAAGGAGACGAGTTAAATGAGCGGCTGCGTGATGGGTCTAGGCCTAGAATTTTATGGCGTAATTTTTCCTTGTTCTTTTCTCCCTTTTTTTTAGGGCAAAGTGACGGCGCATCGATCCTTTTGCTCCCTCTATCTCCGTGCATATGCCCCCGCTTTAGGTGTCACCGTGCAAAGCAGGGCGCAGCCACCACCCAACGCGACACAGAACGCCTTCATTTCATTTCACACACCACCTCCGCCGCATACCTGCAGTTGCACGCTCCACACTTTGTCTTTTCGGTTTGAGATGGATCATCATCAATGATGTTGGATGGAGTAGCACAAGAATTAATTTCACAAGTGTAACCCTGAGGTCATGGTATTCTTGTACGCATCGGCCCATGGGATATACAGCCACTAGTACTGTACTGTCCTAAGAGCATGATTAATAATATAGCCATCTGTGGGCTATATAGACATGTCATGTCATCAAGAGTTACCAATATTAATTACTCATATAACAAAATTGGCTATAAGTTTACAACTTTTTTTCACTTTCTCTCTATCTTTTTCTTCTCATTAAATACTTTATTTTATTTTTTGTCTCTCTTCTCGATTTTTTTTCAAAAGTATGAAAAAATTTATAGCAAATTTGAAAACCAGAGGGCTGAAACAAAAAAAACCAGAAATAGCACCCTGTCTGCCTCCCGTGGGCCGAGGGGGGGCCTGTCGGCCTCCCGTGGGCCGAGAGGGGGCTGGTCGGCCGGCTGTGGGCCGGGGGGGGGGGGCTGGTCGGCCAGCTGTGGGCCGAGGGGAGGCCTGTCGGCCTAGTGGCGGCCGAGGGGGGCCTGTCGGCCTCCAGGAGGCCGAAGAGCTCCTGGATAAGGCCGACAACTCCTTTCTTCTTCCTCCCTTCGCTGCTTCTCCTCTCTCTCTCGTTCCTCTCTCTGTATTCTCCACCCCCGCGCCGATCTCTTCCCTCGTCCACCCATTTTCATATCCAACCCGCAGAAACAATAGATCGTAGCATTCTCCGCCAGCGTACGGTAATTTTTTTTGCTATGGGGTAGTTTTTTGTGCGTGAGGAGGAGCCATGGTGGGGTGGAGGAGGTGTGGCTGGTGAGGAGGTGGTGGGGTGGAGGCAGTGGTGGTGAGGAGGAGGAGGTGGTGGTGAGGAGGAGTTCCGGTGGTGCAAGTAGTCCGGTGGTGCTAAGTTGAAGAGAGGAGGAAGAAGAAGGAGACACACGCGTCGAAGGTATAACTATGTCGTCATAATTTTTTCTCTAAGTTGTAAAGCGGTTATTTAGTGTTAATTTGTCTGTGGTGTCATTTTAGCGGATAGTTATTGTAGAGGGTAATAAATTTGTTCGTTACGATTAATGAGAAGGTGGCAATGTCTGACAGGTGAAAATGTCTGAATCGGTAAATTTGACTGTTTACTACGGCGCTGGTAATGTTTGATATAATGAGTTGGGGGTTGATCTTAGCGTGTTTAAAAATGGCGTCATGACACTTTCAGACCCGGACAGACTGGACATTAGACAGTTGAAGCACTGGTTGACTACTAGTTTTGGGCTGGACCCTGAAGTATGTTCCGTCAGTATTCATGCATTGTGGACCAAATCCTGTAAAAATATCAAGTGGGAGTTGATGCCGATAGATAGGAGCCAGCATTGGTTGACCATGTTAAGTCGTTGCCGAGACCGAAGAATCCACCCATATGCCCTAGTGCAACCTGTGGCGAAGCAGGAAAATATTGTACAACTGCACGTGGGGTATGAACCCGGGCAGGGTAGTCAAGTGGCTAACGAGATTTATTTATCCGGGTCATAGCCACAGGATGTGGATGCTAGCCAAGAGTCAGACTACGTGCCACACAATGTTTGTGGTCATGATACTGGGCAGAGTCAGTCGATAATATTAGCTGGTTCTGGTGTTGCTGATGGGGATAAGGAAGGCGATGAAATGCAGAGGGTGATGGAGGAAGAGGACGAGGATGGATTTGCGGAGGATCTGGATTCTGAAAATTCCGAGGATGAACTGGAGGTACTGATTCCTTCTGCATGGGATCAGGACATATCCATCGGTCTTACTGTCAACGATGGCCATGAGACTCCATGGCAATGTAATCTGAACCAAGTCCAGATAGGGGCTATGTTTGATACAAAGAAAAAATTGAAGTATGCGGTGATAAAGTAGGCTATGTCTACGCAGAGGGTTTTTTGGACACACATATCAAGTCCAACAAACTATACCGTGAAGTGTGCTGAAACAGGTTGTCCTGCGAAGGTGCACGGGCATGTGCCGAAGTATAACATCCACTGGGTTGTCACCAATGTGGTCCCACATAATTGTGTGAGGAAAAACCTGTTGGTTCGTCATTCAAACCTGACTTCAACTCTCATTGCGCAACTCATGTATACTGAGATAGTGGAGAAAAAAAATATGGAAGCAAAACACATCCAGACAGCAGTGAAGGTCAGATGGAATTATGAGATTCCTTATGGGAAGGCTTGGAGGGCTAAGCAGAAGGCTATGGAGCAAAGGTTTGGGATGTTCTTCGACTCATATGATAATGTTGTCCGTCTCCTTGACATACTGAAGGAGAGGAATCCCGGCACTTATGTTAACATACAACACACGAGGTTGGAGAGTATACCATATTTCAAGGTGTTGAAACGAGTATTCTTCTCTTTCGCTATGTGCATCGAAGCTTTCCGGCATTGTCCTCCTGTGATGTTTGTGGATGGTACATTCCTGACTGGTCAGTACAAAGGGAAAATCCTGACTGCTATTGGTGTGGACGGGAACAATCAAATCATCCCACTTGCCATGGCATTTGTGGAGGGTGAGAACTTTCCGAGCTGGGTATGGTTCTTCCGTCAAGTTAAAATTGCGATCGTGAAAGACCGACCAAACGTGTGTGTCATTCATGGCAGACATGCTGGTATATTGAAGGTCGTGAAGACACTAAGGAATCCAACAGCTGACGAACCAACACCTTGGAAGGACTTGCAGAGCTGGTGGTGCATGCGCCATCTTGGGGCTAATTTTTTCTCACATTTTAAGAACAAATGGTTGATGAACTTGTTCAAAAAATTATGCAACCAGAACCAGCAGCGCAATACGAATTTATTTGGTCAAAACTAGATGAGTTTACTAAGAAGCAGGTCCGTGCGGGGAAGAAAATGGAAAAAGATCAGGTTAAATTAGCACCACTCATCACGGAGCTAGAGGAGCCAGTAGGTCTTTGTGACTTTCCAGCAATTGACCCTCCTAATACTCAGAGAAAGAAGGGCAGGGCAATAAAGAATTTTTCTGAGTGGATAGAGAAAGAGCCTCCGGTGAATTGGTCTTTGCTGCATGACACCCATGGAGCTAGGTATGGCCACATGACAACCAATCTTGCAGAGGTGTATAACTTTGTACTCAAAGGAAATAGAGCATTGCCACTCACAGCTATTGTAGAGGTTGTATTCCATGGCACTTTGAGATATTTCAGAGAAAGGCACGAGTTAGCAAAGAAGCATATTGTAGATAACCAGAACACACCTTATTGTAGCCGTGTCATGGAGTACATGGCAAAGAAGATAGAGAAAGCAAAGAAGCACACTATCAGACTCATAGGTAATCAGGAAAGGAGGTATGAGGGTCAGCTTCCTACAGATGATTTTGGTTCTGCAAATGAGATGAAGACGCACGAGGTAAAAATTGGAACGGAATTTTATCCAACTTGTGAGTGTACATGCAACAAACCGAAGTTGTTGCACCTGCCTTGCTCACATGTGTTGGCTGCCTGTGGCCAGATTGAGTTGGACGCTATCTCCTTCGTGTCCCCATACTATTTAAAAGATGCAGTACTCAATGTCTGGACAGGTGAGATGACAGGGTTTAGAGTCGTCGGCAATTTCAACAAGGTAAACGATGGGGAGAGAGTATACATCCCGGATCCAGAACTTCGGCGAACAAGCAGGGGCAGACGTAACGTAAAGCGCATCCGAAACGATATGGACCAATCTGAAGCTGGTGGAGCAACCAGACAATGTTTGCTATGTGCGGCTTATGGGCATAGGATGAAATATTATCCCGACCTGAACAAAGACGGTGCTTGCACATCGACGAGTGCTTCTACATCGACGACTGCGACAACAGTAGGAAGAGGCGGACATGGTCGTGGCAGTCGTGGTGGTCGTGGCAGTCGAGGCCGAAGGGGCGGACGAGAAAGAAATAACTCACAAGCTATATAATGTGTTGGACTATGTTTTAATTTGTAATATGTGTTGGACTATGTTTTAATTTGTAATATTATTTGACTATGTTTTAATTTGTAATATGTCTGGACTATGTTTTAATTTGTAATATTATTTGACTATGTCTTAATTTGTAATATGTCTGGACTATGTTTTATTTTGTAATATGTCTGGACTATGTTTTAATTTGTAATATGTCTGGACTATGTTTTAATTTGCACTTGATATTTGTTGTTCGAATTGCAGATATGGCTTCATATCCGTTGCTTAATCGTAATATTGATAGAGGGCACCGGGCCGCACTTATGGAAGCGGGCAAGAACTTAGACGTGTTGGTCACTCACACCCCAAAGTCTAACTGGATGATACACCATTCATGGGTTAATAGGTATGTGTCGGTATAATGACTTACTATGTTTGACATCATTTTGATAGGCGCTAACTGTATGCTACATTCTCTTTATTTTCTAGGTTAAGTTGGGTTGGACTTCTACCCTTGGCACGGCTGGTTGAGGGTACATTGGATGAGTGAGTTGAACATCCGCAATTGGATGAGGCAGGTGAATCAATGCAGTTACGCAAGAGGCAAGTGAAACATTTCTCTTACGACAAGTCACTCATTACCTGCTTAGTAGATAGATGGAGACCAGAGACACATACGTTTCACTTTCCCTGGGGAGAGATGGCGCCTACTTTACAGGATGTGTCTTACTTGTTGGGATTACCTCTGGTCGGTGCTGCCATAGGTCCTTTAGAGGCAGAATCTGGTTGGCTAGCATCGATGCAGGGCCATTTTTTGGCTGCGGTGCCAACTGCTAAGGTCCTAGACAACGATACTCACGGGCCTCATTTTAAGTGGTTGACCCAGTTTCAGGTAACCTTCATGGCCAGTTTAAAAACTGATGTTTTCATTGTTGTCCTCATTGCATAGTTCAAACAATCATTTGGTTTCTATGTAGATTGTCTCCTTAGGATATCCCGATGTTCAGTTGTCAGAGGCACAAATTGACCGATCCCTAGAGGCATATATTTTGTGGTTGTTCGGCAAGACGATGTTCACGGAGAACCACGTGACCACTGTCGATGCACGACTCATCGATATTGCACGAGAGATAGCTGACGCACGTTGCCCTGGGGACATTCTGTAAAGGAGTTTTGGTTTTGCTGTGTTAGCGGCTACGTAAAGAGGCATGTGCAAAGCTTGCTCGTTGAAGGCTAGAAAATCAGGTATTGTTGGATGTCCACTATTGTTGCAGCTCTGGTCATACGAGAGATTCCCTATTGGTCGACCCTATGTCTACGTTGATAGACCTTTTGGTTTGGAGGACATGGCTGGGACTTACGTGCCTGCTATCGGCGACTTGCCTACTGTGGGATCTGTTGTGACGACCCCGGCTTAATCGTGCACTAATCATACACGCAAATGCGCACGATCAAGCCTAAGGACTCACTTGAAGATATCACAACACAACTCTAAAACATAAATAAAGTCATACAAGCTTTATATTACAAGTCAGGGCCTCGAGGGCTCGAATACATAGCTCGTTGGCATACAAGCGTCAGCGGAAGCATTAGATATCTGGGTACAGATATATTACAGAGAGAGAAAGAGATAAGCCTTCACAGAGGCGGGGTAAAATAAAAGACTACGATCGAAAGGCGTAGGCCTCCTGCCCTGGACCCTCCAATCCTACTCCTGGTCGTCAAACGGCTCCTCGTAGTAGTAGTACTCGCCAGGCGGGTAGTAGTACTGGTCGTCGGCTGGGGCGTCTGGCTCAGGGGCTCCGTCGTCTGGTGGCATCAAATGGAATATGGGGAAAAAAGAAAATAAAGCAAACGTGAGTACTCATCCGAAGTACTCAGCAAGCAAGGATCTACACTACATATGCAACATTGTCAAAGGAATGGCTGTATATGTGGATTGGGCTGCAGAAATGCCACAATAGAGGGGGAAGCCTAGTCCTATCGAAGACTAGCATCTTCAACAATCTTCGACAGTCTTGCAGCAATAGACGAGAACAGATGAACATAATGTAAAGTAGTAGTAGTAGTATCATCAACCTCGACCTGAGATCCTTTCTCGACTCCCTGCGAGAAAGCAATCCCAGAGCCGTACTATCCAGTTCTCATATCAAGTTCTAGTTGTACCGATCGGGATACAACTCCGAGTGTCCATTACCGTAGGACAGGCTATCGATAGAAGTTTCTTCCCTGCAGGGGTACACCAACTTACCCACCACACTCGCTTAACTCCGGCCGGACACACTTTTCTGGGCCATGCCCGGCCTCGGCTAAGCAACACGCCGCAACCCGACCAAATACTTAACAGAGAGGTCAGCACGCCGGACTAACCTATGCCCCCAGGGGTCTTGGGCCATCGCCCCGGACGCTCCTGCACGTTGCGTACACCGCCGGTGAGCAGACCTAGCAACCCCTTAATACAAGCGCGGTTGCGTTCCCAGTCCAACCCAGCGTGTGCCGCTCAGTTGCTGACGTCTATTAAGCTTCGGCTGAAGTATACGACGCAGAACGCCCATACTATGCCCATGTGATGGTTAGTGCTATCGGGCCAGAGGCCCCTCGGATCAAATATCCAAACCGTAGTGGATTAGGAGCACGCGGAAACGAGCAGAGACTCACGATCGATGTGACCCCGTCGCCCCGTATCGAGGACTTGCGGCAAGGGCTAAGAATGCCCGGCCACGCCTCGTAGTTATCTCGCGGGCACCATCCAGGTCAACCCGACTCCACCTCCCTTCGCAATAAGCTCGCGCGGGTACCCCTCAGGGCCGACCCGTCTTTAGTATTATGGTTTAGTGCAAGTCCACTCATCAATAGTAACTGTGTGTCTGACACCGACGGGAACCCTGAGGAATCACCCTCGATGGAATTCCCGCTCGATGTTATCATCAAGGTGAACGAAGGAGGAATCACCCTCGAGGTCCACCTTGAGGAGTTGCGCGACGACGTCGTTATCGGGGGTGGTGTAGGAGGAATCACCCTCGCTTACCACGACCGAGTAACTAACCTACAAGGTTAACATCAGAAGTGCTGACGAGGTATCACCCTCGGCACTCGTTGTTAACCCAGCAGTGTCGGCAACTAAGGGGAAGTGATGTGCGGTGCCAGGGTCTGGTCTTCAATCCCGATGATCGGGTCTTCTGATATCCAGCAGGGCAGTTGGGATCAAGTGGGGGTCTCTGTCGTGTCTCTACCCAGCCTATACTAATCAGTCTAGGATAACCAGAAAGGTAACAAGGCAGGGTACAATAATCAGGCTATGCAGCAGATATAGGAAAACAGTAGCAGTAGCAGTTCTAATGCAAGCATAAGAGAGAAGAGAATAGGCGATATAGGCATGCTCAAAATGGGGGTGCTTGCCTGTTTGCTCGGGGGCAAGGGCAAGGTCTTCAGTGGTATCGTCGGGGACGTAGTCGTACTCCTGAGCTGCGTCTGCCTCGGGAGCTACGTCAACGTCGGGGTCTACCGAGAGAAAAGAGGGGGAAGAAATATGTAAACATAATGCAAACAAATGCAATACGGTGCGTGTGATGCTATGATGCAGTGCAGGGTTGCCTAATTATGCATCTAAGTCATTTTAGTTATTTTTAGAATTATTCTGGGATTTAATATCCGACGTGTGTGCACTATTCATCTGCCTGATTCGGGTCCGGAGTTACGAGTTCTTCTACGTGCGGGGTTCCGATGGAGAAACAGACGGCACGATCAGACTCGGCTCGTCGTTCTGAGCAACTTTCATGTTTTAACTTTTTCGATCTGAGCTACGGTTTAAAAGTTATTAATTTTCAAAGTTTATTTGATTTTCTGGAATTTATTTATTTAACAGAAATAGATTATTGCGTCAGCAGTGATGTCAGCATTGCGTCAGCAGTCAGCTGACCAGCTGACTGGTCAAACTGACCAGTGGGTCCCACCTGCCATAGACAGTGGGGCTAACAGCAGATTAACTTAGCAAAAACAGAGTTAATTAAGGGGTGGACCCCACATGTCAGCGACTATTCTAATTATCAGATTAGTTTTAAAAATCCTAATTAGTTTAATTAACGAGGGGGCCCACACGTCAGTGTCTCTGTGTGAACAGTGATCAGCATTGACTAAAGTCAACATGGTCAAACGGTGGGCGGGGCCCACTGGCAGCGACCTGGGATGGACCCCACACGTCGCCAGCTCAGCGGAGCCGCCGGAATTACGTCGGCGAGCCTCCCGCGGTGGCTGTCTCGCCGGAGAGGCTCGGGATTTCGCCACAGCGCACCAAATCGCGCGGTTCCACTTGCGTTCGAAAGCTGGCGCTCGCGCGCGTCGCGTGGTGCTAATGGTTTCACCGGAGGTGACCTAAATCGACGACAGCGTCGACCGCGGCGGACGCCAGAGTTCGGCCGAGGTGCAGCACGCGGCCAGGAGGCACGGTGGAGCGAGCTAGATAGCTCTACGGGGCCCTACGCGCGTGCAGAACACAGCCACGAGCTCGGACGAGCTCGAGGGCGGACATGGCTACGATGACGAGCTCGTCGGCGGCGCGGAGCTCGAGCGCCTCGGGTGCGGCCTCTACGGTGACGGAAACACATGGGGAGGAGAGGGGAAAGGCGGAGTGGAGCTCACCGCGCGGCTACGAAAAGCTAGTGACAGCTTAGTAGCAGCAGAGGACTCGAGGTCGCCGGCGGGCACCGGAGACAGAGAAGAAAAGGGGGCAGTGGTGTTCGGTGGATGCAGTGCCTCCCCGCTCCGACTGCGAGCACCAGACGAAGGAGTCGACCCCGGCGAATCCTCTGGACACCTCGGAGAGTGGAGCAGGCGTCGGTGGCCGCGGCAATCGGCGAGGCACGGCGGCGAGCACGCTCGGGCTCCGATGAGGAGAGGAGGAGAAAGCGAGGGGAGAAGGGAGGAGTGGTCGAGGAGGACCAGGGGGGATGGCTCGGGCGTCGCCCTTATCCCCTCCAGCCTCCTGCCTCGTCGTGGTGGCGAGCCGCGAGCGGTGCGGCGAGCGTGGCCATGGCGGCGGTGACACGCAGGAGGGGAGCAGGTGAGGGAGGTGGGCTGGGCCAGCGCGGCCGTGTCCGGGGCACTGTGCACTAAGGCCCAGTGCACAGTGTCCCGTTTTTATTCTTTACTGATTTCTGATTTCTGTTTCCTTTTTCTTTTAACCTTTTCTGTTTTGAATTAGTTAGGTCTCTTTTGCCTTTTTGTAAAATGTGAAAGTTGGTCCAATTAATGTGATGCAATATTACCCTTCTCCAAAAACTGTTTTGGACAGAGTTGGAATCCATTTGAATTTGAAATGAATTTGAATGGATTTTAATAATCTGATTTGGGGCTGTTTCATCTTGTTAGAGTCACTTATCTAACTCCAGCCTTATTGATGATGATTTTATAAATGTTCTTGGATTATTTGCAACATCATGTACATTTTAGTTTGATTGTTAGAAGAAATATTTATTTGACTCCCAATTGTAATTTGAATTTTTAGTTGAAACATTTTCTAATGCAATTTTATTAGAGTGATCATGATGACATGGCAGGTTAAGTAGCTTAACCAGAGTGGGGTAACCTGAAGGATGTGACGGCATAGGATTATAGAAACATCGGAATAATTCGATGTTTAAGTACAAAGGAGTTGTGGTTCAGAAACGAAGGATCGGAAGCAAAAGCTCTGATCAAAAGACGAATAGGTTGAGTAGAATTAGATGGATAACTTCAGTGTTCCGTCTTGCAGAGATCTCCAACCATGGTTACGTGACATGTCCTGGTCAGTAGTCAGTCACAAGTCATTAAGAAGAAGGCATGCACTACCTCTCCGTGCCATGCAGGCTGAGCGAATATTCAGACGGCAAGAAGTAGAGAATACTTCAGTGTCAAAGGCAATGTTAACAGGGAACTGGTTCCTCCTGAGACTCCTCCGAGAAAGGACGGAAGGCAAGCACATCGAATTAAGGAAGGACTTGAACAACCCAAATACAAGATTCAGAGGGTTCGCGATTTCCAAAGCCAGGAGTGACAATTAGTTAACCTGGGCAGAGGGACGAGTGATTTGTAGATGCTTAGTTGGACAATCAACCAATACTTGATTGGCTGAGATTCAGCTCATGTCCGGAATGGTGACTGAGCCGGAAGGAAAATTTCTAAGAATCGACGGACGATAGGGACTATTCTCATTCATATTGAATCAATTGATTCGGAATGACAATGACAGGGAATGCTAATGAATATTGCGAGACATATGGATTTAACCATAATGCAAGCAAGCAAGAATTTCAGGAGCAGTAGGCTGCAGAGGATTCTCGGAAGATCAAATGATATTTCAAAGTGTTTTAGGAATCACAGGAACAACTGGGGATGATCGGATCCCCGGTACTATGAGTAATTAACCGCAGTGCGAAAGAAGCTGCCCGGCAGTAGACTCAAAGGATTCCCGGTTTAACGAGGAGTATTACGGGGTACCTCGTACATACATGAGTGACTGGCCATGACGATGTAACGGCAAGGATGTGTAGACATCCACGGGGATTATTGGTGTTAGTAAACTGCAAAAGCAGTGGGTAAAGGGTCTCGGAAAACTTCGGGAAGTATCTTCGGAGTCTTCGGATGATGACACGACATCTTCTGGAATGAGGGGGCTCTCCGGGAGAAAGCGGTTGCGAGAACCTAAGTGTCGGTGTTAGTAATTTATTAAACCCGAATAGAAGAGAGATTAGAGTCCCAGAGTATAGACGAGGAATAAAAGATCCTAATACCACCCAGTTGGCGACGTGGGCCCGTAAGCCACACAGCCAAGTTAGTAAAATAGTTTTTGACCACTAGACTCAACTTCGGCCAAGGAATTGGATAGGGGGATACCTAGAGGCAGTCGGCTCTGATACCAACCTGTGACGACCCCGGCTTAATCGTACACTAATCATACACGCAAATGCGCACGATCAAGCCTAAGGACTCACTTGAAGATATCACAACACAACTCTAAAACATAAATAAAGTCATACAAGCTTTATATTACAAGCCAGGGCCTCGAGGGCTCGAATACATAGCTCGTTGGCATACAAGCGTCAGCGGAAGCATTAGATATCTGGGTACAGATATATTACAGAGAGAGAAAGAGATAAGCCTTCATAGAGGCGGGGTAAAATAAAAGACTACGATCGAAAGGCGTAGGCCTCCTGCCCTGGACCCTCCAATCCTACTCCTGGTCGTCAAACGGCTCCTCGTAGTAGTAGTACTCGCCAGGCGGGTAGTAGTACTGGTCGTCGGCTGGGGCGTCTGGCTCAGGGGCTCCGTCGTCTGGTGGCATCAAATGGAATATGGGGAAAAAAGAAAATAAAGCAAACATGAGTACTCATCCAAAGTACTCAGCAAGCAAGGATCTACACTACATATGCAACATTGTCAAAGGAATGGCTGTATATGTGGACTGGGCTGCAGAAATGCCAGAATAGAGGGGGAAGCCTAGTCCTATCGAAGACTAGCATCTTCAACAATCTTCGACAGTCTTGCAGCAATAGACGAGAACAGATGAACATAATGTAAAGTAGTAGTAGTAGTAGTATCATCAACCTCGACCTGAGATCCTTTCTCGACTCCCTGCGAGAAAGCAATCCCAGAGCCGTACTATCCAGTTCTCATATCAAGTTCTAGTTGTACCGATCGGGATACAACTCCGAGTGTCCGTTACCGTAGGACAGGCTATCGATAGAAGTTTCTTCCCTGCAGGGGTGCACCAACTTACCCACCACGCTCGCTTAACTCCGGCCGGACACACTTTTCTGGGCCATGCCCGGCCTCGGCTAAGCAACACGCCGCAACCCGACCAAATACTTAACAGAGAGGTCAGCACGCCGGACTAACCTATGCCCCCAAGGGTCTTGGGCCATCGCCCCGGACGCTCCTGCACGTTGCGTACACCGCCGGTGAGCAGACCTAGCAACCCCTTAATACAAGCGCAGTTGCGTTCCCAGTCCAACCCAGCGTGTGCCGCTCAGTTGCTGACGTCTATTAAGCTTCGGCTGAAGTATACGACGCAGAACGCCCATACTATGCCCACGTGATGGTTAGTGCTATCGGGCCAGAGGCCCCTCGGATCAAATATCCAAACCGTAGTGGATTAGGAGCACGCGGAAACGAACAGAGACTCACGATCGATGTGACCCCGTCACCCCGTCTCGAGAACTTGCGGCAAGGGCTAAGAATGCCCGGCCACGCCTCGTAGTTATCTCGCGGGCACCATCCAGGTCAACCCGACTCCACCTCTCTTCGCAATAAGCTCGCGCGGGTACCCCTCAGGGCCGACCCGTCTTTAGTATTATGGTTTAGTGCAAGTCCACTCATCAATAGTAACTGTGTGTCTGACACCGACGGGAACCCTGAGGAATCACCCTCGATGGAATTCCCGCTCGATGTTATCATCAAGGTGAACGAAGGAGGAATCACCCTCGAGGTCCACCTTGAGGAGTTGCGCGACGACGTCGTTATCGGGGGTGGTGTAGGAGGAATCACCCTCGCTTACCACGACCGAGTAACTAACCTACAAGGTTAACATCAGAAGTGCTGACGAGGTATCACCCTCGGCACTCGTTGTTAACCCAGCAGTGTCGGCAACTAAGGGGAAGTGATGTGCGGTGCCAGGGTCTGGTCTTCAATCCCGATGATCGGGTCTTCTGATATCCAGCAGGGCAGTCGGGATCAAGTGGGGGTCTCTGTCGTGTCTCTACCCAGCCTATACTAATCAGTCTAGGATAACCAGAAAGGTAACAAGGCAGGGTACAATAATCAGGCTATGCAGCAGATATAGGAAAACAGTAGCAGTAGCAGTTCTAATGCAAGCATAAGAGAGAAGAGAATAGGCGATATAGGCATGCTCAAAATGGGGGTGCTTGCCTGTTTGCTCGGGGGCAAGGGCAAGGTCTTCAGTGGTATCGTCGGGGACGTAGTCGTACTCCTGAGCTGCGTCTGCCTCGGGAGCTACGTCAACGTCGGGGTCTACCGAGAGAAAAGAGGGGGAAGAAACAGGTAAACATAATGCAAACAAATGCAATACGGTGCGTGTGATGCTATGATGCAGTGCAGGGTTGCCTAATTATGCATCTAAGTCATTTTAGTTATTTTTAGAATTATTCTGGGATTTAATATCCGACGCGTGTGCACTATTCATCTGCCGGATTCGGGTCCGGAGTTACGAGTTCTTCTACGTAGGGGGTTCCGATGGAGAAACAGACGGCACGATCAGACTCGGCTCGTCGTTCTGAGCAACTTTCATGTTTTAACTTTTTCGATCTGAGCTACGGTTTAAAAGTTATTAATTTTCAAAGTTTATTTGATTTTCTGGAATTTATTTATTTAACAGAAATAGATTATTGCGTCAGCAGTGATATCAGCATTGCGTCAGCAGTCAGCTGACCAGCTGACTGGTCAAACTGACCAGTGGGTCCCACCTGCCATAGAAAGTGGGGCTAACAGCAGATTAACTTAGCAAAAACAGAGTTAATTAAGGGGTGGACCCCACATGTCAGCGACTATTCTAATTATCAGATTAGTTTTAAAAATCCTAATTAGTTTAATTAATGAGGGGGCCCACACGTCAGTGTCTCTGTGTGAACAGTGATCGGCGTTGACTAAAGTCAACGTGGTCAAACGGTGGGCGGGGCCCACTGGCAGCGACCTGGGGTGGACCCCACACGTCACCAGCTCAGCGGAGCCGCCGAAATTACGTCGGCGAGCCTCCCGCGGCGGCTGTCTCGCCGGAGAGGCTCGGGATTTCGCCACAGCGCACCAAATCGCGCGGTTCCACTTGCGTTCGAAAGCTGGCGCTCGCGCGCGTCGCGTGGTGCTAATGGTTTCACCGGAGGTGACCTAAATCGACGACAGCGTCGACCGCGGCGGACGCCGGAGTTCGGCCGAGGTGCAGCACGCGGCCAGGAGGCACGGTGGAGCGAGCTAGATAGCTCTACAGGGCCCTACGCGCGTGCAGAACACAGTCACGAGCTCGGACAAGCTCGAGGGCGGACATGGCTACGATGATGAGCTCGTCGGCGGCGCGGAGCTCGAGCGCCTCGGGTGCGGCCTCTACGGTGACGGAAACACATGGGGAGGAGAGGGGAAAGGCGGAGTGGAGCTCACCGCGCGGCTACGAAAAGCCAGTGACAGCTTAGTAGCAGCAGAGGACTCGAGGTCGCCGGCGGGCACCGGAGACAGAGAAGAAAAGGGGGCAGCGGTGTTCGGTGGATGCAGTGCCTCCCCGCTCCGACTGCGGGCACCAGACGAAGGAGTCGACCCCGGCGAATCCTCTGGACACCTCGGAGAGTGGAGCAGGCGTCGGTGGCCGCGGCAATCGGCGAGGCACGGCGGCGAGCACGCTCGGGCTCCGATGAGGAGAGGAGGAGAAAGCGAGGGGAGAAGGGAGGAGTGGTCGAGGAGGACCAGGGGGGATGGCTCGGGCGTCGCCCTTATCCCCTCCAGCCTCCTGCCTCGTCGCGGTGGCGAGCCGCGAGCGGTGCGGCGAGCGTGGCCATGGCGGCGGTGACACGCAGGAGGGGAGCAGGTGAGGGAGGTGGGCTGGGCTAGCGCGGCCGTGTCCGGGGCACTGTGCACTAAGGCCCAGTGCACAGTGTCCCGTTTTTATTCTTTACTGATTTCTGTTTCCTTTTTCTTTTAACCTTTTCTGTTTTGAATTAGTTAGGTCTCTTTTGCCTTTTTGTAAAATGTGAAAGTTGGTCCAATTAATGTGATGCAATATTACCCTTCTCCAAAAACTGTTTTGGACAGAGTTGGAATCCATTTGAATTTGAAATGAATTTGAATGGATTTTAATAATCTGATTTGGGGCTGTTTCATCTTGTTAGAGTCACTTATCTAACTCCAGCCTTATTGATGATGATTTTATAAATGTTCCTGGATTATTTGCAACATCATGTATATTTTAGTTTGATTGTTAGAAGAAATATTTATTTGACTCCCAATTGTAATTTGAATTTTTAGTTGAAACATTTTCTAATGCAATTTTATTAGAGTGATCATGATGACATGGCAGGTTAAGTAGCTTAACCAGAGGGGGGTAACCTGGGGATGTTACATCTGTTTGGACACGGAGAGAGGTATTTTCATATTAAGTAATAATATGAATTACTAATGCTTATTTCTTGCCATTCAATAGTATTACTAATGCTTATTTCTTGTCATGCACAGAGACAGTTCGCGCATAGCCAGGTGAGGGGCTGCTACCCCTCCTTCACGACGCAGTTTGATAGTTTGCACGAGGATCAAGTTATCTGGGAGCCATACTCCCATCAGGATATATTATCCAGGTGTCCAGTTGGGATTTCGGGATTGTGCACTAGAGATCGGCACTATTGGATGACCAAGGCCAAGTTGGTGTTCGACGTGACGGTTGAGGAGATGGCTCTTCATAGGGTGATGAGACAGTTCGGTCTATGCCAAGAGCCTGACATTCCAGTTATTACACACTTACCAGATCACGTGCACAAGTAAGTAATACTATTTTAGTTCTCAGGTCTGCATTCAGAATATCACTAATCATGTAACGCGCATGTCAATCTCAGGTACAGTCGCGCAGGAGGAAACAAGTCCCACGATTCTTGGCTTCGCGACATTAGCCCTTACGTGGACGAATGGACTACTGCGCCGACAAATATCTGGGATGAGGTTCGGCCCTTTGACTGGGACAAGTTCGGGTTGTATCTGCAGAGTTAGCGGCATAGCACCAGGATCTACTTGGTTCCATCAGCAGCTCCTGATCAGATCGAAGCCCCTCTCACCAGCGATATGTACCCAACTGCCTCTGTTATGGGAACCAGACACCACGCGGTACGTGCTATGATTCTCACATGTTAAGTTTTTTCTTAACCTGAACATATACAATTGGTTGACTATTCGTGTTGTCTGCCATACAACAATGATCTAATTGGTTAACTCTCCATGTACAGGGTGACTTGACAAGCGAGGCGCTAGAGGAGGTTTCCGCTTTAATGCAACGCTTTGAGAGGGGAGATAATATCCCACCGCGAGAGAACGTCTCATGGTTGAGGCGTCTTGATGAGAAGCTACGGGGGATTTACGCAACTGTTACATGTAGACGATCTTCGGATGTTGCTATTCATCGTCCAGCACATCGTCCGCCACGCCACTCTCTGCAGCGTTCAGAACCTCGACCCTCTGTGCAGCGTTCAGAACCACGACCCTCTGTGCAGCGTTCACAACCAGGGAGCTCTTCCTGGCAGCAAACACCTCCTTCACAACCAGAGAGCTCTTTTTTCCAGCAGCCACCTCCTTCAGAACCAGAGGGCTCTTCCTGGCATCATCAGATGGACCTAGGTAACACTACTTTGTACATTCTTTTAAACATTGTAGGTTTGCAAATCAATTTTACATGTTTTACTTTACCGCAGTCGGCAGCCAGTCGCAGTCGTTCATGCATTCAGTCCAGTCACCGATGCTTAGTGGTGCTGGTTCGTTCTTAGCCGGCGACGACGACGATGATGACCGAGCTGCAAACACCTATGAGTTCTCGCAGACAGTTCTTCACTCTCCACCACCACCATTGACGCAGGAGACACAGACAGACGAGGTTATCTATGGTCGTGGTAATCGTCAGCATCATCCACCGGCTGATCGCTTATCGCCTTCCGGTCCTCGTCTGAGGAAGACCCAGATTCGTTGTCGTCCCCCCCAGTGATATCATCATCTATGTATGAGTCGTTATCTATATTAGTTTCAGACTATTCGCATGTGTTACTATCGCACTTGCTTCTATCTGATCAGGAGACATATATTGTTTTATGTATGCGAGAGACATATTACTATTAATCCGCATTGTTATTCGAGTTACATTTCCAAAGAGACTACAACCGATAATTAAGATACAAGTACATCTCACATAAACGGTAGGGCTGAACTTAAAAAATACAGCTTACATACTACATGAAGACATCATCGTCATCCTCCGTCGATGCAGCACTCTTGCCCTTCGACGATGTGGTACTCTTGCCCTTCGACGATGCGGTACTCTTGCCCTTCGATGATGCGGTACTCTTGCCTTGGTGCTTGGCATGAAGATATCGTCTTCGTCTTCGCTATCGGCAGTCCATAAATATGTATGCTCTGCTGCAGTCCTTATAAAATTTTCACTCTTCGTCTGCACTACCTTCTTCCACCTTCCATGCAACCTAAGAAGTTCTTTACGTACCTCCTCATAGGTCCTTTCAGGCCACCCAGACCTACGTAATGCATGAGCCAACTCATTCTGTATGGTGTCACTACCGATGAGTTCGTCCCATGGAACTATCCTATTGTCCATCCTGAAATTGGTGGCTAGCCTAAGAAGACATTTGCTCATCTCAGGGTGAAAACTACGATCAAAAGGATAATCGGACATCTCGACTACACTAAAATGGACTGCTTATCCAACTCCGTGTGAAGGGGGTTTTATAGGTAGAGAGGAGAAAATGGCGGGAAAGAACGACAACGGTATGGAGGGAAAGGTGGCGGGAACATATGGCGGGAAGGGGTTGGCGGGAAACGGGTGGCGGGAAGGGGTTGGTGGGAAACGGGTTGCGGGAACATATATCGGCACAGAGTTGGCGGGAAAATATTGAGGGAAAGGAGGGGGAATGGTTGTGCAGCAATTATAATGAATTTATTTGTAAAAAAAAACACTTAGAACCCCTCGGCCAGTCCCAGGCCGACAGGCCCCCCTCGGCCAGCCCCAGGCCGACAGGCCCCCACCTCGGCCAGCCCCAGGCCGACGAGAACTCCTCGGCCCACGGGAGGCCGACAGGCCCCCCCTCGGCCCACGGGAGGCAGACAGGGTCATATTTCTGGGTTTTTTTTTCTTTCATCCCTCTAGGTTTGAAAAAAAATCTCTCTTCTCTACATAGGCAAAAGTGACATGTAAACGGGCTTATAGTCCACTATTGTACTTGCTCTAAGGGAAACTCCAACGCACGCCCAAATGGTTCGGCCGCACCCGTTTGGGGCAAATGAAAAAAAAGGGTAGAGCAAACGGACTAATGTCCGTTTTCGGTCCGCTTTCGACCCATTCCATGCCCAACTTTGGGCCGCATTTGCGTCGAAACGGACATGCGCGGACGATCGCGGCGCGTGCCCATGTCCTCCCCTTGCCCGCCCGTCGGGAACACATGCGCCTTTTTTTCTATTCCCCTCCCCCACTCCAGCCGCACCCCCGCCCTACTTCCCTCCCGTCCCTAGCCGCCACCACCGCCATTTTTCCTAGCCGCGTCGCTGTCTAGCACGGCCGCGCGCCCGCCCCTACCCTTGTCGTAGCGCCCGTTTTCTCGACAATCCGAGTTGTCCAATCCCGGTCGCCTGATTTCAGCACATCTGGCTGCCGGATTTGGAGCGGATCCGGTCAGATTTGAGCGCACCCGGCTGTCGGAGGCCGCGCTGTGCCATGGACTGGCCGGATACCGGACCGCACAGCCCCGGCAACGCCCCCAGAACGCAAGCAGGTATTGACTCCGTGATAGCCTGCAAGTGCACCGGGTTTAGTTGTAGCTTTCTCGAAGTAAGAGTATCGATCCCACAGGGAGCACAGGAATTGGTCTTTGGCCCTTCGCAAGGTGCAAATGGTGTGCCTAAAAATTGTAAGCGATCCAGAACAATAATGAAAATAATGATAATGTTGCAAGTGTAAAGATGAATAAATAAGCTGAAATAAATGACAAGTAAAATGACTAGACTTGAGACAAATGATTAAAAAAGTTCCTAGGGTCCGGAATCCCCACTAGTGTGCATCTATGGCGGTGCCTAAACACAAAGCTATTTCCACTTTACATGTTTCTCTTTGTGGACGGAGCCGGTACATATACGTTTATACTCGTGGTATCCCCGTATCCCATACGCCACCACCGTTCTTCCTCACTCTGGTTATCAAACGGTGATTAAGGAAAAACGGTGATTAAGGAAAAAGATGTCCCCATGGACGCAGCCAAAATGGTCTCCGTTCTACCCCCTGTTGCAACTGACCGGACACGCCCGCGGGGCGTTTAAAGGGTCATATTTGCTATGTCCGGACATAGATGCTCTGACACCCCGTGTTGAGTGAGTTGATGATGCATGGGAGTCCGCTGCGCCCTGGCCCTGTCTTTGCATACTGAGGCTGGTCATAGTGGGGAGTAACTTATAGTAGTGTCATGCATATGACACTAGTCTAAATTACTACCCCCTCCTTTTCGGTTTATAGGGCTCAAATCTGAAATCTCATCAACCAAGGCATATGATGAGTGGAGGAATGTATCTCGTACTTTACAAAACTATCTAAATTAAACTGATGCATTAATTTGAATTAATTACAGTGCATGCATGTTTGATCACTAGATGAGTAGGAACATTGCATGCATTGGTATATTCCTTTTTAATTCTTGCATCCAAAGATTTAATGCCCCTCGGAATCATAAAATGAGATGGAGATGAGCCATTTAAATTGGAAAAACAAAAAAACCGCGATAAGCCGTATAAACCGGAAAGGAGGAAGTACCTAACATAGTAGTAGTGGCATAAATGACTTCATTTATTAGGTTATAGACTTATTTTCTCTTGGAAAGTGCTATGTTACAATAACATATTATTAGTTTGTAGTACTCTAAACACATTTATCCTCATTAAATACATGTCATATAAGCAAATTTGTGTTGAAATACGCTATGTTACTCCCACTATAAGGCTAGTCATAGTGGGAGTAACTTAGGTAGTAACATAGCATACTCCAGAATTTTTTTTGCTTATGTGACATGTAGTTAACGAGGAAAGAGGTGTTTAGAGTAACATAATCTGTTACTATAACATAGCGCTTCCCGAGAAAGTATGAGTCTATAAGATAATAAATGAAGCCGTCTATCACACTGCTACTATATTACTTTGCACTATGAAGATAATAAATTAGACTAATATCATATACATGACACTAGTATAAGTTACACTGTGACCAGCATGAAGCTAGCAAGCGGTAGCTCAAGCTCACCGTGCACTGGACCTACTGGCACTACCGATGCAAGTAGTCTATAGCTCTAGTAGTCTGGTCTGTAGAGGAGGCATGGATGGTTTTTGTGTGGGTCCGGGTGCCTGCATAGTCAAAGCACCGAGGCAGTGCATGTTTCCTGGCGACACATAAATAAAGCTGACGACCGTGAAGATGGGCGAGCAAAGCCAACGTCCTCTTCTTCGGCGAGACAGTGACTGAGGGCCCGCCGCCCCACTCGCCATGATTACCCAGCAGCAGCAGCAGCAGCCGAACGTTGGGCGGCCAAGGAAGGGTGACAGACGGACAACCTCCTCGATCGGCCGCTGCTCAGGCTCTCGCAGTGCGCCCGTGCCCCTTGTTTATTTGGCTCTCCTGCTTTGGGAGCAAAGCCAGTTGTTATCGCTAATCCTTGATCGGTGCAAGATGCATGGGCGTGTTGAGCATGGCTTAGTACTACTAGCACCGTCTGATCAGTGATTGCCTTATCGTCGGGCGCAAGGGGTCAAGGGGAGGTTGGCATCGGCATGGCAGTCAGGTGATCATGTATGTCATCGGTGCGGCTGCAGAGCGCAGACATGCGACAGTGTTCTCCGCTCGTGTTCGTTCGGGGACGGGACGGTCGTCACAAGCCGAGTGTCTGTCAGTCAGTGGTAATCTACTTTATGCCGTTGCAGATAGCGCACGCAGCGCCAGCAGGTAGCAGTACGTGTGGCTCTCGGCGGGCTATTCCTCTCTCCGGCGTACGGTGGTGCCCAGTCGGTGCCGGATGTCGGCACAGATACATATAGCTCCACTGACGCCTCGTCGTCGCGTCTCGGCTCGACTGGGCATGGAATTCGGTGCGCTGAATATCTATCTATGCTCCTCGCGCAGGCATGAGCTCTGGTCACGGAAAATTAGTGGGTGTTTGGTTCTAGGCCTTGCATTGCCACACTTTGTCATACATTTTTGTCAAGTTTGTCAAAGATTTGTTTATTAAAATTAGAGCCATAAATTGGCAAGTCTAAGGGAATCTTGTCATATTTTTTGTGTGTATGCCATGTGGAGTCCTAGTGTGCCTTATCTAAGGTGTGGCTTGAACCAAACACTCATCTAAGTTGGTTAAACTTGCCTAACCTTAGATATGGCAACCTTTAACAAAATTAGTCACAAACCAAACAGCCCCTCAGCCTCTTTTGCGATACGAGCCAGCTGATCGGTGCCCCAACAGGTTCGGCGGGATGCTGAACTGGCCATAGTAGCACCGGTGGATCTAGCATGTCGTTGGTCAACGCATATTATATTTTTGTTAGAAGGTAATATCATCAGGAGTCATAGAATTTACACTAGATTTTTAATTAGATGCTACAACTTTGAAAATACGGAATGGCAGTCATCTAGAGCATCTACAGCCGGGCGCCCCAAACTCACCTCATACGTCCAGGTGGGCCGCCCCGTCACTGACCGGTCACGATTTTTTGACCCAGACAGACGCCTCAAACAGGCCTCAAACGCTTAGGCTGACCGACACCCCTTATATCCAGCCCAAATATGGGGCGGATATGGGCACACCCGCCACATCGGACCCGGCCCCACACTGGCCCACCGACCCCACATATATTCCTCCCCATCCGCTCGCCGGACCAAACCCTAACCACTTCACTCCACTACCCTCCACCACCCAAGCTCGTCTCCGGCATGGTGGGCAGTGGATCTGACTCCTTCACCTCCAGATCCGTCGACCCCAAATTCATCCCACGCGGCCCCGAAGAGGAGATGGCCGTTCGGCTTGAGCTCCGCCGCGCCCGGGAGGAGGTCCGTGCACGGCAGCAGTCGGACTCCTTCCGTCGGAAATCCATTCCGTCCGCCCAAATGGCGCATGGATCCGGCACTAGGGCAGCCATCGCTGCCTCGCCGGAGGCGAGGCGGTCCGTCTGGCGTCCGAAGGCGATGGCGGACGCGCAACCCCTCTGTTGGCGCGCCGAGCATTGGGACGCACCATGGGCCTCGTCCGATGAGAACATGGCACGGCGTACCCGCCGTGCGAGGCAACGGGCGCGGGAGGCGACGGAAGCCCTCGCGGCGGTTGACATCGACGAGGCGGAGTCGCATACTCCGGCGTCCCGTATGGTGCACTAGTCCGGGCGCCGCAACCGCGTCGTGGTGGATGTTGCCGGCTCATCTCAGGACGGATCCATCATCGATCTGAGGTCCACCGGCACCCAATGGGTTCC
The DNA here is from genome assembly GCA_011799875.1 of Thinopyrum elongatum. Taxonomy (NCBI): domain Eukaryota; kingdom Viridiplantae; phylum Streptophyta; class Magnoliopsida; order Poales; family Poaceae; genus Thinopyrum; species Thinopyrum elongatum. The sequence continues at coordinate 406,624,830 of CM022301.1, forward strand.
GGGCTCCGACGAGGAAGAGTAGAGCATGGGAGACGGCAGCGCCTTGAGTCCCGTGAGCCGGCTCCGATGTCAAATTCGGTCTACCCCGACTTCTTTTGACATTCTCCGCATGCTTTAGTCGTCCGCTATGCACTGGAGATTCTGTAGGCCTGTGCTGAATAGGCCCAAACAATTTCAGACGATGTTGGACAAGTTTCTCTTCAATTGGTGCTACCCCAAATTTATCTCGTATATCATCATTCTGGACTCGATCCTTCCTCGTGTGGCCACACATCCATCTCAACATACGCATCTCCCCAGACATAACTGTTAAACATGTCTCCTTTCAGTCGGCCAACACTCGGCGCCATACAACATTGCGGGTCGAACCGCCATTCTGTAGAACTTGCCTTTTAGCTTTTGTGGCACTTGTCATAGAGAATGCCAAAAACTTTGCGCCACTTCATCCATCCAGCTTTGATTCGATGGTTCACATCTTCATCAATAACCCCATCCTCCTGCAGCATTGACCCCAAATATCAAAAGGTGTCCTTCGGAGGCAACACCTGCCCATCAAGGCTAACATCCTCCTCCTTACAACTAGTGATAACCCACAAGTATAGGGGATCGTTTGTAGCCTTTTTCGATAAATAAGAGTGTCGAACCCAACAAGGAGCTAAAGGTAGAACAAATATTCCCTCAAGTTCTATCGACCACCGATACAACTCTACGCACACTTAACTTTGCTTTACCTTGAACAAGAATAAAACTAGAAGTATTTTGCGAGAATAAAACTACGAATAAATTGCAAGATAATAAAAGTTAGTTGTTTAGTAGAAAGGTTTTTGTCACATAAGAAAGTTATTTGTCCCTAGGCAATTGATAACTAGACCGGTAATCATTATTGCAATTTTATATGAGGGAGAGACATGAGCTAACATACTTTTCGTACTTGGATCATATGCACTTATGATTAGAATTCTAGCAAGCATCCGCAACTATCAAAGATCATTAAGGTAAAACCCAACCATAGCATTAAGTATCAAGTCATCTTTATCCCATACGCAACAACTCACCTACCTGGGTATGTGTTTCAGTCACTCACGCCACCCACCATAAGCGAATCATGAACGTATTACAACACCCTACAGCGGAGATCCCTCACGTTTGCGCGACATGAAGGGCACTATAGGACAGCACCAAAATAAAATATACAACTCAAACCAATCATGGTCATCAATCAACCCGTAGGACAAAACAGTTATACTCAAACATCATAGGATAACCACATATCATTTGATAATAATATATAGTGTTGAGCACCATGTTTAAGTAGAGAATTGCAGCGGGAATAGAGAGGTTACACCGCTGCATAGAAGGGAAGAAAGTTGGTGTTGACGATAGCAAGGTTGTTGATGTAGATCGCCTTCACGATCCTTGCCTCGGCGGCACTCCGGCGCCACCGGGAGAGAGAGGGAGCGAGTCCCCCTCCTTCTTCTTCCTTGCCCCCCTGTAGATGGGAGGAGATTTCCCCCTCTGGTCCATGGCCTCCATGGCGGCGGAGGGGCGAGAGCCCCTCCGAGATTGGATCTCTCTCTCTGTTCTCTTCTGTTTCGCATTCCCATTTTTCAGCCCTTCACCGTTTCTTAAATATCCGGAGATCCCTAACTTCGATTGCGCTGAAATTTTAACACGATTTTTTTCCGGATATAAGCTTCCTTGCGGCCGAAGAAGATTCCCAACAGACTTACGGTGTGCCCACTAGGCACCACTGCACGCCAGGGGGGCAGGCCGCGCCCTGGTGGGTAGTGGAGGCCGTGGGCCTCCGTTTTGCGTTGATTCCACCTCCCAAAAATCACATATATTCCAAAATAATTCTCCGTAAATTTTTATCGTGTTTGGACTTCGTTTGATATGGATATTACGTGAAACAAAAAATATGCAATAAACAGGAACTGGCACTGGGCACTGGATTAATATGTTAGTCCAAAAAAATAATATAAAATGTTGCAAAAGTATATAAAAGTTGTATAATATTGGCATGGAACAATAAAAAATTATAGATACGGCGGAGACGTATCAGCATCCCCAAGCTTAATTCCTGCTCGTCCTCGAGTAGGTAAATGATAAAAAAGATAATTTTTGATGCGGAATGCTACCTAGCATAATCTTGATCATATAATCTAATCATGGCATGAATATTAAGACACGAGTGATTCAAAGCAATAGTCTATAATTTGACATAAAGACAACAAAACTCAGGCATCCCAACAAACAATCATGTTTTTCAAAGTATCAATGCTAAAGAACGCTATCCCTACAAAATCATATAGTCTTGTCATGCTCCATCTTCTTAACACAAAGTATTTATCATGCATAACCCCGATGACAAGCCGAGCAATTGGTTCATACTTTTTAACGCGCTTCAGCTTTTTCAAACCACACGCAATACATGAGCGCAAGCCATGGACATAGCACTATGGGTGGAATAGAGTATGATGATAGGGGTAAACATAGAGAAGACAAAAAAGTAAGAAAATCTCACATCGACGCGGCTAATCAATGGGCTATGGAGATGCCCATCAATTGATATCAATGCAAGGAGTAGGGATTGCCATGCAACGGTTGCACTAAGAGCTATAAGTATATAAAAGCTCAACATGAAAACTAAGTAGGTGTGCATCCAACTTGCTTGCTCAAGACATCGGGCAATTGAGGAAGCCCATAATCGGAATATACAAGCCAAGTTCTATAATGAAAAATTCCCACTAGTTATATGAAAGTAAAAGCGTAGGAGACTCTCTATATGAAAAATATGGTGCTACTCTGAAGCACAAGTGTGGTAAAAGATAGTAACATTGCCCCTTCTCTCTTTTTCTCTCTTTTTCTTTTTTTCTTTTTCTTTTTTTCTTGGGCTCTTTTTGGCCTTGCTTTTTCTTTCTTTTTTCCTTTTTTTCTTTTTGTCCGGAGTCTCATCCCGACTTGTGGGGAAATCATAGTCTCCATCATCCTTTTCTCACTGGGATATGCTCTAATAATGAATAATGGTGATCATCACACTTCTATTTACTTACAGCTCAAAAAATTACAACTCGATCCTAGAACAAAGTATGACTCTATATGAATGCCTCTGGCAGTGTACCAGGATGTGCAATGATCTAGCATGGCAAAGATATCAAAAAACGGACAAGCCATGAAAAATATCATGCCAGCTATCTTAAAATCATGCAAAGCAATATAATAATGAATGCTCAAGCCATGTATATGATGATGATGGAAGTTGCATGGCAGTATATCTCGGAATGGCTATGGAAATGCCATAATAGGTAGGTATGATGGCTGTTTTGAGGAAGATATAACGAGGCTTATGTGTGATAGAGCATATCGTATCACGGGGTTTGGATGCACCTGCGAAGTTTACACCACATCTCAAGGTGAGAAAGTGCAATGCATGGTGCCGTAGAGGCTAGCAAATTGCGGAAAGGTAAGAGTGCGTATAATCCATGGACTCACATTAGTCATAAAGAACTCACATACTTATTGCAAAAGTTTATTAGCCCTCGAAGCAAAGTACTACTACGCATGCCCCTAGGGGGATAGATTGGTAGGAAAAGACCATCGCTCGTCCCCGACCGCCACTCATAAGCACTACAAAAAAAAGACACATCCGTGATATTTTGGGCCGAACGAATTTTTTTTCTGTCATGCTTATGACACTTCTATGACGATAATTGTGACAAAAGCACGTATCATCATAGATGTGGTGGGCTCCTACTTCTATGACAAAAAATCAAGACAGAAAATGGGCTTTTCGTCCTGGGCGGGCCGGGGATGCACCTGCATGACATTTTTTGGGCCGTCCATGACGGAAAAAATCATGGTAGAAGCGAGGGCGAGGAAAATTTCGGGGAGTTCCCGGTTACGGTGGGTGGTCGGGGCCGAGCCATGCACAGAGGTTTGTGCGTTTCTCTCGTAGACGTACGCGCGTGTGTGTGAGGCGTTGGGCTCTAACTGAACCCGAGCGAGGCATTGGGCTCTAACTGAACCCGAGCGATTGCACTAGCTACGTTACTGAACCCCGATCGATCCCTTGGATGTTAACTGAACCCGAGTGATTCCTTCGCTACTGCTGCTAACTGAAGCCGATCGAAGCTGCCTCTTGATGAACAGTCCCCGGTGGGGGTTGGATGAACAGTTTCCGATGGGGGTTGGATGAATACGATCCCGTGGTAGTAGAGGCCGTTGCCGCTGGATGAACAAGACCCCGATCGAGGAGGTGGGGGTGAATGAACAGTAGCCGGTGGAGGGACCCCGTGGAGGGCTGGTTGAACAGGACCCCGTGTGGAGGGCTGGTTGAACAGTAGCCGGTGGAGGCTGGATGAACAGGACCCCCGTGGTGAATAGTAGCAGGTGGAGGCTGGAGGAAATCGACGGTGGATGAACAGTAGCAGGTGGAGGCTGGAGGAAGTCGACGGTGGATGAACAGTAGCCCGTGGAGTCCCGTTTTGCGGTACGCCACACCCCCCCCCCCCCGATGAACAGGACCCCCGTTTCGATCGTAGGCGCCCCAACACAAGTCTGTTTCCTCCGTTTTGCGGTACGCCACACCCCTCCCGATCAATAGGACCCCGTTTCGACCGTAGGCACTCGAACAGAAGTCTGTTTCCTCTGTTTTGTGGTACGCCAGACCCTTCCCGATGAACAGGACCCCTTTTTGACCGTACGCGGTCGAACAGAAGGCCCGTTTCCTCCGTTCTGCGGTACGCCAGACCTCGTTTCGGCTGTTCCATCCAAGCCGATTGGTTCCCGATGAACACAACGTATTCCGACCCAGTCTGTTGCCTCCCGATAAACAGGACGCTGTTTCTCCGTTCCGACCCAGCCGGTTGGCTGCCGATGAACAGGGCGTCGTTGCTGCCGTCTGTTGCCTCTCCATGTACGCGTGCCCTAGTTGTATGTATGCGCGAGTAGCTAGGCGTTCGAGACCCCGCCCGTATGTACGTACGTGGCCGTATTTTTTGGTTTTAGACTGGACTGCCTGAACTGCTACGTCGGGGGCTCTACTACTACACGTGCCGCTGCTTGCTCGGCCATGGTTCATCGTTGCAGAGAGACCGATCGACCAGTATGTACGTACACGTTCGCGACCAGACAGAAAACGCTACGTATGCTTCGACCGGGTGGGTCCCAGCTGTCAGGGAGGATAAGGACGCACTTCCTTGCGTGCGAAGATATAGCAGGTGGGTCCCAGCTGTCAGGGGGAAGAGTCATTTCTTTTTCCCGTAATATGGACGCACTTTCTTGCGTGCGAAGATGTAGCTGGTGGCTTCATCTGTCAGCCTCACCGCGTAGAGTCCTCTTTCGATGGCTGTCGTTCATTGACCATGTTGAACACGCCGCGCGGACAGCACCCAGGCGGTGGACGACGGCGAGGCCTAGGAAGGGAACGACGCGGAGTCAGGGAAGACGAGGCAGGTGGATGCCCATGCGGAGGGGAGTACGAGGGTTCACTGGTTCGGTTACGGTGTGAGGCTGCCGGCGCCGGAGAATAACATGAGGTGTTGGTGAGTAGAGGAATGGCCTGGACGGCGATGGGAGTAGGGTGGGCCGGTGAGTCCTGCGCGGCAGCACAGCCGGCCACGGGAGGCGGTAGCAGGCGGTATCGCCGGCGGTGGTTTGGGCGGCTGAAGCAAGGATATCCGAGATTGAAGAAGAAGCACGACATCCGTTGGATGGACATCCAACGGTCACTGCTGCTAGAACCGTGTGTTGACTATAAGTTGATAAAGCCTTGCGTACGCGTCAACTTAGTAGACCCACAAGTGTGTGGCAGAGAACATATAGCCAATTTGCGATTTGTAAGAATGTACAGGCCATTTTTGAATTCTAATGAAATTTACTACATCTCATTTACAGTTTGTTAAAATTATAGCCCATTTTCTAGCTAGGACAACGATTAATAATTTCAACCAACCGCTCAAAACAGAATTTAATAAAATTTCCCACATTTTGATCGGATCCGAAATATTTTTATCCCGAAATTTCTAGTCAACTTAAATATAATTTCAAAATAAATTTGTACTACGTAAAAATCCAACGAAATATTGCGCGCGCAACAAGTAATGAAATTAAAATTTTCAAAATCCAAAATAATATTTTTTTAACTAATTACATGTTTGGTGCATTTTTTTATAGTTACAGCCCAGATTTTATAATTACATCTCATTTATTATTTCTTAAAGCCCATTTTCTTGTTAAGCCTAATGCATCCCTCCTAGGAAAGATTTGCAGCCCAGCGGGGCGGAGAATGACAAGTTGACCTGGGCTGGGTATTCCTCAAAAAAAAGTATAGTTGGGCTAGCCATTTTCAGCTTGAAAAAAATTAATATCTGGGCTGGATATTTGGTCGACATAAAATAATAGTCTGGGCTAAACGGGCCACAGCCCGCCCAGTTGATACCCTGCTCCTCTGAACAACAACAAAAACATCGCTCAAGAAAAACTCCGGTTACACCTCAAAAAACAAATACTGCTCGAGCTGCTGGGTCCCAGCTGTCGGCCACTCCTTGTGCAATCTCTCGTTTATTGACTATATAGGTTGACAATGGTGTGGGACCGTGATATCAGGAAACCAGGAGGAAGCAAAAAAAGTTATAGTTGTATATAATAAGGAGGAACTTGCGTACATACGGCTATGGCCCGGGTGGGTCCCTACTGTCATCCTCTCCAAGTAAAGTCATCTCCTGATTCCTCATGTTCGTTGACCATGTTGACAACGCTCGGCACCACGGCGAGCGCAACAACTCGAAGGATGACGGAGAGGGCCTCGCGGGCCCTACGGATGGTTTGATAGAGCGCCCGCTGCTCATTCAGGAAGCCAGGATCACCGTTCACCTATGAGCACCTTAGAGAGACTGAGCCGGCATGAAACGGTAAGGCCGCGCTTCGGAGTTCTGGATTGTTTCACACCTATATTAAGATACAAGTGTAATTTACTCATCACCGGAAACAACGCGTAAAATACAAGCGTAATGAAACCGATGGCCCGAGGTCTGTAACGAAAACCGGCGAGTTACGCGTGTAATTTGAGAGACCAGTGTATATTTTACCAGTCAAAATCGACCAACCAAGCGCTTCGCCCAAGACCATCTGCTTTTATTTACAAGCGTCCGTTTTACAAGCGGTTTTAGTTGGAAAACGACGATCCAATCACGGCCTAAGATGATGAGTTGGTCGGAAGATCATATGGTTTCACCTCCAACCTACCCGAGTTGTCGTATAGGCTATGAATGAAACATAAGACGATGAACTTCTTAAGCACAGAAACAACAGAAGAGGATGATTTTCTTAACATGCAAATCACTGGCATTAGATCAACATGCAAAACAATATGAAGCATTATTCTCAGGAGGCACGGTGAACAGCTCGTGATGCCGCATGCCATAGCATTCCAAGCTCAACTTTGCAATCAAACTCACAAGGCCTGGCATTTCATAGACAATATTCAGAACAAACTCTTAAAATACCTTACATAAGTCAACATTCATGTGACTAGGCATCTCAGCAGAGTAAATATTTACTTCTGAACTGAACACAGGAATAGGAAAAAACGATTGACACTGCTCACAGCAAAGGGCGTCCCACTCCAAAATATCAAATGCATGTCTTCTGGCTAACATCAATGAGCAAAATTTGACAAGGTTTTCCAATTCCAATATATTAAACTAATGTCTTCTTGCTAACATCAATGATTAAATTTTGACAAGCTTTTCCCATTCAAAATATGTAATGCCTATGATTGTGGAACGGGCAGGGTTTGTCATCAGTTTGCACATTGAAATGGCACATGGAGCCGGATTAACCAGCGTATCTTTTTGTGCAGTTCCACTGAAATCAATCAATGTCATGGAATATAATAGTGGATTTCGTATTTATATGTTGCAAGGCGTTGAACACGTTGGCACCTCCATTCAAGTAGATAGTCTGGTGGTTCAAGGTGACAACGAATGATTAGAGAACCATTCGATGTATTGTCCATGATGAAGTATTATGGAGGACACGAACCATCTGAACATTTTGTGCGGTTCCACTGAAATCAAGCTGAGCATCCCTGTCTGCATAAATACAGAAAAAGCATGATGAATATAATAGTGGTACTAGTTGATTAAACATACGCTTACAACTATAATCATCTTCATTATCTTAACAGGAAAAGATAGCAATACAATAGCTTCAATTAAACATTTATTCAAAACAATACAACAATATAAGTAGCACAACATAACAAAGCACAATCATGTGGATGAAGGCCGATACTGACCTCGTTTGTTACAGCTGCGTCGGCAACTGACTTGGTCATACCTTTCCTTGTGGAGTGAATTTTGCACTCCACGTGTTGTTGAGTTTGCCATGCTTATTGTTTACTCGTGTATTAGATTAGTCGAAAAAGTGCTAATATTTCCAACAGTCATGTCACCAGCGTCTACTAATACTCTGTAAAGCTTCTCGATCATTCCTTGTGTAATGTAGCGCAAACAGTGACTGCTTCTTTCTACAAAGTGGAAAGACCAACTGGGCCCAATAATGCAACAGTTTGCCTTAAACACATTGGCTCCTTTTGTGCAGTTCAACTAAAATCAAAGTCGAAATAGAACCGAGCAGAAGTTTTGATATCCCTGTATGCAACAATAGGTATAAAGAAAACAATTACTGAGAAATAACGGTTGATGACTTATACTCCCAGAAGAAAAAACATCTACCTTATCTTAATGGGAAACAAAGCAGGAGAGTAGCAATTCTCAAACAGTGTGATTCATTCATATAAACTGAGACATTATCTTAACAATACCTTGTTTCAACATGTATAAAGAACGACAAAGCAGAAAAGTACCATTCCTAAAACAATGCAACTGATTCATATTAACAGAGACATTATCTTAACAATACCTTGGTTAAACATGGAGAAAGAACTACAAAGCAGGATAGTACCATTTGTAAAACACTATAACTGATATATAATAACAGAGACATTATGTCAACAATACATTTCTTAAACATGTACTCCGGCCGATCCCGAACAAAAATGGTACTCCCGCCGATCCCTAACAAGTGTTGCAGTTTTGAACTAAGATTCAGTAGTTAATTCTGAGAGTGACATTGCTTAATTTTACCAGTGGCATTAGATTAACAAAAAGCATAAACAGTTCCAGGGGAGAGTGGGCGCAACAACACCATGTGGTTCCATCTACTTATAAAGGGGGTGATGCAGAGTTTGTTGTAACAAAGCAACAAGCATCATGTCTGGATTGGTCCCATTTTTGTTCACTTAATGGGAAAAGGCAGCAATTCAATAGCTTCAATTCAACATTTATTTAAAACAGTACCAATACAAGTAGCACAGCATCTCAAAGCACACTGCACGATCATGTGGATGAAGGCCGATACTGACCTTTCATGACGCAATCATGATCACCTACGAATCTGCCAACACGAATAGGAAATCCAATCTCGTTTTGTGTAGTTCAACTAAATCAAGCAAAGTCGCCGGTGTGACATTTAAGTTCGCAATAGCAACAAGTTGAATAGATATCCCTGTTTTAACAGAGGCAAAAAAGGAAATAATTACTGGCCAATAAAGGAGGATGAAACATACGACGACAAAAAGAAGCATCTACCTTATCTTGATGGAAAACAAAGTAGGACAGTAGCATTTCTAAAACGGTTGCATTGATTCATATTAACAGAGACATTCTCTTAAAACAACATTCATTAAAAATGTAATTTACTTTTAACAGTGGCATTGCTTCAATTTTCCAGCGGCATTCTTAGATTAACAACAGCAAAATAGTTGTATGGGACATGGGACATGCCAGCACCATGTGCGTCCACACATATAAATGGGTGATGCAGAGTATGTTGCCAAGCAGCTTATCTGCGTTGGTCCCATATTTGTTCTCTTTGAACCTTTTTCCTATGTGAGGGCAGCAAATCTAGTCCAGCACAAACTACCCGACCCCCAGTTTTTTTCCTTTTTCAACAAAGAGATCGGTTCCTTACAGATGTGTGTACTGGGTTACCCCCTTTTTCCCTTTTCGACCAACAAAGCGGCTGAATAGCCAGTCTATACTACTTTCCCTCCCTCCTTTCCTCATTGAACCACGTCCTAGATTCATGCTCCACCCCACCCCACCCTTCTTTCCTCTTTGAACCAAGACCTAGATTCGATTACAGAATCGAAAAAGATCTGCATGTAGCTAGAGCAATGACGGTTTCAAAGAAAGTTATACCTTAGGGTCGTCGGGATGTGGCTAGGCGTGCGACGGGAGACTAGATCTGCCCACACTACATACGGCAGCGAGGAAGAAGGGGTCGGAGGCCCTCCCACACAGGCTCTGGGTGAAAGAGAATAGCGCAGCCGACAGTGGATTGCCTCCCTCGCCGAAGGCGACAGAGTGAACGACGCACCTCCTCCCCTTCCCGGTGCGACGGGATCCGAACGGCTCCTTCACCAGCTGTGAGGGGGGAGAGAGAGACAGAGGCCAACGCAGTCTTGTTTAGATCTGGTGAAGAGGGTGAGAGACTGTGAATAGAGAAAACCCTAGCAAAGGAACGCTGAGCCTCCAGCGTGTATATATATGTAGTGCAGCGAGAGTGTGAAGAGTGCAAACCCTAGCGAACAAGTGCTGAGGCTCCAGCTTATATAGTACTCATGTATAGTACTAATATAGTGGAGTGGTTTTCTTTTTCTCTCCATAACAATCATTTTAAATTGTGTATGAAACAAAACTCTTTATTTAACGTACCAGTGAAGAAAACTCCTACGATCAACTAACGATCCACACGTCCTGGTCACACTTCTTGTCCTTCACGTGCGGTACACTACCCTTCGTTAATTGAACAACCACACACGCGCCAAATTATCAGAAAGGCGTGAGAGTGTGTACAAATAAAGAATTTTAATTTCAATTATCGGAATGTGTGAGAGTATGTACAGTTTGCCCTCTCTCAATAATTATGGTTTGTTGTGTTCGGCCTAAACTTGGTCAAACTTTACAAAGTTTAACTTCAGTCAAATCTAATATGCAGAGTAAATAAAAACGGAGGGGTACTACCTTCATCCGGGTTTTTAGTCCACACCATGTTTTTAATCAAAGTTTGACCACATATTTAGTTAAAAGCTGGACAAATAAAATTACAGGGTAGCTGAAGACATAGTTGTGAGAAGGCTTAGAAATCAATACAAAACATTTGGTTCATATCCAATTGTGTGATAAAATTGCACCAACGTAAATAACTGCTCCAAGATGAACTGGTGAAGGATATCGTCTTTGTGGTAACAAGCAAAGAGCACTGATGGAAGACAACCCGTTCTTCATTGAACATTGATCAGCTTCACCAGCCCATGCAACCATGAGACGCAACCATGAGCATCGATAGCTCATCGTGGTGTGATGCATCATCAATTTTTGTATCATGTTTGGGTCAGGCACCAATGAAGTTTGATAATCCTCACTGTGGTTTGTTTCTTCTCGGTAATCAAGCTCGAGAAAGGAAGAACTGAGCAACAGTGGCCATCCAATTTTGTGCAGTTCCACTAAAATTGAGGAAGACATGCCCGGGTATGGAAATACGCATCCCTGTTTGCAAAAATATAAAAAATGATATTTAAATAGTGTCATTGCTTTGTTTTAGCAGTGGAACAAGATTAACAGCGGCATCTTAATTGTCAATAAAAATTAATGAAACGTACACCAAAAAATAGAAGCATCATGATTATCTTGATGGGAACTAAAGCAGGATACCCGAAAAAAAACTAAAGCAGGATAGAAGCATTTATCGACGCCTCTACCTGGGCATTGCTTCATTTTACCAGTGATAGTTTTAGATTAGCAGAAGCAATAGGAGCATATGGACAATGACCGCACAACCACCATGTACTTTTTGTCAGAAAAAAATGTGTATACCTCCACCAATGCATAAATGATAAACCAGGACAACTTTTGGAGTGGACTTTCCTCTATAATAGTAAAAAATAGGTGATGTTGAACCAGCCGACGAACCCTAGCTACTGTACATGGGGAGCTGGGGAGTAGTGGTATAGAAGAAAACCTGATTGCAGAGTACAATGAAGCATGAAATCCAAAAGAAGTTATACCTCAGGTGGGCGAGATGTGGCTTAGGCTGGCGAACAAGGGCACAGAGGACCTTCGTCCGCGCCGGCGCCGGCTCAGAGAGGACGATGCGTATCGGCTTCCTCCATCGCCAACAGTGACAACGTCAACACTGGACCTCCTCACCTCCCGCACCGGACGGGATCCGGCCGAATCTGTGACCACCGGTGAGGAGAGAGATAGAGTGGACACTGTCATCTTGTTCAGACTAGCAAGAGGCCCATGCCTTGCACGGAACATCAAGATGCATTTATACGAGTTGTTTATCTTGTGGGAGACAAAGATGAACGAGGGAAGGCCTTATTTGCAAATGTGGAGAGGGGTGCGAGTATCTTTTTGCAAAATTGCCATAGTTTGCTTTCTATCCCTCAGATATAGATCGGACGGTCTATATTGCAGGATGGCAGGCACACCATCATCACCAACTCGGTTTTTTATAAGAGTAGTAGAGATATAGTAGAGAAGTAGAGATAGAGATATGGAGAGGGTGAGAGAGCGAGACGCGACAAACCCTATCAAACAAGAGGATATATATACAATGGAGTAAAAAAATCTCTCCATACCAATGGTTTTAAATAGAATAGCAGTGGTTTTAAATAGAACTCGATCAATAACACGCCCCCGCTTCTAGGTCGCAGTTTGTATCGCTCACGTGTGGTCCCCGACCCTTCATTATTAAGTGAACAAATTAAAGGGTCGAATTATTACGTACGTAAGCTGCCTCTTCGTGTACAAATGCGCTTCATCGTGTACTCGCGGGTATGTCGGAGGCAGAGTGAGTGCGTGTACATTTCTTCTTGTACGTAGTACTCCATTTATCTCACTTCATATTGTTTCCCACTATGATATTCCTATCCTAGGAACAAAATGAGGCGGTACTAAGTTTGTGTGTGTGTAGGGAGAACGAGACATTGATGTTGTGTACAAGTAGTCACGAGAGTCGTCACTATGTGTGTGAGCGCGCACACACACATAGACATGCATATCCATGTTTACGTAAAATTCTTACTTCCATCTTCATCTCCATCTCCAATCATATTTGTCCAACTGGCGCATTATTTACGTTATTAATTACGCAGCAATATTTACGTACGTCCAGCCTGACCGCCCTGGCCAACCCGAACCCTCTTCATCACCCACATGTGGTTCCCGCCCGAAACGGTCAGTGCCGCATTCATGCCCGGCCAGAGCGGACGCGACCTCTCACTGGCGCCGGCATTGATGCGGCGCGCCGGTCGAGGGAGCGCCGCCCACGCCGCTTCCCGATGCACGTGACTGCTCCGCGTTCAAATGTCACCACGGCCGGCCACAACATGCATGTAAAAAAGTTCTTGGGAGTCCGTGCTACAGCTAGCTGTCCTCCCCCTCCTCGTCTATCTCTTCCAGTAGTGAAAATAATACTTATAATATGGTATAAAACTAAGAAATTGAGATGAGCCCAATAAACCTGAAAGGAGGAAGTACATTTTACCACATGACCCACCAGGCCACCATACACTCTCACATACTACCTCCGTCCTGGTTTATTAGTCCCCTATGTAATTTATGCATGATACTAGTATATGATACTCCCCACTATGAGTAGCCTTATACGCATACAAAAATGGACCGGAGGGAGTACGAAGCTTTCTCAGATTTTGTTTCATGTATGTATCCTGACTCCAAGGTTGCCCCGTTACAACATTCCATCAAATACAAAGGAAAACTAACACGCATGCTGATGCATCTCAATGATTCACAGATCATAGCCAATATTTACTTCACAACTAAAGAAAAAAGTTGTGAGAGTGTGTACCAAAAAAACTACTGATGGGGTCTCTACGACTTAAACCCTAAACCCTAAACATGATTTAATTTCCTGGCTAGGTAGAACCTGTCGAAGGAAAGAAGCCTGGCACCCTCGGATCATACGATGCTTTTGTGTAGTTCCACTAAAATCGAGCTGAGCATCCCTGTTGGCAAAGATATTGAAGAAGTGTGATTAGAATAATAGTAGTGGCACTAGTTCATGAGACATAAACTCATCACAAATAGAAGCCAGTAGAAGTAGAGAAAGATCCACATGGAGATGGAGCTACATGGGGAGCTGCGGCAGTGGAGCAAGCCGGCTCCAAAAGGAAGTTGTACCTGGGATGTCGGGGTGTAGCTAGAAGGCCGGTGGGAGGCCGCATCAGCCCATACCGCGGGGACCCCCGGTCGGCACGCACCAACAGTGGGTTTTCTTCCTCGCCGCTGTCGACCGCGTCTACGCAGAACGTCGTCCGCTTCCCTCGGCGGCGGGATCAGGCCGGATCTGTGACCAGCGGTGTGGCTACCGTCGTTCTATGCTTGTGAAGAAAGCAACCCAAGCAAGCAGGCTTGTAGCTTAGGCTCCTGCTAGTGTATATATAGTGGAGCGGTTTGCTTTTTCTCTCCATATCAACCTTTTTATATTGCGTATGTGTCATTGAAGAGTGAAATGATGGTTGCTTCGTCCGACTAACTTACTGTGTGATTTCACTGCTCCTGAGTGGCCCCTGCACGTACTCCCCCTACGTGTATGACCGTTCCTGAGTCTCACATGTACTATCTCTATTTTCTAACATGACACGTAGACAGGATGCGCATAGAGGAATTTTGTTACTGCATGTTGTTACGTATCTACTCCCTCCTTCCGGTTCACTACTAGTACTCCCTCCGTCCTGGTTTATTGGTCCCCTTTGTACTCAATTCATGGGCTCGTTTTCCTCAAGAAATTGTCTTTACCAATGTATTAATATCGGGAATGCATGCGTGAACAACGAAAGATTAAACCTTGCATGCAATGTTTTGACAAAGTATTGACATATGAACATGTGAATGTGAGGGACTACAACCTCGTGCATGCATGCAACAGTCACACGTAGACATGCACGCAAATACGCGCGCGACGCCCTAATGCATGCATGTCTGAGCACACGAAGGAACACACACGTTCATGCTCAAGTGCTCAACCTACACTTGCATGCACACACATACTCAGCCAGGGTGAACTGGTGACCGTATAAACACCGGAAAATGTATATATTGCCCAGAATGAGCGTATTATGAAGTCCACTGACCATATTTTTACAAATATACAGTGACAACCAGTGTATTTATCTCGTTTCAAATTAAGCCATATTAACCGAAAAGGAGGCAGCATGGACTAGCATTACTTTGTTGTGTCCCGTCAACTTGCAGAACGAGGAGAAGTTTGCACGCGGTGGCTCGCAGGAAAAGGATAAACTTTTGACTAATGCAAGCTCTCCCTCGCTCAGGCGGTGGACGTGCAACAGTTAATTCGGTGTCAGATTGCCAGAAGCATACACTATACTAGTACCATCATTGTTCGACTTCCCGAAGAGGCGAAGAGCCAAGCGCAAAGTTTACTACAGTACTAGTACTTATTACTCCATATACATGTACTACTAGGAACCGCATGGTGGAGCGTCTGCACTGTTATGCCTCCTTTGGTTTGTAGGAATTTCATAGGATTTCTATAGGATAGGATTTGCGAAGGAAAATTTCCTTTGAAGCCCTTTGGTTTGTAGGAATGGATTCCTATTCCTGTGTAGGATAGGAATCAATCCTTCACATTTTGAAGGAAAAGACATTAGCTAAGACTCAATGGAAAAATTTCTATCCTATGCATAAAAAATGACATCTCCTTCTCTATAAGAATTGAGATGCATGTCATCTCACTTCCTATGATTTTCATATTCCTATAACATTCCTACACTATGAACCAAAGGAGGCCTTATTTTATTTTAATCTGTGATAAAGCAATCTTCAACACATTTGCTTCTCTTCGAGGGTTCTCGCATGTGATAATGGAAGTTGATTGCATGGAACACTCGCCACAATTCTCGCTTAATTCTGGCTCCTATCCTGTTAGAAACAGGAGCACTCAGTAATATTTTCTCTTTTTTTTATTCAGCATGTAAACAGGTCAGCAAACCTTGCTGCGCATCTTTGTGTGAACCGTGCTTGCTGCACTTTGAATGTGACCGAGAGCTGGCTTGATGAAACACCTCGCTTCCTTTTTTTTTGCGGGGTACCTCGCTTCCTAGTGACCAGTCTCTTGGCTGATTGTCCTAAGAATGCTTATATATGAATAAAGCTCTCTCATTTACCCACAAAAAAGATTAAGCCATATTAACCAGAAAGGAGGGAGTATGGACTAGCACTACTTTGGTGTGTCCCGTCAACTCGCATAACGAGGAGAAGCTTGCAGGACAAGGTGAAGCTTGCTTACGCCCTCTTCCTCTACCTCAAGCGCGGTGGCTCGCAGGACGAGGAGAAGCTTTTGACTAATACAACCTACCCTCGCCCAGGCGCTGGACGTGCAGCAGTTCATTCGGTGTCAGATTGCCAGAGGCATACATTGTAGTACCATCATTGTTCGACTCCCCGAAGAGGCGAAGAGCCAAGCGCAAGGTTTAGTAGTACTAGTATACAGGTAGTAGGAACCGCATGGTGGAGCGTTTGTACTCTTATTTTATTTTAATCTCTGATAAAGTACATATTTATTCGTGAGAAGTGCGGAAAACGGCAGCCCAATAGTACTATTAAAAAACATCGAACATGTAATGATGATATCGATCAACCATGCTCGAATATATCTTGGCCTCCGTGCGAGCCCGTCTGTGTGTTCTCGTTCCTCGTCTCTCTCAAGGAGCAGCGGGTTGGCCATTTTGCCGTCAATTGAGATCAGTTTGCTCACACTCCGGTCCCACATGTCAGTGATATGCCAAGAGGAAGCGCGTTGACCGACAGGCCATACACGGACTTGGTTTTGCACCTTCATACTACCCTCCGTCACAGTTTATAGAGCGCGCTTCAACAATCTCTGGGACCAAGGCGACTAGCGATCGGCCTGAAAAATAGCATTGGTAGTTATAGCACGGCGTCTATTACTAGAGGAAATAATCCGCTCATACTACCCTCCGTCACAGTTTGCAGTGCTTCCACCCCGGGTACACACATGCATGCACTTACTCCACTCCGCGTACACACCTACATCGAGAGAAAATTGTGGGCTTGATTGCGGTTACCACACCCTAATTAATTAAGCACTAAACCAAACGCGTATAAATCTCTCTGGTGGTGGAAATGCATGAGAATTGAAGCGCGTCCTGTAAACTATGACAGAGGGTAGTATGAGTGGATTCAAAGAAGAGTGTATTGATGGTTGCTTCTTCCGAGCAACTTACAGTGGGAAAGGTGGGGCTTATGATTTGACTGCTCATTACTGACTATTAGTGCGGCGCAACGACCGGGCTGAGTCTCCCATGCGGTTGTGCACTATAATTTGGTGCATGGCACATGGACCCGGATGCTGAATGGCTTCTAGCAATGCTATCAAGCTTCCAGCATTTGTTTACATAATTGAATATACAAATAATTTTCCACCGACATGAAATTGTACAATGCTCTGAAGCTTTCAGCTTTTGTTTCGTGTGTCTTGCCATCCGGAAGGTTGTCTCGTTACAACATCAAAATCAAAATACTAGAAAGGAAACTAACATCCATGCTCTTTCGGAAAAAATAAAAAACTAACTTCCTTGCTAATGCATCTCAATGATTAGCAGATCAGTGCTAATATTTACATCACAATCGAAGACAAAGTTGTGAGAAGGTGTTAAATTAAAATTGATCCATGCTTTCATTGGCAGCAATTTCTCCCCAGCTCTGTCTAAATCAACAAGGCATGTTGGGAAAAAAAGTAGCTGTCAGGAGCATGCAACATTCCGATCATTTTGTGCAGTTCCACTAAAATAGAGCTGAGCGTCCCTGTTCCAAAGATATTAAGTGTGATTACAATAATAGAGGACTGTTGATGAAACAATAAACACACAAATAGAAGCCAGTCACCTTTGCAGTCTCACTTAAGACTAACTAGTTGGAGAAGATTAAGCAAATAGTTGGAGAAGATTAGGCTCGGAGTTTGATGAGGAGGATAGAGCAAAACCAATCTCCCTTTGTGCAGTCGCGCTGAGATGTAGAGACATTGCCCATGTGACATTTTAGTAGAACTGCACAAAACACTCTTAAGAAAAAAGTGATTTGTGCAGTTCACCAAAAGGTCGCAATAGCAACGAGGTGAAATGGATAGCCCTGTTTGCAAAAAAGAGGTAGAAAGGAAACAATTACTGGCCAATAATAGTTGATGACACAAACGACGACAAAAAGGAAGCATATTCCTTGTCCTAAGGGAAGATAACAGCACGATTGTTTATCTAAAACGGTGTGAGGACGAGATTGCAATATGGGAAGTATGCCGGACGAGCTACGTTTTGGGCAAAGAACTAGGGAAGATCCACATGCAAGATTTTCCACATGCAGCGACGTGGGAAGATGGGAAGTGGAGCAAGGCCGGAGGGGAGGAAGCTGTACTTGGGGGTCGTCGGGATGTAACTAGGAGGGCGGCAGCGGGCGGGATCTACCCATACTGCGGCAGCGAGCAAGTTGCGAAGGCCCTACCGTGCCTGAGCTTGGTCAAAGAGAACGGCGAGTACCGCAGATCGGGACGTGCTGCCTCGACGATGTCGAACGAAGAAACGATGCACATCCTCCCTTTCTGCCGGCGGACGGGATGCGGCCGGATCAGTGACCAACGGTGTGAGAGAGAGAAGCCACCGCCGCCTTGTGTGAGATAGTGTGACGAGAGACAAACCCCGGCAGGCAGGCTCCATTGTATATAGAGGAGCGGATTTCTTTTTTCTCGATGACAATCGTTTTATATTCTGTACCTGCCATTGTGGAATATAACTTTATTTAATACTAATGCGTCAAGTCAAACTTTGTTCCGTGTACCCGTGGTACACGACCCTCCTTCAAGTAAACAACCGCTACACGCGTCAAATTATCACGTGGGCTACCTTTTCGTACAGAAATGAGCTCCACCGTGTACCCGCGCGGGTGTGGTCGGGAACGAGATGTGAGTACGTGCGTCATGCGTGCACCTCTTCTTTACGTGCATTTACGTGTAGGTACGTACATGGGTGTGTGTGTGAGAGAGATGGTTTCTGCGAAACAGAGGCAATGTGTCGATGTTATCTCAAACAAAAAAATGTAACATATGCAATGTGTGTGAAACAGAGGCCTGGATATATCATATATAGAGGGAGGGATCCACGAGAAGAGAGTGGAGGGATCATCGGCGTGAGATATTGATAGAATCGAATACAGGGATGAAGTGTGTGGGTGCGCAATCGATAAAGAGTGCCATCAAATTTGTGTTTGCCCATGTCAAAGATACAGGGCGGCTGGCCTACTGGAATGTGAGAGGGCAGAGGTGCAGTTTGTCTCAGTGGCATGGATACCTACATACAACGTTCGACTATCGGTGTGTGTGGCGGGGGAGGGGGGGAGGGGGCAGAGACCTAACTATAGAGAGGTAGATCGACTGGTATATGTGTGGAGAAGGAGAGAGACCTAGCTATGTATTGAGGGAGATCGATCGGCATCCATGCATATGTGTAGCAGAGGACTAAGGTTGGGAGAGAGACAAAGGTAGAGTGTCGGAGGGTTGGTGGTGGAGTTGCTTCTCACAAATGGTGGGAGAGGCCTGCTAGACAAACGGAGGGTACGAGTGCAATATCAACAAGAGAGGGGATGTCTGCCCGTCTATGCACGTGCGTGTGAGAGACGGATCTCGGGAGGTATGCAAGGATGATGAGGGGGGCGATATGGTTGTGGTAAGCAGACGTAACTACATAGGAAGATCAATCGTCGTGTGTCGGAGAAAGGGAGAGACATAACTAGTGAGGTACATCGATCGGTGTGTGGGGAAAAAGACTTATAGTCGACCTAGCTAAATGCAGGGAGATCGGTAGGTATACATGCATGCATGTGTTAGAAGCAAATAAAGGTCTGGAGAGACGGACAGGGGAGAGGGGTGCAGCTAGGAGGTGGTGCGAGAGGCCTACTATATCGAGGGGGGAGGAGTGTGCGAGTGTGAGATCGATGAAAAGAAGGGCGGGAGTGTGCACCTGCGTGGAACCGTATTGGACATAGGGGGCATGGATGGTGAGAAGAGAAGAGGGGAAGTGTGCGTTTGTGGTAGGCACACTTGGCTAGAGAGGTATATCGACCGGTGTGTGCTGGAAAGAAGGAGCCGGGGGGCCTACACAAACCGTGGGTGAACGACCTAAGGAGAAACAACGAATGTGCGTGATGGAGGGGACGCTGAGGGAGGGTGAGAGGGGGGGGCGGGCGTGTGCATGCACGAGAGAAATTTAGTGCTAGCTACAAAGAGAAGGATTGTGTGGGTGTAAAAGACGAACAGAGATCATTATTCATTATAAAAAAGTGGATTCGGATATTTGAAGAAGATATCATAGTGTTTTAAACCGACGCATGCATGAATATATATAATGGTGATACGCATGGTGTGGTTATGAACATGTTACACTACATATAACATATAGAACATTTATTTGAATTTGTGATAATGTGTGGCTTTTGCAGCTCAGGGCTAAATACTTGTCATAATGTAGGGGGCGGGGCACTATACTTTGTGTGATAAACACGGTGTACGTATGAAACATGGTTTAGATTATGAAGATCTAGTTAGTACATCAAATGTACTATTATTTGGAATCAACATCAATTGTATTCAAAATTTCAAATTCGAGTTCATATAGTACACATAGTTCATATCTATCTCTATAGTAATTATGTGGTGTGTTGTTAAGATAATACACGAATGATGGTTTAACTTGGCAACAATCATGATTGTAGATTCTTATTCAAATAGAGAAACGGATTCAAATTTAGTTCGAATTGCAGCGGTAGTATAGACATTTGGAATGCACTAAGATGTTGGTATGAGTAGGTTAGATGCATTATACATCCAGCGAAAAAATTTAATTGGACATAACATGGATTCATAGCTTTGAATAGCATTTGTACAGTAAAACGGGACAAGACTCTCTCTTTGTGTGGTGCGAATAGTTTTATTTTTTTCGTTTTTTCATTGAGGGAAGTGCGAATTGATTTGGTACGTACAATATTACACGTTAGGCTTGTCACTAAAATTCAACCTGCGCCTTGTTATCCCGAAAATTCAGATATCGTGCTCCCAAAACTCGCGCCTTCACAACCCGCGCCTTGCTATCCCGAAATTACAACGCGCGCGAAAAAAACTCCCTCCAGCTGCAAAATCCCGACACGCGAAATCCCCCTTCTAACCCTGAGCCGAAAGGGCCGCTAGTTCAAATCGGTGGGGGTACTTTTGTAACACACGCTACATTTTGGACAAGCGCGTCCCTAAGTCATGGTTCCCCCCTCCCATCACCTCCTTTTCGCCATTCGAAATCCCAGGCTGCCCTAACCTCTCTGCTCCAGCCGCGAAACCCCACCCTCCTCCGTTCGCCACCCCACCGCTGCCCAGCCAGAGCGTCTTCCCCGACGACGTCGTCCGCTGCAACAGCTCGACGTCCCTCATCCACCTCCCCGGATGAGGATCCGTCGTCGATCTTGTCGTCCCGCCGGTTCAGCCGCCCCGTCCTCCACCTCCAAGGAGCTGCTCCGACGATCGCCTCATCTATCGCGGCTGATCCATCCCCATAGCGCTGCCTTAACATGCTCCACCGGAACCCCAGCATCCTCACCGACTCCTCGGAAGAAGCCGAGGCCTACTCGGCACCACCAAAGAGGTTGTACACTCATCGCATCGCACCTTCTCCTTAACTCGACCTCCCGGCTTCGATGATGCTCGATCACGCACCCCCATGGCGCGGCTACCTCGAAGCCGGCGTCACGGGTGACATCTCCACGGCAGCTCTCCCCCAGTGCGAGGCCCCTTCGGCGGCGGCGGCCATACCAGCCAGATCTGCTGCTGCTGCTCCAGCTCTCGCTCGCTCGCTCGTGCTGCTACTGCTGCTCCGTCTCTCGCTCGCTCTCGCTGCTGCTGCTGCTCTGGCTCTCGCTCGCTCGCGCTGCTGGTGCTCCATCTCTCGCTCGGTCGCGCTGCTGCTCTGCTCTCCCCCTCGCTCGTGCTGCTGCTCTGCTCTTGCTCTCGCTCGCGCTGCTGATGCTGCTACACGGGCTGTTGTAGCTACACGAGTTGCTGCTCTGGCTCTAGTTTGCGCTGCTCCTCCAGGCGCTGCTACTTCGGCTGCTATCTGCTACTGTGTTCCCCGTCGATCGCCTGCTGATTTAGATCACTGTTTCTCTACTACTAGTGCTCGAGCTGCCTAAACTACATGTGAAGTGCCTCTCTGCTACCAGTGCGTTCAGTTTCGACAGTTACATTCGGATTCCACAGTAAATTTCAGTTTCGACAGTTAAGTTCAGAGTCAACAGCTTTTACCTCATTTGTTGTAGTCAGGTGTTTTTTGGTGATGTAAATTTTACATCTATCACTTTTTGGTAATGTATTTTACATCATCTATTGGAGATACTATTAGAATCCCACTTGAGATTAACGATGTCTGTCTTGTACTGCTTCAGCCTCGATGTCTTACGGCTCGCCGGAGCTGCTCCAATGACGGAACCATCCATCACAACAGAGGAGTGCCTTGGACTCCGTCTACAGATTTCTCAGATCTTCCTCCACACTCCGACAGCCACCTCTGCCACAACTTCTTCAGCGACCAACCAATGATGTTGAGGTCGACACGGCTATGGCAAAGAGGTTGTACACTTGTCGCATCACTTATTACTCTACATTCATGTCGATCCATTAGGGCTATTTTGGTTCAAAGGAAAAAGTGAAGGAAAAACATAGCAATTGGAAATTTTCCTATGGCACTCTAGTATTCAATTATTCATGCATTTCGTTGAAAGGAATGGAGCAAAACATCCACCTGGACCTACTTTTCAAAATCCTATGCATGAAAACAAGACCAAGTGCATTAGTGGCAGAATAACATTCTAACTGTACACGCTTTCATATGGTTTCACTTTAATTTGGCCATGTGTTCTTTGCATTCCTCTGCTCTTCCAATTCCTGTGAACCAAACACCCAAGTTGACAGAAATCCTGTGTTTACAAATGCTCTGTTTCCCATGTGCATTCCTATCCTATTTCGGTGTTTTTCCTATCCCTGCGTTTTTAGAATCCTGCAAGCCAAAGGAGCCCTTACAGAATTACTTCAGTTATAGGTAGGTGTCGATGAAAACTTTGTGTGGTTTGTCCTGCTCCTGCCGCGACGTCATCCACCTCACCTGAGCTGCTCCATCGACAGAAGCATCCACCAAACCAGACATCACGACTGCTGACCGTCTTTCGCCGCCTCAGATCTCCTTCCCTGCCGCCGGCACCCACCGCAACTGCATCACCATCATCAACTCAGCAGATGAACCTGAGGAGTACACGGGTCCACAAGAGAGGTCGCACTCTTTTGTTTCTGCCTATGTTATGCATTGCTTAATATTACCTGCTACTTTATCGTCCTGTTCACCTCTTAGACTCAAAGTCAGGTCCAAATTAATGTTCAAACTTGAGTTTTAAAATTACTTGTGGGGCACATATCGAGGCAGCAATGAATAGTATCTTTGTCTATTATCTGGTTCACCTAGGGTATGCCTATGTTGTTCATCTTGGGTGGGAAACAAATAGTAAAGCAATCATCATCTGTCTTTTTATTAAATTAAAGCTATCATCAGCCTGCTATCATTATTTTTGGATCCATCCACTAGTTGTTACCATCACTCTAGATTTCTGCATGCTCTCCTTACATAATCTCACTATATTTTTTTCGTATGCATGTCAGATATTGTACACAGTCATGCTGAACATGTAGAGAAAAAGAGAAGAGTTTTGCGTGGCAATACAATGTCATGCAGACATCGCTCCATGGTGGGTTCAATGGCAAACCCTCCCCCCCCTCTCCAGATTGTAATCCAGAGGAAGATATCTGTTCTGAGGCGGATTCAGACGCGGCTGATCACTCCTATTTACCCCCCAAGGTGTTTGCTCTAACTTGGCATGATGATGTTGGTCATATCATGCATATGTTGCCTTGCAGTGCCTACTTTCGACATCATACATGTCATCTGCTTAGTTTAGACATGTTCTATAATGCCACCTATTTAGTTTCTATATCATATATGAGAATTATGCAGTCTCAGCTCTTTTAGCCAGCCATAATATATGTGAAATATGCAATGCCATCCTGTTTAACCAGGCATCATATATTTGAATGATATCTTGCCAATCCTTTTCTTCATTACATTTTCATTTGTCAACAATGTTTGTACATTAAACTACCCTTCCTATGAATCAGCCATTTGAGTGGGTGATGGAAAAATCTGGAGTGAAAACAAGGTCTTCAGAGCAGACAGTGCTACCTGTCGAAGCAGATCTCTTGCTGGGTCCCGATAGCTCCTCAGAGATGGATTCAGAGACAGATGACCAGTCCTATTCCCCCACCGAGGTGTATGCTCTAACTTGGCATGGTTATACTGCTCATATCATGCATATGGTGTCTTGCATTGCATAGTTTAGACATCATATACACAATATTCAACACCATGTTCTTAGTTCAGACATCATATATGCGAATGCCCTCTACTTAGTATATAAATCACATATGTGAATTAAATCATGCGATCCTGATTACTTATAGACAGCATGTATGTGAATTATGTCATGCGAACCTGTTAACTAAAGACATCATATAATTATCTCATGCCATCCTGTTTAGTTAGTCATCATATCTTTGAATTATGTCATGCTATGCTATCCAGTTTAGATAGACATCATATATGTGAAATTATGTCATGCTATCCTTTTTAGTTAAACAATATACATGTCAACTATTTCATGCCCTCTTTTTTCCACGCTATCTATTGCATCTGTCTCTCATACAAGGTCTGTACATTCAACTATGTTTCCTGTTTATCAGCCATTTGAATTGGAGCGGGTGATGGCAGTATCTAGCGGAGTAAAAACACGGTCTTCAAATAAAATAGTGCTACCTCTTGGTGGAGATAGCACCCCGGTTGTACATGCACGAGAAGCAGCCCTACCACACATAACCCAGACTCTTGCAGATTGCACCACTACTGCGATGGACAGAGAACCAGCTTCACCCAATCTAACCCCAACCCCAGCAGATAGTAACACAGTTCCTGTTGACACAACACCATCTCCACCACAAAGCTCCCAAACAAGAGCAGTTAGTAAGGCAGCTCCAGTGCCCAAAGTGCCAGTACTACCACGGCGAACCCCAACTCCACCAGTTAGTACACCTATTCCTGTGGAGGAAGCACAACCAGCCATTCGTAGTTTAGCATCTATCGCATTTGATGTTGTTCAATCCTATGTGCGTATCTTCCCATCATGGAAATATTATACTGAAGATGAAGGAAAATGCCAGTTGCAGGTGTTTGTCCAGGAGTTATGTGTAAGTAATGTTATTCATGTCAATTACTTTGCTTTGTCCCATACATTCTACCTCCATGATGGTTATAATACATCAAATTTTCCCATTTTTCTCTATAGAGAAGGACCGATTTGGAAACTCAGGATGAGGTAACCTGTGCTAATACCTCTGCTATCTTCAAGAATGCTTGGTGGCAGTATCGGAATTACCTGAAGAAAACGCACTGGCAAAGAAACTCATCAAATTCCCTTATGTTCTCCGGAGACACATTTACGGGACGATGACTGGGAACGCCTTGTTCTGTACTGGTCCCGAACCAAAAATGTGGTAAGGTCTATGAGCTCATTTTTTATTTTTAAGTACTATATGCCTGCGTCTTACTGTACTCTATTCGTGTAGAACAAGTGCTTAAACCTGAAGAACAATTGTTCTCATTTAAGATTCTGTTGCTCATACCGCTTTGCTCTTGTATCACTGTATTTACTCATACAAACTTATTTTTAAATTGAAGGATCCAATCGAAACTCCAATGGCATGACAGGTATGTTTAAGCATGTTTCTTTAAAGGTTTGCTCTTATAAATAGTTATGTTGATTTCAATTTCAATTGTGTATACAGTTGACTTCTCATATCATGCACATTACCAGCATCACAACAGAGCCAATAGTGTTGTTGTACATGTAGACCCATGGTACCCATCTAAAATCTTGTTGTGCCGTGTAGTTTCCCATGCTTTGTATTCTTTCAATGCTGCTTTGTCTTGAACTGATAAGATTTGAACCGTGTCTCTATTTTGATTTCGCAAGACAATGCAGTGACCATAGGACATAGATATATGTTTGTTTGATGCTTTTATTATGTACCACTTGGCAATAGAAGACTTGGTAGTTTAATCCTGTCCACCTTACTAATGGACTGGTTCACCGAAATGAGTTTCATATACTACATGCTAAACCTGTTATGTGTCTGCTTGTTTCTTCTTTTAGAATGCTGACAGAATATTGGGGAAGAGTGCCTTATTAAGCAATGGTAAAGAAAGTAATGCAGATAAGGTTCTGGATAGTGAGACATCCTTGTTGGTCTGCAACAAAGCTGATAAAACAGCTAAGGAAAACTATCTTGAAGACAGTGAGACAACCCCAAAGTCAGGTCTTGGTGTAGTGTTCGAGTTACTGGCCACTACCGCTGGCACAAGCTATTCAAACTCATTGTCTGAATCAGTTCGGTTTCTTGAGTCTCAACTACAAGCTGAAAGACATCGATCAGCTGTGCTGCAACAAGAAGCCGAAGGACTGCAGAAGTCCCTGGAGAATTCAGATGCATACTTTCTGGTGCAACAGCAAGCGTTGGAGGATTTTAGCGCCAAACAGGAGAAAGCTAATAAGCTTGCTAAGCTTATTGCCAGCATGGTGGATACCCAGGATAATGTTTCTTGAGCTCTTGTGAAGTTGTTTCAGTTATGGACTTGTTTTGCTGCCGCGTTTATTTGCACTGGTGGCCAATTTATACGGCCAGTGTATGTAATATGCTGCTTTGTTCCCTATATTTGCACTGGTGGCGAACTTTGATGCCCAGTGGATGTAATATGTGTAATAGCCGTAATAGCCTAGCGTTAGTTGCTTGCTTATTTATTTCCTTATTGTCTTGTTTATTAGTTGTTTCCTTGTATTCACTGCAGTTCTTTTTCTGCCTTTTTCTAGTGGCCACAATAACCTATTTTTATAACTAGGCCGCAATAACCATGGCAACACACGGACCATTGTAACCATGGTCCTGATACCTGTTGTAGTGACCATGGGCTTCCTATGGGCCGTAGGATCCATGGGCCTTCTACGGGCCGTATACTCGTTGGGCCAAACATGGGCCGTACTATTCATGGACCAATGACGGTCCACAAAATGGGCCGTAAATGGGCTAGACTAGAAATCGTGTGTTTATGGCCCGACCATAACAGGTCATTAATAGGCCGTATTTGATGACGGTATGAGAACAGCCTAACGGGTTAACGGGCCACAAATGGGCCGACTGTAACCACGGGCTGAATTTGGCCCACAAGCGGAACAGGCCAGTAACGGACCATAAGTAACCAAATTCTGGAAATGAGCCCAAGAATAAATGGGCCCTTAGAAGGCCGAAAGTTAACACGGGCTGGAAACGGCCGACGGAATAATGGGCCGTTAATGGGTATAATGCGATACATTGTTCATTATGGGCCAGTTTCACCTCGGGCCTTTAATGGGCCCAGTGTTACAAAGAGCCTCGTATGGGCCGAATGACGTCATGGGCCATACATGGGCCGGAAGTTACAACGGGCTGGAATCATATTGGATGGCCCAGATGACGCTACTGGGCCTAATTCGGATAGGCCGTAACGGGCCGTGAGTTAGCGGGCTGTAAATGGGCTATATGCGAACATGCCGTTAACAGGCTTTCCGTGGGCCGGCCTGCTACCTTTTGACCAAGTCAAACGGGCTGGTCATTTCACCGGAATGGGCCTCGGGCCGTGCCACTTGTCGACGTATCATAGGCGCCTCCGGTCCAATGAGTGGATGACATCTGTCCCAACGGTGAGCCGACACGTGGTTCCTCCGGCCATTGAGAATTTTACACATGGAAAATCCCCATTGGTCCGGGCTGTTAACGAGTTATCGGATTCAAACCGGAACTCGATAGCTTAACGGCAACCCATTATGGTGGATGCCACGTGTCAGTTACCCTTGACGAAAGCACTTCCATGACGCGTCATTTATCGTCATGGAAGTGGACACTTCCGTGATGATAATTTTGGTATTGTCATGGAACACTTCTACGACAGCACAGGTATGACTATCTTGATTCTGTCATAAAATCATCATGGATGTACATGCATGACAGAAAACGTGACCTACTGTCACAAACACATATCATCACGGAAGTGTATTTTTTTTGTAGTGAAGGAAGACAATCAGTAATAAATCATGCTTCAACTTCTTAGCATAGCGAGAGACTATATGTGCATGCTTTGGGAATCACAAACCTTAACACTAATATTCTTACTAACCATAATCATTCACTAGTACCTCCCACATATTATCATCTCTATATCACAAAACTATTGCAAGTAATCAAACATATCATATTCAGTGATCCACAAGTTTTATGTAGGATTTCATGACTAACCATGTGAATGATCAATTCCTGTTGACTCTCTAAATAGATATAAGTGAAGCATGAGAGTTTAATTCTTTCTACAAAAGCACATGCTCTAATAAATATAAGTGAAGCAAAATAGCATTCTACAAATAACGGTTTTCTATGTGAAGAGAAATAGGCAATCCAAAATTCAAATGATATAAGTGAAGTACATGAAGCATTCTATAAAGCCATACCCAAAAGATATAAGTGAAGTGCAAAGAGCATTCTATAAATCAACCAAGGACTATCTCATACAGCATGGTGCATTATTAAAAGAAAAATAAAAAGCACACGACGCTCCAACATTTACGCATATCACGTGAACAAAACAAAAACCGAAACATATTGATACTTGTTGAAGAAAGATGGGATGCCTTCCAAGGCATAGCTCAGACGCTTGAGTCTCCTTGAATATTTACTTGGGGTGCCTTGGGCATCCCCAAGCTTGAACTATTGCCTCTCCTCCTTATCCTCATATAGAGACCTCCTCGATCTTCGAACACTTCATCCACACAAAACTTAACAAAACCTCCGTGAGATCCGTTAGTATAGTAAAACAAATCACTACTTTAAGTACTATTGCAAACCCATTCATATTTTATTTTTGCATTATCCCTACTATATTCTAACTCCTCCATGGCTTATACCACTGATACAATCCATAGTTCCATCAAAACGAGGAAAACAATGCATCTAAAGTTTGATGATACTTCTATAACTCCAAAAATAGGACAGCCTGTAGCAATCTAAAGTTTGATGATACTTCTGTAACTCCAAAAATTCTGAAAAATTAGGAAATAATAAAAAAAATTGCCTAGCAGTATTGTGTAAACATTTCAGAAATTTTTGACGTTCCAGTAAAAAAATGTAAATTCACGCACTACAGTCAAAGTTTCTGTTTTTGCACCGCACATACCAAACAAGCAATCTAATCTTCCTAAAGGCAAATCTTGGCACATTATTTTATAATACAATGGATTTGTACAAGGGGATAATTATTTTTGTTGAAAAGTTTATGTAATTCAAGATTCACAAAGTTTCCATGGGCATGAACAAAGTTCAAGGCATGCTCCCGCTTCCACGGTGCTTGTCTTTCTCACTTTCACTTTTCTTTTTGTAAAGTTTTAAGTTCCCCTCTATATTTTTTGTTTTTAAACTTTATAAAAGCACACAACAGAATAAATTGACTCTCTAAAACTTCCGGGTTGTCTCCCTGGCAGTGCTTTCTTTAAAGCCATTAAGCTAGGCATAAAGTGCTCAAGTAATCGATCCACCCGGATCCCAAGGTATATCAAAGCCAATTTTAATTAGCAATGATATATAAATTAGTAGTGAGCACAAAGCAATATATATCATGTAATGACGAAGTCTAACTCTCTTCCTATGCATCGGCATGTCATAAAAGAACAATTCATGCGCATCAAATAAAGGCCAATACATAGCATAAGTAGTTTCTTGTAATTTTATCTTATTGGAAACATAGAGAGGTGGAGATGTAGTTCCTCTCTCATAATAATTGCAAGTAGGAGCAGCAAGCACATGTATATTATATTCATCAAAATCATCATGTGTAGTAGTAAAAAGCAACCCATCAATATAATCATTAATAAGAGCAAACTTCTCCGATATAGTGTAGTTTGGAGAATTCAAAAAGATAATAGGACTATCATGTGCGGGTGCAATAGCAACAATTTCATTCTTAACATAAGGAACTATAGCAAGCTCATCTCCATAAGCATCATTCATATTGGCATCATGGCCACAAGCATAGCAAGCATCAATTTCATCAAAAAGGGATATTTCAAACGAATCAACAGGATCATAGCAATCATCGTAGCATTCATCCTTCGGTAAGCACGAAGGGAAATTAAACAATGTATGAGTTGAAGAGTTACTCTCATTAGAAGGTGGGCATGGGTGATCAATCCGCTCTTCCTCCTTTTGTTTTTCGCTCTCCTTATCATCTTTTTCATCTAATGAGCTCACAGTTTCAGCAATTTCTTCCTCCATAGTTTCCTGCAAAATATTACTCTTCTTGGACAGCGAAGACTTTCTCAATAAATACATCAATATCGGAATTGTATTTATAATTCTCATAGCAATATTTAAGTATAGCAAAATTTTCAGGTCTATAAACAGCATCATCATAATCTTCATAGTTTTCAAACAGAGATTCAATTTCATAAGCACCCTTAAAAGCAACAAATTCTTCTATTCGTTCCACATCATAGTAATCATATCTACCATTAGCATAAGAAGCCAAGGTTTCATTATCATTAAATTCACATGAAAAGGGAAGGTGTGGAGCCTTCATCCTAGAGCAGCAACTATTATCATATCTCAAGCATAAATTCCAAGCATACCATTGCAAATAATCAATTTGATCCCATAAGAGTTTCCCTTTTTGAGTCAAGCGATAATCCCTAAAGTATTCACGTTGATCCAACGTGTCTCCCATTATCAAGTTGAATGGGGTCTCCTTAGGATTATCAAAGTAGTGTTTAATATTTTCAACATAACGAGCATCGAGGGTTTTAGGAGGTTCCCCATCTCCATGAGTAGCAAGTTAAACTAATTTTTTTGGTATTTCATGTTCCATATCCATAATTAAATAAACATATAAAACAACTTAGAATAGAAAATAAAATCTACTTAGTGATAAAGCAAACAATCACACATGAGAATATTCACCCCATGCTATTGCTCCCCTGCAACGGCGCCAAAAAAAGTATTGATAACCCATAGGTATAGGGGATCATTTGTAGCCTTTTTCGATAAATAAGAGTGTCGAACCCAACGAGGAGTTAAAGGTAGAACAAATATTCCCTCAAGTTTTATCGGCCACCGATACAACTCTACGCACACTTAACGTTTGCTTTACCTAGAACAAGAATAAAACTAGAAGTACTTTGCGAGAATAAAACTATGAATAAATTGCAAGATAATAAAAGTTAGTTGTTTAGTAGAAAGGTTTTTGTCACACAATAAAGTTATTTGTCCCTAGGCAATTGATAACTAGAACGGCAATCATTATTGCAATTTTATATGAGGGAGAGACATGAGCTAACATACTTTCCGTACTTGGATCATATGCACTTGTGATTGGAACTCTAGCAAGCATCCGCAACTACCAAAGATCATTAAGGTAAAACCCAACCATAGCATTAAGTATCAAGTCCTCTTTATCCCATACGCAACAACCCACCTACTCGGGTATGTGTTTCAATCACTCACGCCACCCACCATAAGAGAATCATGAACGTATTGCAACACCCTACAGCGGGGATCCCTCATGTTTGCGCGACATGGAGGGCACCATAGGACATCACCAAAATAAAATATACAACTCAAACCAATCATGATCATCAATCAACTCGTAGGACAAAACAGATCTACTCAAACATCATAGGATAACCACATATCATTGGATAATAATATATAGTGTTGAGCAGCATGTTTAAGTAGAGAATTCCAGCGGGAATAGAGAGGTAACACCGCTGCATAGAGGGGGAGAAAGTTGGTGTTGACGGTAGCAAGATTGTTGATGTAGATCGTCATCACGATCCTTGCCCCGGCGGCACTCAGGTGCCACCGGGAGAGAGGGGGAGAGAGCCCCCTCCTTTTTATTCTTCCTTGGCCTCCCCCCTAGATGGGAGGAGAGTTCCCCCTCTGGTCCATGACCTCCGTGGCGGCGGAGGGGCGAG
Organism: Thinopyrum elongatum; assembly: GCA_011799875.1. Taxonomy (NCBI): domain Eukaryota; kingdom Viridiplantae; phylum Streptophyta; class Magnoliopsida; order Poales; family Poaceae; genus Thinopyrum; species Thinopyrum elongatum. The sequence continues at coordinate 406,657,193 of CM022301.1, forward strand.
AGTCCCTCCGAGATTGGATCTCTCTCTCTCTCTCTCTGTTCTCTTCTGTTTCGCGTTCCCGTTTTTCAGCCCTTCACTGTTTCTTAAATATCAGGAGATCCGTAACTCTGATTGAGCTAAAATTTTAACACGATTTTTTTTATGGATATAAGCTTCCTTACGGCCGAAGAAGATCCCCAACCAGCTTACGATGTGCACACTAGGCACCACCGTGCACCAGGGGGGCAGGTCACGCCCTGATGGGTAGTGGAGGTCGTGGGCCTCCGTTTGCGTTGATTCCACCTCCCAAAAATCACATATATTCCAAAATAATTCTTCGTAAATTTTTATCGCGTTTGGACTTTGTTTGATATGGATATTCTACAAAACAAAAAACCTACAATAAATAGGAACTAGCACTAGGCACTGGATCAATATGTTAGTCCCAAAAACTAATATAAAATGTTGCCAAAAGTATATAAAAGTTGTATAATATTGGCATGGAACAATAAAAAATTATAGATATGACGGAGACGTATCACCTAGTAGTACAGAAACTGCAAATCATGTACTCAGTTTTGGTGTTACTATGGCTAAACCCTTTCGATTGCAAGGTTTGTCTATATAACTCTAACTTCCTATTTACCTCCGTTCGAGTATCGTCAACTAGCCCCACATCATCCGCAAAGAGCATACACCATGGGATATCTCCTTGTATATCCCTTGTGACCTCATTAATCACCAAGGCAAAAAGATAAGGGCTCAAAGCTGACCCCTGATGCAATCTTATCTTAATCGAGAAGTCATCAGTGTCGACATCACTTGTTCGAACACTTGTCACAACATTATCGTACATGTCCTTGATGAGGGTAATGTACTTAGAGTTGTCCTATCCAAGGATTGATGGTCAAGAGGAACCCTAGACCTCCCTTTATAAAGACAGGAGAAGCCTGGGGTTTACATGTTGGATCCGATCCGAGGCACCGCCCTCCTCTAGTCTTGAGCGTCAAGAAGGTCGCATGTCCTTCCTAGGGTTAGCGCCAGGCCGTGGGCTCGTTGGGCCCCCTTATAGTTGATGAGGTCGGGCTCCTTAGCGTTAGCCACCCCCGGTACAGGACCCTGTCACCCTTACCTCCTTCATTTCTCCGTTGTCGCCCCCCGTCGCCACGGCCACTGGCGCCTTCAACATGTTCGATGAATTGTTGCAAAGGTATATTTTTTCCTCTTAGGTTTTCTATCTTTGTCTCAAATTCTTTTTGTTGAATGCAATTGTGAGATGATGCGTGCCTATGCTATAAAACTTTGACGCATGTAGTGTCGATGATGATACTTTCTTGCACTACACAAATGTCATATCAAGATTTGTAAGATTGAATCCTATAGGATTTTTCCTAAGGAATCATTTAAAATACATTTCATAGAAAATCTAACATCCACGCTAAATTTTTAGAAAAAAAAAACCTTTGTTTTTTCTGTGATGCAATCAAACAAACTTAAATTTAATAGAATTTGAGTGACATGACATTTCACTACTATATTTTTTCATTCCTACTAATCAAATGTTCTGTGAGAGCATCTACAACCAGAAGTACCAAAATCCGACCCCCATACGCCTGCGGACGCGTCTGGGAGCGTCCGCAGACAATGACCGAACATCTCACAAAAATCTCCCGCCGCAACCATGTACCTTAAACATGAAATATCTAAATCCATACTAGCTATGCAGATAAAAAGCCTACGTACTATGTACATATCTAAACTACTCAGCATTGGAAATGTTCACTATCTCCGTCACCGGATCTAGGTAGATGGGCACATGTGGCAGCTCTGCCGCGTGCGATAGCTCCAGCTTGTCATCGTCCGAACTAGAGGCGAAGAGCTCATCGATCTCTGCCCTCTGCTACCGGATGAAGCACCAGTTGGATTTCACATACGCCTCATCTTGGATAGATTCGAGGATGGCGGTATGCTCCGTCTGTTGGGAAACGTTGCAAGGAAAACAAAAAAAATTCTACGCACACACAAGATCTATCAACGACATGCATAGCAACGAGAGGGGAGAGTGTGTCTACGTACCCTCGCAGACCGTAAGCGGAAGCGTTTCACAACGCGGTTGATGTAGTCGAACTTTCTTCGCGATCCAACCGATCTAGTACCGAACGTACGGCACCTCCGCGTTCAGCACACGTTCAGCTCGGTGACGTCCTCCGCCTTCTTGATCCAGCAAGATGGCGAGGTAGTAGATGAGTTTCGTCAGCACGACGGCATGGTGACGGTGATGGTGAAGTGATCTCCGCAGGGCTTCGCCTAAGCACTACGAAAATATGACCAAGGGTGTAACCGGTGGAGGGGGGCGCCGCACACGGCTAACAATTGATCTGGTGTGTGCTAGGTGCCCCCCTCCCACATATATATAGGTGGGAGGGGGAGGGGAGGCAGCCTGGCGCACCACATAGGTGGCCGGCCAGCCCTAGGGCTCCTACCCTGGCCGCGCCCCCCTGCCATGTATTCTCAAGGGAGAAGGAAAGAGGGGGGAGAGGGAAGGAAGTGGGAATCCTAATCCATACTTTCCTTTCCATTCCCCCTTTCCTTCTTCTCCTTAGGCCGTCCTGCTATGGGAGGCGCACCAGCCCCTTGTGGCTGGTGCGTTTCCTCTCTTGGCCCATAAGGCCCATAACTTTTGCCGGGGGTGCCCGAAACCCCTTCCGGTGACCCGATAAGAACCCGGTACCCCCCGAAACACTTCCGGTGTCCGAATACTATCGTCCTATATATGAATCTTTACCTCTCAACCATTTAGAGACTCCTTGTCATGTCCGTGATCTCATCCGGGACTCCGAACAACATTCTGTCACCAAATCACATAACTCATATAATACTATATCGTCATCGAACGTTAAGCGTGCGGACCCTACGGGTTCAAGAACTATGTAGACATGACCGAGACATCTCTCCGGTCAATAACCAATAGCACAACCTGGATGCCCATATTGGCTCCTACATATTCTACGAAGATCTTTATCGGTCGAACCGTTATGACAACATACGCTATTCCCTTTGTCCATCAGTATGTTACTTGCCCGAGATTCGATCGTCGGTATCTTCATACCTAGTTCAATCTCGTTACCGGCAAGTCTCTTTACTCGTTCCGTAATACATCACCTTTGTAACTAACTCCTTAGTCATTTGCTTGCAAGCTTATGATGTGTATTACCGAGAGGGCCCAGAGATACCTCTCCGATACTCGGAGTGACAAATCCTAATCTTGATCTATGCCAACTCAACAAACACCTTCGGAGATACCTGTAGAGCATCTTTCTGATCACCCAGTTACGTTGTGACATTTGATAGCACACAAGGTATTCCTACGGTATTCAGGAGTTGTATAATCTCATAGTCGAAGGAATATGTATTTGACATGAAGAAAGCGATAGCAATAAACTGAACGATCATTATGCTAAGCTAATGGATGGGTCTTGTCCATCACATCATTCTCCTAATGATGTGATCCCGTTATCAAATGACAACACATGTCTATGGTTAGGAAACCTTATCCATCTTTGATCAACAAGCTAGTCTAGTAGAGGCTTACTAGGGACACGGTAATTGTTTATGTATTCACACATGTATTTAAGTTTCCGATCTAGCATGAATAATAAACCTTTATCATGAATAAGGAAATATAAAATAATAACTTTATTATAGCCTTTAGGGCATATTTCCTTCAGTCTCCCACTTGCACTAGAGTCAATAATCTAGATTACATTGTAATGAATCTAACACCCATGGGGTCTTGGTGCTGATCATGTTTTGCTCGCGGAAGAGGCTTAGTCAGCGGGTCTGCCACATTCAGATCCGTATGTACTTTGAAAATTTCTATGTCTCCATCCTTGACCTTTTCACGAATGGAGTTGAAGCGTCTCTTGATGTGTTTGGTTCTCTTGTGAAACCTAGATTCCTTCGCCAAGGCAATTGCTCCAGTGTTGTCACAAAAGATTTTCATTGGACCCGATGCACTAGGTAATACACCCAGATCGGATATGAACTCCTTCATCCAGACTCCTTCATGTGCTGCTTCCGAAGCAGCTATGTACTCTGCTTCACACGTAGATCCCGCCACGACGCTTTGCTTGGAACTGCACCAACTGACAGCTCCACCATTCAATATAAATACGTATCCGGTTTGTGACTTAGAGTCATCTGGATCAGTGTCGAAGCTAGCATCGACGTAACCATTTACGACGAGCTCTTCATCACCTCCATAAACGAGAAACATATCCTTGGTCCTTTTCAGGTACTTCAGGATGTTCTTGACCGCTGTCCAGTGATCCACTCCTAGATTACTTTGGTACCTCCCTGCCAAACTTATGGCAAGGCACACATCAGGTCTGGTACACAGCATATCATACATGATAGAACTGTAGGGTAACGCAGCAGAAAACAAAAAAATTTCCGACCTACGCACCAGCCCAGGACCACTATGGAGACTGCATACAAGGTTTGATCATTTCGTTACCGACTCGTAGCGCAGCGGAAGTAGAGTCGATGACGATCGGCGGTGCAGATCCCCGCAGCTAGGATTTACAACCTCCCAACCGCGAGGATGTATACCCTCGTCTTCCCTTCGGACAGCCCTCCGGGAGGCGGTCGAACAGTCCCCCGAACGGTGTCGCGGACAGCCCTTCGGGAGGACCTTCGAAACTCGAACGGTCACTCGGACAGCCCTTCGGGAGGACTCACAGAACTTGGACCGTCACTTGGACAGCCCTTCGGGAGGCACTCATGAACAGCCCCTCGGGCACTAAGATCGAAACTACGACCTCTCTACAGAGTTGCACACATACGGTGTCACCTATCCGGCAGGGCTTCGCCGTCCAGAACTAGTTCCTGCCGGAACCCAGACAGCCTTTCGGCTCTACGAAACTCTTTTCGTGGGAGGGAGAGAGAAGCCAGATAACATCTTGGCATGTGTATGAGAGCAAGGGATGAGTGTGGAGGGCTGCCCCTCCACCTCTATTTATAGGAAAGCCAAGGGGTAGGGTAGTTATCCAATAAAACCCAAAGGCATATGAGGGAAGTCCTTCCACAAGGACCTAAAGGAGAAACCAAGGAACAAGAGGGGCTCCAAGGTGGAGCCCCTAGTGTGGCCGGCCACTCCTCCATGAGGGCCCCCCCAAAGGGGGTTCTCATCCATCCACATCACCTTCTAGAAGCCTTTAGCAAAAGCCCTAAAAGGTGGCTTCCAAAAATTATCCAAAAAGCACTTTCACTATTCACGACGACATTTTTCAGCGTCCGTTCGAACTGAAAATATTTATGTGGGCTTAGAACAATTCCAGTACCCACTAAAATAATTTTCAACGCGTTCTGGAACAATTCCAGATTAGTGATTTTCATCTGCGAAAAGCATCTGAAGCGGTTCCGGCAGCTCCGAAACATTTCCGGTTTTTCTTCCAGAAAATTTCCAGAAGTTTCCAGAATGATTCTGGCACCCTCCAAGAATTATCAGGCATGTGCCGAAACCAATTTGACTTAATGGTATCCTCTGAAACAACTTTTCAGTTTCACCGGAACTCATCCGGTGACCTCTCTCTGCGGAACTTTTCCGCTGTCCGAAACTTTTTCGGTGATTTTCTCTCAGACTCCCTGTCTAGTATTCAGCAGATAGATGACCCTTAAGCGTGTGACCCTATAGGTTCGGTGAAGTATAGACATGACACGGAACCCCTTCCGATCAATGATCAACATCGGAGCCGTGGACACCCATATTGACCCCTATACCCACACGAATGAATATTCGAGTGAACCTCCAGTTGCCGTGTGCTATTCCTGTTGCTTCGCGATATGTTACAAATACCTGAGGTGAGACATGTTGGCATTCCCGTGGATCAACAACTTGTCCACTATGCTAGTTACCTCGTTACCGGTATTGTTCTCTTTTCTCATTACCGTGTTCCGGCATCCCCGTGATCAAATCACAAAGTGTCTGGCCAGACGATGATGGATACCGTAACACCGAGAGGGCCCAGAGATATCTCTCCATCGTCGGAGGAGCAAATCCCAATCTTGAGCTATCAAGTTACTTGACATACTTTCCCATGAACCCGTAAGCCGCCGTAATAGCCATCCAGTTACGGATGACGTTTAACAAACCCCAAAGTTCATGAATCAAGCACGAAGAAACTCGATACTCTCATGGTCTGAGGAATCATGCAAACATTAACCATCTCTGTGTTATTAACCATTAACTTGTGACGAATGAATCTCATAGCATAACATCAATCGGGTCGATTCAACACAAATGTTCTTCTAACATTGTGCCCTCAAAGCTGCTGGCATAGACATGCCCATGATTGGGAAAACATAATCATCATGCAACACTTGAGCTAGTCTTAGAGGCATGACTAGGAATACTTTTTACCATTTATTATTCCACACGTGCACATGGGTTTTCCCCAGAGCCTTTATGGATATACGGGCTCGGGAACCACAGCAGTTATAGCATGGAACATAAACATAATTATGAGCAAGGAGATAAATAATAACATTTATTATTGCCTCTAGGGCATATCTCCTACAGACTCCCACTTGCACTAGAGTCAATAATCTAGTTAATGTTAATGCACTTTACACCTATGGCACATTGGTGTAAAATATGCTTCGCATGTGGTATACCCTGATGTCCAACGGATCTGACGACTCCAGATCCGTGTGTATCTTTGCATATCCTCGCGTTTTCACGCTTTCACAAAATTCATATTTTGTGTACACCTTGCTTTGTATATGTGTGAATCATTGGTCGAAACCTGATTCCTCAGACTGAGCTATGGAGCAACTATCTGCAATAGTGTCCCATTGACCAAGCCTTCTTGGAACCATACTAAGTTCATGAATGAACTATATGATTCAACAACTTCTTTGTCGCTTCTAAAGCGTCAACATACTTAGCCTTTGTTATAGAATTTGCCTCAGTATCTTGTTTGGAACAATTTCCAACTACCGTGCCACCATATTGTGTATTGCACAAAACCCTTAACTTTAATCGAAAATCGCTTGGAGCATGGATAAAGACTGTATCGATGTAACCTTTTACAACGAACTCTTCATGATCTCCGCTTGCGAGAAAACATGTCATCAGTGCTACTATAGTACTCAATGACCCTTTTCCACTGTTGTCCCATGATCAGTACTTTTGATCACTTTGGTATCTATACTCGCAACAACTTTGGAGTATTGGACATATCTGGTTGTTTTTACATACCATGGAATACATGATTAATCCAAACATGAAGGTGTGTGGAATCTCCATCATGTATTTTGCTCATCAGTGTTTTTGGGACACCGAGTCTTGCAAAAACTCTTTCCATGTGACTTCGGCAAGAATCACTCCTTGACGTTTTTAATGCTAAAAGGTTTTAGCATCTTGTCAATATGTATCTTTGCTCAGCCCCATTAGGTAAATCTATCTCCATAGATCATCATGCCTAATATAAAGGCTATTTTGCCCAAGCACTTCATCGAAAAACTATTTTCAAATGAAGTCCTAATTCGTGTCAAGAAATTTATTTCCAATTAACAATGTGTCAAGCACACAACATTTTTAGAAATTTTATTATGCTCCCACTTACTTTCTTGAATCATAAGCATCTTCGTTACCCATTGATGAAGTCAAACCCCTTTGACCATTTCATCAAAACACGAAGATTCCAACTCCATTTTGCTCTCTTCTGTCCATTGCTGGAACTCTGAAGTTTGCATACTTACTAGCATCCTCTGGAATGACAAAATACCTTGGACTGTAACACATGCAAGTCCTTGGTTTTATTTCCATCAGATGGAAATCCTTTTGTCATCCTTTGTTTCATATCTCATGATTGAAATATGTATTAATTGCTAGTTCAACCCGAACCGACTCTAAGTCTTTCGAAAGGTGTATCAAGGTTTTAATCTTGAAACATTTATATGGAGACTATCTCGGATTGTATTGGCATTTAGCCAATTCCGGAGTCAGGGCCCATCAACGCTTCCTTGTGTATCGTAGGTATACTGTTGTCTAACAACAATATCTCGTTTGCGCACCTGAGAGGTTTGCACGAGCCTTGCCTATGTGGTTCAGCTGCAAGTTCGACCGAAGTCCATACATTTTATTGTAGAGACTTCCGTATCAGTCATAGTAGGAAACTCTGGAATTACTTCCAAGGTCTCTTTCCTTTGACCTGATGACGGAGATACTGGTTATCTCGTCGAGTTGCATTATTCTCCCACTCACCTTTTTAAAAGAACCATTTTCTTCAAAAAGCATACCGTTCTTTGTGGCAAACCTATTTGCCTCGGTATAGTGAGGGAGGAATACCCAATGACTTGGGATAACCTACAAAGTAGCACTTGTCTGATTTGGAATAGGTTTGTAACCTTTTACACAAGCCCCATATTCCAAATGTTTAAGAAAAGATATAACATGGTTGGGCGTACCATACCATGGTGTCATTTCAACAGACCCGATGGAGCTCTTTTCAGTGTAAAAGCCGTAGTCTCTAAAGCATCACTCTTTAAAAGGGATAATGGCAAATTTATTTATGTCATCTTTGATCTTACCATGTCATAAATGGTTCGATTACATTTTCACGGACTTTCCACTTGCAGTGGTGTTCCGGGAGGTGCAAGTTATGAAACTACTTTCACAACTCATCAGACATTCGCTAAACTTGTAACTCAAATATTCCTTTCTGCAATCGAATTGTAGAAACATAATTTTCTTGTTACAATAACTTCTACTTCATTTTTGAAAACCTTTCGAATGAATTCAAAAGATCCAGACTTACGTCTCATCAAGTAAATATCCACATATCTACTTGAGTCATTTCTGAAGATAGATAAATCCACTACTAACAACATTTATCGGACTACACACATCAAATGTATGATCACCAATAAGTTTGTTGTCCGTTCCTTATGGCCTGTGAACGGTATTTCAGTCACTTCACTTTTCGGAGGAAAGTTGCAAGTGTCAGATGATTCAAAATCAAAGGACTTCAAAAATCCATCATAATGGAATTTTCCATGCGGGTTTCTCCAATGTGACCGAATGCAGTGCCACACTTGTGTGGTATTCTTTTCGTCTTATGACATTTAGCGTCAGTGTTATGGATGTATCATATTACCATCAATATTCATAACATACGTCCCATCTTGGATGGAAGCATGGCCCTTCATGTTATTCATAATACTGAACAACAATTGTTGTTTTTATGAACAACTCTTTTGCAACAAACATTATGCAATGGGCTAGAGTGTATGAAACTCTAAAATGAATTATGAAAGTAAATCCAGAGGTAATATATTATTATCATTATTCATAACATACATCTCATTCTCAATGAAAGTATGGCCCTTATGTTATTCATAACATCGAACATAAAAAGTTCTCTTATGAACAACCTTCTTGCAAGATACCTTATGCAATGGGCTAGAGTTTGTGAAACTCTAAATGAATTATGAAAATAAATACAGACGGTAATACACCGATGGAAGGTATAGTAACATTTACTATGTTCCCTGTGTATACCAAAACCTCATTCCTGGCTAGTCTTTCAGGCCATAGTAGTTTTTACATCGAGTTGCAATAGAAAGCAATCGAGCGGGTATCTTTGTGATTAACTCACAATACCAAGAATCAGTGATTAACAATTTAATCATAATTCCCAAGAACTATATCTTTGACCAGCCTTCTATACATCAAAAACTTGTATGACATTCATACATGAGCTGGATATTCCAGTCTTCTTTCTTTCTGCCTTTATACTTCTAACAGTTTAACTTTTAGTATTTCTCCTACTCTTAGAAGAAGCACCCAACTTAAGAGTGGCGTTAGCCCTGGACTTCCTAGGCATGTAAGTCACACTAACACCCTTTGGACACTTCCTTTCTCTTTAAGTTGTTGTTTTATTCACCTTTCATCATATGACAGGCATTCTCCTGGATCCCTCTTTTATCAGTCTAATGCATAGTAAACTCCTTTACTAATAGTTTGCAAACAAACATTGCTTTGGATATCTCATATCTTTTAGCCTTTGTCTGTCTCTAAAAATGATTTTCAGATTCCATGAATATCACATAACTATCCAAACTTTCGAAGTTCGGGTCTCATGGAAGCAAATGTATTGCACTTGACTGAAAACGGAATTCTAGCTTTTGGATCGTAGGACGAGAGTCACATGATCCATAGCATAAGCGAGAGAATACCGAAAGTATGCGATAGGACAAAGTCCTTCTCGGCACTCTTGAGGACAATCCTCACATTACGTTACCAACCGTAAAGTTTTAACCAGATATTTAACAGCTATTCAATTTTAATAGGGAAGGTGGAAATGCGAGCCATTATTCTACAACTATTATGCAAATCACACTTAGACAGTGTTCAAAATTAATTGCACTAAGAATTAAAAGAATTAATTCTACAGTGCGCTCCCACTCAAATCAATATCTCTCATAATTGATTGTGAGTGATTCAAGATCCGCATTTCAATTCAACGCCATTGATGGTAGCATCACTGATGACGAAAATCTCAATCGGTAGGCAAACTTGCCAATCACATCTCTATGTGACTCTTGTTCATCTTTCGATGCGTGTGTTCCGAGCTCATGACTTTCATGCCTGAACGTCAAGACAACCAAGTGATCTCGCTGCGAGGTCTCAACTCACCCGCCTCACACATCCCTAATCGTTCGTACCCATGTTAGCATGTGATACCCCGAAAAGTTAGGTGCCGTGACGGTGCTACACTTGGGAGAACACTAACTACTTGATATTTTTGTGAGAGATCACCTTAATAAAAGCGACTACCGCGCAATCAAGAAGGGTGCATCATAAGGGATAAACATCTCAGGAAATTCATAATAGCATGATATGGTATAGCCCTTTCTGACGGAGAAGTCTTGTATTTCTTCGTCTTCGGCATTCGCGTCGGTGTTCACCTTTGCGAAGCTTGCCACCACTTTGTCGATGCACCAGATAATATTGCTATCTCTATAGCTAATAAAATAATGCATTACACAAGGTTGACACGCAGGTCATTTAAAGTGCAATCATATGGCTCCATCCATCATGCCAAATCATGACACGCAGGTCATGTTAATCAATTTACATCATATAGACATCTCATACATAATCAAATTATTATGAGCATTGCTATACCACATCATATGCACATGCAAACCCTCCTGCAAAACCAAGTTAGACGCCTCTAATTGGTTCATGCAAAAACTTGTTTTACGTGGCTTCTAAGGTTTCGAAACAAACCGAAGCTACCAACGTCCATCATCAAGTATGATAATTCAAGTCGCTAGATTAACTTTCCAGGGTGTATGAAAACCGAGATAATAAAATCTCGAGCCCCATACTAAACTTCATCATACGCATGACCCCCGTGCAGATCATATCTGCATTGCCCTTTTGTCTGCGAAATTTCATCTTTCCTTTTAACTACGGTGGAATTCAATGAACTGTTAGCACTTCGTTGATCAATCAGGATCGCGGATTGCCAGAACTTTGAAACTCCACCATACTGTTATCAAGATCAGAAATATGCAAATTCCAGGGAAGCAACAAGAACATCGGGTAACAGATTTCATCTGCTACCCGCACAAATAATTTTCAGTAATAGAACTCATCTACTACCTAATTATTTTGTGCAACACCCATACATCTCCATGTATTCTAGATCGCAACCTGCATCTACGCATAGCACGGCTCATGATGCCACTGTAGGGTAACGCAGCAGAAAACAAAAAAATTTCCGACCTACGCACCAGCCCAGGACCACTATGGAGACTGCATACAAGGTTTGATCATTTCGTTACCGACTCGTAGCGCAGCGGAAGTAGAGTCGATGACGATCGGCGGTGCAGATCCCCGCAGCTAGGATTTACAACCTCCCAACCGCGAGGATGTATACCCTCGTCTTCCCTTCGGACAGCCCTCCGGGAGGCGGTCAACAGTCCCCCGAACGGTGTCGCGGACAGCCCTTCGGGAGGACCTTCGAAACTCGAACGGTCACTCGGACAGCCCTTCGGGAGGACTCACAGAACTTGGACCGTCACTTGGACAGCCCTTCGGGAGGCACTCATGAACAGCCCCTCGGGCACTAAGATCGAAACTACGACCTCTCTACAGAGTTGCACACATACGGTGTCACCTATCCGGCAGGGCTTCGCCGTCCAGAACTAGTTCCTGCCGGAACCCAGACAGCCTTTCGGCTCTACGAAACTCTTTTCGTGGGAGGGAGAGAGAAGCCAGATAACATCTTGGCATGTGTATGAGAGCAAGGGATGAGTGTGGAGGGCTGCCCCTGCACCTCTATTTATAGGAAAGCCAAGGGGTAGGGTAGTTATCCAATAAAACCCAAAGGCATATGAGGGAAGTCCTTCCACAAGGACCTAAAGGAGAAACCAAGGAACAAGAGGGGCTCCAAGGTGGAGCCCCTAGTGTGGCCGGCCACTCCCCCATGAGGGCCCCCCCAAAGGGGGTTCTCATCCATCCACATCACCTTCTAGAAGCCTTTAGCAAAAGCCCTAAAAGGTGGCTTCCAAAAATTATCCAAAAAGCACTTTCACTATTCACGACGACATTTTTCAGCGTCCGTTCGAACTGAAAATATTTATGTGGGCTTAGAACAATTCCAGTACCCACTAAAATAATTTTCAACGCGTTCTGGAACAATTCCAGATTAGTGATTTTCATCTGCGAAAAGCATCTGAAGCGGTTCCGGCAGCTCCGAAACATTTCCGGTTTTTCTTCCAGAAAATTCCCAGAAGTTTCCAGAATGATTCTGGCACCCTCCAAGAATTATCAGGCATGTGCCGAAACCAATTTGACTTAATGGTATCCTCTGAAACAACTTTTCAGTTTCACCGGAACTCATCCGGTGACCTCTCTCTGCGGAACTTTTCCGCTGTCCGAAACTTTTCGTTGTCCGAAACTTTTTCGGTGATTTTCTCTCAGACTCCCTGTCTAGTATTCAGCAGATAGATGACCCTTAAGCGTGTGACCCTATAGGTTCGGTGAAGTATAGACATGACACGGAACCCCTTCCGATCAATGATCAACATCGGAGCCGTGGACACCCATATTGACCCCTATACCCACACGAATGAATATTCGAGTGAACCTCCAGTTGCCGTGTGCTATTCCTGTTGCTTCGCGATATGTTACAAATACCTGAGGTGAGACATGTTGGCATTCCCGTGGATCAACAACTTGTCCACTATGCTAGTTACCTCGTTACCGGTATTGTTCTCTTTTCTCGTTACCGTGTTCCGCATCCCCGTGATCAAATCACAAAGTGTCTGGCCAGACGATGATGGATACCGTAACACCGAGAGGGCCCAGAGATATCTCTCCATCGTCGGAGGAGCAAATCCCAATCTTGAGCTATCAAGTTACTTGACATACTTTCCCATGAACCCGTAAGCCGCCGTAATAGCCACCCATTTACGGATGACGTTTAACAAACCCCAAAGTTCATGAAGCAAGCATGAAGAAACTCGATACTCTCATGGTCTGAGGAATCATGCAAACGTTAACCATCTCTGTGTTATTAACCATTAACTTGTGACGAATGAATCTCATAGCATAACACCAATCGGGTCGATTCAACACAAATGTTCTTCTAACATTGTGCCCTCAAAGTTGATGGCATAGACATGCCCATGATTGGGAAAACATAATCATCATGCAACACTTGAGCTAGTCTTAGAGGCATGACTAGGAATACATTTTACCGTTTATTATTCCACACGTGCACACGGGTTTTCCCCAGAGCCTTTATGGATATACGGGCTCGGGAACCACAGCAGTTATAGCATGGAACATAAACCTAATTATGAACAGGGAGATAATCAATAACATTTATTATTGCCTCTAGGGCATATCTCCTACAAGAACCTATGGCTGAGGCATAGGGAATGACTTTCATTTTCTCTCTATCTTCTGCAGTGGTCGGGCTTTGAGTCTGACTCAACTTCACACCTTGTAACACAGGCAAGAACCCTTTCTTTGACTGATCCATTTTGAACTTCTTCAAAACTTTATCAAGGTATGTGCTTTGTGAAAGTCCTATTAAGCGTCTCGATCTATCTCTATAGATCTTGATGCCCAATATATAAGCAGCTTCACTGAGGTCTTTCATTGAAAAATTCTTATTCAAGTATCCTTTTATGCTATCCAGAAATTCTATATCATTTCCAATCAACAATATGTCATCCACATATAATATCAGAAATGCTACACAGCTCCACTCACTTTCTTGCAAATACAGGCTTCACCGTAAGTCTGTATAAAACCATATGCTTTGATCACCTCATCAAAGCTTATATTCCAACTCCGAGATGCTTGCACCAGTCCATAGATGGATCGCTGGAGCTTGCACACTTTGTTAGCACCTTTAGGATCGACGAAACCTTCTGGTTGCATCATATACAACTCTTCTTTAAGAAATCCATTAAGGAATGCAGTTTTGATGTCCATTTGCCAGATTTCATAATTATAAAATGCGGCAATTGCTAACATGATTCGGACAGACTTAAGCATCGCTACGGGTGAGAAAGTCTCATCGTAGTCAACTCCTTGAACTTGTCGAAAACCTTTCGCGACAAGTCGAGCTTTGTAGACAGTAATATTACCATCAGCGTCCGTCTTCCTCTTGAAGATCCATTTATTCTCAATGGTTTGCCGATCATCGGGCAAGTCCACCAAAGTCCACACTTTGTTCTCATACATGGATCCTATCTCAGATTTCATGGCCTCAAGCCATCTGTCGGAATCTGGGCTCATCATAGCTTCTTCATAGTTCGTAGGTTCGCCATGGTCTTATAACATGACTTCCAGGACAGGATTACCATACCACTCTGGTGCGGAACGGGTTCTGGTCGACCTACGAAGTTCTGTAGTAACTTGATCTGAATTTTCATGTACATCATCATTAGCTTCCTCTCTGGTTGGTGTAGGCATCACGGGAATGGTTTTCTGTGATATGCTACTTTCCAATTCGAGAGAAGGTACAATTACCTCATCAAGTTCTACTTTCGTCCCACTCACTTCTTTCGAGAGAAACTCTTTCTCTAGAAAGGACCCAAACTTAGCAACAAAGATCTTGCCTTCGGATCTGTGGTAGAAGGTGTACCCAATAGTTTCTTTAGGTTATCCTATGAAGATGCACTTCTCCGATTTAGGTTCGAGCTTATCAGGCTGAAGCCTTTTGACATAAGCGTCGCATCCCCAAACTTTAAGAAACGACAACTTAGGTTTCTTGCCAAACCATAGTTCATACGGTGTCATCTCAACGGATTTAGACAGTGCCCTATTTAACGTGAATGCAGCTGTCTCTAATGCATAACCCCAAAACGATAGTGGTAAATCGGTAAGAGATATCATAGAACACACCATATCTAATAAAGTACGGTTATGCAGTTCAGACACACCATTACGCTATGGTGTTCCAGGTGGTGTGAGTTGTGAAACAATTCCACATTGTTTTAAATGAAGGCCAAACTCGTAACTCAAATATTCGCCTCCGCGATCGGATCATAGAAACTTTATTTTCTTGTTACGATGTGTCTCAACTTCACTCTGAAATTCTTTGAACTTTTCAAATGTTTTAGACTTGTGTTTCATCAAGTAGATATACCCATATCTACTCAAATCATCAGTGAAGGTGAGAAAATAACGATACCCGCCGCGTGCTTCAATACTCATCGGACCGCATACATCGGTATGTATTATTTCCAATAAGTCATTGGCTTGCTCCATTGTTCTGGAGAACGTAGTTTTAGTCATCTTGCCCATGAGGCATGGTTCGCAAGTATCAAATGATTCATAATCAAGCGATTCCAAAAGTCCATCTGTATGGAGTTTCTTCATGCGCTTTACATCAATATGACCTAAACGGCAGTGCCACAAATATGTTGCACTATCATTATCAACTTTGCATCTTTTGGCATCAATATTATGAATATGTGTATCACCACAATCGAGATTCAACAAGAACAGACCATTCCTCAAGGGTGCATGACCATAAAAGATATTATTCATATAAATAGAACAACCATTATTCTCTGACTTAAATGAATAACTGTCTCGGAATAAACAAGATCCAGATATAATGTTCATGCTCAACGCTGGCACCAAATAACAATTATTCAGGTCTAAAACTAATCCCGAAGGTAGATGTAGAGGCAGCGTGCCGACGGCGATCACATCGACCTTGGAACCATTCCCGACGCGCATCGTCACCTCGTCCTTAGCCAATCTTCGTTTAATCCGTAGCTCCTATTTCGAGTTACAAATATGAGCAACCGAACCAGTATCAAATACCGAGCCGCTACTACGAGCATTAGTAAGGTACACATCAATAACATGTATATCACATATACCTTTGTTCACTTTGCCATCCTTCTTATCCGCCAAATACTTGGGGCAGTTCCGCTTCCAGTGACCAGTTCCTTTGCAGTAGAAGCGCTCAGTTTCAGGCTTGGGTCCAGCTTTGGGCTTCTTCCCGAGAGTGGCAACTTGTTTGCCATTCTTCTTGAAGTTCCCTTTCTTTCCCTTGCCCTTTTTCTTGAAACTAGTGGTCTTGTTAACCATCAACACTTGATGCTCCTTCTTGATTTCTACCTCAGCGGCCTTAAGCATTGCGAAGAGCTCAGGAATTGTTTTGTTCATCACTTGCATATTATAGTTTATCACGAAGCCTTTGTAGCTTGGTGGCAGTGATTGAAGAACTCTGTCAATGACACAATCAACTGGAAGATTAACTCCCAGCTGAGTCAAGTGATTATAATACCCAGACATTTTGAGTATATGTTCACTGACAGAACTGTTCTCCTCCATCTTGCAGCTATAGAACTTGTTGGAGACTTCATATCTCTCAACCAGGGCATTTGCTTGAAATATTAACTTCAACTCTTGGAACATCTCATATTCTCCATGACGTTCAAAACGTCTTTGAAGTCCCGGTTCTAAGCCGTAAAGTATGGCACACTGAACTATTGAGTAGTCATCAGATCGAGCTTGCCAGACGTTCAAAACATGTGCATCTGCTCCTACAGCAGGCCTTTCACCTAGCGATGCATCAAGGACATAATTCTTCTGTGCAGCAATGAGGATAATCCTCAAGTTACGGACCCAGTCCGTGTAGTTGCTACCATCATCTTTCAACTTAGCTTTCTCTAGGAACGCATTAAAATTCAGGGGAACGGTAGCATGGGCCATTGATCTACAACATAGATATGCAAATACTATCAGGACTAAGTTCATGATAAATAAAGTTCAATTAACTATATTACTTAAGAACTCCCACTTAAATAGACATCCCTCAAGTTATCTAAGTGATACATGATCCAAATCAACTAACCCATGTCCGATCATCACGTGAGATGGGGTAGTCATCAATGGTGAACATCTCTATGTTGATCATATCTACTATATGATTCATGTTCGATCTTTCGATCTCCAGTGTTCCGAGGCCATGTCTATACATGCTAGGCTCGTCAAGTTTAACCCAAGTATTCCGCACGTGCAAAATTGTCTTGCACCCGTTGTATGTGAACGTAGAGTCTATCACACCCGATCATCATGTGGTGTCTCAACACGACGAACTGTAGCAATGGTGCATACTTAGGGAGAACACTTTTACCTTGAAATTTAGTGAAGGGGTCATCTTATAATGCTACCGCCGTACTAAGCAAAATAAGATGCATAAAAGATAAACATCACATGCAATCAAAATATGTGACATGATATGGCCATCATCATCTCGTGCTTTTGATCTCCATCTCCAAAGCATCGTCATGATCTCCATCGTCACCGGCTCGACACCTTGATCTCCATCGTTGCGTCGTGGTCATCTCGCCAACTATTGCTTCTACAACTATCGCTAACGCATAGTGATAAAGTAAAGCAATTACATGGCGTATGCATTTCATACAATAAAGAGACAACCATAAGGCTCCTGCCGGTTGCCAGATATCTTACAAAACATGATCATCTCATGCAATAACGTATATCACATCATGTCTTGACCATATCACATCACAACATACCCTGCAAAAACAAGTTAGACGTCCTCTACTTTGTTGTTGCAAGTTTTACGTGGTAGCTACGGGTTTCCAACAAGAACCGTTCTTACCTACGGCAAAAACCACAATGGTGTTTCGTCAAGTTTGCTGTTTTAACCTTCTTCAAGGACCGGCCACAGTCAAATTCGATTCAACTAAAGTAGGAGAAACAGACACCCGCCAGCCACCTTTATGCAAAACTAGTTGCATGTCAGTCGGTGGAACCGATCTCATGTACGTGGACATGTAAGGTTGGTCTGGGCTGCTTCATCCCACAATGCTGCCGAATCAAAATAAGACATTGGTGGTAAGCAGTATGAACATCACCGCCCACAACTTCTTTGTGTTCTACTCGTGCATATCATCTACGCATAGACCTGGCTCGGATGCCACTGTTGGGAAATGTTGCAAGGAAAACAAAAAAAATTCTACGCACACGCAAGATCTATCGAGGAGATGCATAGCGACGAGAGGGGAGAGTGTGTCTACGTACCCTCGTAGACCATAAGCGGAAGCGTTTCACAACACGGTTGATGTAGTCGAACTTTCTTCGCGATCCAACCGATCTTGTACCGAACGTACGGCACCTCCGCGTTCAGCACACGTTCAGCTCGGTGACGTCCTCCGCCTGCTTGATCCAGCAAGACGGCGAGGTGGTAGATGATTTCCGTCAGCACGGCGGCGTGGTGACGGTGATGGTGAAGTGATCTCCGCAAGGCTTCGCCTAAGCACTACAAAAATATGACCGGGGGTGTAAACGGTGGGGGGGGGGGGGGGGGTGCTGCACACGGCTAACAATTGATCTGGTGTGTGCTAGGTGCCCCCCTCCCACATATATACATATGTGGGATGGGGAGGGGAGGCAACCTGGCGCACCACATAGGTGGCCGGCCAGCCCTAGGGCGCCTGCCCTGGCCGCGCCCCCTGCCATGTATTCTCAAGGGGGAAGGGAAGGAAGTGGGAATCCTAATCCACACTTTCCTTTCCCTTCCCCCTTTCCTTCTCCTCCTTAGGCCGGCCTGCTATGGGGGGGGGCGCACCAGCCCCTTGTGGCTGGTGCGTTTCCTCTCTTGGCCCATAAGGCCCATAACTTTTGCCGGGGGTGCCCAGAACCCCTTCCGATGACCCGATAAGTACCCGGTACCCCCCGAAACACTTCCGGTGTCCAAATACTATCGTCCTATATATTGATCTTTACCTCTCGACCATTTCGAGACTCCTCGTCATGTCCGTGATCTCATCCGGGACTCCAAACAACATTCAGTCACCAAATCACATAACTCATATAATACTATATCGTCATCGAACGTTAAGCGTGCGGACCCTACGGGTTCGAGAACTATGTAGACATGACCGAGACATCTCTCCGGTCAATAACCAATAGCGGAACCTGGATACCCATATTGGCTCCTACATATTCTACGAAGATCTTTATCGGTCGAACCGTTATGACAACATACGCAATTCCCTTTGTCCATCCGTATGTTACTTGCCCGAGATTCGATCGTCGATATCTTCATACCTAGTTCAATCTCGTTACCGACAAGTCTCTTTACTCGTTCCGTAATACATCACCTTTGTAACTAACTCCTTATTCATTTGCTTGCAAGCTTATGATGCGTATTACCGAGAGGACCTAGAGATACCTCTCCGATACTCGGAGTGACAAATCCTAATCTCGATCTATGCCAACTCAACAAACACCTTCGGAGATACCTGTAGAGCATATTTATGATCACCCAGTTATGTTGTGACGTTTGATAGCACACAAGGTATTCCTTCGGTATCCGGGAGTTGCATAATCTCATAGTCGAAGGAATATGTATTTGACATGAAGAAAGCGATAGCAATAAACTGAACGATCATTATGCTAAGCTAACGGATGGGTCTTGTCCATCACATCATTCTCCTAATGATGTGATCCCGTTATCAAATGACAACACATGTCTATGGTTAGGAAACCTTAACCATCTTTGATCAACAAGCTAGTGTAGTAGAGGCTTACTAGGGACACGGTATTTGTTTATGTATTCACACATGTATTTAAGTTTCCGATCTAGCATGAATAATAAACCTTTATCATGAATAAGGAAATATAAAATAATAACTTTATTATTGCCTCTAGGGCATATTTCCTTCACCGTCATCTCCGCTGCCTGGGGGACCTTGAACTCCGCTATGGCGTCCTCCATGCCGAAGCCCCCAGCCGCTTGCTCCTCCTCCGGCTCCACTGTGTCGTCCACTTCCGGATCCTCCTCCTCGTCGTCCATGGGTTGGGGGTCCTCCTTCGCTTTCGGCTGCCGCTGCAGCTCCTCTACCTCCTCCTCCTCCTCCATGGGCCTGGGGTCCTGCTCCGATTTGGCTCCTGCTACGGCTCCTCCGCCTCCTCCTCCTCCAGCGCGGGCTTGGGGTCTTGCTCCACTTTCGGTTGCTGTTGTGGATCCTCCTCCTCCTCCATGGGCTTGGGGTCCTCCTCCTCCTTGTCCTGCTCCATGGGCTTGGGGTCCTGCTCTACTCTCGGCTGCTGCTGCGGCTCCTCCGCCTCCTCCTCCATCTCTATGGGATTGGGGTCCTGCTTCGTTTTCGGCTGCTGCGGCTCGTCCGCCTCCTCCTCCTCCATGGGCTTGGGGTCCTGCTTTGCTCTGCTGCTGCTGCGGCTCCTCCTCCTCCTGCTCCTCCACCTCCATGGGATTGGGGTCCTGCTTCGTTTTTGGCTGCTGCGGCTCGTCCGCCTCCTCCTCCTTCATGGGCTTGGGGACCTGCTCCGCTTATGGCTGCTCCTGCGGCTCCTCTTCCTCCTCCATGGGTCTGGGTCCTGCTCCGCTTCTGGCTGCTGCTTCGGCTCCTCCGCCTCCTCCATGGGCCTGGGTCCTGCTCCGCTTCGGGCTGCTGTTGTGGCTCCTCCGTCTCCTCCTCCTCCTCCTTCTCCTCCATGGGCCTGGGGTCCTGCTCCGCTTTCGGTTCCTCCGCCTCCTTCTCCTCCTTCGTGGGCTTGGGGTCTTGCTCCGCTTCCGGCTGCTATTACGGCTTCTCCTCCTCCTCCTCCTCCTCCTCCTCCATGGGCTTGGGGTCCTCCTCCTCCATGGGCTTAGGGTCTTGCTATGCTCTTGGTTGCTGTTGCGGCTCCTCCGCTGATATCTGCTACTTCTTGAGCTTGCGTTGGTTTTTCCCTTGAAGAGGAAAGGGTGATGCAGCAAAGTAGAGATAAGTATTTCCATCAGTTTGAGAACCAAGGTATCAATCCAGTAGGAGACAACGCACAAATCACCTAGCACCTGCACAAACAATCAAACAACTTGCACCCAACGTGATAAAGGGGTTGTCAATCCCTTCACGGTTACTTGCAAAAGTGAGATCTAATAGAGATAGATGAAACTAAACCAAAGATAAAGTAAATATTTTTGGTTTATAGATCAGAAAGTAAAAGATTGCCAAATAGTAGATCAGAAACTTATATGATGGAAAATAGACCCGGGGGACATAGGTTTCACTAGAGGCTTCTCTCAAGATAGCAAATAATACGGTGGGTGAACAAATTACTGTTGAGCAATTGATAGAAAAGCGCAAAGTTATGACGATATCTAAGGCAATGATTATGAAATATATTCATCATGTCCGTGTCAAGTAGACCGAAACGATTCTGCATCTACTACTATTACTCCACACATCGACCGACTCCTGACTGCATCTAGAGTATTAAGTTCATGAAGAACAGAGTAACGCATTAAGTAAGATGACATGATGTAGAGGAATAAACTCAAGCAATATGATGTAAACCCCATCTTTTTATCCTCGATGGCAACAATACAATACGTGCCTTGCTGCCCCTACTGTCACTGGGAAAGGACACCGCAAGATTGAACCCACAGCTAAGCACTTCTCCCATTGCAAGAAAAACCAATCTAGTTGGCCAAACCAAACCGATAGTTCGAAGAGAATTACAAAGATATCAAATCAAGCATATAAGAATTCAGAGAAGATTCAAATAATATTCATAGATAAGCTGATCATAAACCCACGATTCATCGGTTCTCGACAAACACACCGCAAAAGAAGATTACATCGGATAGATCTCCAAGAACAACGAGGAGAATGTGGTATTGAGAATCAAAGAGAGAGAAGAAGCCATCTAGCTACTAGCTATGGACCCGTAGGTCAGAGGTAAACTACTCACGCTTCATCGGAAGGGCAATAGGGTTGATGTAGAAGCCCTCCGTTATCGAATCCCCCTCCGGCAGGGTGTCGGAAAAGGTCCCTAGATGGGATCTCACTTGTACAGAAGGTTACGGCGGTGGAAATGTCTTTTCGTGGATGCCTCTGGTGGTTTGGGAACATATGTGAATATATAGGCGAAAGAATTAGGTCAGGGAAGTCACGGGGGGCCCACAAGATAGGGGGGTGCGCCCTACCCCCTGGGCGCGCCCTCCACCCTTGTGGCTGCCTCGTGGCTCCTCCGACTTCATCTTCAAGTCTCCTGCGTGTCTTCTGGTCTAAGAAAAATCATCGCGAAGGTTTTATTTCGTTTGGACTCCGTTTGGTATTCCTTTTCCACGAAGCTAAAAAACAAGGAAAAAACAAAAACTGACACTGGGCTCTAGGTTAATAGGTTAGTCCCAAAAATAATATAAAATAGCATATTAATGCATATAAAACATCCAAAACAGATAATATAATAGCATGGAACAATCAAAAATTATAGATACGTTGGAGACGTATCAAGCATCCCCAAGCTTAATTCCTGCTCGTCCTCGAGTAGGTAAATGATAAAACAGAATTTTTGATGTGGAATGCTACCTAACATATTTATCCATGTATTTTTTCTTTATTGTGGCATGAATGTTCAGATCCATAAGATTCAAAACAAAACTTTAATATTGACATAAAAACAATAATACTTCAAGCATACTAACAAGGCAATTATGTCTTCTCAAAATAACATGGCCAAAGAAAGCTTATCCCTACAAAATCGTATAGTCTGGCTATGCTCCATCTTCATCACACAAAATATTTAAATCATGCACAACCCTGATGACAAGCCAAGCAATTGTTTCATACTTTTAGTGTTCTCAAACCTTTTTAACTTTCACGCAATACATGAGCGTGAGCCATGGACATAGCACTATAGGTTGAATAGAATATGGTGGTTGTGGAGAAGACAAAAAAGAAGGAGATAGTCTCACATCAACTAGGCGTATTAACGGGCTATGGAGATGCCCATCAATAGATATCAATGTGAGTGAGTAGGGATTGCCATGCAACTGATGCACTAGAGCTATAAGTGTATGAAAGCTCAAAAGAAAACTAAGTGGGTGTGCATCCAACTTGCTTGCTCATGAAGACCTAGGGCAATTTAAGGAAGCCCATCATTGGAATATACAAGCCAAGTTCTATAATGAAAATTTCCCACTAGTATCTGAAAGTGACAAAATAGGAGACTATCTATCATGAAGATCATGGTGATACTTTGAAGCACAAGTGTGGTAAAAGGATAGTAACATTGCCCCTTCTCTCTTTTCTCTCATTTTTTTATTTTGGGCCTTCTCTTTTCTTTTTTTTTCTTTTGGCCGCTTTTTTTTCGCCCGGAGTCTCATCCCGACTTGTGGGGGAATCATAGCCTCCATCATCCTTTCCTCACATGGGACAATGCTCTAATAATGAAGATCATCACACTTTTATTTACTTACAACTCAAGAATTACAACTCGATACTTAGAACAAAATATGACTCTATATGAATGCTTCCGGCGGTGTATCGGGATGTGCAATGAATCAAGAGTGACATGTATGAAAGAATTATGAACGGTGGCTTTGCCACAAATATGATGTCAACTACATGATCATGCAAAGCAATATGACAATGATGAAGCGTGTCATAATAAAATGGAACGGTGGAAAGTTGCATGGAAATATATCTCGGAATGGCTATGGAAATGCCATAATAGGTAGGTATGGTGGATGTTTTGAGGAAGGTATATGGTGGGTGTATGGTACAGGCGAAAATTGCGCGGCACTAGAGAGGCTAGCAATGGTGGAAGGGTGAGAGTGTGTATAATCCATGGACTCAACATTTGTCATAAAGAACTCACATATTTATTGCAAAAATCTATTAGTTATCAAAATGAAGTACTACGCGCATGATCCTAGTGGGATAGATTGGTAGGAAAAGACCATCGCTCGTCCCCGACCGCCACTCATAAGGAAGACAATCAATAAATAAATCATGCTCCGACTTCATCACATAACGGTTCACCATACGTGCATGCTACGGGAATCACAAACTTTAATACAAGTATTTCTACAATCCACAATTACTTACTAGCTTGACTCTAATATCACCATCTTTATATCTCAAAACAATCATAAAGAATCAAACTTCTCATAGTATTCAATGCACTTTATATGAAAGTTTTTATTATATCCCTCTTGGATGTCTATCATATTAGGACTAAATTTATAACCAAAGCAAATTACCATGCTGTTTAGAGACTCTCAAAGTAATATAAGTGAAGCAATAGAGTTCAATAATTTCTATAAAATAAAGCCACCGCCGTGCTCTAAAAAGATATAAGTGAAGCACTAGAGCAAAATTGCCTAGCTCAAAAGATATAAGTGAAGCACATAGAGTATTCTAATAAATCACGATTCATGCGTGTCCCTCTCAAAAGGTGTGTACAGCAAGGATGATTGTGGCAAACTAAAAAATCAAAGACTCAAATCATACAAGACGCTCCAAGCAAAACACATATCATGTGGTGAATAAAAATATAGCCTCAAGTAAAGTTACCGATTGACGAAGACGAAAGAGGGGATGCCTTCCTGGGCATCCCCAAGCTTAGGCTCTTGGTTGTCCTTGAATATTACCTTGGGGTGCCTTGGGCATCCTCAAGCTTAGGCTCTTGCCACTCCTTATTCCATAGTCCATCAAATCCTTACCCAAAACTTGAAAACTTCACAACACAAAACTCAACAGAAAATCTCATAAGCTCCGTTAGTATAAGAAAATAAATCACCACTTTTGGTACTGTTGTGAACTCATTATTTATTTATATTGGTGTAATATCTACTGTATTCCAACTTCTCCATGGTTCATACCCCCGATACTACCCATAGATTCATCAAAATAAGCAAACAACACAAAGAAAATAGAATCTGTCAAAAACAGAACAGTCTGCGAAGATCCAAATTGTTCTAATACTTCTGTAACTCCAAAATTTCTGAAAAATTGGAATAACAGATGAAATTTGTACATAAATCGTCTGTAAAAAAATTCAGGGTTTTTCAACGCTCCAGTGAATTATTAAAATTCTGTGACTGGACGCAAAAGTTTCTGTTTTTCAGAAAGATCAAATCAACTATCACCGTAAGCCATCCTAAAGGTCTTACTTGGCACAAACACTAATTAAAACACAAAAACACATCTAACCAGAGGCTAGATGAAAAATTTATTCAAAAATAGAAAATAAAAATATTGGGTTGTCTCCCAACAAGCGCTTTTTTTAAAGCCTTTTAGCTAGGCGTTGATAATTTTGATGATGCTCACATGAAAGATAGCAATTGAAACACGAAAAGAGCATCATGTAGTGAAAAACAAGTTTAAGTCTAACATACTTTCTATGCATAGGAATTTTATAAGCAAACAAATTATCAAGACAAGCAAAAACTAGCATATGCAAGGAAAAAGAAAGAAACAATAGCAATCTCAACATAACGAGAGGTAATTTAGTAACATGAAAGTTTCTACCACAATATTTTCCTCTCTCATAATAATTACATGTGGGATCATACTGAAATTCAAAAATATAGCAATCACATGAAATATTCTCTTCATGATCCACATGCATGCAAAGTTGACACTCTTCCAAAATAGTGGGATTATCATCAAATAAAGTCATGACTTCTCCAAACCCACTTTTATCATAAATTTCATGAGATTGATCATTCTCCAAAGTAGTGGGATCATTATTACCTAGAGTTGACACTCTTCCAAACCCACTTTCAATATTATTGCAAACACTATTATCATGAGGCTCAAATAAATTTTCAAGATCATAAGAAGAACCACCCCAATCATGATCATTGCAATAAGTAGTGGACATAGCAAAACTAGCATCCCCAAGCTTAGGGTTTTGCATATTATTAGCACAATTGACATCAATAGAATTTATAGTAAAACCATTGCAAACATGCTTTTTATTCAAGGAGCTATCGTGAATCACTTCATAAATTTCTTCATCACAATTTTCAGATTCACGAATTTCAAGCAAAACTTCATAAAGATAATCTAGTGCACAAAACTCACTAGCAATTGGTTCATCATAATTGGATCTCTTAAAAAGATTAGTAAGTGGATGAGGATCCATAAACTTTTAGCAAGCGAAGATGCAAGCAAAAAGAAGTCACATGGTAACACAAGCAAACAAAAGATCGAACGGAAAGAAGGCAAACAAAAAGGCAATTTTTTCAAAAATCATTTTAGAAGTGGGGGAGAGGAAAACGAGAGGCAAATGGCGAATAATGTAATGCAAGAGATGAGAGTTTATGATGGGTACTTGGTATGTCTTGACTTGGCGTAGATCTCCCTGGCAACGGTGCCAGAAATTCTTCCTGCTACTTCTTGAGCTTGCGTTGGTTTTTTCCTTGAAGAGGAAAGGGTGATGCAGCAAAGTAGAGATAAGTATTTCCCTTAGTTTGAGAACCAAGGTATCAATCCAGTAGGAGACAACGCACAAATCACCTAGCACCTGCACAAACAATCAAACAACTTGCACCCAACGCGATAAAGGGGTTGTCAATCCCTTCACGGTTACTTGCAAAAGTAAGATCTGATAGAGATAGATGAAACTAAACAAAAGATAAAGTAAATATTTTTGGTATTTTTGGTTTATAGATCGAAAGTAAAAGATTGCAAAATAGTAGATCGGAAACTTATATGATGGAAAATAGACCCGGGGGCCATAGGTTTCACTAGAGGCTTCTCTCAAGATAGCAAATAATACGGTGGGTGAACAAATTATTGTCGCGCAATTGATAGAAAAGTGCAAAGTTATGATGATATCTAAGGTAATGATTATGAAATATAGGCATCACGTTCGTGTCAAGTAGACCGAAACGATTCTGCATCTACTACTATTACTCCACACATCGACCGACTCCTGCCTGCATCTAGAGTATTAAGTTCATGAAGAACAGAGTAACGCATTAAGTAAGATGACATGATGTAAAGGAATAAACTGAAGCAATATGATGTAAACCCCATCTTTTTATCCTCGATGGCAACAATACAATACGTGCCTTGCTGCCCCTACTGTCACTGGGAAAGGACACCGCAAGATTGAACCCAAAGCTAAACACTTCTCCCATTGCAAGAAAAACCAATCTAGTTGGCCAAACCAAACTGATAGTTCCAAGAGAATTACAAAGATATCAAATCATGCATATAAGAATTCAGAGAAGATTCAAATAATATTCATAGATAAGCTGATCATAAATCCATAATTCATCGGATCTCGACAAACACACCGCAAAAGAAGATTACATCGGATAGATCTCCAAGAACAACGAGGAGAATGTGGTATTGAGAATCAAAGAGAGAGAAGAAGCCATCTAGCTACTAGTTATGGACCCGTAGGTCTGAGGTAAACTACTCACGCTTCATCAGAAGGGCAATAGGGTTGATGTAGAAGCCCTCCGTGATCAAATCCCCCTCCGGCAGGGTGCCGGAAAAGGTCCCTAGATGGGATCTCATGGGTACAGAAGGTTGCGGCGGTGGAAAAGTCTTTTCGTGGATGCCTCTGGTGGTTTGGGAACATCTGTGAATATATAGGCGAAAGAATTAGGTCAGCGGAGTCACGGGGGGCCACAAGATAGGGGGCGCGCCCTCCACCCTTGTGGCCGCCTCGTGGCTCCTCCGACTTCATCTCCAAGTCTCCTGGGTGTCTTCTGGTCCAAGAAAAATCATTGCGAAGGTTTTATTCCGTTTGGACTCCGTTTGGTATTCCTTTTCCACGAAGCTAAAAAACAAGGAAAAAAATAGAATCTGGCACTAGGCTCTAGGTTAATAGGTTAGTCCCAAAAATAATATAAAATAGCACATTAATGCATATAAAACATCCAAAACAGATAATATAATAGCATGTAACAATCAAAAATTATAGATACGTTGGAGACGTATCAATGTCGCTTGAAACTTGGTCGGTATTTCCCCAAAGAGGAAGCGATGATGCAGTACAACTACGGTAGGTATTTCCCTCAGTTATGAAACCAAGGTATCAATCCAGTAGGAGAACCAAGCAACACTATGTAAATGGTACCTGCACAGAAAGAACAATTACTTGCAACCCAACGCGTAAGAGGGGTTGTCAATCCCTCCTGGGTAACGGCGCCAGAAATTGGCAACTTGATGGGAAAAATATTTGTGATAGATTGGATAAGTAGCTCTCGGTAAAACGCAAAATAAAATAAGTAATAAAAAAGTGCAGCAAGGTATTTTTGGGTTTTTTGAATAATAGATCTGAAAATAAAAATGAATAAAAATATATCTCAAAGCAAATATGATAAAGAATAGACCCGGGGGCCGTAGATTTCAAAGCAAATGTGATAAAGAATAGCACACGGTGGGTAAACAAATTACTGTTGGGCAATTGATAGAAGATCGAATAATTATGACAATATCCAAGGCAATGATCAATATATAGGCATCACGTCCAAGATTAGTAGACCGACTCCTGCCTGCATCTACTACTATTACTCCACACATCGACCGCTATCTAGCATGCATCTAGTGTATTAAGTTCATGGAGAAATGGAGTAATGCAATAAGAACGATGACATGATGTCGACGAGATATAGTCATGTAGGAATAGCCCCCATCTTGTTATCCTTAATAGCAACGATACATGCGTGTCTTGCTGCCCCTTCTTGAAGGAAATATGCCCTAGAGGTAATAATAAAGTTGTTATTTTATATTTCCTTATTCATGATAAAGGTTTATTATTCATGCTAGAATTGTATTGATCGGAAACTTAAATACATGTGTGAATACATAAACAAATACCGTGTCCCTAGTAAGCCTCTACTAGACTAGCTCGTTTATCAAAGATGGTTAAGGTTTCCTAACCATGGACATGTGTTGTCATTTGATAACGGGATCACATTATTAGGAGAATGATGTGATGGACAAGACCCATCTGTTAGCTTAGCATAATGATCGTTCAGTTTATTGCTATCGCTTTCTTCATGTCAAATACATATTCCTTCGACTATGAGATTATGCAACTCCCGGATACCGGAGGAATACCTTGTGTGCTATCAAGCATCACAACGTAACTGGGTGATCATAAAGATGCTCTACAGGTATCTCCGAAGGTGTTTGTTGAGTTGGCATAGATCGAGATTAGGATTTGTCACTCCGAGTATCGGAGAGGTATCTCTCGGCCCTCTCGGTAATACACATCATAAGCTTGCAAGCAAACGACTAAGGAGTTAGTCACGAGGTGATGTATTATGGAACGAGTAAAGATACTTGCCGGTAACGAGATTGAACTAGGTATGAAGATACCGACGATCGAATCACGGGCAAGTAACATACCGATGGACAAAGGGAATTACGTATGTTGTCATAACGCTTTGACCGATAAAGATCCTCGTAGAATATGTAGAAGCCAATATGGGCATCCAGGTTCTGCTATTGGGTATTGACCGGAGAGGTGTCTCGGTCATGTCTACATAGTTCTCGAACCCGTAGGGTCCGCACGCCTAACATTCGTTGACGATATAGTGTTATATGAGTTATGTGATTTGGTAACCAAATGTTGTTCGGAGTCCCGGATGATATCACGGACATGATGAGGAGTCTCAAAATGGTTAAGAGGTAAAGATTGATATATAGGACGATAGTATTCGGACACCGGAAGAGTTTCGAAGTGCACCGGGTAGTCATCGGGTCACCGGAAGGGGTTCCGGACACCCCCGGTAAGTGTATGGGCCTAATGGGCCAAAGGGGGGACAGACCAGCCCCTGGTGTGCCCCTTCTTTGGACAGCAGACCCTAAGGGAAGGAAAGGAGGGAGGGCTAGCCCCTCCTGCCTTTCCCTCTCATGGGAGAAAGGAAAGGGGGGGGGCGCCACCCACCCCTGCCTTTCCCCCGCACCTATATAAGGCAGGGGGCGCGGCTTGGGAGGGACTCCAAGTAGGATTCCTCCTACTTGGGCGCCTCCTTTGGCTGCTCCTCCCTCCCTCCCACCTATATATACATGGGGAGGGGGTGCCACACAAGGACACACAATTGTCTTAGCCGTGTGCGGCGCCCCCGTCCACCGTTTACTCCCTCGGTCATATTTTCGTAGTGCTTAGGCGAAGCCCTGCGGAGATCACATCACCATCACCGTCACCACGCCGTTGTGCTGTCGGAACTCATCCACTACCTCGTTGTCTTGCTGGATCAAGAAGGCGCGAACGTCACCGAGCTGAACGTGTGCTGAACGCGGAGGTGTCGTATGTTCGGTACTCGATCGGTTGGATCGCAAAGAAAGTTTGACTACACCAACCGCGTTGAGAAACGCTTCCACTTACGGTCTACGAGGGTACGTAGACACACTCTCCCCTTCGTTGCTATGCATCTCCATGGATAGATCATTGCATGTGCGTAGAATTTTTTTTGTTTTCCATGCAACGTTTCCCATAAGTGGCATCCGAGCCAGGTCTATGCGTAGATGATATGCACGAGTAGAACACAAAGAGTTGTGGGCGGTGATAGTCATACTGCTTACCACCAACATCTTATTTTGATTCGGCGGTATTGTGGGATGAAGCGGCCAGGACCAACCTTACATGTCCACGCACATGAGACCGGTTCCACCGACAGACATGCAACTAGTTTTGCATAAAGGTGGCTAGCGGGTGTTTGTTTCTCCTAATTTAGTTGAATCAAATTTGACTGCAGCCGGTCCTTGAAGAAGGTTAAAACAGCAAACTTGATGAATCACCGTTGTGGTTTTGCTGTAGGTAAGAAAGGTTCTTGCTAGAAGCCCATAGCAGCCACGTAAAACTTGCAACAACAAAGTAGAGGACATCTAACTTGTTTTTGCAGGGCATGTTGTGATGTGATATGGTCAAGACATGATGTGATATTTGTTATTGTATGAGATGATCATGTTTTGTAAGTTATCGGCAACCGGCAGGAGCCTTATGGTTGTCTCTTTATTGTATGAAATACAAACGCCATGTAATTGCTTTACTTTATCACTATGCGTTAGCGATAGTTGTAGAAGCAATAGTTGGTGAGATGACCACGACACAACGATGGAGATCAAGGTGTCAAGCCGGTGACGATGGAGACTATGACGATGCTTTGAAGATGGAGATCAAAAAGCACAAGATGATGATGGCCATATCATGTCACATATTTTCATTGCATGTGATGTTTATCCTTTATGCATCTTATTTTGCTTAGAACGGCGGTAGCATTATAAGATGATCCCTTCACTAAATTTCAAGGTAAAAGTGTTGTCCCTGAGTACGCACCGTTTCTACAGTTCGTAGTTTCGAGACACCACATGATGATCGGGTGTGATAGACTCTACATTCACATACAACGGGTGCAAGACAGTTTTGCACATGCAGAATACTTGGGTTAAACTTGACGAGCCTAGCATGTACAGACATGGTCTCGGAACACTAGAGACCGAAAGGTCGAACATGAGTCATATAGTAGATATGATCAACATGAAGATGTTCACCATTGAAGACTACTCCATCTCACGTGATGATCTGACTTGGTTTAGTTGATATGGATCATGTATCACTTAGACAACTTGAGGGATGTTGATTTAAGTGGGAGTTCATTAGTAATTTGATTAATTGAACTTAATTTATCATGAACTTAGTCTTGATAGTTTTTGCATATCTATGTTGTAGATCAATAGCTCGCGTATAGCTCCCCTGCTTTATTTTGATATGTTCCTCGAGAAAACTAAAGTTGAAAGATGATAGTAGCAATGATGCGGACTGGGTCCGTGATCTGAGGATTATCCTCATTGCTGCAGAGAAGAATTATGTCCTTGATGCACCGCTAGGTGACAGACCTATTGCAGGAGTAGATGCAAATGTTATGAATGTTTGGCAAGCTCGATATGATGACTACTTAATAGTTTAGTGCACCATGCTTTACGGCTTAGAACCGGGACTTCAAAAACGTTTTGAACGCCACAGAGCATATGAGATGTTCCAAGAGCTGAAATTGGTATTTCAGACTCCTGCCCATGTTGTGAGGTATGAGACATCTGACAAGTACTTTGCCTACAAGATGGAGGAGAATAGCTCAGGCAGTGAGCATGTGCTCAGAATGTCTGGGTACTACAATCACTTGAATCAAGTGGGAGTTAATCTTCCAGATAAGATAGTGATTGACTGAGTTCTCTAGTCACTATCACCAAGCTACTAGAACTTCATGATGAACTATAATATGCAAGGGATAAAAAAATGATTCCTGAGCTTTTCGCGATGCTGAAATCGATGAATGTAGAAATCAAGAAAGAGCATCAAGTCTTGATGGTTAGCAAGACCACCAGTTTTTAAGAAAAGGGCAAGGGAATGAAAGGGAACTTCAAGAAGAACAGCAAGCAAGTTGCCGCTCCCATGAAGAAGCCCAAAGCTAGACCCAAGCCTGACACTGAGTGCTTCTACTGCAAAGGAAAATTGTCACTAGAAGCGGAACTGCCCCAAATACTTGGCGGATAAGAAGGATGGCAAAGTGAACAAAGGTATATTTGATATACATGTTATTGATGTGTACTTTACTAGTGTTCATAGTAGCCCCTGGGTATTTGATACCGGTTTAGTTGCTAAGATTAGTAACTCGAAACAGGAGTTGCAAAATGAACAGAGACTAGTTAATGGCGAGGTGACGATGTGTGTTGGAAGTGATTCCAAGGTTGATAAGATCACCATCGCACACTCCCTCTACCTTCGGGATAAGTGTTGGACCTAAATAAATGTTATTTGGTGTTTGCGTTGAGCATGAATATGATTGGATCATGTTTATTGCGATACGGTTATTCATTTGTCAGAGAATAATTGTTGTTCTGTTTACATGAATAAAACCTTCTATGGTCATACACCCAATGTAAATGGTTTATTGAATCTCGATCGTAGTGATACACATATTCATAATATTGATGCCAAAAGATGCAAAGTTGATAATGATAGTGCAACATATTTGTGGCACTGCCGTTTAGGTCATATTGGTGTAAAACGCATGAAGAAACTCCATACAGATGGACTTTTGGAATCATTTGATACTTGCGAACCATGCCTCATGGGCAAGATGACTAAAATTCCGTTCTCCGGAACAATGGAGCGAGCTAATGACTTATTGGAAATAATACATACCGATGTATGCGGTCCAATGAGTGTTGAAGCACGCGGCGGGTATCGTTATTTTCTCACCTTCACTGATGATTTGAGTAGATATGGGTATATCTACTTGATGAAACACAAGTCTGGAACATTTGAAAAGTTCAAAGAATTTCAGAGTGAAGTTGAGAATCATCGTAACAAGAAAATAAAGTTTCTACGATCCGATCGCGGAGGTGAATATTTGAGTTACGAGTTTGGCCTTCATTTAAAACAATGTGGAATTGTTTCACAACTCACGCCACCTGGAACACCACAGCGTAATGGTGTGTCCGAACGCCGTAACCGTACTTTATTAGATATGGTGCGTTCTATGATGTCTCTTACCGATTTACCACTATCGTTTTGGGGTTATGCATTAGAGACAGCTGCATTCACATTAAATAGGGCACCGTCTAAATCCGTTGAGACGACACCGTATGAACTATGGTTTGGTAAGAAACCTAAGCTGTCGTTTCTTAAAGTTTGGGGATGCGACGCTTATGTCAAAAGGCTTCAGCCTGATAAGCTTGAACCTAAATCGGAAAACTGCATCTTCATAGGATACCCTAAGGAAACTATTGGGTACACCTTCTACCACAGATTCGAAGGCAAGATCTTTGTTGCTAAGTTTGGATCCTTTCTAGAGAAAGAGTTTCTTTCGAAAGAAGTGAGTGGGAGGAAGGTAGAATTTGATGAGGTAATTGTACCTTCTCTCGAATTGGAGAGTAGTACATCACAGAAAACTGTTCCCGTGATGCCTACACCAACTAGAGAGGAAGAAAATGATATTGATCATGAAACTTCAGATCAAGTTACTACTGAACCTCGTAGGTCAACCAGAGCACGATCCGCACCAGAGTGGTATGGTAATCCTGTTCTGGAAGTCATGTTACTAGACCAAGGCGAACCTACGAATTATGAAGAAGCTATGATGAGCCCAGATTCTTATAAATGGCTTGAGGCCATGAAATCTGAGATAGGATCCATGTATGAGAACAAAGTGTGGAATTTGGTGGACTTGCCCGATGATTGGCAAGCCATAGAGAATAAATGGATCTTCATGAAGAAGACTGTCGCTGATGGTAATGTTACTATCTATAAAGCTTGACTTGTCGCGAAAGGTTTTCGACCAGCTCAAGGAGTTGACTACGATGAGACTTTCTCACCCGTAGCGATGCTTAAGTCTGTCCGAATCATGTTAGCAATTGCCGCATTTTATAATTATGAAATCTGGCAAATGGATGTCAAAACTGCATTCCTTAATGGATATCTTAAAGAAGAGTTGTATATGATGCAACCAGAAGGTTTTGTCGATCCTAAAGGTGCTAACAAAGTGTGCAAGCTCCAGCGATCCATCTATGGACTGGTGCAAGCGTCTCGGAGTTGGAATATACGCTTTGATGAGGTGATCAAAGCATATGGTTTTATACAGACGTACGGTGAAGCCTGTATTTACAAGAAAGTGAGTGGGAGCTCTGTAGCATTTCTAATATTATATGTGGATGACATATTGTTGATTGGAAATGATATAGAATTTCTGGATAGCATAAAAGGATACTTGAATGAGATTTTTTCAATGAAATACCTCGGTGAAGCTACTTACGTATTGATCATTAAGATCTATAGGGATAGATCGAGACGCTTGATAAGACTTTCAATGAGTACATACCTTGACAAGATTTTGAAGGAGTTCAAAATGGATTAGTCAAAGAAGGAGTTCTTGCCTGTATTGTAAGGTATGAAGTTGAGTAAGACTGAAATCTCGACCACGGCAGAAGATAGAGAAAGAATGAAAGTCATTCCCTATGCCTCAGCCATAGGTTCTATAAAGTATGCTATGATGTGTACCAGACCTATTGTGTACCTTGCCATAAGTTATGCAAGGGGGTACAATAGTGATCCAGGAGTAGATCACTGGACAGCGGTCAAAATTATCCTTAGGTACCTAAGAGGACTAAGGAAATGTTTCTCGGTTATGGAGGTGATAAAGAGTTCGTCGTAAAGGGTTACGTCGATACAAGCTTTAACACCAATCCGGATGACTCTGAGTCTCAATCTGGATACATATAGAAAGTGGGAGCAATTGGCTAGAGTAGCTCCATGCAGAGCATTGTAGACATAGAAATTTGCAAAATACATACAGATCTGAATGTGGCAGACCCATTGACTAAACTTCTCACACAAGCAAAACATGATCACACTTTGGGTATTAATCACATGGTGATGTGAACTAGATTATTGACTCTAGTAAACTCTTTGGGTATTGGTCACATGACGATGTGAACTATGGATGTTAATCACATGGCGATGTGAACTAGATTATTGACTCTAGTGCAAGTGGGAGACTGAAGGAAATATGCCCTAGAGGCAATAATAAAGTTGTTATTTTATATTTCCTTATTCATGATACAGGTTTATTATTCATGCTAGAATTGTATTGATCGGAAACTTAAATACATGTGTGAATACATAAATAAACACAGTGTCCCTAGTAAGCCTCTACTAGACTATCTCGTTGATCAAAGATGGTTAAGGTTTCCTAACCATGGACATGTGTTGTCATTTGATAACGGGATCACATCATTAGGAGAATGATGTGATGGACAAGACCCATCCGTTAGCTTAGCATAATGATCGTTCAGTTTATTGCTATCGCTTTCTTCATGTCAAATACATATTCCTTCGACTATGAGATTATGCAACTCCCGGATACTGGAGGAATACCTTGTGTGCTACCAAATGTCACAACGTAACTGGGTGATCATAAACATGCTCTACAGGTATCTCCGAAGGTGTTTGTTGAGTTGGCATAGATCAAGATTAGGATTTGTCACTCCGAGTATCGGAGAGGTATCTCTCGGCCCTCTCGGTAATACACATCATAAGCTTGCAAGCAAATGACTAAGGAGTTAGTCACGAGGTGATGTATTACGGAACGAGTAAAGAGACTTGCCGGTAACAAGATTGAACTAGGTATGAAGATACCGATGATCGAATCTCGGGCAAGTAACATATCGATGGACAAAGGGAATTACGTATGTTGTCATAACGGTTCGACCGATAAAGATCTTCATAGAATATGTAAGAGCTAATATGGGCGTCAAGGTTCCGCTATTGGTTATTGACCCGAGAGGTGTCTCGGTCATGTCTACATAGTTCTCGAACCCGTAGGGTCCGCAGGCTTAACGTTCGTTGACGATATAATGTTATATGAGTTATGTGATTTGGTAACCGAATATTGTTCGGAGTCCCGGATGAGACCACGAACATGACGAGGAGTCTCGAAATGATCGAGAGGTAAAGATTGATATATAGGACGATGGTATTCGGACACCGGAAGAGTTTCGGAGTGCACCGGGTAGTCATCGGGTCACCGAAAGGGGTTCCGGACACCCCCGGTAAGTGTATGGGCCTAATGGGCCAAAGGGGGGACAGACCAGCCCCTGGTGCGCCCCTTCTTTGGACAGCAGGCCGTAAGGGAAGGAAAGGAGGGAGGGCTAGCCCCTCCTGCCTTTCCCTCTCATGGGAGAAAGGAAAGGGCGGGGGGGCGCCACCCTCCCCTGCCTTTCCCCTGCACCTATATTAGGCAGGGGGCGCGGCTTGGGAGGGACTCCAAGTAGGATTCCTCCTACTTGGGCACCTCCTTTGGCTGCTCCTCCCTCCCTCCCACCTATATATATGTGGGGAGGGGGCGCCACACAAAGACACACAATTGTCTTAGCCGTGTGCGGCGCCCCCGTCCACAGTTTACTCCCTCGGTCATATTTTCGTAGTGCTTAGGTGAAGCCCTGCGGAGATCACATCACCATCACCATCACCACGCCGTTGTGCTGTCGGAACTCATCCACTACCTCGCCATCTTGCTGGATCAAGAAGGCGCGGACGTCACCGAGCTGAACATGTGCTGAACGCGGAGGTGCCGTACGTTTGGTACTCGATCGGTTGGATCACGAAGAAAGTTTGACTACATCAACCGCGTTGAGAAACGCTTCCGCTTATGGTCTACGAGGGTACGTAGACACACTCTCCCCTTCGTTGCTATGCATCTCCATGGATAGATCATTACGTGTGCGTAGAAATTTTTTTGTTTTCCATGCAACGTTTCCCAACACTTCTGTCACTGGGAAAGAACACCGCAAGATCGAACCCATCACAAAGCACCTCTTCCCATGGCAAGAAAAATCGATCTAGTTGGCCTAACTAAACCAAAGATTCAAAGAAGAAATACGAGGCTATAAATAGTCATGCATATAAGAGATTAAAGAAGACTCAAATAATATTCATGGATATAGATATGATCATAAACTCAAAGTTCATCAGATCCCAACAAACACACCGCAAAAAGAGTTACATCAAATAGATCTCCAAGAGACCATTGTATTGAGAATCAAAAAGAGAGAAGAAGCCATCTAGCTACTGCCTATGGACCCTTAGGTCTATGGTGAACTACTCACGCATCATCGGTGAGGCACCAATGAGGATGATGAACCCCTCCGTGATGGTGTCTAGATTGGATCTCATGGTTCTGGAACTTGCGGCGGCTGAAATTGTATTTCGTCGACTCCCCTGGGGTTTCTGGAATATTTGGGAATTTATAGGGCGAAGAGGCGGTGCGGGAGGTCCCCGAGGTAGGCACAACCCACCTGGGCGCGCCAGGGCCTCCTGGCGCGCCCAGGTGTCTTGTGCTCACCTCAGGCCTCCCCTCCAGTACTTCTTTGGCCCAATGGGTGTCTTCTGGTCCAGAAAAAATCTCCAAAAAGTTTCGCTGGATTTGGACTACGTTTGGTACTGATATTCTGTGAAGTAAAAAACAAGCAAAAGACAGCAACTGGCACTGGGCACTATGTCAATAGGTTAGTCCCAAAAAATGATATAAAGTTGCTATAAAATGATTGTAAAACATCCAAGTATGATAATATAACAGCATGGAACAAGCAAAAATTACAGATACGTTGGAGACGTATCATCCGCCTCCTCCTCCTCCTCCTCCTCCACCTCCATGCGATTGGGGTCCTGCTCCGTTTTCAGCTGCTGCGGCGGCTCGTTCGCCGCCTCCTCCTCCTCCTCCTTCATGGGTTTGGGGTACTGCTTAGCTTCCGGCTGCTCGTGCGGCTCCTCTGCCTCCTCCTCCTCCATGGGCCTGGGTCCTGCTCCGCTTCTGGCTGCTGGGATGACTCCTCCGCCTCCTCCTCCTACGGCTTAGCCGAATCTGGAGGCAGACCCGCAGTGACACGAGTGGCGCGCCTAGCTCGGATGTCCTCCTCAATCTACAACTAGCGTTCCGGCGTCAACATTGCATAGGTGGTGATCCTCTGTCAGGCCATGGTTACGGAACGATGGGAGGGAGAGGGAAGCTAGCAACACAGTGGGAAGGAATGGGACGGGCTAGGGTTTCACTGCTGTCGTCCAGCTTAAATAGACGGACTTGCTCCCTTAGGCGACATGCCAGAGCAGCGCCACACGATGTCATGAATGCATCCGCACCAAGAACCGGAGGAGGCGCCCGTCGGACCGCCAGTCTCTACGTGTAACCGTGTTGGCCCTTGCGGTCAGCCCGACATGATTGGGCCGGATATGAGCAGTGCCGGTAAGTCCTACTCGTCCTCGAGTAGGTAAATGATGAAAATAGAATTTTTGATGTGGAATGTTGCCTAACATGTTCATCACATATTTTTTTTCTTTTGTAGCATGGACATTTGGACTTTAATATGGTTCAAAGCAATAGTCTAGTTTTGACATGAAGATTTCAATACTCAAGCATATCAACAAGCAACCATGTCTTTCAAAATATCAACACTAAAGAAAGTTATCCCTAGCCCATCATGCTCAATCATTGATCCATGATACGTCCATTTTGCATCGTGTTTTCCTATTGTTATTTATAATGTTTTTATGCATAATAATGCTTTTTGGGGTAATTCTAATGCCTTTTCCCTCATAATATGCAAGGTTTACACAAAGAGGGAGAATGCCGGCAGCTGGAATTCTGGACCTGAAAAAGCTACGTCAGAGTTACCTATTCTGCACATCTCCAAATGAGCTGAAATTTTCGGAGAATTATTTTGGAATATATGAAAAATACTAGAGCAAATAACTATCGGAGGGGGCCACCCTAGTGAGCACAAGACACCAGGGCGCGCCTGGGCCCCCCAGGCGCGCCCTGGTGGGTTGTGCCCTCCTCGGCCCACCTCCAGTGCCCATCTTCTGGTATATATGTCATTTTGACTTAGAAAAAATAAGGGGAGGACTTTCGGGTCGGAGTGCCGCCGTCTCGAGGCAGAACTTGGGCAGGAGCACTTTTGCCCTCCGGCGGAGCGATTCCGCCAGGGGAACTTCCCTCCCGGAGGGGAAAATCAAAGCCATCGTCATCACCAACAACCCTCTCATCTTTGGGAGGGCCATCTCCATCAACATCTTCAATAGCATCATCTCCTCTCAAACCCTAGTTCATCTCTTGTGTTCAATCTTTGTACCGAAACCTCAGATTGGTACCTGTGGGTGACTAGTAGTGTTGATTACATCTTGTAGTTGATTACTATATGGTTTATTTGGTGGAAGATTATATGTTCAGATCCATTATGCTATTTAATACCCCTCTGATCCTGAGCATGATTATCATTTGTGAGTAGTTACTTTTGTTCTTGAGGTCACGGGAGAAGTCATGTTGCAAGTAATCATGTGAACTTGATATGTGTTCGATATTTTGATGATATGTATGTTGTGATTCCCTTAGTGGTGTCATGTGAACGTCGACTACATGGCACTTCACCATATTTGGGACTAAGGGAATGCATTGTGGAGTAGTTATTAGATGATGGGTTGCTAGAGTGACAGAAGCTTAAACCCTAGTTTATGCGCTACTTTGTAAGGGACCGATTTGGATCCAAAAGTTTAATGCTATGGTTAGATTTTATCTTAATACTTTTCTCGTAGTTGCGGATGCTTGCGAGGGGGTTAATCATAAGTAGGAGGTTTGTTCAAGTAAGAACAACACCTAAGCACCGGTCCACCCACATATCAAATTATCAAAGTAGCGAACACGAATCAAACCAACATGATGAAAGTGACATGGTGAAATTACCGTGTACCCTCAAGAACGCTTTGCTTATCATAAGAGACCGTTTTGGCCTGTCCTTTGCCACAAAAGGATTGGGCTACCTTGCTGCACTTTATTTACCGTTATCGTTACTTGTCCGTTACAAATTATCTTGCTATCAAACTACCTGTTACCGACTATTTCAGTGCTTGCAGAAAATACCTTGTTGAAAACCACTTGTCATTTCCTTCTGCTCCTCGTTGGGTTCGACACTCTTACTTATCGAAAGGACTATGATTGATCTCCTATACTTGTGGGTCATCAATCCATTCATGAAACACACTTGCATATTAGCTACATCCAATGCTCAAGTATGATCATAGTGCTCCCTAGTTGGTGCTTTATAAGAGAAGATGGAGACTCAAATAAAAATAAAAATTGCATAAAGTAAATAGATAGGCCCTTCGCAGAGGGAAGTAGGGATTTGTAGAAGTGCAAGAGCTCAGAGCTTAAATTGAGAGATAATTGTTTTTGAGAGGCATACTTTTCCCGTCAATGAAAATGACCGAGTAATTCCCAACACTTTCCATGCTAGATATATTCCCAAACAGAAAATAAAGTTTATTCCTTTTTCCACCATTCTTTCATAATCCATGGCTAGCCATATCCATGGGTGCCTTCCATACCAACACTTTCCAAGGAATTTATTATTTGACAACCTAAAGTAAATTTCTTTTTCATTTCGGGACTGGTCATCCCTATTACCGCCGCACTCTCATGCAATGACAAGTGAATACACTCATCTTGAGAATAACACATCTAGCATGGAAAATATTGGCCACCCCCTGCCGCTTCATGAGCGGTACGAGCACACAAAAAAGGAAATTCATTTTGAAAATTAGAGATGGCACATACAAATTTGCTTAGAACGACACGGAAATACCGCATATAGGTAGGTATGGTGGACTCATATTGCAAAACTGGGTTTAAAGATTTTGGATGCACAAGTAGTATTTCTACTTAGTACAAGTGGAGGCTAGCAAAAAGATTGAGAAGCAACCAACCAAGAAACGAAAAATCACATAAGCGAGCATTAAGCATAACTAACACCGAATAATGCATCATAAGTAGGATATAATTTCATTGCATAACTATTGACTTTTGTGTTTGCATAGGGAATCACAAACCTTAACACCAATATTCTTACTAAAGCATAATTACTCACCAACATGACTCACATATCACTATCATCATATCTCAAAACTATTACAAAGAATCAAGTTTATTTTGTCCAATAATCTTCATGAAAGTTTTTATTATATCCCTCTTGAATATCTATCACTTTGGAACTAGTTTCATATATTGCAATTGCTTTTGACAAGCTCAGATAAATCTAAGTGAAGAACATGAGCATAAAATTTTTCGTCTCTCAAAATAATATAAGTGAAGCATGAGAGAATTTCTTCAAAATTTTACTAACTCTCAAATAAATCTAAGTGAAGCACGAGAGCATTTCTTTAAAAATATTAAAGCACGCCGTACTCAAAAAGATATAAGTGAAGCACTAGAGCAATTCCATAGCTCAAAAAATTTAAGTGAAGCATAAAGAGCAATTCTAACAAATCATAGCATAATTTTGGCACTCTCAAATAGGTGTGTCAGCAAGGATACTTGTGACAAACTAAAAACCAAAACAAGCAAAGACTCATATAATACAAGACGCTCCAAGCAAAACTAATGATATGTGACGAATAAAAATATAGCTCCAAGTAAAATACCGATGGTCGTTAGAAGAAAGAGGGGATGCCTTCCGGGGCATCCCCAAGCTTAGTTGCTTGGTTATCCTTGAATATTAACTTGGGTGCCATGGGGCATCCCCAAGCTTAGGCTCTTTTCACTCCTTGTTCCTTCATCCATCGTGATCTCACCCAAAACTTGAAAACTTCAATCACACAAAACATAACAAAACCTTCGTGAGATCCTTTAGTATAACAAAACCAATCTTTACTTTAAGTACTGTTGCAAACCCATTCAAATTTTGTTATTGCATTATATCTACTGTATTCTAACTTTGCCATGGCTTATACCCCCCGATGCAATCCATAGATTTATCAAAATAAGCACACAATGCAAAGAAAACAGAATCTGTCAAAAACAGAACAGTCTGTAAAGATACGAATTGTTCCCATACTTCTGTAACTCAACAAATTTTGGAAAATTAGGACAATAGAGGAAATTTGTATATCAATCTTGTGTAAAAAATTCAGAATGTTTCGTCGCTTCTGTGAATTTACAAAATTCTTCTACTGGACGCAAAAGTTTCTGTTGTTCAACAGGATCAAATCAACTATCACCAAAGCTATCCCAAAGGCTTTACTTGGCACAAATACTAATTAAAACATAAAAAAACACAATCATAAAAGTATCATAATTGTGCAAACACTCAATAACAGAAAGAAAAAGGCAAAAAT
Organism: Thinopyrum elongatum; assembly: GCA_011799875.1. Classification (NCBI taxonomy): domain Eukaryota; kingdom Viridiplantae; phylum Streptophyta; class Magnoliopsida; order Poales; family Poaceae; genus Thinopyrum; species Thinopyrum elongatum. Next base: position 406,700,181 of record CM022301.1, read on the forward strand.
AAATTTTATTCATTGGGTTGCCTCCCAACAAGCGCTATTGTTTTATTCCCCTGGCTAGGCATAATGCATAGATTCAAGTTTTGTCATCTTTAGTTTCCAATTCCTCAATCACACAACCAATATTCTTCAAAGATTTAGCATGCATATTTTCTATAATAATACTTCTAGGAATAAGATTGAAGAATTCATTCTTGCAAGTAGGGTTTCTTACAACTTCAACAAAGTCGGGGTGAATACTAATCATCTTAAGATCTTCTTTGTTATTATTAGAAGTTGCACCCTTGTTCTTAGTGACTTGAGTAGTCTTGCCAATTTTTATGGGAGTTTTTTCAATAGTTTTAGCAGAAGCAAAAGCTGAGTTTAAATTACTAAAAATTTCTTCCAACTTATCAATCCGAGAAGGACCCTCTCCAATTCTTTTGTTAGTTATGGTTTCCTTTTCCCTTTGTAATTTGAAAACATCGCCCGCTTTTGACCCAAATTTATTAGCAAGATTCTGCGTCTTAGTATCCAAGTTTTCAATTTGCTCTAAGGTGACCATCTTTTTTTCAATAGCATTTAATCTTTGCATAACATGCTCAAGAGTTAAGATTGTTTCATTAATAATGATAGGTGGTGCACCTACTAGATCTTCCATGGCATTAAAAGCATCCAAAGATGGACACATTAAGAAATTCCCACCGGAAATCGTATGAAGGACGAATCTATACCAAGTGGTGATGCCCACATAAAAACTGCGAAGAAGAACAACGGTAGATTGCTTACGAATAGATCTATTATGAGCATTGCAAATCCTATACCAAGCATCTTTTAGATTCTCCCCTCCCCTTTGTTTGAAATTAAGAACCTTGTTCTCGGGGGCACATGCAATAGAGGAAGAACTAGCCATAACGACAAAGTGGCAAACAAGATTGCAAACAAAAAGATAGATCTGACGAAAAAACGGCGAACGAAAAAGAGGACGAATAAAACGATAAATTTTTGTGAAGTGGGGGAGATGAAAACGAGAGGCAAATGGCAAATAATGTAAATTGCAATGAGATGAGATTTGTAATTAGGAATCTGATAGATGTTGATGATGTCTCCCCGACAACGGCGCCAGAAATTCCTTTTGATGTCGCTTGAAACTGCGTCGGTATTTCCCCAAAGAGCAAGGGATGATGCAGTACAGCTACGGTAGGTATTTTCCTCAGTTATGAAACCAAGGTATCAATCCAGTAGGAGAACCAAGCAACACTATGTAAACGGTACATACACACAAAGAACAAATACTTGCAACCCAACGATAAGAGGGGTTGTCAATCCCTCCTGGGTAACGGCGCCAGAAATTGGCAAGTTGATGGGAAAATATTTGTGATAGATTGGATAAATAGCTCTCGATAAAATGTGAAATAAAATAAGTAATAAAAAAGTGCCGCAAGGTATTTTTGGGTTTTTGGAATAATAGATCTAAAAATAAAAGCGAATAAAAATATATCTCAAAGCAAATATGATAAAGAATAGACCCGGGGGCCGTAGATTTCACTAGTGGCTTCTCTCGAGAAATAACACACGGTGGGTAAACAAATTACTGTTGGGCAATTAATAGAAGATCGAATAATTATGACGATATCCAAGGCAATGATCAATATATAGGCATCACGTCCAAGATTAGTAGACCGACTCCTGCCTGCATCTACTACTATTACTCCACACATCGACCGCTATCCAGCATGCATCTAGTGTATTAAGTTCATGGAGAAACGGAGTAATGCATTAAGAACGATGACATGATGTAGACGAGATATATTCATGTAGGAATAGCCCCGATCTTGTTATCCTTAATAGATCTGATCATAAACTCAACGTTCATCGGATCCCAACAAACACACCGCAAAAAGAGTTACATCAAATAGATCTCCAAGAGACCATTGTATTGAGAATCAAAAAGAGAGAAGAAGCCATCTAGCTACTGCCTACGGACCCTTAGGTCTATGGTGAACTACTCACGCATCATCAGAGAGGCACCAATGAGGATGATGAACCCCTCCGTGATGGTGTCTAGATTGGATCTCGTGGTTCTGGAACTTGCGGCGGCTGAAATTGTGTTTCGTCGACTCCCCTGGGGTTTCTGGAATATTTGGGAATTCATAGGGCGAAGAGGCGGTGCGGGAGGACCCCGAGGTGGGCACAACCCACCTGGGCGCGCCTGGGCCTCCTGGCGCGCCCAAGTGTCTTGTGCTCACCTGGGGACTCCCCTCCGGTACTTCTTTGGCCTAATGGGTGTCTTCTGGTCCAGAAAAAATCTCCAAAAAGTTTCGCTGCATTTGGACTCCGTTTGGTACTGATATTCTGCGAAGTAAAAAATAAGCAAAAAACAGCAACTGACACTGGGTACTATGTCAATAGGTTAGTCCCAAAAAATGATACTCCCTCCGTTCCAAAATATAGTGCGTCCTCGGTTTCCGTGCTTCAACTTTGACCATAAATTTAACCAACGAGACCAACTGCGGCGGGAGCAAAAGTTATACCAATGAATTCGTATTCAAGCGAAGTTTTCAATTATATAATTTTTGCTCCCGCCGCAGTCGGTCTCGTTGGTTAAATTTATGGTCAAAGTTGAACCTCGGGAAGCGCGGACGCACTACATTTTGGAACGGAGGGAGTATAAAATTGTTATAAAATGAGTGTAAAACATCCAAGACTGATAATATAACATCATGGAACAAGCAAAAATTACAGATACGTTGGAGACGTATCATCCGCCTCCTCCTCCTCCACCTCCATGGGATTGGGGTCCTGCTCCGTTTTCGGCTGCTACTACGGCTCGTCCGCCGCCTCCTCCTCCTCCTTCATGGGTTTGGGGTACTGCTTCGCTTCCGGCTGCTCATGCGGCTCCTCTGCTTCCTCCTCCTCCATGGGCCTGGGTCCTGCTCCGCTTCTGGCTGCTGCGACGGCTCCTCCGCCTCTTACGGCTTAGCCGAATCCGGAGGCAGACCCGCAGTGACACGAGTGGCGTGCCTGGCCCGGATGTCCTCCTCAATCTGCAACCAGCGTTCTGGCGTCAACATTGCATAGGTGGTGATCCTCTGTCGGGCCATGTTTACGGGACGGTGGGAGGGAGAGGGAAGCTAGCGACACGGCGGGAGGGAGAAGGAAGGAATGGGACGGGCTAGGGTTTCATTGCCGTCGTCCAGCTTAAATAGACGGACTTGCTCCCTTAGGCGACATGCCAGAGCGGCGCCACACGATGCCATAAATGCATCTGCACCGAGAACCGGAGAAGGCGCCCGTCGGACCATCGTTCTCTATGTGAGACCGTGTTGGTGTTTGCGGTCAGCCCGATGTGAATGGGCCGGATATGAGCAGTGCCGGTAAGTCCGGGCCTTTTGACCGGCGCCACGAAGAGCTGGGGCGGCTATGGGTCCGTTTGTAGATGCTCTGAGATGTTCATCGGATACCGGTCCGGACGGAGGCTCTTGTCACAGTAACTGGCGAGTAAACAATGTCACGTAGTACTACCGGCGGCCGTCTCCATGGGAACCAGCTCGAAAGCGCAGGCAGCGCACGGCAAAGCAAGGAGCCAGTGCAACGCGACGCGGTGCACCCCATCCGTCATTTCCGTGTGTCACAGCGAAAGGCGCAAGAATCCAAAGCACACACTCCCACCAGTGACACCGCTCCGTGGCACACTGCACCACTACCCAGGCACCCATGCCCCCTCCCCGCCACATCTTCTTCCTGCGTTCACAGCTAGCTGTTCACGAGCGTTCACTCTCCTCTCACTGACTCACACACCTCTCTCTTCTTCCCCGCACGCTAGCGTGAGCTCCAAATGGCAGCGTGAGCTCAGCCCAGCTCGCCTCAGTCTCGCCGAGCTTGCGTGGGTGATGGCGTGGTAGGTGGTAGGTGGCGAGCGGGCGGGGCTTGTCGTCTCGTCGACCGAGGGCGTGCGCCGGCCGTTGGCCGTTTGCTTGCACGCGCGATGCCAATGTCAATGCCCGCGCGGCGGCGGCTGCTCGTGCTCCTGCACCTCCTCTTCCTCCTCCCTTCTTCTTCCTCTGCCTCTCTCCATCGCCGCCGCGACGGCAGCCATCACCAGTGGCACGGCGGGAGGAGGGCGCTGCACGAGCCGCTGTTCCCTCTCGAGAGCGCGCCCGCGCTGCCGCCCCCGCCCCCCGCGCCCTTCTTCCCGTTCCTGCCCGACGCCGCGCCCCCGCAGCCGCCGACGGTTGCCAACCCCGCGGGCGCCGACGGCGACCCGTCGTCCTCCTCGCTGCCGAACCCCACGGCGACGGCCAACATGTCCTCCTTGGCTCTGCCGGTCCCCCGCAGCGCGCCGGCGCCGCTCCGCGCGTTCCTCTCCTCCCACCGCCTCCTCACCGTCCTCCTCCCGGTCGCCACCGTGGCCTCCGCCGTGCTGGCCGCCGCGCTCGTCTACCTCCTCGCCCGCCGCCGCCGCGGCCGGCCCGAGCCTGAACCCGAAGCGTATGAAAAGCCGGCCTTGCCTAAGCCTTCGCCGGCCAAGCCAGCGCTCCACGATGACGACCAGCACCCCCGGGGCTCCACCGCCACCATCTCCAGCACCAGCTCGCCGGAGCTCCGGCCCATGCCGCCCCTGCCTCGCCATTTCCAGCAGCAGGCAAGAATGAGCCCGCTGTCGAGCCCGGTCCTTGAGGACAGAATAGGGGACACCCGGGCGCCGCCGGTGGGTGTTCCACCGCCAGCGCCTCCGCCGCCCCCTCCTCCGCCAATGCCACCGAGCAAAGGCAACGGGGGCGCGCAAGCGGCACCAGCACCTCCAGCGCCGCCACCGCTGCTGCCGCGAGCCGGCAATGGAAGCGGCTGGCTGCCGAGGCGGCTCTCCGAGCGCCCCGCGCCCACGGTGATCCGGGCCTCGGCGGGGGCAGTCCACCCCGAGGACTCGCCGCAGTCGGAGGAGAAGGACGTGGACGCCGGCGCGGCTGCTCTACCAAAGCTGAAGCCGCTGCACTGGGACAAGTTCCGCGCGAGCTCCGGCCGGCCGACGGTGTGGGACCAGCTCAAGGCGAGCTCATTCCGGTGAGCCCTCCCCACCGCTCTGGAATACTTCATTTAGCATACTCTGCATCATAGCTGCTGCCATGTGTTGGATTCACTTCGTTCTGAAACTCACTATGTCCATTTGTTCCACTGCCTGTACTCGAACAGAGTGAACGAAGAGATGATCGAGACATTGTTCGTCTCCAACTCGACGAGGAGGATGCCCAAGAACGGATTCAAGGAGGCAAATGGAGCATCCTGCAACCAGGAGAACAAGGTGCTCGACGCAAAGAAATCGCAGAACATCGCGATCATGCTGCGGGCGCTCGACGCCACCAAGGAAGAAGTGTGCAAGGCCCTGCTTGATGGTGAGATGAGATGACACAATAGCCACACACATATCATTTTGTGAACCTGCATTCAGTGAATGCTTTGTGCGATCACCCGGCTCCATGAACATTTTGCTTGTGTTGCCATTTCTTGCAAGTGCAGGACAAGCAGAGAGCCTTGGAACTGAGCTGCTGGAGATGCTCCTGAAGATGGCCCCTACCAGAGAGGAAGAGCTCAAGCTCAGAGAGTACAGGGAGGATGCTCAGTCGAAGCTCGGCCCCGCCGAGAGCTTCCTCAAGGCGGTGCTTGGGATACCGTTCGCGTTCAAGAGGGCGGAGGCGATGCTCTACATCGCCAACTTCGATTCCGAAGTCGATTACCTCAAGACCGCCTTCAAAACCCTTGAGGTACTAATCATGTCCTAACTTGTACCATAAACAGTTTCAGATGACAAAAAGGACCGGCGTGCCATGACAGTGTCTCTGAATCGAGTAAAAGGACTCTTGCTTCTGTAAAGGTGTCTTAAAGCGCCGTATGTGCCATGTTCCTTTGATCATTCACCCCATTGTGATCTTTACCATTTACTGTCATCATGTAGGCATCCTTGGGCACAATCATGTATTGTTCCAAACTTCAAATTATTGATTCAGGTGTTCATTGCATCATAGTGGCAAATAATCACTTATCAACTCGTCATCCATTACCATTTCAGGCAGCGTGTGAAGAGCTCAGGGGCAGCAGGCTGTTCCACAAGATCTTGGATGCCGTCCTGAAGACCGGTAACCGGATGAACACCGGCACGAACCGCGGGAATGCGCATGCCTTCAAGCTCGACTCGCTCCTCAAGTTGGTCGATGTGAAGGGTACAGATGGCAAGACGACGCTCCTGCACTTTGTCATTGAGGAGATCACCAAGTCCGAGGGTGCCAACATTGTAGCCACGAGCCCAACCAAAGACAAGGTGAGCGCCGTTGCAGATGATTTCCAGTGCAAGAAGGTTGGCCTCAAGATCGTGGCTAGCCTTGGCGGTGAGCTCTCCAACGTCAAGAAGGCGGCGGGAATGGACTCCGACTTGCTGGCCAGCTGCGTGTCGAAGCTCTCAGCCGGTGTGAGCAAGATCAGCGACGTCCTGCAGCTAAACCAGCAGCTCGGTTCGGACGAGCGTTGCAAGAGGTTCCGCGCCTCCATCGGCGAGTTCCTGCAGAAGGCCGAAGCTGAGATAACGGCGGTGCAGGCACAGGAGGGACTCGCTCTCTCCCTTGTTAGGGAGACAACGGAGTTCTTCCACGGCAACTCTGCCAAGGAGGAAGGCCACCCATTGAGGATCTTCATGGTGGTGCGCGACTTCCTCGCCGTTCTGGACCGCGTCTGCAAGGACGTCAGCAGGATGAACGAACGGACGGCGCCAGTGGGCTTCAGCACCTCGCGCCGGGTGGAGACCGCGGCCGTTCCTCCACAGTTCAATGCAGCAGCGCAGTCCAGCAGCTCCGAGGAAGAGAGCTCGTCGTCATCGTCGTAGTAGCCGTCAGTAGCCATGATACTGAATGTCTCAGCTTGGAATCTGCATCTTAGCTATTGTCTAGAGGAGCAGCAATGCAGGACCCAACCTATGATCATAACTAGTACTCCGTATTTTGTAACTTAAGCAGGTAAGTGTAGATCAAAGCCTATATAATGTAGCAGTACATGATGATTCCGCGTGCTAAAGCATCATCCACCAGCACCAGCCAATGGCCTACCAGCAAAGGTGAAAGTGTCATTTGTACATCATGATTCAGACATGCCAAGAATCACTCTCACTAGCAGCAGTAGATCAAAGCTTTTGGCAAATTGACCGTTCTGAATCTCATGATAAAAGTTCAGTCTAAAAGAACCATCACATGATCAAAGTAGAAGTAGCCAGTAGCCACATTTATATTTACTTACTGCAGCTACTACCTTTCAGGATCTGCTAGGATTCGTCATTTGCTCCCCATGCTGACAAGAGAATTATCCCTGCATTCTTTCCCTCTGACCTGAAGGCAGTGGCCTCTATCTTTGTTTACATGCTGGAACAAAAAAGCAATTACATATATAATCAATGGACAGTGCCCTCACAAAAGGCACATTTTTTGGGTCTCGAGGTTGGGGTTATTATATATCCCACTACTATACTCCAAATAATTTCCCAAAAGAAACGCCAAAAAGCTACACTTTCGCCGGTCTGCTGCCAGCATGCTGCTTATCTGCTGTTGATGTTCAAATCATAGGGTACATCTCCCACTAGTTAACATGGCCAGTAAAAAGTTGCTAAAATTATGGCGAGAACCAGTGACTGCTGAAGGATCAATCGAACAAACCCTCCGCATCCATGCGATTTAATATACGGCGTGCCTCTTCTTCGGTTGAGGGAACAACGTTGCGGATGTTCACTCCATTCTTCAGAGCGTCGCTGCCGACTGAGAAGGTGAAGTGGAATGTGTTGGAGATCTGTTTGTTGGACAACACCATCAGCAATGTAGTATGGTGCATGGAAGCACTCAACGAGGTACAAAGACTGTGAGATTACCTCGCTTTTTCGGAGCTCGGGCCTTGTCACATGAGCGACAACTTCGACATTTACCAGGGGCTGCCATTTATTCTCAAGCTGGGTAAACAAGACACATGATTTGAATCGAAGGAAGTCTCCAACATCCACCTGTGCAATCACAATTTGACATCGTTATTCCTCTCGTTATGGGAAAACCAATCTATAGTTTCTAAAACAGACTTCACAATTGCTACCATGATCCAGTCATACATAACATCTTCAGTGCTAATTTGAGGTGCACACAAACTTAATTACCAAGAAGCAACCATGGAACAGTACTTCTTAAATTAGAAATGCCGACTTGATTGTCTGAAGATACGAGCTTAATTACTCAGAGATGCACCCAAAAAATAGCCTAGTTACTTACCGGCTTTAAGAAGTCGACATGGTCGACCTCAAGAAAACACGGTCTCTGTCCAACAAAGGCATAGGCAGTCGAGAAAGCAAGCTCAAATGCTCGGTGCATCAAGAAACCTCCAAATATCCGTCCATACAAGTTTCGCTGTTGAGGTTGGCAGATCATAGAGGTCTCCAGGCGAGTATCCTTCATCAATATGCTATCCCTATCAGCCAAAGCAGGAAAATCAGAGAAAACACGACCCTCTGCCAGTAAAGCCTTCAGCCTCTCGGCCTCAGCACCAAGCTTATGCACCCCCTTTTCAAGCACTCCCTTCTGTTCTTCTCTTTTCCTTTTTTTCACCTTATCCAGTGCTTCTGTCTCTGCATATAACTGCTTCTCTCTCTCGGTTTCTGGTGAAAGGCGGTTCACTGGAGCAGATTTTCCGGTTACTGAATCTCGTGCAACAAACGTGAAGTTAGCCGTCAATGCAATTGGATCTGACTGCACATCACCATCTGTTGCAAGTTGTGAAATGTCAGACAAGACAGTAGAAAGATCTATCATACATGACAGTTGTTCAGAATCGAATAAATAAGGGGATTGATAATTTTTTAGCAACACTACCTTGATCAACCTGAGTCACTTCAATCTGTATATCAATCGAAGAGCGGCCAACATAAGTAACAGCCCCAATAATCTTTACTTCAGTGTCCAGACGAAGTGGCTTCATTAAGACCATCTTATCCACAGAAGCAGTAACTAACAAAAGAGGTCTTGTTGTGCTATCGCCATCAGAACAGTGCTGCGTGTCACATAAGATTTGTCAACAAAGATTCCTGTTGGATGTTAAAAACACCATAAAATGAACGGATATCGGTTATCTGTCATACATAAGTATCATTGTCATAGCATATATGTTGAACTGACAGCCTTATCTGAGTTATCTGTCATCCATAGGTAATCAGGCAGCCCCTTTTCTATTCCTCCGCGAGCTTTTACTTTCCCATATAAGTTGTATCAGACATATTTGGCTTCTTTGTCATGCAATGGAGCCGGGGTTGCAGCCATTTCCCTCTAAACAATAGGAAAGGAAAGCTACTAAAGGTCTTACTTATTTAACAGTTTGTACCATTGAGCTAGCTAAAGGGTGTGCCCGCAATGTAGCCTCTGCTGCTTCCATTACCAAACTGACAGCCTTATCAGAGTTATCTGTCATCCATTGCGGGCAAAAGGAAAGGAAAGCTACTAAAGGCCGGCCTTATTTAACAGTATGTACCATTCAGCATGGTTAATTACTCGTTCGGGTTTCAAACGTGTGACACAGTGATATTTTCTGGATGTTGTGGGTAGTGAATACGTTCGAATGAATCATCCATCTCAGTAGTTAGTATATCTGAATAGTTGGCAATCTTTATGAGAAGAATCAGATACATGAAATCCCAATATTTCCATGAGCACCTAGAAACAACAGATCCCCAAAATCCTGACTTTTACTTTTTTACGTATATAACCAGTGCCAGTTCTGTTGTCCAGTCGATTGATTGCGAGAGTTGTGAGAATGAGTGAAGCAGCTACTCCCTCCGTTCCTAAATATAAGTCTTTTTAGAGACTCCAATATGGACTACATGCGGAGCAAAATGAGTGAATCTACACTCTAAAGTACGTGTATATTCCCTCGACGGCACCCCACATCTACTTGTGTCTATCATGGTGATGGTCTTTCAGTCTGCTAGCTAGGTTATGCCTTGTCTTGGGTGTCCATTTTTTTCTAATCTTCTTTTGCCCTTGCTACCTTGTATGGTTTTCGGCCAGGTTTTCCTCATCAACAGGGTCAATTTGTTAAGGTTTTCGACCCGGTTTCCCTTATAAACTGGATCAATTTATGGCCATTTGAGTGGAAATATATTCAGGTGGGGATGGAAGGTTGTTCTGCAATATGGGTGTTGTTCCTTTTCTGCTAGACTTTGTTGCGAAATGGTTAATCTTGCAATAGATGATGATGTTTCTTTCTTGCTTTCTGACAGAGCTGGATCATGATGCAACCTTTCCTCTAAAAGGGATTTACATTTTATCTCGCATTCACATCGAAATGTCCCCAATGCCTGAAGTTCTATGAAACAGGACATATTCTTGATTTGGTGAGAAATGAGCAGCAAACATATGGGGGATCGAAATAATAATAATACCTTGACGGCGATGGTGCCGGCGAGGGCGTCGAGGTCCTCGAGCAGCTTGCCGACGCGCACCTCGTTCCAGGGGTCGCGGTACTGCTCGCGGAGGATGTCGTCGGAGGCGAACTTGTAGACGATGGAGGTCCGGCTCTGCGCGGGCTTCTTGGTGAGCAGCTCCGTCTGCGGCCCCGCGTCGGCGTTGCCCCCGGCGTCCATCTTGCGCTCGAAGATGCTGGACCGCGCCTCCCAGAGCGCGTTGGTGACCGGCGAGTGGTACATCCCGGGCCACAGGCTGAGCGGCTTCCGCGCCGACCCGCCCGCGTCGATCGCCGCGCCCCCGCTGCGGCCCCCGCCGCCGCGGAGATCGGAGAACACCTTGATCGGGGAGTCCATGGGCTCCGGCGCCGGCTCCTGGCCCGACGGATCCCCTCCGCCCGACGACGACGACGACGACGCGGCTCTCGATTCGACCCGGGGGACCCGGTGCGCGGACGGTTCGAGGAGGGGGGAGGAGGTGGCGCGGAGGAGGAGGGTTCTGGAGAGCAGCGACGTCGCTGTCGAGGATCTCATGGCCATGGCAATCCCGAGGCGGCTCCGGCCATGTGGGAAGATGACGGAGGTTTGATGGCGAGTGGGTGCGGCCAAGGTGCGGTGGAAAGTAGGACGCCCACGCCTAAAGCGGAGCGAGGGGTCGTCGGATCTATCCTGGCCGTCGGATCTAGAGTGTTGTGTGGACTAACTGCGGAGAACCGTTGGATCTTCCACGTTTAGCTGTGGCGGGCGGTCCAGAAAGCACCGGTGCCTTTCATGGTGGAATGATTTTTAGAATCCGGTGAAATGGGAATTCTCTCCTGGGAGATCCAACGGATCGAGCAAATTCAAATAGCAACATGAACAACCAACTCTTTCATTTTGTTCCCGAAAAAAACTCTTTCATTTTGTGAATTTTTTAAAAGATGCTTTATTTGTTGTTTGAACTTCGTGTATCCTAATACTTATTCTGCATCGAAATACTTAGTTCATGCTATGTGCTTTGTAATATAATAAAGTTGGGTGTTTCTTGCATCTTCATTCTAAAAATTTGAACAATTAAATGTTTGACACAACTTCAAAATGTGAAGTGTGATACCACCTCCTCAAAACCTGGAGAGGGAATAGATGAAAATTAAGCGGAACTGTATTGAAATAAGAAATCATGTCAATCTAAAACAACTTATAGAAATGATTGACCCAAAACCATACATTCATATTAGAAGCTAATCTGAAGGCTTAAAAATAGTTTTATGCTATTTAACCAAGATCGATAAAAATACAAAATAGAAGCAAATATTGTGAAAGTGCTCTTTCTATCCCAGGCTCACATGCTCCCTGATGAACAGAACAATCTGTTAACAGATTGTTCTGTTCATCAGGGAGCATGTGAGCTCGGGTTCAAATACTCCGCGTCCCAAATATTGTTATTAAAATACGTGCTAATCTCCATGATCTTCCATAACATGTGCACACAACCTTAATCACACAACGATGCACAAGAGGAAAGGAGGTGGATAGATAACTGTTTCATCAACGAGAGACTCGGCTCCAACTACACGCTAATAGCCTGATACTAGCTAAAATGAGTGTTCAAAGAAAATGTAATCTGAATAATAAGAAGTTGAAGATCATCAACGTCATCTTGTCGTGGCGTTTGGGTTTTAGCGCCTTGTTATCTTTTTTATCTTTATGCGATGGCGGCTTGGTCCCTCTTTCTCTATTAAAAAAAATTGTATGCCTTATATGTTTGATATTTTATTTACTGATATTTGCAGTTCCCGTAAGAACAACTTAGTTTTGTACGCACATCACATGTGGCATTGGCCTTGCCTCATCCCTGTCACGTCGCTCGACCGTTATACGAACGCATCAACCTCACCAAGTTGCACTACACTGTCAATATTTACCATTGTCTTCAATGAATACGATCCGAAAAGGAGGGCTCCTCTCGGGAGCATGACAAGGTGGCATGGATGTGGATGCTTCTAGAGAGCAGTGACGTCGTTATCAAGGATCTCATGGACATGGTCCATCGCGGGTAAATCCCAGGGCTGTTTAACCCATGTGGTAACCGAAGGTTTGATGAAGAGTGAGTGTGACAAGACCGCAATGAAAAGTAGAGCACTTTTTCCAAATATGTCCTTGATTGGTTGGAAGTGCTCATCGTTCATTCGTCCTTCTGGCGTTGGGAGCCCTAGGTATTTGCTCTCGAAGGACGACGACACAACACCCAACGTTTCCTTTATACCCTCTCTTATCACCTCTGGGCATTTCTCACTGAAGAGGATAGAGCACTTTGCTTTAACAGTTGCCCTGTGCATCTCTGAAAAACTGTCAACACCCTTTTTAGAGTCTCAGCTTGGTCCACAATAGTCTTGAAAAAGAGAAAGCTATCACCTGCAAACAAGATGTTCGAAATCCCGGGGCTGTCCCTTGCAATTTTTAGCGATGTCAGGTTCCATTGGTTTCTCTCATGGTCAATCAGTTTTACTAACCGGTCTACCACGAAAAGAAACAGATACGGGCTGAGAGGGTCTCCCTGACGCAAGCCTCTGGATGGCACAAAAGGTTCCAACAATTCTCCATTGCATCTGACTGAGTACCTCACAGACCGAACACACCGCATAACCCATGTAGTCCACTTTCCGCAGAAACCAGTTCCAACAATACCCCTTCAAGGAACTCCCAGTCCAGCCGGTCATACGCTTTGGCCAGGTCAAGCTTTGGTGAGGCTTTCTTTCCAAATGAAACACAGACAACTAAACCAACTAATGCATGTGCTATCGATGCGCATAGATTGGGTCAATTTGCACGTGCTCATTTCAATTGATGATAAAGATAATCAGGTGAACATTAAGTGCACAGTGAAGTCAGTGATGGTGATAGAGCATACATTTAGTCACTATTTTTTGATGAGAACATCACATCAAAGTCAGTACCTCCTGCAATTGATGTGATGGGTAATTAGAGGCTCGACCATACTCTATGACCATTACTGACTAACTGTATGCGATGCCCTGATAAATATGTAGGCAAAAAGAAGAGGCTTTATCACGGGAAGTGGAGTATTTGGTCCCGAACTCATATGCTCCATGATGAACAATAAAATAAAAAATAGTAAATTAAATAAAAAAATCTGTTTTTTTTGTAAACTTCAACAAAAGTTTGTGTGCTTGCAAATATTTATCATGAAATGACATTTGTGGAAGTCGTGGCAAAAAAACAAAACGATGCTCCAAAAATGCTATTTTTGAAAGCATTTTGGAGTTTTTTTTTTGCCGTGACTTCCACGAATGTCATTTCATGATGAAAATTTTCAAGCATACAAAACATTTGTTGAAGTTTTCAATGAAAAAACTTCAGAATTTTTTGAATGTGCTTTCATTTTTTTTCCCATTTTGCTGTTCACCCTTAGCTCATTTGAGCTCGGTCGTAGAAGAGGACTTTTGCTCTATCATCGTATGCTGCACTGTGAATTGTGCAACGAAAAGCGGCCGCACGGCACAATGTTATTCACATCATAACAGCTATTATGTTTAAGGATAATTAGATAAATGGAAAGGTGACATTGCAAATGTAATAGCTTGGGAAGTTCAAATAAACAAACACGAACATCAAAGTTGTTGCCCAATATGGAAAATGTGACTAAAATCACAGCGCTTCAGTGCTATCGGTACGAATGAAAGCAAATCATCTGGAATCAACGATACTACAATGAGTTAATTTGGCTAATCGATCTAAAAATGAAAGACACACATATACTATATATATATATATGTAATATTGCTAAAGTTAATAATGATGGGTAGTTGCCTAGTTGGTGGCTTGATCCTTCACTGTTCTGGGATTGGTGTCTCCTGCTGGGCGTTGGTTCAGCCGGAGTGGAGTACCTCGATGACTTCTTGGCCATTTGCAACAAAAACAGTCCGGCTTCGACAGTGGAGTGCAGCTGCCTCGTAGGAAGAAAAGAAAAAATCTTCTTCCCAAGAATCTGCTCCCTCCGTTTCTAAATATTTGTTTTTTTAAAGATTTCAAATGGTCTACCACATACGGATGTATATAGACATATTTTAGAGTAGATTCACTCGTTTTGCTCCGTATGTAGTCACTTGTTGAAATCTCTAAAAAGACAAATACTTCCTCCATCCGGAAATACTTGTCGGAGGAATGGATGTATCTAGACGTATTTTAGTTTTAGATACATCCATTTTTATTTATTTCTCTGACGAGTAATTCCGGACGGAGGGAGTATTTAGAAACGGAGAGAGTAGATGTTTTTTCTTGTTCGTGCAGTGGTTCTTTGTAGTTTGTAGTGCTGGTGTTGGCTGGCCCATTTGAAATTCCTTCGATATAAGGGGGGAAAAACCTGAAAACATCTAAAACGAGCCAGGAAACCGTGGTGTCTTTTTCTGCAGGGAAGAAACGTGGAGATCTTTTTACAGTGTTATAGGATCCGGGAGCATACAGACATAATTCGAAGCTGCTGTCGACTTGATCGAAATCGGAACAAAACCTCGGCCAGATAAATTAACGAGCTCGTCACCATTTCTTTGGTTTAAACTATTTTTGCAGCTAGCAAACAATCGGCCGTTGCCATCTGCTAAAAAAAAACAAATCAACCGTTGCATCAGAGATCATCAGACCACACACACAACCACAAACACCAATAGTCTCGAATTCTCGAGGTCATTTTTTTTCCTTCTGAAAAAGTGCTCGAGATCATTTTGCCACGCGATATTTCGAGAGGAAATCGGCGATGTTGCGGTCAGAGCTGCCGCCCTCGCTCACGGCCGCCTTGGCCTTCTCTCGCCACTCCGACGCCCTCCTCCTGTATTCCTTGCGGCCCATCACGTCCCTCACGCACCTCTCCACCTCCCCCTTCCTCACCAGCCCGCCGGCGTCCGGTCGCGCGCGCACGCCGACGCGCCACACGTCCTTGATGTACTTTGGCGTTGGTCGGCTGGTCCGACCACTGCGGCACGGCCACCATCGGCACGCCGGCGCTCAGCGCCTCCACGGTGGAGTTCCACCCGCAGTGCGTCACGAAGCACCCCACGGCGCCGTGCGCCAGCACCTCCAGCTGCGGGCACCACGGCACGATCAGGTCCCCCCGCGCCGCAGCCCTCGCCGCGAAGCCCTCCGGCAGCTTGGCCGTCTCCGTCGCGCGGACCACCCACAGGAATGGGCTACCGGCGTTGCGGAGACCGACAGCCACCTCGGCCATCTGGTCCGGCCCCGGCGCCACGATGCTGCCGAAGGAGGCGTACACGACGGAGCGCGGCGGGCGCGCGTCCAGCCACGCCTTTGTCACGGCCGTCATCGGGGTGTGCAGGTGGAAGCCGTAGGACGCGTCGTCGGGCAGGCGGTTGTCCAGGTACGCCGACGGCACCGTCGGCCCGATCGTCCTGGCCCCCAGCGTCGACGCCAGGTACTCCGCTTCCTGCACATACGTAAGCACACGGACGTAGCCGGTGTCCTCAGTGCAAATGCTCGGAATCGATTAATGGCAGTAAACGTCTCACTTGATTGCACGTTGCCAGCGACGTGCTTGCACGTATGCTGCATTGCTGCATGCGACGCGCGCCCTGGCATTGAACGCACGTACGCTCTGATTGGGACACACGCGGCATATGATGCGAGGGGCAGATTCGCGTGGCGCTCACCTGAGGCTCCAGGTCGAAGAAGGAGTTGACGAACACGTGGTCCACGGCGCCGAGCCCGGCGAACTGCTTCATCAGCATGTCGCGGAGGGACGGGTGGTGAGCGTCGCTGTCGGTCAGGAACGTCGGCGGCGCCGAGCCGGGACGACAGTCCAGGGAGCTCGAGTGGGGAGTCCCCCTCGCGCACCGGCACCGGCATGCGCCCGGCCCGCGCGTGCGTGTACATGATGTCCACGGCGCACGTCTGGGTGAGCACCGCCGCGCACGCCGCCCCGTGCCGCCGCGCCAGGGGCGCCACCCACGGCATGAACGTGTCGTACACCACCACGCGCACGGGCCGGCCGCGCGCCGCCTCGGACCGGAGGAGCTCGTCCAGCGCCTCCGACCCGGCCGCCTTCAGCTGCTCGAAGTAGGGGCCCTTGTGCCCGCCCAGCTCAGCGGGCCCGCCGGCGTCGCAGCCGTCGGAGAATACGGCGACGTGCACCGAGCCCGGGGACGGCTTCGTGGAGCCGACGACGAACCGGGTGGCCGCGACGGTGCACCGGACGCCGCCGTGGCCGGCGAGCCGCTTGCCGAACTGGAGGATCGGGTTGAGGTGGCCCTGGGCCGGGTACGGGACGAGGAGGATGTGGGTGGTTTCGTCGGCGTGCACCATGGCTACGGGCGTGTTGTTAACCAGCGAGCTCTGGGGAGAACGTTTCTTGGCTTATGCGAGAGTTTGTGTGGGAGGACGTGATGGACGCTGGGTATATATGGAGGATGGAGAAGAGCTCCACTCTAACTATAAGAAAACAACCGTAGGACGGCACACAAACTACAGCTTACAGCCTACAGGTCACAAGTACGTCCAAATTAGAAAGTACTGTTGGATATTTTGATCTTAAAGACTAAATTGTAGCTATTATGTCCTAAGATTAAAAGACTAAGGATTAAGGCTTAAGTGGAAAATATCTGAAGAGCTACAGTGCTGCTACAGTAGGCGGTGGCTACAGTGGTCACCTACCTACTCTGATGAGCTGCTCTGATCAGGGGCAGCTCATCAGCCAACACATGGTGTGGCCCCTCCTGGTGCACAGTGCTATTGATATAAAGATAAGGGAGATGAGAGAAGAATAGATACGGCTGGGAGTTTTGCTGCTGCTGCTCTAACCCAGCATGCACACACACACTCAGAACTCTCTCTCTCTCTCTAAGGCTACTGATCAAGCCTGCGCTGGAGCACTGGGAAGGGTTCTTCACAGCCACTAGACCAAGCTCTTGGTGGTGTTAGATTAAAAGAGAAAGATATGGGCTTCATCCAGCATCATCTTCGGCTGCTACAAGATCACCTAAATGATGCTCACATGGTCCTAAGGTGTGATTGCTTCTTTTCTTATTATTGATGGTTCAAATCTTGAGCTTGATGATCCTGAGATCATCCAATAAATTTCAACAAGTACTACCTCCAACCTACTCCCTCCATCCCGTAATATACAAGCGTTTTTTAAGTACTTGTCGCTCAAATAAATGTATATAACACTGAAATACGTATAGATACATCATCCGAGAGACAAATGATATGGATCGGAGGAAGATGAGTTGTATTTCCTTGCCAATCAACCTACACAGCTGGGTTTCCAAAAGAAAACTTGTACACTAGCAGAGAGTGTATGTGCAGCTGCAACATCTCTTCATTCTTAGAGACGGTTGTTACTTTCCTAAACAAGGAGGTTTTACTGATTTAGACACCACCTTCATCTTTTTCCCTGGTTTTAACCAGAAAACGACAAATGCAATTTTGTGGGCAAAAATGCTTCTCACAAGCCTCCTCTACCCGTTGCCATTGCACCAGAATGCGTGGGCTCCATCGGCTTGTATCCTTGCTTCACAATAGTGCCTCTTGCTTCTTCTTTTTGTCGTCTCTGGATTGCTAGCTTATCTTCATCTTTTTTGCGAGAAGAGGTGGGAACAACATTGTGATGGGCAAGGAGATGTGGTAGCGGTAGAAGATGGCGCGGAAGAGGGATTGTGAGAGAACATCGAAAGCCATTGAGCGGCGTGTTGGTTACGTGGGGGGGGCTCTGGGGGCGATAAAACTCTAAGGACGCAGAGAAGTAAGCCGGGGCTAGGGTTAAACTTGGATAACCGACATTTAACAAGATGGTGTGGATGGTTGGATTGTGTGATCTTGATCACACGATCCACAAAATATCTTGAATGGCCTTTATTTTTTCGTCAAAAAAAGTTTATGGACCTTCATATTTTTTTCATTCTTATATTGTATATAGGTTACATGGTGGCAGGGCTTGGGAACAATCTCAGCTAGATCTAAGATGGACTTGAACTCCGAGTCACTCCTAGATGGCCATCTAATGCCGTTCTTTATTTGAAAAAATAGCGGAATTAATCAATATTGTAGGCTTTCGGTTATTAGTATGAAATGGCATTCTGCTATGGATCCAGTCCTCACCTTGGGTTGCTTATGTACCCTTGCACAATGTATTGATTGTTCTGATAGAAATTGCAGTTCATTTCATAATCATAAGTACCATGTTTTTTTTCCAAATAAGGTGAAATAGTTTATCACCCTCTTTTTGCAAACTAAAATAGTTTATCACTGTCCACACTAGAGTAATGCATGTAGCCAAATTATTACTGCAACCCTAAGTACTCTCTCCATTTCACAATACACCATATTTAAGTTTTATTGTAAGTCAAACTTTGTAAAGTTTGACTGAGTATTTTTTTTAACACATAGGTTTGACAAAGTAGGAAGGAACTACTAATGTGCAATGTATCTTGAAATGGAGAGAATACCTTTCACTGATATCCTTTTCGCAAAAGAACAGCACCTGTAATAGTATTTTTGGCAGTTCATTTTTATAATCAAAATTCTAAGAGCCCATGCATGTTGTACGATAAATAGTACGTTTTCACATGCATCGTCATGCGTGCTGATCCCGAGATACTACATTGACCAAGCTTTTTTAGACAATGGTTGAATCATGCTCCCAGATGCCCAGAGAACCAACTACATTGACTATTTTTTGTTCTGCCGGAAGGACATTGACTGTTGACAAGAATAGATGGACGACTCGGTCACAGAAAAGCATAAAACTAAAATGTACCCCCTCCTTCCCACAATGTAAGATCGTTTTTCAAGCCGAGGGTGCCACTCCCGTACGTGCCAGCCGCGACGTGAACAGTCGACGAAGCACGAGGACACACCAGACCAGGGTCTGCAACTCTGCATGTTGTGTCGTACGTACCCGAAGGCGGACACTAATTAATTCACACGCTGCATGCATGCATGAGATGAACGACGTCGACATGCCGGAACGCCCATGCCGATGTTTCAACGATGAGGCCAAGCATGCCATGCCCCATGTCAATTATGTGATGCACGTATAGCAGAAGAAGAGGGCATGTGTAATTATCCTCAATGGACAAGAAGGTCGATCGATGAACGATCTTGTACTGTCATCCTCACGCACGTGAATTCAGCCGGTGGCAAGTTGCTACATAAACGTTCCTGGTACTACAGGATCGTAACCCAGTGCAACTGTGTCAACCCTAGGACCTAGTCCGTACGTGCCACTGTGCCAATTTATAATTGGCTAAACGTCAAGTCGATCCGGCCGGGCACATGTATAGCCTAAGACTAGGTAGCGACCGGGCGTACGAGAAGATTTTTTTTTAGACTTTACTCTTTTGCCGCCGGATTGGTCATTCGATTCAAACGAGGGAGAGAGAGAGAGCCATCGTCAACCTACGATGAATCAACCTACGATGCGGCCGTTTTCTTGGGCGCCGCGAGCTGGATACCTTGGCTTTTTGTTTAGTTCTCGCTCTGCCAGTCACCGATGACGTCACCTCGTTGCTGTCAGCAGTGACATGAACGGCGCTGCGTCATCAGCATCCTTGACATTTCCGCTCACCGGCCGTTTCAACGGAGACTTCCGGCTGCATGCATGCGCTCGAGTCGCTCATCGGTTTCCGGATCTCGAGGCGTAGGTTTTCCCCAAGTTGACCCGGTCCCAATCCTCCCGTTTGACTTTTTTCCACGACCTCTCCCTCTCCTTTTTTTTTGCATGTACCTCTCCCTCCCCTTTGACGTGCCATGCATCGTACATAACCAAAACAGACAAGTTTTCTTGTTGTTCGGAAATTACGAAAACAGACAAATGAGTTATATGTAAATTATTTTTCTTCTTGCATCCACCGGCTTCGCACCATGAGCATATATAGCTTGATGCTGCCTCTGGGCCTTCGCCTCGGCAGAGAAACCTTTTTTAAATCCAAAGCTTGTAGAAGCATCGTTAAATATCGTCGGGTTGGATCCCTCTGGCTTCACCAATGCCATCGAACACCACCTCACAAATACCTCCACTCGAGCTGTCATCTCCTTCAATGACAACAACTGCCCTTCAGCACCTCCTCAGTAGGCACTGCACGGGCTTTGGCCCGCGACGGCCCCTGGCGTAGGCGCGAGGGTTAGGCACCGGGTGGAGGCTAGGGTTTCTCAGTCGTCCGCCTTGACCTCTCTCTCTCTCTCTCCCCCTCTCCCTCACCCTCCTCTCTCTTCTCTTCTCTCTCCCGCTCCCTCCCTCCATCACGCCCCCCTCTCTCCCTCTCTCTCTCTCTCTCTCTCTCTCTCTCTCTCTCTGAGCATTTCCTCGACAACCAACCTGTACAACTAGGTTTCTAAAAAGATTCCCAAAGACAACTCCTACACGACTAGCTAGCGTGTGTGCACAATTGTAAATTTCTCGCTATTTTGACAAACAGTTGCAACTTTTCTAGGATTTGGAGTTTACCTTTCTTTTCATCTAGTTTGGCCATAAAAGCCAAACACAATTCGACACGTACATAAGGTTAGGTTTAAGAGCATACCTCTCTTCGCTCTCCTCGACCAGTCATCATTATGCCAAAGCTAATATCTCTTGCTTCCTTCTCGTTCGTTGGCTCGCTTTTCAGCTTTGATGACCCTAAAGGTCGCGCGAGACACTGGACCAGGGGTCAGATTAGGAATTCGTTAGCGGTAGGGAGGCGAGGAAGGTAATGATGGAAGTGACATCACGAGGGAGCAGCAACAGGTCGATAATGAAAGCAGATGTAGCGTGTTGGGGCAAGGGTTAAGCCTAAAAAGAACTTTATATATTGGATCTTGATCTGACGATCCACAAACCATTTGCATATCTCCCATACTTTTAGCCAAAAAAAAAACACATGTCATTTTATTATGAATGTGTGTAGTGCGCAAAAGCTCGAGCAAAGTCTAAGCGGGGCCGAAGCCGAACTCAATATCTTAGAGAGACCACCCCTCTCCGAGGTATGCTTTTGTGAGAAATCATTGATATGTGTCTTGAAAGCTAAACGATGGCATCTCTTGCATCGATTCGTTAATCCTCCTTAGAGATATCTCCTTGGAGGCGGGGATTGGTTGCTGCTTATTCACAAAAATACTGAGGCAAAATTTTGTATTTTAAAAAATCTTTGTTGTAGACTGAGCATGCTAAGTTTGTTAGGTTCCTTGTCGTGGAATATGTCCACCTGGGGTCACCATAAAGATCAATCGACTCAATGTCTTGCAGGTGCTCATATAGGTGTGTGCATTCATAAAGGTGAGAGTACGTTTGTATATTTGAGTGTCTATGTTTGTACTATGGTACTAAAAAAGGATGATATACGAGTATATGACTGTGTTTTCTTTCCGCAGCATTGGCAACATAATCAATGTTGTGATGTGCTCCCTCCATTTCATAATGTAGTGAATATAGATTTTTAAAAAGTCAAACTTCACAAAAATTGTCCAAGTTTGTAAATAAAAATATATACATTTAAAAATGGCATTTGATATGTCATGAGACATATTTTTATATTGTATATATTTGATATTTTCCCATAGTAATTTTTTTGGTATATTTGGCCAAAGTATGTGAGGTTTGACTTTTGAAAAATCTAAATCGCATGGTACGACATTATGAAATGGAGGTGTATTTTTTGTGAATAATATTGTATTTTATATTTGCCCCAGTTATTGTTGTAAGAAAAAAAAACATGCTGTAGAGGCCACTGCCTCAGACGTACAGAAGCTCCAAGAGGCAAAAACAATCCTTGGTCGCCACTCCCGGGCGCTACGTAGCAAAGCCGGTGCGTTGCATTTGACCAGCGCGGGCGCACCTGCATGCGGCTACGAGGACTACGTTGCGAAGTTGATGCTTCAAAGCTGTTGAGATTTGCGATCGACTTGTGGTTGGATGGTTAGAGGGACTGTGGTATCCCCAGCCCATCAGAGTTTAAATGCTGGTACTCGCATTTATTTCTGGATTTATTTCAGAATTTCCGGCGATGCGCATTCAGTGGGAGGAGACGTTCCCATCGACGACGAGTCGCCTACGATGACTTCGTAAATCTCAAGATGATATGCCGGCTCAGTCTTTCGAAGGTGCTGATAGGGATAGGGTGTGCGTGTGTGCGTTCATATGGATGAGTGTATGCGCGTGTACATGAGCGTTTATGTCTGTACTGATATTAAAAAAAAAACTGTTGAGATTTATCTAACCCATGTAATTAGAGATAATCTACGCTTGTAACTGACGGACGCTTCTGTTCGATGCGTCCCTCCGAAACGTTGCGCCTGTGCAACGCGCCCCCTCAAGGGGTATATATATATATATATATATATGTAATCCATCGATCAATGAACAGAACTGATTCATTTTCTGTCACTTGTCGATTTCCTTCGATCTCCATTTTAACACGTTATCGGCACATTGCCCTGACCAAGAGCGATTAGGCCAGAGAGAAGAACGGCGGCGCTCGCGCAAGGAAATGAAGCAAGCGCGTAGACCTCGTCGATGCCTTGCGCGATCCCCGGCGGTACCGACGCTACGATACAGCAGCGCTATCCGGCGCGGTGGAGTGAAACATCAAGCCCCGGCACGGATGGCGACGTCAGCCATGATGTGACCAGCACGCGGTGTGGAGATGGCCCTCCGGCGCAGGGCGCTCCCCGAGCCTTCGCGGCAGCGATTTTCGACGCGAGGCTGACTCCCTACGGCGCGGTGGAGAAGGCCGTCGGCCGCCGGCGCGGTACCATGCCCGGGCGAGGCAACCCACGAAGCGCAAGGCGTATTGTACGGCACGGCCTGGTTCGTCGTACAGCGGTGGCGATGGCCTCTGATATAACAAAGTATGTTGTGTGGTCTGTGATAATATACGACTGTTGTGCATCAAATCAACTCAAAGTTCAATTTCTGCAATAGTGCATCTTGGATGTTGATCTCATCAAGATGTCCTCCACTTTCAACCCTTGTATGAGGATTTAGATTGAACAATTTTGTCAATTATGAAGGCAAGTGGATGTGTGATGAGAAGCAGAATAAGTATGGGGCTGAAAAGAGCAAAAGTCATTTCAAGAGCAATGACAAGACTAGCAACTCTGTGGTTGCTATAACTGTGGTTTTCGAACATAGATTGCAATGATATGTGATACTTCCAAGCATTTGATGGATGTGTACATGCAATCAATTGGCAAGGGAAAACGACTTATGGAAACCAATGTGAAGCTTATTGCACTGGACATAACGAGTTTTACTGGTGGTTGAAAGTTCCTATACGTTTCTCAGAATGCGGGCAACTAGGAGCATGCTCACCAAAAGGAAGGTACACCACTTTTTAGTGACATACATATAATGTATGTATTTCTATGTGAGTTTATATGTATATTGGACTCTATAGAAACCTATGGAAATAATCCAGTTGAGAAGAAAGTGTGTCAAGTGGAAACAGGGTCTACTTACACAATATTAAGGGAGATAAAGTATTTTCATATTTTTGAGAAGAGTAATGGAAATGTCATGACAAGCAATGGTCGTGATATGGTAATTGTTGGCTCTGGTCAAGCCACAATTGCACTCCCTATGGGTACTACATGGTAATCATGGATACATTAGTGTATCTAGATTTTACTCGTACCTTGCTGATTTTTAAGGTTATCCGCATTGGTTTCTATGTTGAAACCCATATAATGAGTGAGGTTGGAAGCCTACTCATGACTCAGCAAAAGGGATTTGAATGAAATCCTAGAGTAAATGTCTTCTCTGTATTTTGGTTTGTACCGTACATACATTAAATCGGTTACGCTTTGGGCGTACAAGATAATTTTCTAGAACCTTGATAAGTTCAAGATATGGCATGATTGCCTGGGTCATTCTGGAATTGGGATTATTAGAAAATTATTGATGGTTCCACTACGCACAATCAAATGGTGTGAATTTTCCAAATTTATTGGATTATGTATGCACGATATGTGCAGACTGGGAAATTGATCACAAGGCCATCATATCTAAAGATAAAAGGACGAGCCACTATATTTGCTTGTACATGAGATATATGTGATCCAATTCAACCGCTACATGAAATATTCAGATATTTCATAGCACTTTGGATGCATCAGTGAGATGGTCCAGTGTGTACCTTATTATAAGGGACCATGCTTTTACAAAGTTGATTGCTCAGATCATTAATTTGAGAACAAATCATCCCAAGCATAGGGATATAAACCATCAGAATGGATAATGCTGTGGAATTTAGTTCACGAGCATTTGATGATTACTGCCTAGATTTAGGCATAGCTGTGGAGCATTTTGGTACTTTGTGTACATACCCAGAATGGTGTTGCGGAATCACTTGTCAAGAGGATAAGTTGACAGCAATATTGCTCCTACAGAATTGTAGTCTCCCAACATCTTGTTGGGGTCATGCAGTTTCTCATACTGCATTGATACAAATTTGACCAACTGCATATTATACGGTCTCCCCGTTGCAGTTAGTACGTGGAAATCAGTAAGTATTTCCCATCTGTGATAATTCGGTTGTGTTGGATACATACCGATTTCACCACCATAGCGTACGTATATGTGCCCTCATAGAGAAATGGGGATCTATGTGAGGTACGATTCTCCGTCAATCTTAAAGTACCTAAAGTCTCTAAAAGGAGACTTGTTTATGGCCTGGTACGCTGGTTGTATTTTGATGAGGACATTTTTTCGGCATTAGGGGGAGATACGAACCACATTGAATGACGGGAAATAGAATAAGATGTGAAGAGACATCTAGTCCTTAGATCCACGTACAAATGAATCTGAACTGGAGGTTCAGAAGATTATGAATTTGCAAAGTATCACAAATAATCTGCTAGTTGCATTTACTGAGTATAATGGTGTCACAAAGTAAAATGTTCCCATAGTGAATGTGCCAGAGCGACTGGATGTGACCCATAGGTTCACTCGGCTACCCATGACGGGGATGAATCTGGACACAAGAAGACAAAGCTTCAAGGAAGCGTCCGAGGGGAATGAGGAATCCTCAAACAGTAAATGCAGGTCAACTTCATGTTGACATTCAACCTAGGGTTGAAGGACACCTGAAGGATGTTGGACACATCCAGGACCCAGCACGAGTGTGCACACAAATTCTTTTTGCTGGGACATCGGAAGACCTTGACTCTACTGTTGTGGGAAATCACAAAGAGTCAAAAGGTAATGATGAAATCTTCACTATGGATATGGATTCGGGAGAACAATATAATAACGAGTACACTATGTCGACATTTATTTCTCCTCATGAATTGCAAAAGACCATGGTTTGGATCTAGAACCTAAATCCATGCATGGCTAAGTGTCTAAAACGCTCTAGTTGATCCAAAGGAAGGCAACAATTGAGGATGCACTCGCTCTCAAGAAGAGGGGGTATTGACCTGATCAATAATACCCACTCCTCTGAATTTGTTCCCTGGGGGAGCAAATGGGTTTTTGTTCATGTGAGGAACGAAAACAATGAGGTGGTGAGACATGAAGCGAGGCTTGTAGCATAGGGGTTCATGCAGAAACCAGTCATCGTTTATGATGAAACATATTCTCATGTTATGAGTGGATAACGTTCCGTTATTTTATATCACTGGCAATGAATAATGAATTTGTATATCCAACAGATGGATGTTGTGACTTCATAGTTTTGCGAGTCACTTGATTCGAATATCTATATGATAGTTCCTGAGGGAATGAAGATTTCGAATTTAATAGCAACATGTATTGCGTGATGCTTCGGAAGTCATTTATGACTTGAAGTAGTCGGCAAAGATGTGGCGTAACCGACTGAGTGAGTTCCTTTGTTAGAAGGGTTACTCAAATGATGATGATTGGTCATGTATATTCATCAATAAATCCAAAGAAGGATTTTTACAATTTATGTGTATGTTGATGATCTGAATATCACTGGAACTACACAAGAAGTACATGAGACAAGGTAATCATCTTAAGACGGAGTTTGAGATGAAAGATTTGGTTGAAACCAAACTTTGCTTCGGTTTCGAACTTGAGCATGTTCCTTCGGGAATACTTGTTTATCAGTCCATATTTATCCATAAGATATTTGAATGCTTCAATATGGATAAATCATATCCATCAAGAACTATGGTTGTCAGATCTCTCGATAGAGATTAACCCCACTAAGACCTAAGGGCAGTGATGAAGAGATGTTTGGATTTGAGTTTTCATATCTCAGTGCAATGAGAGCACTAATGTATCTAGCAAGTGCACTAAGCCAGGTATATTACTTGCAGTGAATTGATTGGCTAGATACAACACATCACCAATAAAAGGTATTAGGTTGGTGTGAAATATATTTTCATATAACTTCTGGGCACGAGATATCTTGGTTCGTTCTATGAGAAAAAGAAAATCAAGATATGACCATGGTTGGATATTGTGATGTTGGATATATATTACTTCCCCATATTCCTAGATCACAGACTGGTTTTTGTCTCCCCGAATGAAGGTGTGACCTTCTCTGGGAAGTCAAGAAGACATATTTTAGTGGCTACATGCACTAATCATTCTGTAATCGTTGATTTGTATGAAGCATCACATGAATGTATGTGACTTCACAGAATGATGAACTTTGTTGAAAGTTCAAGTGGGATTGGTTGTTAAGAACCACTCTCTATTATCTATGAAGATAATTTTGTTTGTATTACACAGATGCAGGCAGGTTATAAGCAGCAATTACAAAGTGTATTGCTCTGGAAGTATTTTCTTCTCCATAAGTGAAAAAGAGGTGAAGATAAATATTTTGCAAATAAAGTCAAGTGATAATCTCGACTATCATGTTAATTGAACTGGTATGAGATGACTTTGTGTTTTGCAAGATTCAGGAGTAGTGTACTCCCATATGATAACCTGTTCAAGATCTTTGGATCTTAGATATTGCACTCTTTTTGCTTTATGAGTTTTTCCTGTATGATTTCTCATAGAAGGTTTTTAATGAGGCAATAGTAATACAAGCATTGTGATATGTCATTTTCTCCTTATTTTTCCATTGGGTTTTTGGAAGGAGTTTTTTTATGGCATATTGTACATAGCTCCTCATATTTTTCCTACAAGATTTTTGGAGCATCATTTTTCAAGACTGATGGAGTTACACGGACAAGCATAGATTAGGGGGAGTGTTGAGATTTATCTAACCCATGTAATTGGAGATAATCTACGCTTGTAACTGACGGACGCTTCTGTTCGATGCGTCCTTCCGAAACGTTGCGCCTGTGCAACGCGCCCCCTCAAGGGGTATATATATGTAATCCATCGATCAATGAAGAGAACTGATTCATTTTCTGTCACTTATCGATTTCCTTCGATCTCCATTTGAACAAAAGCAACAATCACTGCGTACGGTGCAGCTAGTGCTGCTGGCGACGTACGTTGATGCGTTGGACTGTTGGTATGACGGCCGAGCGGCGTGGCAGGCCATGAATCATGCATGCATGAATGCCATGTGCGATGCATGCGTGTATCAATCAGAAGAAGAAAGTAAATCTGAACAAGCTAGGAGTAGGTAGATCAAGTGTTCAACTTGATCGTCTCGCCCTTGTCGTCCTTGCACATCTGTGTGTACGCACATCTCGACTCAGAAGCGTGTGCCGCTCAGCCGGCCGTGGCGTCCAAAACCATAGACGGCCTACAAAACTTTTCAGTCTGGCCACACAGGACACACGTTCTGACGGTACACAACACATACGAGTCTGGACATGCATGCCATTTGCCATAGAGCGGCATGCAATGCATTGGTAGTGGTGTCGGTGGCTTGGTGCTCAAGGATGGAATCGTGCAGGTGGGGAAACGTACGTTTCGGACTTGATGATGCGACGTGCAAGAGCGACGCGACGAGGATCGGATCGGAGTCCCGTGGCTGTCATGCATGCGTGGGTGGATGCGGTCGCCTCCTTCCTTCGTCGTGTCGTCGTTAATGACGCCGCTGAAATTTTTACGAGCTGAGAACGCCCGCTTACCGACGGTTCAGTGACCCTGCGGCTTCAAGAGAGAAGAAGCGGTATGTCGGCAGGCGAATCTTTAGTTGAGGTGAATGCCCGGACCTGACAAAACCTCTCCGCGCGCGTCAACCCTCCGAATCATCACCGGCGTTGCATGACAGCCACGGAACCTTAACCTGCAGCTGTTTTCTGCCGTCCGGCCGACGGAACATCCCTGGCCGATGACGTCGCCTCGCCGCCATCAGCGGGCGACACGCACGGCACGGCGCCGCACCGGCACCGGCGTGCATCACCATCCCCGTTTCCGTTTGGACCAGCCGTTTTAAATGGCCTAGCCCAACTAAATAGCCGTGTCCTTCTTCGGACGGCCGGCCGGGAGTTATCTCAAGTCAATGAATGCGAGGGAAAACGTTGGCGTGGTAAATGAATGCGTTTCCGATCGAGGGTAGTGTAGTGGTGCCGTTTTCGGGCTTGCCCGTGGCCGGCGCGTCGTCTATATAACCGGCAATCGATCGATCTCGTCTACATGACAGAGAATAGTTATTGCGGCTTCCTCCAAATGCAACGCCAGCCAGGCAGGCAGTAAAAAACGTGTCAGGCATGGCAGGACCAGGACGGACGGCAGGAGGTGGCTGCGGATGGGCAACGATTGCTCACTCCAAATGCGAGCCAATGGCAACCCGCAAATTTCCTCATGCATCCATCCGCAGACAGGGAATCAGTCCGTGAACACGGATGCGGGAGGACAACATCCAACAATAGCCGCATATATTTTTATAACAGTTTAAATAAATCGGACGAAATTCATTCAAACACGACTGGATTTCATATAAACATGGCCAGATTTCATTACATTTACATCAACCAAGCGGAGCTTGTCTGGCTAGGTCTAAATGGTCGTCGGCGCTCATTCCCCGTGTTCGGCCATGAGCCCCGAGAACCGAAGCTTCACCGTCTCTATTTTCACCTCGACACTCTCCAGCTCCGCCTCCATAACCTCCGCCTCCGGAGGCCCGGAAACACTACAAGAAATATGTCAAGTTATAACCTTCTGTCAGTGACCCTGAAAGAAATAGTCGTAAATCTACGACCATTTGAGACCAATTGGTCGCAAGCTGTTCGGAGGGCTCCAAACCCTAAACTATAACGACCATTTTGGTCAGAAAGGTCGTAATTTCCTTACACGAAATGGTCATAAAGCAAACAGCACTGGTCCGCTGCCTTATTTCTAGCTGATCACGATCAATATAGATGGTCATAACCTTGTAAGTTGTGGTGGATTGCTATGACTAGGCGCCACCTTATCAGTTTTGCCTATGTGTCATGTCCATGTGTCAATTTTTGCCCTATGTTGTGAAGTAACCTATATTTCTGTTATTCCCAAAATTCCCAAAAAAATCTCATAAATTCTTTGGGTCATATCTTCGTCAAATATGTAAAAACCTTCCTTGTCTAGTTCAAAAATAATTAGACAATATTCATTTTCCTATTCTGTTCAGAACAGCACTTTGTGAATGAAGTGCTATTTATATATTCTTGATTGCCCTCAAAATTTTTGGGCACTCTTTTCTATCCAAATCATTGCCTCATGACAAAATTCAGCTCCATTTGCCCAGTAAATATTCCTCGGCAAATTTCCAAAGTTTTTGTCCACCTAGAACCTTTGTAAAAGAAGTACTAGCTATGCATATCCTAATGAGTTGAATTTTTGCCACATATTCTATATGCCCATATAATAGCTCTCCACAAAATTTTAGCCCCATCTAACAATCCATGAGAGATCACCATCCAATCTTTGTTTCTCGTAATATTTTCAGTTTGTGAAGCAACTATATTTTATATTGCTTTATAATTGCTGAAAATTTACCAGGACATGACCCTGCCCATAGAATCTCCCTCCACCAAATTTTAGCTCATTTAATTTAACCATTTTCCCTCAATATTTTTCCTAATTTTCTGTTCAGTGGAGAGCATTGTGAAGGAAGTACCATTTTTATATATCCAAATGGCATGAAATTTATACAGTGCCTTCATATGCACAAATTATCAACCTCCTCCAAATTGCATCTCAATCCAATCATGTATGTGAGCCCAGCTTCAATTTTTATTTTCTGTCCAGATTGGCACATTACAAAGCAAGTGTTATCTATACCCCTCCTATTGCCCTCAAACTTTTGGGTCAATCTTCCATATCCAAATCATTGCCACATGCCAATATTCAGCTCTATTTTCCTAGTAAATATTCCTCGGCAAATTTCCAAAGTTTCTGTTCAGCTAGAAGATTTGTGAAGGAAGTACTAGATAGGATATCCTAATGAGTTGAATTTTTGCCACATATTCTATATGAAAAATTCATAGCTCTACACAAAATTTTATCTCTATCTAACAATCCATGTGAGCTCACCATCGAATCTTTGTTTCTGGTAATATTTTCAGTTTGTGAAGCAACTACATTTTATATTGCTTTATAATTGCTGCCAATTTACCAGGACATTACCCTGACCATATAAACTCCCTAAACCAAATTTAAGCACAATCCAATCATCTATGTAAGCCTAGCTTCAATTTCTATTTTCTGTCCAGATTGGCACATTGCAAAGCAAGTGCTATCTAGACACCTCCTATTGTCCTCAAACTTTTTGTGCCATCTTAGATATTCAAATCATTGCCACATTCCAATATTCAGCTCCATTTGCCTATTAAATCTTCCTCAGTAAATTTCCAAAGTTTCTATCCAGAGAGAAGCTTTGTGAAGAAAGTACAAGCTAGGATTATACAAATGGTACAAATTTTTTACAGTGCTTTCCTATGCCCAAATGATCATACTCCACAAAATTTCAGCTCAATCCATTAATCCATTTGAGCCCAGCTTCAACATCCATATTTCTTCCCGATGTGGTACTTTGCAAAGCAAGTGCCATCTAAGCTCCTTCATTTGAGCTGAAAATTTGCCAAGACAGTCTCCCTAGTAGATGATCATCCTCAGCCAAAACTCAGGCCCATTGGCCATGTGCATTTCCCGTACCGCTAATCAAACACCTGGCTGCTAATTCATGTTTGAGCATAGTTCGGTCTCCTCGTGAGATTATTTTGTTGTCATTTTCTTCCTAGCACCTACCTGGGGAGTGCACAACCCACTAGACAGGCCTAGGCTGCCCAGAACGCATGGAAACACCACGGTCACGCGGTGACCACGCGGCGGGCATGCGAGTTTACGCGCTTTGGAGTTGGGGCCCTGGGCCACCGTCCAAACCTCGACGTATCGCCACCAAACCATGTATTTCTGCTTAAATAGATACTTATGTAACAAGAAATAATTTTTGGAAAAAATAAAGAGCAAACTATAAGGCAGCTGCAATTCAAATTTGACCCGTTTCCTACTGAATCGGCGGAAATTTGTCTTTTTCACGATAGGTGGATAAAAGCTTTGGACACTCAACCATTTTGTTAGTTTTGCATTAAATATGGCCTAGTATTTTATAAAACTAATTTGGTACAATTTTGCAACAAATATATGGTAGGTCCTTCACAAAAAAACCTTATTTTGGACACTCGAAAAATGGAAAATAATTTTTTCGTCCAAAGAAAATGAAAACTTCCTTAGGCAACATTGTTTGCCATTCCAATATGCACCCTTGTGCACAATATGAGATCATTTGAATAAACTATGCCATGAATGTGGCCATAAGATTGATCATTTGGCTTAAAAGCCATTGATCTCCACACATGATAGCTCGTTTCTAAGAACACTTTTTAAAAATAATTATCGTATTACAAGTTTATTATTTTTCCTGGTAACTTGGTGACATATAATGACACAATGCGAAGGTTTTCCAATTTTTTGAATTTTTTATGCCTGTTTCAAAATGCGGTCAAAACGGCGGGCATGACCGTTCCTAGCTAGTGGTTGAATCTTGGAAAACTTTTGGTGTTTCTCTGATTAAATAGATACTTTTGTACCTAGAAATGATTTTTAAAAAAAATAAAGAGCAAACTACGAGGTAGCTGCAGTTCAAATTTGACCCACTTCCAACTGAATTGGTGGAAATTTGTCTTTCTCACGAGAGGTGGATCGAAACTTTTGACACCCAACCATTTGGTAAATTATGCATTAAATATGTCCTAGTATTTTGGAAAATTAATTTGGTCCAATTTTGCAACAAATATATGGTAGGCCCTTCACAAAAAAACTCATTTTGGGCGCTCGAAAAATGGAAAACTGATTTTTCGTCCAAAGAAAATGAAAACTCCCTTAGGCAACATTGTTTGCCATTCCAAGATGCACCCTTGTGCACAATATAAGATCATTTGAACAAACTATGCCAAGAATATGGCCATAAGATTGATCATTTGGCTTGAAAGCCATGAATCTTCACACATGATAGCTCATTTCTGAGAACACTTTTTAAAAAGAATTGCCTTGTTACAAGTTTATTATTTTTCCTGGTAACTTGGTGACATATAATGACACAATGCAAAGGTTTTCCAATTTTTTGATTTTTTTTAATTTTTTATGCCCGTTTCAAAATGCGGTCAAAACGACGCGCATGACCGTTCCTAGCTAGTGGTTGAATCTTGGAAAACTTTTGGTGTTTCTATGATTAAATAGATACTTTTATACCTAAAAATGATTTTTGGAAAAAATCATGAGCAAACTATGTGACGGCTGCAATTCAAATTTGCCCCGCTTCCCACTGAATTGGCGGAAATTTGTCTTTTTCACGAGAGGTGGATCAAAAATTTTGACACCCAACCATTTGGTCAATTGTGCATTAAATATGTCCTAGTATTTTGAAAAATTAATTTGGTCCAATTTTGCAACAAATATATGGTAGGTCCTTCACAAAAAAAAACTCATTTTGGGCACTCGAAAAATGGAAAACTGAATTTTCGTCCAAAGAAAATGAAAACTCCCTTAGGCAACATTGTTTGCCATTCCAAGATGCACCCTTGTGCACAATATAAGATCATTTGAACAAACTATGCCAAGAATGTGGCCATAAGATTGATTATTTGGCTTGAAAGCCATGAATCTTCACACATGATAGCTCATTTCTGAGAACACTTTTTAAAAAGAATTGCCTTATTACAAGTTTATTATTTTTCCTGGTAACTTGGTGACATATAATGACACAATGCGAAGGTTTTTCAATTTTTTGATTTTTTTGAATTTTTTATGCCCGTTTCAAAATGCGGTCAAAACGGCGGGCATGACCGTTCCTAGCTAGTGGTTGAATCTTGAAAGTTTTTTGGTGTTTCTGTGATTAAATAGATACTTTTGTACCTAAAAATGATTTTTGGAAAAAAAATCATGAGCAAACTATGTGACGGCTGTAGTTCAAATTTGCCCCGCTTCCCGCTGAATTGGCGAAAATTTGTCTTTTTCACGAGAGGTGGATCGAAACTTTTGACACCCAACCATTTGGTCAATTGTGCATTAAATATGTCCTAGAATTTTAGAAAATTAATTTGGTCCAATTTTGCAACAAATATATGGTAGGTCCTTCACAAAAAAACTCATTTTGGGCACTTGAAAAATGGAAAACTGATTTTTCGTCCAAAGAAAATAAAAACTCCCTTTGGCAACATTGTTTGCCATTTCCAAGATGTACCCTTGTGCACAATATAAGATCATTTGAACAAACTATGCCAAGAATGTGGCCATAAGATTGATCATTTGGCTTGAAAGCCATGAATCTTCACACATGATAGCTCATTTCTGAGAACACTTTTTAAAAAGAATTGCCTTATTACAAGTTTATTATTTTTCCTGATAACTTGGTGACATATAATGACACAATGCGAAGGTTTTCCAATTTTTTGAATTTTTTATGCCCGTTTCAAAATGCGGTCAAAACGGCGGGCATGACCGTTCCTAGCTAGTGGTTGAATCTTGAAAAACTTTTGGTGTTTCTATGATTAAATAGATACTTTTGTACCTAAAAATGATTTTTGGAAAAAAATCATTAGCAAACTATGTGACGGCTACAGTTCAGATTTGTCCCGCTTCCCGCTGAATCGACAAAACCCCATTTAGATGACCAAAAATAGGTAGAAAGATCAGAAATGCATGAAAATTGGTGATCATCCATAAAATATGGTCTAATTTGAGTGAAAATTTTAGTGGTGCCCTTTTGCAAAATATTTTTGATAGCTGCTTCACAAAATCCCCCTATTTTTAACACTTAGAAACTATTTTAAATCACAGATGTTCTAAGCCAATCAGGACTCCTCCCACGGTTTGCCCCACTGTAGCTAATCTGAGCCGTCCACACACAACAGATCCAGTGTCTGTCACTCACCTCTCAGCAACCCGACCCAAACCCTAGTAGCCGTGGCACACTCTCCTCGCTCGATCCCCTTTGTCCTTCCACGCGCCGCCACCTCTCTCTCTTCCTCTCCCCGACCTAGATCGAAGACGGCGGCTCCTGCCGATGGGCTCCCACCGCATCGCTCTCCCGCCAATGGGCTCCCACCGCATCGCTCTCCCGCCGTCCACCCCACCACATCGTCTCCCACCGTCCACCCACACCGGCCATTTCACTCTCTCTTGCATTCAATCCAGATCCCGATCCACGGCGGCGCCGCCAACATCTCGGGGCCCTCCGATCCCACCCCTCCCTTTTGACCCCGAGGCAGCCGGCCAAGGCCTATGGCGGCGAGGGCGGCGCCTACTACGAGCGAAGTTCCGCGGAGCTGCCCGCTTGCCGCCAGGAGGAGATCGAGGATGCCATGGCTACGCGCTGGACTGCGCCCTCGTGCAGGAGTTCCTCCACGAGCACATCCCCCTCCGTCATCCCCCGCTACTTCAACTGCAGCATCGTCCTCCTCGACCACAACTACTGCGCCCGTGTCTCCGACTTCGGCACCGCCAAGGTCGACCACCACTGCAGCAACGTCCTCCTCGACTGCTTGGATGGATGGATGGGGAACTGGAACCGGCGTGCCGTCGTCCACCTGTTCCTCGAGGGAGGCCGGCCGGCCATGGAGGTCCGACCCCAACCGACGCATGGACGGACGGATGGATGGATGGCCGGGGTGAAACCCTAGCCCCACACCCACCCATCCCCATCCCCATGGAGCTCTTCTCTGTTCCTCGGCGGGGACCCGAGCTTGCTGATGTGGTGGCCCTCGACTCCGGCGAAGCCAAAGGTACGTACGCCCTCCTCCTTCCCCTCGTCTTCTTCTTCTTCTTCTTCTGGATTTGCCCATCTGATTTGCGCAGTTGGTTTGTGCAGGCCATCACCATCACCATGGAACAAGTCAAGGAGGAGGCCATCGCCATGGAAGGAAGGTCATGGTCAGAGGTGGGTGTGTGTGTGTGTGTGTTCCGGCCATGGTCAGGTCCAGATTTTGTGCTATTGTATTTACGGAGTAGTTAAGGATGTTTAGGTTGATGGTCAGATTAGGCCCTTTCAAATTTCATATATTAATCAATGGAGCACTAGCAGCCAACCTTGGAGATGGGCGTGCAAGTGTCTGACCTCCAACCCTGAATGTGTTCTTCCCATATTTCTACAGCCAATAGTACCAAACTGCCATTACAAACATGTCACTCCACTAGCTAGCTGGCAAGATGCATGCATTGCAGCGTGAACATGTAACTACAAGCTGCTGATGCATCGATCCATAGTTGAACCGGAACCACCATGTGTCTTGTGGAGTCAAATCCATAGTTGAACCGGAACTACAATCAATTATTCCTTCCCTCTGTAAAGAAATATTTCTTTACGGAGGGAGTACTAGGTACAATCGCAAGACCAGAGCAGGTAACTCAGTCTTAGTTTCCAAGCAAAAACAGAGCATCTTTCGCCTTGGCTTCTTACTGGCGTTATCAATGGCTGACATGTTTTGATATACTCAATCCTGCAATTTCTGTTACCGATTTTCAGCTTGACCCACTGTTTTGGTCAGTGATTTAAATTACCCTCGCTGCTGCTAACCTAGGACTCTTATCTGTATTACCGATTTTCAGCTTGACCCACTATTTTATTAAGTGAATGCCATGCAAACAACTAACTTGCTCTTGTTCATGTAGATGGAGTAGGAGGATGAGCAGCAGCAAATGAGCCTGATGGTGAAGAAGCACCTGATGACTAGAACTCGTTCAAGAGCTCTTTTGTCCTTCCAAAACAAGGTCTTGATGTCCCCCTTACAGAAAAATGTTCATATATGTTCCTGCATGATGCGTGTGTGCATGTTGGATGGTCACATTCTAGTGTACTAGCTAGCTAGTAAGCTTGTTTTGCTACCGGATGATTGAATGTCATCTCAGTTTGTACCTCATGTAGCTCACCGCCTAAAATTCCCACTGTTTGGTTAGTGCTTCCCTTCTTGGTTGGCTAAACATATCAGTTTGTTTGATTTGGAGCATTAGACGCTCTCCATCGACGACCGGGACCCCATGCCTAAGCTGTTGATTTCCTAAATTTTATTCATCGTCTCCACAATATATTCAGTAGCATTTAACCTAAGTTTTTGATTGCCTAATTTGTAGGTAAAGATACTGTTGGCATATATTATCAGCAGCATTTTTTCATAAACAAAATAAAAAATGTTGATTTAGGTCCAGATGGGTGTCTGCGCAATTTAGCCTTTCTGTTTCCTGTGTCCCTAGTTTAGGTGTGTGTTCAAGCAAAAAAGGTGGGCGTTGATGTTGTTATTGTGTCCTGGAGCCTCGAGTGAAGGGCAAGGATGCGATGCTTGCCGTTCTCATACTACTCCAAAGAGTAACCGTGGCCTTCTCATGGAGAGTATGATGGCTTGTGTAGGTAATTAGTATTATGTCCATGTTGTTGTTGGCTAGATGGTAATGGCTCATCAGAATACACACACACGAGTGTATCATGTAACAATTGGCAGAGTCACCAGAATATATACACATTAAATCTATTGTTCTGTTTTATCATTGTGCTGCATATGTTTCTAACTCCACTATTTCTGTTTTTCTTTATCACCTTATCCAACATTGTAGATTCCTGTATTGATGCATGCCAACTATGAATATGATCTTGCATTAAGCTTTAGCTGGCTGTTAATTATGTTGTGCTAGCTACTGTCTAACTATGGCCTGCGGCGGCTGGGTGTTTCTTTTGGGCGCAGGTGACTTGTTCACGAAGCTGTACGACTAGGTGTTTCTTTTGGGTGTGTCCAGCACATGTTCGAGTTCACTTGCGATGGGATTTTGCCTGATAGGTGTTTGTGGTAATATCCATATATGTATTCCAGATCATTTACATTAACAATGATATATTTCTGTAATAGTGAAGAAATACCTTCTTGAGTTGCATCCCTTGACTCCGTAGATCAGTGGAATTATCATGAGTAGTATACAACCTGAGATGTCCGATTGTATACAAACTGCACCTCGAAATTGATATGTTCCAGGCTGTGTCTTTGATTGTAAATGTTTATTCACTATAAACTCTTCTATCTATGATAAGTGCAACTAGAAGAATTTGTCCCATGTAAAATTCTGTAATCCCTATTAGCTGAAACTTGAGCATTACAAAGTTTCATTTCTAAGTTCAGTTTGTTGATAAGCCATCCTCCTCCTGTTTCTGGATTTATCGTGCATACACAACACTTCATGAAAATAAACTACATGCGATATACTCAAATAGCACTAGGGTCTGGGACTATTTTATGGTGTTGTGGATATACTTTGTGATTTACAGTTACTCTCTGGTGTCATATTATGGTCTAATATATTTTGTTTTGACTCTTTCTCTGTTGCCAGGAAAGTGGTGAGGAGATGTTGATGATGCCTACTTGCTTGGCTGCTATGGTGATGCATGCACCGGTGAAGCAAGCACACATGCAAGGCTGGCCCCATGTATCTTCCTTGGCCGCGAATATCATCTACAGGTACGACAAATGTCCCACCTCTCTGTCGTTTTGCTCCTCTTCTCCTTGCATCCGATAAAATTGGTGCTTTATATGCTATTGATTTACAGTGTCTGTTCGTTAACACCAAGTCTAAACTGTTGCTTTGATTTTTCCTGTTACTTAGGATAGCAGTATGACCAGGACAAGCTACAAGCTCCCAGAGCATCTGATCCAGGGTGCGTTAGGGCCAACCTGTTACGGAAGATGGCCATGCTCACGAGCCCCTCTGGATCAAAATAGGTATTCCTTTCTGCCTCTTTTTGGATTCACTCATATTTTGCCTCGTGGATTGATGGATTTGTCCTATGGTACTGTAATTGTAAAGTCTGGTCCTCATTTACTTTCTGTAATTGATTGCCTCTGTCTAAATTTCGAATGCATGCTTGCTAAGGCTTTATCAAGCCCTTGGTGTTGATTGAGCGTTTGCTCCTCTAATGTTCATGAAGTCCATTGTTATATACCTCTCATTATAGGATGGCAAGTTGTGGCAGCTGGAGCATGTCTCATAAGAGAGAGCAATGAAATCCATTGTACTGTTCCGTAAAAAAAGAGTACATTGTACTATTATGATAGTAGCAGATGTGCCATCATTTTCTTATTGTATATTCCCTTTGTTCCTGCTATATTTCTGTGCAAGGAAATGTATTCCTGAGATGATTTTTTGTGTTATGTAAACCTGGGAGATGTGTTATGTGATGTGATATGATGGTTGACTTGAATTTGACCTGGAGTTTTCCTAATTTGAATGAAATAATGTTGGATGTATGTGTGTGATTGGGCTAAATTCGGCTTGGGCCAAACAATTCTCAACATTAAAAGGCTAGTCCAAACCGGACAAATAATTGGGCCGAAAAAGGCCACATCCCAACAAGCATAGAACAATTTCAAAAATGAAATGGAAAAAAGTCTTATAAAAAAAGAAATGGACTGCAAAGGTCGAGGGCCAAAAAAATAGCATGAATCTCAAAAACTAAAAAGGCCGAATTGTTGGGCTCGGCCCATGTAGCTAGAGAAAATGAACAAAAAATATATATATGAAAAATGCTGAATTAGTGGGCTCAGCCCATGTAAAACACCGAACTGGATCAGGCTGATTCTTATCAACGACCTTTTCATTTGGTCGCAATTTTGCCACGTCAGCTTGCCACGTCGGATCCGATGTGGCCTGGGCAGACAGCAAGCGACCAAAACAGAAGGTTGTAGGATCAACGACCTTTTGTTTTGGTCGTTGCCTTCAACGACCTTATCACAAAGGAGGTCGTTAATTTCCATTAAAGACGGTCAGCTTTTGACCATCTGTTTTTTGTCACAAAAAGGTCGCAAATGAAAAACAACGACCATTCAGCGACCAATAGTGATGGTCGCAAGTTGACATATTTCTTGTAGTGAAAGTGAAGTTGTCCGCCTCCACATCGCCGCCAAGCGACTAATCGGCCGATAATGTTGAGCCCACCAAGCATGGCGTCGACGGGAGGGGAGGACCGGTGGCCTTCCTGGGACACGAGCGGCGGCTTCCTACCTTGCACTACTCTTCAACGCTGCCGATGGCACCTGCGGACATGCTGGCTTCGTGGTCGCTACGGCGGGGCGCGGACTCGGTGATAATCCCCAAGTGCAAGGAATCATTGTAGCAATTTCCAAAGGTGGAAGTGATAAGTATGGAGTGTCGAACCCACAAGGAGCTAAAGGTAAAATCAATATTCTCTCAAGTCCTATCTGCCACTGATACGACTTTACGTACACCGAACGTTTGCTTCCATCTAGAAACGAGAAATAAAACTACGTTGTGGGTATGAAGAGGATAACTTTGCATGATATCGGAGAACTAAAATATAAAAGTAGGTGCTGTTAACATAAAGTTAGAATATATTACTATATATTATAAATAGCGAGTGTGGAATAATGATGGGTCGGTGTGCGGAATCGTCCTAGGCAATTGTTAACAAGATCGGTAATCATTATTGCAATTTCATATGAGGGAGAGGCATAAGCTAATATACTTTCTCTTCTTGGATCATATGCACTTATGATTAGAACTCTAGCAAGCATCTGCAACTACTAAAGATCATTAAGGTAAAACCCAACCATAGCATTAAAGTATCAAGTCCCCTTTATCCCATACGCAACAACCCCCTTACTCGGGTTTAAGCTTCTGTCACTCTAGCAACCCACTATAAGCGAATCATGAACGTATTGCAACACCCTACAGCGGGAATCCCTCACGTGTGCGTGGCACGGAAGGCACCATAGGACATCACCAAAATAAAACATACAACTCAAACCAATCTAGATTATCAATCAACCCAAAAGACAAAATAAATCTACTCAAAACATCATAGGATGGCAACACATCATTGGATCATAATATGTGGCATAAAGCACCATGTTCAAGTAGGGGATTACAACGGGGTGCGGGAGAGTGGACCGCGTAAAAGAGATGAGGATGGTGATGTTGATGAAGATGATCACCGTGGCGATGGTTCCCCCGATGGCACTCCGGCACCACCGAGAGAGAGGGGGAGAGGTTCTCCCCCTTGTGCTTCCTCCTCCATGGCCTCCCCCCTTGATGGGGAGAGGTTCTCCCTCTGGTCCTTGGCCTCCATGGCGATGATGGCCCCTCCGGGATCCTCCTCCATGGCCTTCGGTGATGATGACCCCCTCCGGCAGGGTGCCAGAGAGGGCCTAGATTGGTTTTTCGTGGCTACAGAGGCTTACGGCGGCGGAACTCCCCATCTAGGTTTTGTTCTGGAGTTTTTGGGATTTATAGGAGTGTTTAGTGTCAGGGGCAAGTCAAGGGGGCCCACGAGGCAACGACAAGGACGGGTGGCGCGCCCTAGGGGGTGGGGGCGCCCCACCCTTGTGGTTAGCCCGGGACTCTTCTCTGGTATCTTTTTGCTCCAGTATTTTTTACATTTTCCAAAAATATTCTCCGTAAATTTTCAGCTAATTCCGAGAACTTTTATTTCTACACAAAAACAACACCACGGTAGTTCTGCTGAAAACAGCGTTAGTCCGAGTTAGTTCTAATCAAATCATACCAAAACCATATAAAATTGTTATAAACATGGCATGAATACTTCATAAATTATAGATACGTTGGAGACGTATCACTCGGCGATGTCCTCCTCCTCCTCGTCGGTCTCGCTGAACACCGCCTCGCCCGCGTCATCGCTCTCCTTGTAGGCGGCCGCCACCTTTGCCACCCGCTGGCGGTACCGCCAGTAGGCTGAGCGGTAGGACTTGAGCAGCGCATTCTGGTCCGCCAGGTCCGCATCCGGCGCGACAGCCCTGCCGGCGGCGAGCTGCTCCTTCGCCTGCATGTGCTCTTCCCGCTCCTCTCGGAACTGCTCCTCACGCACCATGTCCGTGTAATGGGCACGGGCCGCGCCGATGGTCATGGCGCAATGCACCGGCGAGGGTGGTGTGGAGGAGGAGGGTGGCGCCGGTTTTGTCGTCGGCAGTGTCCTTCATTGGGGCTTCGTCGTCCTCCGGCTGCCTGCCAGCCAGCCAGCCATCAGCAATGGCGGTCATTTCCTTCTTCTGGTCCAACATTAGCCCGTCCCAAAGAGCTTTGGTGGGGGAGGAATCCATGGTGGGAGTGGTGCGGAGAGGGATCAGAGGTGGATTACTGCGGCTGTGGCCGGGGCACCGATTTTTATAGCAATGGTGGGTGGCAGAGGGATGGGCGGGTGGCGCCAGAGGAGACACCTCGGCAGTCGCGTGCCATCAATGTGGGCGGCAGACGGATGGATGGGCGGCCGTCGTGTCAATGCGCGGCAGATGCCTGCACCGGGAAGCGGCACAGGTGGCGCTCTCTCGGCCGGCACGCTGCTTCAATGCCGGCGCCAGTGAGCGGTCGTGTATGCTTTGGCCTGGCATGAATGCGGGCCCCGACGCTCTGGAGCGGAGCTGGCTGAAAACGCGCGGGAAGTGGATGGGTTTTGGTGGGCCAGGACGGTCAGAAGCGAGCGTGGGATCGGTCCGAACTCCTGCAAAGCCCCCCATGTTTGTCTCTGATTTGCGGGAGAAATCACGTCCGGACCGCGCCGCAGACCGATACAGGCCCGCGCTGGATGGCTTCCGCTGTCCAGAGAGCGCGGCCCGGACGCATGCGTGTTTTTTGTTTTTTGTTAGGTTTTATGTCCTACTCGGGAAGGCGAGACGGTGGCGGCTTTCTGAAGATGGAATAAGGTACTCCTCGCCTAGCCCCGTCCCGGTGGTGCTTCTAGCATCCTTGGAAGGCGTGTGGAGATTTGTCTCCGGCGAATCTCGTGGCATTCAGTCGGCCTTTGTCTTCGATGGATCTGCTTGGATCCGGTCTTCGTTTGTCTATGTTCGTGTGTTTACAGGTTGGATCCTTCCGATCTATGCTTCTCTTCATCGGCGGCGGTTGCTATTCTGGTGCACTGGTCCTTTGGGGCCTTAGCACGACGACTTCTCGACTGTGTCCTACAAGGTTTGCCCAACTCTGGTGATGGAGGGGCGATGACGGCGGCACGCCTTCGGCTCTTTCCAGTGCTTGTAGTCGTCACTAGTGTAGGGTAACGCAGCAGAAAACAAAAAATTTCCGCCCTACGCACCAGCCCAGGACCACTATGGAGACTGCATACAAGGTTTGATCATGTTCGTTACCGACTCGTAGCGCAGCGGAAGTAGAGTCGATGACGATCGGCGGTGCAGATCCCCGCAGCTAGGATTTACAACCTCCCAACCGCGAGGATGTATACCCTCGTCTTCCCTTCGGACAGCCCTCCGGGAGGTGGTCGAACAGTCCCCCGGACGATGTCGCGGACAGCCCTTCGGGAGGACCTTCGAAACTCGAATGGTCACTCGGACAGCCCTTCGGGAGGACTCACAGAACTCGGACCGTCACTTGGACAGCCCTTCGGGAGGCACTCTCGAACAGCCCCTCGGGCACTAAGATCGAAACTACGACCTCTCTACAGAGTTGCACACATACGGTGTCACC
Organism: Thinopyrum elongatum; assembly: GCA_011799875.1. Classification (NCBI taxonomy): domain Eukaryota; kingdom Viridiplantae; phylum Streptophyta; class Magnoliopsida; order Poales; family Poaceae; genus Thinopyrum; species Thinopyrum elongatum. Next base: position 406,743,452 of record CM022301.1, read on the forward strand.
TATCCGGCAGGGCTTCGCCGTCCAGAACTAGTTCCTGCCGGAACCCAGACAGCCTTTCGGCTCTACGAAACTCTTTTCATGGGAGGGAGAGAGAAGCCAGATAACATCTTGGCATGTGTATGAGAGCAAGGGATGGGGAGAATGGCAGCCCCTTCTCCTCCTTTTATAGGCCAAGGCAAGGGGTGGGGTGGGATGTTGAAATACCAAAATACCCAAGCTTTATGTCACACATGAAAGGGCATAATGGTAACACAAGGGGGGCACCAAGGGGACACCACCATGGCAGCCCTTGGGCCGGCCCACACCTTGTCTCCCCATGGGGGAGGGCCCCCCCAACAAGCCACCAACATGTCCCCATGAAACATGCATGCTCCCTAGACAAAAAGCCACCAAACATGCAACCCCCGATTCGTGGGATCTTGTCCCCTCGCGCTGAGACAAGATGTTTTCCGCGAAACTTTTTCTGAAAAATTCCAAAAAGTCCCAGAACATTTCCGGCACCCTCTAAAATTATTCTGGGCATGATCCGAAACATTTTCGATGCGGTGGTTTTCATCAGCGGAAAGCATTAACAGCGGTTACGGCAGTTTCGGAACATTTCCGGTTTTTCTCTCCGAAAATTCCCAGAAGTTCCTAGACCAATTCTGGCATCCTCTGAAAATTTCCAGGCGGTGCCGAAACCCTTTTTGACCAAATAATATATTCCGAAACAACTTTTCGGTTTTACCGAAACTCTTTCGGTGTTCTCTCTCTCGGAACTCTTCCGTTGTCTCCGAAACATTTTCGGTGACTTTCTCTCAGACTCCCTATCTAGCGTTCAACAGATAGATGACCCTTAAGCGTGTGACCCTATAGGTTCGGTGAAGTATAGACATGACCGGAACACTTTTCGATCAATGATCAGCATCGGAGCCGTGGACACCCATATTGACCCCTATACCCACACGAATGAATATTCGAGTGAACCTCCAGTTGCCGTGTGCTATTCCTGTTGCTTCGCGATATGTTACAAATACCCAAGGTGAGACATGTTGGCATTCCCGTGGATCAACAACTTGTCCACTATGCTAGTTACCTCGTTACCGGTATTGTTCTCTTTTCTCGTTACCGTGTTCCGGCATCCCCGTGATCAAATCACAAAGTGTCTGGCCAGACGATGATGGATACCGTAACACCGAGAGGGACCAGAGATATCTCTCCATCGCCGGAGGAGCAAATCCCAATCTTGAGCTATCAAGTTACTTGACATACTTTTCCATGAACCCGTAAGCCGCCGTAATAGCCACCCATTTACGGATGACGTTTAACAAACCCCAAAGTTCATGAAGCAAGCATGAAGAAACTCGATACTCTCATGGTCTAAGGAATTATGCAAACATTAACCATCTCTGCGTTATTAACCATTAACTTGTGACGAATGTATCTCATAGCATAACATCAATCGGGTCGATTCAACACAAATGTTCTTCTAACATTTGTGCCCTCAAAGTTGCTGGCATAGACATGCCTATGATTGGGAAAACATAATCATCATGCAACACTTGAGCTAGTCTTAGAGGCATGACTAGGAATACATTTTACCGTTTATTATTCCACACGTGCACATGGGTTTTCCCCATAGCCTTTATGGATATACGGGCTCGGGAACCATAGCAGTTATAGCATGGAACATAAACCTAATTATGAACACGGAGATAAATAATAACATTTATTATTGCCTCTAGGGCATATCTCCTACAGACTCCCACTTGCACTAGAGTCAATAATCTAGTTAATGCTAATGCACTTCACACCTGTGGCACACCGGTGTAAATATGCTTCGCTTGTGGTATAGCCTGATGTCCAACGGATCTGACGACTTCAGCTCCGTGTGTATCTTTGCATATCCTCACGTTTTCACGCTTTCACAAAATTCATATTTTGTGTGGACTTGGCTTTGTATGTATGTGAATCACAGGTCGAACCTGGATTTCTCAGACTGAGTTATGGAGCAACTATTTGCAGTAGTGTCCCATTGACAAAAGCCATCTTGGAACCATACTAAGTTCATGAATGAACTATATGATTCAACATCTTCTTTGTCGCTTTTAAAAGCGGCAACATACTTCGCCTCTGTTATAGAATTCGCCACAGTAACTTGTTTGGAACAATTTCCAACTACCGTGCCACCATATTGTGTATTGCACAAAACCCTTAACTTAAATCGAAAATCGCTTGGAGCATGGATGAAGACTGTATCGATGTAACCTTTTACAACGAACTCTTCATGATCTCTGCTTGCGAGAATACATGTCATCAGTGCTACTATAGTACTCAATGACCCTTTTTCACTGTTGTCCCATGATCAGTACTTTTGATCACTTTGGTATCTATACTCGCAACAACTTTGGGAGTATTGGACATATCTGGTTGTTTTTACATACCATGGAATACATGATTAATCCAAACACAAGTGTGTGGAATCTCCATCATGTATTTTGCTCATCAGTGTTTTGGGACACCGAGTCTTGCAAAAACTCTTTCCATGTGACTTCGGCAAGAATCACTCCTTGACGTTTTTAATGCTAAAAGGTTTTAGCATCTTGTCAATATGTATCTTTGCTTAGCCCTATTAGGTAAATCTATCTCCATAGATCATAATGCCTAATATAAAGGCTATTTAGCCCAAGCACTTCATTGAAAAACTATTTTCAAATGAAGTCCTAATTCGTGTCAAGAATTTTAATTCCAATTAACAATGTGTCAAGCACACAAGGTTTTTAGAAATGTTATTATGCTCCCACTTACTTTCTTGAATTACAAGTATCTTCGTTACCCATTGATGAAGTCAAAACCCTTTTTGACCATTTCATCAAAACACGAAGATTCCAACTCCTCTTTGCTCTCTTCTGTCCATCGCTGGAACTCTGAAGTTTGCACCCTTACTAGCATCCTCTGGATTGACAAAATACCTTGGACTGTAACACATGCAAGTCCTTGGTTTCATTTCCATCAGATGGAAATCCTTTTGTCATCCATTGTTTTATATCTCATGATATGAAATATGTATTAATTGCTAGTTCAACCCGAACCGTCTTTAAGAATCGCTACGGTGAAGCAACCTCATCGTAGTCAACTCCTTGAACTTGTATATTGCAACAAGTCGAGCTTTATGGATAAAACATTTTTATTCGTATCAGTTATAGTTCCATAAATATTCGTCAGACTCTAAGTCTTCCGAAAGGTGTATCAAGGTTTTAATCTTGAATCACTTATATGGAAACTATCTCGGATTGTATTGGCATTTAGCCAATTCCGGAGTCAGAGCCCATCAACGCTTCCTTGTGTATCGTAGGTATACTGTTGTCTAACAACAATATCTCATTTGCGCACCTGAGAGGTTTGCACGAGCCTTGCCTACTGTAGCGACCCGACCCGAATGGATCGAATCTCTGTGTTCAAGTGTCATCCCTGGATTGGTAATGCTGACACACACAGTACTCGAAGGATTTATAACAGAGTGCAATCACACACTTATTACATCGAATGTCTCAAAAGAGAACTGATTACAATAAATATGGCTTAAGGCCATCTAAATAGGATAACAGCGGAAGGCTTGGAAGATAAGGTGAGTCCATCAACTCCAACGGCATAGCTGAGTGCACGACAACGACCTAGCACACCTTACTCTCCGTTTGAAAAGTCTGCAACATGATACGTTGCAGCCCGAAACGGGTCAGCACATGGAATATGCTGGCAATATAACACAGTAGAGCAATGAACAGAATAAATGCTAATACTACATGCATATTTGGCTGGTGGAAAAGCTCTAGGGTTATACTGTTTTGCGAAAAGCCAATTTTTCCCTACAACAAAGGAATATATTTTATTTAACTATCATGGTGGTTGTTGAACATTGAGAAGGTAAAACCCCCTCTCAATCCCAATTAAAAGTAATCATTAATCCCAACAAATTAATTTAGAGTGATGGGATTCAATATGATAATCCAAGAACCAGATACTCAAGATGTCCATAACCGGGGACACGGCTAATCATGACTAGTTTGTACACTCTGCAGAGGTTTGTGCACTTTTCCCCACAAGACTCGATCTCCTCCGTTGGATTTCTCGCACTTCATGGTGTTTGAGAAACGGATGACCGAGACACAGTCTTTCTGAAGCATTTACTCTTTACTCTGGGTAGACAGTTACACCTACTTTCCCCTACATCTGCTAGCCTACCACTGAAAGAGGTCATGTAACATACTCAACTATGCTAGAGCCCATAATAGCTTGTGGCTGCACACGGAAGTTTCTAGCATGAACAATCTTATGATCCCTTTGAGCCTGGGTGGCGGACCGTAGGAGGATCACACGGTATATCCCCGGGATCTCCTAGGACAACACTGGTATATCCCCAGGTGCCCAAACAAGCAATCCACCCAGATGTGTATTAAAGTTGCCACCTTAAGTTGAACCATTCATTAAAAATCTCACATCTGTCATGGAATACACTCAAAACCCAATCCACGTCTACGAGCATAGCATGGCAACATAAGCATAGCGTGGAAGTAACTCCCAAGGGTTTTATAATAAAAGGGCAATAGGTTCTACCTCATCATCTACTTCCCAGTACCCACAAGTTAATCACATCCTAATCATGCAATATTTGAGGGTCGAAACTAATGCATAAAAACTGGGTAACGAAGAAGTATGATCAATGTGTTACTTGCCTTGCTGACGATCTGCAAATCCTAGAGACTCGTAGTAGCACGCTTCGCACTCCGGGAATTCTATCGCAAACAAACAATAGCATACATAAGCAATCAAGCGAAGATGCACGGGTAAAACCCAAATGAGAAGACCTAACCGGAAAGTTCAACTGAAGAACTCCGGTTTGCAAAAAGAATCGAATCAAACGGAGCAACGAAACTCAAACTGCGAAAGAAACAAGCTTTGATTACTAATCTGGACTAAAGTCAAATTTTACAGTAGCAAAAACTTGTTTAAGTTGGTTAAACAGAAAGAGGGCTTCGAGACGAAGATCTAGGCGCTTGAATCGCCTGATTCCGACAAACGAGCGAAAAGTTATACTAAAACGAAAATCGGATCAGAAATCGCGATCGAAAATAATCGCGGAAAATCCGAGAAAAAGAAAACTAACGAACAGGCTAACGAACGAACGTTCGCTGTCTGCGGTTAAACGGTGAAAACCGTTCGTTAAAACGAACGTACGGACGAACGTCCGCTAAATAACTAAACCGACGGAAAACCGATCTAAAAAGAATAAACCGGTATTAAAAAAAAACCGAATCTAGATCTAGGGTTTAAACAAAAACCGATCGGTTTTTCTCACGAAAACCGACGGCGGCGGCGGCTACCTCCGGCAGTCGGCGGGACAGCGGCGGCGGCGAGGCGACGGGGCAGGGCGCGCGCGGTGCGGCGGCGCGGTGCGGCGGGCGGGGTGCGGCGGCTCGGAGGCGAGCGGCGGCGGCTGGCGCGGCGAGCGAGGCGGCGCGGCGGCTCGGCGGCGCGGCGAGGGCAGGCGGCGGCGGCGGCTTGGGGCTCCAGGGGGGCCCCGGGTCGGCTTTTAAAGAGGGGGGAGGGGTGGCGGCTTGGGGAAGGGGCGAAGGGCAGCGACGGCGGCGGCTCGGACTCCTCCGGCGAGTCCGTCTCCGGCACGGGACGGGATGGCGGCGCGGGGCGGCTGGGCCGGCTGGGCTTCGGCCCAGTTCGGTCCGGCGGATTTTTTTTTTTTTAAATAATTCCGCGCAGAAAAACAAATAAAAGAAATACTAAACGGACTCCAAAATTCCCGAAATAAATTTTCCCCGTCCTCTAAAAATCTCCCGGACAAGGTAAACATTTATTTGGGACTCTAATGCAATTTTGAAAAATGCATATTTTTCTAAATTCAAATAAAATTGCAATAAAAATCCAAATAAAATATTTATTTGATTTTAATATTTTTCCTCCAATATTCCATTTATTTTGGAGAAGTCATATTATCTCCTCTCATATATTTTTAATATGAAATATTTTCGGAGAGAAAAATAATTAAACCAAATTGATCCTTGTTTCAATATTTGAGAAAATTCAAATATGAAAACGGTGAAATCCCCAACTCTCTCCGTGGGTCCTTGAGTTGCTTAGAATTTTCGAGGATCGCAAAACGAAATGCAATAAAATATGATATGCAGTGGATGATCTATGTATAACATTCCAAATTGAAAATTTGGGATGTTACACCTACATGGTTCAGCTGCAAGTTCGACCGAAGTCCATACATTTTATTGTAGAGACTTCCGTATCAGTCGCAGTAGGAAACTCTGGAATTACTTCCAAGGTCTCTTTCCTTTGACCTGATGACGGAGATACTGGTTATCTCGTCGAGTTGCATTATTCTCCCACTCACCTTTTTGAAAGAACCATTTTCTTCAAAAAGCATACCGTTCTTTGTGGCAAACCTATTTGCCTCGGTATAGTGAGGGAGGAATACCCAACATTTTGGGATAACCTACAAAGTAGCACTTGTCTGATTTGGAATAGGTTTGTAACCTTTTACACAAGCCCCATATTCCAAATGTTAAGAAAAGATATAACATGGTTGGGCGTACCATACCATGCTGTCATTTCAACAGACCCGATGGAGCTCTTTTCAGTGTAAAAGCCGCAGTCTCTAAAGCATCACCTTTTAAAAGGGATAATGGCAAATTTATTTATGTCATATTTGATCTTACCATGTCATAAATGGTTCGATTACATCTTCACGGACTTTCCACTTGCAGTGGTGTTCCGGGAGGTGCAAGTTATGAAACCCCTTTCACAACTCATCAGACATTCGCTAAACTTGTAACTCAAATATTCCTTTCTGCAATCCAATTGTAGAAACATAATTTTCTTGTTACAATAACTTCTACTTCATTGTCGAAAACCTTTTGACTGAATTCAAAAGATCTAGACTTACGTCTCATCAAGTAAATATCCATATATCTACTTGAGTCATTTCTGAAGATAGATAAATCCACTACTTGCAACAACATTTATTGGACTACATACATCATGATGCATGATCACCAATACGTTCTTTGTTCGTTCCTTATGGCCTGTGAACGGTATTTTAGTCACTTCACTTTTCAGAGAAAAGTTGCAAGTGTCAGATGATTCAAAATCAAATGACTTCAAAATCCATCATAATGGAATTTTCCATGCGGGTTTCTCCAATGTGACCAAATCCAGTGCCACACTTGTGTGGTATTCTTTTAGTCTTGCGACATTTAGCGTCAGTGTTATGGATGTATCATATTACCATCAATATTCATAATTTACGTCCCATCTGGATGGAAGCATGGCCCTTCATGTTATTCATAATACTGAACAACAATTGTTCTTTTATGAACAACCCTTTTGCAACAAACATTTTGCAATGGGCTAGAGTGTATGAAACTCTAAAATGAATTATTAAAGTAAATCCAGAGGTAATATATTAATATCATTATTCATAACATACATCTCATTCTCAATGAAAGTATGGCCCTTATGTTATTCATAACTTCGAACATCAAAAGTTCTCTTATGAACAACCTTCTTGCAAGATACCTTATGCAATGGGCTAGAGTTTGTGAAACTCTAAATGAATTATGAAAATAAATACAGACGGTAATACACCGATGGAAGGTATAGTAACATTTTACTATGTTCCCTGTGTATACCAAAACCTCATTCTTGGCTAGTCTTTCAGGCCATAGTAGTTCTTACATCGAGTTGCAACAGAATGCAATCGAGCGGGTATATTTGTGATTAACTCACAATACCCAAGAATAAGTGATTAACAATTTAATCATAATTCCCAAGAACTATATCTTTGACCAGCCTTCTATACATCAAAAACTTGTATGACATTCATACTTGAGCTGGATATTCCAGTCTTCTCTCTTTTTGCCTTTATACTTCTAACAGTTTAACTTTTAGTATTTCTCCTACTCTCAGAAGCACCCAACTTAAGAGTGGCATTAGCCCTGGACTTCCTAGGCGTGAAAGTTTCACTAACACCCTTCGGACACTTCCATTATCTTTAAGTTGTTGTTTTATTCACCTTTCATCATATGACAGGCGTTCTACTGGATCCCTCTCTTATCAGTCTAATGCATAGTAAACTCCTTTACTAATAGTTTGCAAACAAACATTGCTTTGGATATCTCATATCTTTTAGCCTTTGTCTGTCTCTGAAAATGATTTTCAGATTCCATGAATATCACATAACTATCCAAACTTTCGAAGTTCAGGTCTGATGGAAGCAAACATATTGCACTTGACTGAAACGGAATTCTAGCTTTTGGATCGAAGGACGAGAGTCACATGATCCATAGCATAAGCGAGAGAATACCGAAAGTATGCGATAGGACAAAGTCCTTCTCGGCACTCTGGAGGACAATCCTCACATTACGTTACCAACCGTAAAGATTTAACCAGATATTTAACAGCTATTCAATTTTAATAGGGAAGGTGGAAATGCGAGCCATTATTCTACAACTATTATGCAAATCACACTTAGACAATGTTCAAAATTAATTGCACTGAGAATTAAACAAGTTAATTCAACAGTGCTCTCCCACTCAAATCAATATCTCTCATAATTGATTGTGAGCGATTCAAGATCCATATTACAATTCAACGCCAAGGATGTGTCCATCTCAAGTGACGAAAATTGCAATCGGTAGGCCAACTTGCCAATCACATCTCTATGTGACTCTTGTTCATCTTTCGATGGGCGTGTTCCAAGCTCAGGACGCTCCTCCAGAACGTCAAGACAACCAAGTGATCTTGCTGCGAGGTCTCAACTCACCCGCCTCACACTTCCCTAATCGTTCGCACCCATGTGTCCATGTGATGCCCCGAAAAGTTAGGTGCCGTGACGGTGCTACACTTGGGAGAACACTAACTACTTGATATTTTTATGAGAGATCACCCTAATAAAAGCGACTACCGCGCAATCAAGAAGGGTGCAACATAAGGGATAAACATCTCAGGCAATTCATAATAGCATGATATGGTATAGCCCTTTCTGACGGAGAAGTCTTGTATTTCTTCGTCTTCGGCATTCGCGTCGGTGTTCACCTTTGCGAAGATTGCCACCACCTTGTCGATGCACCAGATAATATTGCTATCTCTATAGCTAATAAAATAATGCATTACAACAAGGTTGACACGCAGGTCATTTAAAGTGCAATCATATGGCTCCAGCCATCATGCCGAATCATGACACGCAGGTCAATAAATTTACATTATATAGTCATCTCATACATAATCAAATTATTATGAGCACTGCTATACCACATCATATGCACATGCAAACCCTCCTGCAAAACCAAGTTAGACGCCTCTAATCGGTTCATGCAAAAACTTGTTTTACGTGGCTTCTAAGGTTTCGAAACAAACCGAAGCTACCAACGTCCATCATCAAGTATGATAATTCAAGTCGCTAGATTAACTTTCCAGGGTGTATGAAAACCGAGATAATAAAATCTCGAGCCCCATACTAAACTTCGTCATACGCATGACCCCCGTGCAGATCATATCTGCATTGCCCTTTTGTCTGCGAAATTTCATCTTTCCTTTTAACTACGGTGGAATTCAATGAACTGTGAGCACTTCGTTGATCAATCAGGATCGCGGATTGCCAGAACTTTGAAACTCCACCATACTGTTATCAAGATCAGAAATATGCAAATTCCAGGGAAGCAACAAGAACATCGGGTAACAGATTTCATCTGCTACCCGCACAAATAATTTTCAGTAATAGAACTCATCTACTACCTAATTATATTGTGCAACACCCATACATCTCTATGTATTCTAGATCGCAACCTGCATCTACGCATAGCACGGCTCATGATGCCACTGTAGGGTAATGCAGCAGAAAACAAAAAATTTCCGCCCTACGCACCAGCCCAGGACCACTATGGAGACTGCATACAAGGTTTGATCATGTTCGTTACCGACTCGTAGCGCAGCGGAAGTAGAGTCGATGACGATCGGCGGTGCAGATCCCCGCAGCTAGGATTTACAACCTCCCAACCGCGAGGATGTATACCCTCGTCTTCCCTTCGGACAGCCCTCCGGGAGGTGGTCGAACAGTCCCCCGGACGATGTCGCGGACAGCCCTTCGGGAGGACCTTCGAAACTCGAATGGTCACTCGGACAGCCCTTCTGGAGGACTCACAGAACTCGGACCGTCACTTGGACAGCCCTTCGGGAGGCACTCTCGAACAGCCCCTCGGGCACTAAGATCGAAACTACGACCTCTCTACAGAGTTGCACACATACGGTGTCACCTATCCGGCAGGGCTTCGCCGTCCAGAACTAGTTCCTGCCGGAACCCAGACAGCCTTTCGGCTCTACGAAACTCTTTTCATGGGAGGGAGAGAGAAGCCAGATAACATCTTGGCATGTGTATGAGAGCAAGGGATGGGGAGAATGGCAGCCCCTTCTCCTCCTTTTATAGGCCAAGGCAAGGGGTGGGGTGGGATGTTGAAATACCAAAATACCCAAGCTTTATGTCACACATGAAAGGGCATAATGGTAACACAAGGGGGGCACCAAGGGGACACCACCATGGCAGCCCTTGGTCCGGCCCACACCTTGTCTCCCCATGGGGGAGGGCCCCCCCAACAAGCCACCAACATGTCTCCATGAAACATGCATGCTCCCTAGACAAAAAGCCACCAAACATGCAACCCCCGATTCGTGGGATCTTGTCCCCTCGCGCTGAGACAAGATGTTTTCCGCGAAACTTTTTCTGAAAAATTCCAAAAAGTCCCAGAACATTTCCGGCACCCTCTAAAATTATTCTGGGCATGATCCGAAACATTTTCGATGCGGTGGTTTTCATCAGCGGAAAGCATTAACAGCGGTTACGGCAGTTTCGGAACATTTCCGGTTTTTCTCTCCGAAAATTCCCAGAAGTTCCCAGACCAATTCTGGCATCCTCTGAAAATTTCCAGGCGGTGCCGAAACCCTTTTTGACCAAATAATATATTCCGAAACAACTTTTCGGTTTTACCGAAACTCTTTCGGTGTTCTCTCTCTCGGAACTCTTCCGTTGTCTCCGAAACATTTTCGGTGACTTTCTCTCAGACTCCCTGTCTAGCGTTCAACAGATAGATGACCCTTAAGCGTGTGACCCTACAGGTTCGGTGAAGTATAGACATGACCGGAACACTTTCCGATCAATGATCAGCATCGGAGCCGTGGACACCCATATTGACCCCTATACCCACACGAATGAATATTCGAGTGAACCTCCAGTTGCCGTGTGCTATTCCTGTTGCTTCGCGATATGTTACAAATACCCAAGGTGAGAAATGTTGGCATTCCCGTGGATCAACAACTTGTCCACTATGCTAGTTACCTCGTTACCGGTATTGTTCTCTTTTCTCGTTACCGTGTTCCGGCATCCCCGTGATCAAATCACAAAGTGTCTGGCCAGACGATGATGGATACCGTAACACCGAGAGGGCCCAGAGATATCTCTCCATCGCCGGAGGAGCAAATCCCAATCTTGAGCTATCAAGTTACTTGACATACTTTTCCATGAACCCGTAAGCCGCCGTAATAGCCACCCATTTACGGATGACGTTTAACAAACCCCAAAGTTCATGAAGCAAGCATGAAGAAACTCGATACTCTCATGGTCTAAGGAATTATGCAAACATTAACCATCTCTGCGTTATTAACCATTAACTTGTGACGAATGTATCTCATAGCATAACATCAATCGGGTCGATTCAACACAAATGTTCTTCTAACATTTGTGCCCTGAAAGTTGCTGGCATAGACATGCCTATGATTGGGAAAACATAATCATCATGCAACACTTGAGCTAGTCTTAGAGGCATGACTAGGAATACATTTTACCGTTTATTATTCCACACGTGCACATGGGTTTTCCCCAGAGCCTTTATGGATATACGGGCTCGGGAACCACAGCAGTTATAGCATGGAACATAAACCTAATTTTGAACACGGAGATAAATAATAACATTTATTATTGCCTCTAGGGCATATCTCCTACAACTAGGTGGTCTAAGAACCTGGATGTCAATTTTAATTTTGGTGTTCTTTGTACTACTTTGATAGTTGATGAATAGATTGGAAGTTTTCTTGAAAAAAAACCACACGATGGTATTTCTTTTTCACTTTTACTAGAAATCCAGCGGTATGCTTTTCATTTGGCTTCGGATCGAATTTTATGGCCGTTCGATCATGCATGAATGTCATGTCGCTGCATCCTTTGTTTTCTGTTTTCCGCGAGTGCATCTCGGGCTGACGGGGGGATGTGAAGGGAGGTGAGCGGCTGGCTGTCGGCGGGGGTGGAACTAGTTGGGGTGACGCCGAGAGAAAGGTACTCAACGGCGTTGTGTTCTCCGTCGACCACGTTCGTGTCCGTAGTATCCGATGTGCGCCAGCTTAGAGCATCTTCAACCACAATGTATGAATTTGGTCCCTCAGACACCCGCGGACGCGCCCGGTCAGTGTCCGGGTGTGTATGTTTTGACCCCTCATATTTGCCTTACTTTTGAGTCATTTCGACAAGCACCTTTGTGTGCGAGCACGTAGAACAGCAACAGCAGTGGCTGGACATCCAACGCGAGCATCGACGGTGGTGGTGGCAAGCTACGGAGGTGGCAAGCTACGGAAGCATCTCGGCTAGCATGCGCGCGGCGGCCAGCTCATGGCAGCACGCGGTTGTGCATGCAGCAGCCCAGCACACGCATCAGCTCGACGGACGGTGGCCAGCACACAGAGCAGCAGCGGAAGCTATGCACGCACGCATGCTGGCCAGCAAGCTAGCTACTACTGTACGCATCCGTGTTCGATGCCGTCGATGTCGCCTCGCTGCCGTCAGCGGGCGACACGCACGGCACGGCGCCGCACCGGCACCGACGTGCATCAGACTAGCTATATTGGGGAGTAACTTAACTAGTAACATGCATATGTTACTAGTCTATGTTACTACCTCTATAGTGGGGAGTAACATATGTGTGGTGTCATGCAACACTTCATTTATTAGGTTATAGACTCATCTTGCCTTGGTATGTGTGATGTTACTCATACTACTAGTAACTAGCTATGTTACCACATGTCTCTCTTTCTTCATTAATTGCTTGCCACATCATCCATTTAATCTAGATATGTGTGATGTTACCACCTATGTTACTCCCACTGTGAGTAGTCTCACCCTCCCCGTTTCCGTTTGGACCAGCCGTTTTAAATGGCCTCGCCCAACTAAATAGTCGTGTCCTCCTTCGGATGGCCGGCCGGGAGTTATCTCAAGTCAATGAATGCGAGGGAAAACATTGGCATGGTAAATGAATGCGTTTCCGATCGAGCGTAGTGTGGTGGTGCCGTTTTCGGGCTTGCCCGTGGCCGGCGCGCCGTCTATATAACCAGCAATCGATCGATCTCATCTACACGACAGAGAACATTTATTGCGACTTCCTCCAAATGCAACGCCAGGCAGGTAGGCAGTAAAAAACGTGTCAGGCATGGCAGGACCAGGACGGACGGCAGGAGGTGGCTGCGGATGGGCAACGATTTCTCACTCCAAATGCGAGACAACGGCAACCCGCAAATTTCCTCATGCATCCATCCGCAAACAGGGAATCAGTCCGTGAACACGGATGCGGGAGCACAACATCCAACAGTAGCTCAGAGCTTGGAACTCGGTGGCGAGAGGGAGATGATGTTCTGGTGTTTCTCTCTGGAGAGGAGCGACCTCTCTTTTATAGGCACAAGAGAATGAGGTGAACAGACTGCGACGGGAGGAGAAGCAAAAGAGGGAGACGAAGCGAACAGCCTGTAGCCAAAGAGGTGCGCCGTTCGGATTCAATCTCCACTACAACAAAATGTTTCAGCTCCCGTGTGACCATTCGTATACCTGTCGTGCGTGGAAAAAATTTAGACATCGGCTTGTTCCCGCAACCCGCGTCGCGACGAGGCGAGGCGAGCCGTGGCATGGCGAGGCGGGCGGCGGAGGAGGAGCGCGCGTGAATGTCCCTCTTGTTCTCATGCTCATACAAGTGGGGAAACAACCTCCCTTATAAGAAGGTCGAACTCCTATCAAACTAGCAATGTGAGACTAAACTTTAGTTCCACCTCTTGCTTGGCACGAATGGGCTGAGTGGGCCTCTAGGATTTATTAGGAATTTTTGAAATTGCTATTGGGCTGACCCCAAAATAGATTAAATTCCAGCAATGCCCCACCAGATCCTAGAGGCACATAAAATTTGTCTTTGGTTCCAAAGCACTGTTTATATACCTGTATTGCAGTGGATACTGTTAAGTTGAACTTCCACTTAGAACTTTGTGTTACACTAGTAAGCCTTGAACTGCAAGTTTTCTGCGAATCTAGTTTCACACAAAGCCTTGACCGATAATGGGCTACCGTGGGACTTCCCCGCGGGTGGAGCTTATGCGTCATACTCCGAGACCTTTTATGAGTTTACTAGAGAGCACCATACTCTCATAGATTGCGGCGTTTACCAATCAGACTGATATAGGTGTGTTCTTCAAAAGATGTTCTGTAGGACAACATCTCTGCTTAAATAAGCCACTTAGAACACATTAAGATATACATCAACCTGCCATGCAGATTAGAAGAGTATTGCATCTTCATGGAGTGGTATTATTAATAGTAAGGATACTCTCCTCTCAGTGGAGCAACAACTTGTCTTCCACATCTAATTCACGGGATCTCCGATCACATAGACCAGGTTACCACTATGAACAACTCATATTGTGGGTCTCATACTGTTAGGGATATAACTATTGAGTATAAACCGCCCAGGAGGGGCCGAGTTATGCTCATAGTGATTTACCTGTATTGAAGCCCATGAAGACATAGAAGATGGCGATTTACAAAGGAGACTTGATAAGAAGGCTTAAAGCACAAAGGCGAGTTAGGGCCCATAGATTTAAACTGCCACAAGTATATGACTTGTATTGTAAGATAGGAAAGAGTGGATACCGAGCCGGACACGTTTATGAGCCGGCCGGGATTCTATGAACCGCCGGGCGTCAACCTGTGTATATAAAGGGACGACCCGGTGGCGGTTTAGGGACAAGAAACAACAGATCGAGAGCCCGGTTGAGCGTATTCGCTCCCTGGTCATCGAAACCCAAGCAATACCACCTCAAACTGGATTAGGCCTTTACCTTCACCGCAAGGGGCCGAACCAGTATAAACTCCTCGTGTCCTTTGTCTTGATTAACCCCTTTAAACTAACCTCATTGCGATGGCTCCACGACTAAGTCCTCACACTAGGACATCTGCCGTGACTATTCCACGACAGTTGGCGCCCATCGTGGGGCCAGCGCATGGTGGTTTCGAGTTTTTGAAGGGCAACTTCGAAGGAATCAAGGGATACGCTGTGGGCTGGATGACCAAGAGTCGTCGCGGCAAGCTCTACATCGACGACGAAGGCTGGGGCCCCGAGGCCGGCTCAATTGAGTACGGGTACCGGGTCCCCTTCGGTGGAATTCACGTCTTCATTGGCAAGATCGGCGAACCGGGCCCTGAGCCGGACACCTGCACCGATATCATCGAGACAACTCAGCGTGCAAAACCCGCCCGAGTTCAGCCCGCCATGAGTCGTGCCTTCGTAGGATTCATCAATGGTGCGGAATCGGAGGATAAATCGATATCTGATGGTGAGACAGTTGTCTATTCTGATGGCGAATCATCCACCGCTGAAACCGAGTCATTGTACCAACTGCAAGACGATCAGCTTGGGGGCTGTTCCGATGGCGATAGTATTCCGGACCCCTACGAGCCACCAAACCGGGTTGCAATCTTCATGGCCGGTACGCAGCTAGTACATCACTCTTCAACTGCAGCGGCATTGATTTCCGGGTCAGCAGCGGCGACGGCAGCCGGGGCAGGAGGCCCTGCGCGCCCGCCGGCTCAAGTCTTGTCCGGTTTACTAGACGCCTTGGCAACACTGCTGACGATGGAGGTTAACCCGAATAATCAAGATCAGCATAACGCGAAAGTCATGAAATTGCGAGATCAGATAGCTCAAGCTAAGGAAGACCTGGCAGCTGAAGATGCCAGGATGGCTGCGGAGCGAGTTACGTTGGATGCTCAGGCGCAGCAGATTCAGTCGGAGTCTTACCGGCTCATGCTAGATTAGAACGCTTCAAACGAAGTCATGAGGAGGAGGCATCAGTCTCGCCTCCCACCGGTTTACGAGGCGAGGAACCTCTTTAACACGCCAGGAGCAGAAACCAGTAACCCGCCCGTGGCGGACCGGGTTGAAGCGCCTGGGACGGGAACGCCGGTTCAGCTGCGCACCAATTGTTGAGAAGGTGACTTAGTGCTCCGGCTTATCCAGGATCAGACTGATATGCACAAGTTGTCCCCACCTTGGGAAGGACCCTTTGTGGTCAGCAAGAATCTGAACAACGGGTCATACTACCTTATCGATGTTCGAGACCACAAGGACTCACGCACATCGGAGGAAGAGACTCGCCGGCCGTGGAATATTGCTCATCTTCGGCCTTAGTACACCTGAGCCATTGGCTCTTCTGATGTACATATTTTTGACAATATTATGATCAATATAATAAACCGGCACCCCTGTTAAAGCAGGGCCTTTGTCGTTTTTTCTTAATGAGTCTTTGGTTACTTGGGGGCTTCCGGCTTATGAGCGAAGTTATGATTACCCTTTGAACCGGCTTGTAAGCCAATAAAAAAACTTGGGGGCTTGCTACCCAGGTTAAAGGTACCAAAGAGAGTCTGTTGCAAAAGCACAGCTCAAACATAGGTGCCCCTTGAGCACAGCTCCAAAATATTACTTGGGGTCTCCTTGATTCTAAAGAACAAAGAGTTTGTATAACCCTTGTAATAGGCTTAAAAGCCAGGCTTGGAAGCTAGGTGTATTCACCTAAAACCCCGGGTTATCCTGCCTTTTTAATTAAGCCACTCCGCCCAGGTATTCCTGGAATGACCCGCCGAACGTTTGACAAGTCAATCTTATACAGACCCTAAACTTGTCAAAGTTAAAACGACGATTGGTTATGTGAGGTCCATCTTATAAGGTTTGTATATAGGTTTAACTCAGTGGCTGTGCGGCCCGTGAAAGCACTCGATTTTCGGCCTGGCAGCCCATGAAAAGCCTTGTTTTTTTGTTTGTTTTATTCCACAGCTTTTTTGACGTTTATTTGATGAGGCTTATAATGCTTTATGATCATAATTCATCCGGTGTTTATTAACCCGGCCTGGCTTTTGACTATAAGTGGTCAGTATGAGATAAGATAAAGTCCGGTGTTTATTAACCCGGCCTGGTTTTGTTCATAAGCCAAGCAATCAATGATAATTACCAGTGCTCAAAGTTTGGGTTATCCCCCTTACTACACCGGTTTGGTAAACCAACAGTGTGATCAAATATCACAGGTATGATATATTTCAAATTTGGTTATTCTTACAGCCTTGGTTATAAGCTATGTTAATTTCCATGGTTTTATATTCGGCGTTATAACCCGTCCAGCGGTAAACCGCCAGGACAATTTTAATCCGTTGCATGCAAGAGCAGATTCCACATTGTTAATATTATAAGCATAAGTGGCATATCTTAACATGATGGATTAGCAGTGTTATGCAAAGTAAATATGCACGATGGCATAGCAGAACAAGAGTTTAAGCTAGCCTATTACAAGGCGTTTGGTGCCCAAAAGAATAATTGTTTTAAAAAGTCTTAACGAAAGCAGCTGGTAAACCGGCCCCCGGTTTACTAGTCCTGGCCTGGCTGACTTGAAGGTTGCGAATCGTCCAGCGCCGGTTCATCTTCCTCCTCTCTACCCAGTGGCTGGAAGTCAATGGTGGTCCAATCGATCCCAGTTAAAGCCTTGAATACAGCTTCATCTCTTATAAGTGTGGAGGGGTCAACATCAGGGGCTTAGATTATTTTATCTCTTACTAGTCGACTGCCAGCACTAGTTAGGAGTTTGAGCAATTATTCAACTTGCATTACTTTTTGCTTAATTGTGCCACATATTGTGAGTTGAGGAAACCTTTCCCAAGCTCCACTTCCTATATCGCACCTTGTTCGGTCCCTTGGTAATCGCTATATCAATCTTTTGATCACTTTTGACATCGCCAACGACCGACAACCACTGCAGCACGGTAAGAACTGGTAAGAGCTTGGTAATTGCTAGAGAGTTGCGAGACAATTTTGTTTTTGTATGGTACTAACCATGGCAGATTCTAGAGCGGCCAATGGTTGGATTGCGTCTATTGTGGGAGTTGACTTGCCATATCTTGATACATGTCACTCTTTCGCACCACAGATGGTACGACGACGGTCACATGATGTACATCATGGTAGAAACACGCATCATCAGGTTACTTCTTTGCCAAATTTTGAGGGTAAATATGGCCCTGATTCATATATCGATTGGGAAATTGAGGTAGAAAAAATATTTTGTAACCATGATTTTTCTGAGCATAAGAAAATAAATGATGCCACTAAAAGCTTTTTTGGTTTTGCTTTAGTTTGGTGGAGAAATTATTGCAGGGATAATATTTCTAATCTACCTACTACTTGGAAAGCTTTCAAACTTGTTATGCGAAACCGATTTGTTCCTTCCTACCATGTTAGTGATCTGATTAGGAAATTGCAACGTTTAGCACAAGGACATCACACCGTCGAAGAATATTATGATAATTTGTGCACTGCTTTATTTTGTTGTGACTTAGAAGAATGTGAAGAAGCTACCATGAATATATTTTCGAGGGGATTAAACCGAGATATCTATGATATACTTGTGCATAAAGAATATTATTCCATGAATGGTTTGTTTCATCTTGCTTGTAAAGTTGAACGGAAAATTAATAGACACATGCATGAGACAAACAAACACATAGTGCGAGCCCCTACACGAAGTTTTGTTTCAGATACTTCTTCACATGCGCAAACTACATTGGTTGTTGGACCCACACCACTCTCGACTTGTGGCATGATGCCACTGACAATACCTACATCTTTTGAGTTGGCCATCGAAGGTAATAAGAAAGGTATTGAATCTACCCTTCAACATGAGATTGTTCCATGTCATGCTAAATTAAAATCTTCATGTGTTGAGTTCAATGACATGCCATCTATTTTGATCACACCACCTCTTATGGATATTTGTGTTACTAAATTGGTTACATCATGTGATCAAGTACTCGAAACAAATAATTTTTCCTCTGTTAGTAATGAGCCATCTGAGAGCATTGTTCATGATTTAGGTTGCATAGAGATAATACAACATGAAGAAGTATGTATATGTATTTCACCTACTAATACTTTGTGTGATATTA
This sequence comes from Thinopyrum elongatum, assembly GCA_011799875.1. Lineage (NCBI taxonomy): Eukaryota > Viridiplantae > Streptophyta > Magnoliopsida > Poales > Poaceae > Thinopyrum > Thinopyrum elongatum. The sequence goes on from CM022301.1 coordinate 406,762,794, forward strand.
TGCTCGATAAACCTATGAAGTTACTACATGCTAAAAACAAAATTTCTGAACTGACAAGTTTGCCATCATTTACTAGTGTTCATACATTTGGTAAACATAAGATTAAATTGATTGGAGAATATGGTGTGCACAACGAATTTTTGGCGCGTCAAATTTTCATCACGTCCGATAACTTTGATGGATTCAAACTTGCTAGTTTGGAAGAAAACATGCTTAATCATTTTGATATGACCTCCAATATATTTGTGGATTTCATGTCGAATAGCTTGCTGCATGATTGCTTATCTAAGCATGTTGTAGCTTTTAATTTGGACATCGCTAATAGTTATTCACATATATTGGGATGGTTTAATGATGAGCATTATAAATCAGATGATATGTGCAAAGTAAGTTGTAGTTTGTTCCATCGAAATATTTCTTGTGATGATTTCTTGATTTTTAATCTCACCAAGGATGCTCATCACTCTTACATAGAGGTATTAATTGTGCAACACTTAAGAGGAGTTAAAACGGATGATATATACATATACCATGCATACACATTGTCTTCTTGGTTAGTACTTTTTCAGAATAAGCGACGCCAAGGACGGCTTTGTTTTCAAGAAAGGGAGGATGATGTGGACATGGCCTATACAGATACGAGCAACCATATTGTCCGCATGTACAATAATCAGGTGATTTCTGTTAATAATTATATGAATTGTTATTTTGTTCATCCAAACAAAAATACAACACAATGTTTTATTTTGTGCAGAGTTAATAGAGAGCTGTACAAGCCACGTGTAAAGACGCGAGATGGAGATACGAAAAATATGTGCACGCGTACATGACAAATAAAATCATCAGAAACAAAGGGATACATGCTTAATGAGAGAGGCTCACTTAGAGTTGGAAGATGGAAATCCCTGCCAGACCATGCATCATGCATGCAACGTCCCCAAGTCCAAGTGCACAAGACCACAAGACAAATCAGCCATGTACGTGGGGTGCAACATTGGAACATTGGGCCAATAAATCAATTCGGCTAGGCCGTGCTATGGAGGCCTCCGTACGGGCCGGCTCCTGCATATTCCACGGCAGCCACGATCGCATCAGGAGTCTATGTCGGCGGCCATCTCCACTAATAAATAGTTAGCTCGTTATTAGGGTTAGACTCGGGTTTTATTGTATTGTCTAGCCATCGCTACAATTCGCATCTACGAGACGTGTAGGACTACCGCCTTGTCAGATCCACAGTGGAACCCCAACTTTTCATCTAGTTCGTGTGCTTAATTTTTCATCCGCAATTTCAGTTGCAATTCACCTTTGTTCTTGCCTGTTCTTCGGTTGCTTGCAGGAACTCGAACCTCGTTGTTCAGGTTGATCGTGCCTACGGCAAGGTCAATAACCATCGGAGATTGGTTTAGCGATTGTCGAGGCGTACCGTCGGGTACGGTATAGCCGGATCGTCAAGGTCAAAATCCACCAAAGCGATAGTTATCCCCACTCTCATCGAAAGATCGGGCCGCCGTCACATCAGAAATCGAAGCCATCGTCATCACCAACGATCCTCTCATCGAGAGGGGGTCAATCTCCATCAATATCTTCACCAGCACCATCTCCTCTCAAACCCTAGTTCATCTCTTGTGTCCGATCTTTGTCTCAAAACCTCAGATTGGTACCTGTGGGTTGCTAGTAGTGTTGATTACTCCTTGTAGTTGATGCTAGTTGGTTTATTCGATGAAAGATCATATGTTCAGATCCTTAATGATAATTAATACTCCTCTGATTATGAACATGAATATACTTTGTGAGCAGTTACGTTTGTTCCTGAGGACATGGGAGAAGTCTCGTTATAAGTAATCATGTGAATTTGGTATTCGTTCGATATTTTGATGAGATGTATGTTGTCTTTCCTCTAGTGGTGTTATGTGAACTTCGACTACATGACACTTCACCATGTTTTGGGCCTAGGGGAAGGCATTGGGAAGTAATAAGTAGAAAGAATTGGTCTAAGAAACTTGATGATGCATTATGGGCTTATAGAACTGCTTATAAGAACCCTATGGGTATGTCTCCATATAAAATGGTTTATGGAAAAGCATGTCACTTACCTCTTGAATTAGAACATAAGGCATATTGGGCTATTAAAGAGCTCAATTATGACTTCAAACTTGCCGGTGAGAAGAGGTTATTTGACATTAGCTCACTTGATGAATGGAGAACCCAAGCCTATGAGAATGCCAAGTTGTTTAAAGAAAAAGTTAAAAGATGGCATGACAAGAGGATACAAAAACGTGAGTTTAATGTAGGTGATCATCTTTTGCTATACAACTCTCGTTTCAAATTTTTTGCAGGAAAGCTTCTCTCCAAATGGGAAGGTCCTTACATTATCGAGGAGGTCTATCATTCCGGTGCCATAAAAATCAACAACGCCGAAGACACAAATCCGAAGGTGGTAAACGATCAAAGAATCAAACATTATATCTCAGGTACTCCCATAAAAGTTGAGACCAATATAATTGATACCGTAACCCCGGAGGAGTACATAAGGGACACTTTCCAGAACGTTTCAGACTCCGAAAAGGAACTGGTATGTGGTACGGTAAGTAAACCGACTCCAAAACTGCTCTAATGGCAATTTTTCTCCGTTTTGGAATATTTAAAAAAATTAGGAAAATTTAAAGTAGTCTAAAAGAGACACGAGGCCACCACAAGGGTGGAGGGTGCGCCCCCCTACCTTGTGGCCACCTCGTGTGTCCTCCGGACTCCGTTTTCTTGCACAATGCTACTTTTGGTCGGTAAAAATTCATTATATAATCTCCCGAAATTTTTGACCACCGTACCATGACAATATCTCCTGTCTTTGTTTCGAGCTATTTTTCTGACAGATCTAGATCACCATGACGTCTTCGAGCGCCCCCAAGGACAAGTTTTTCGAGATGGTCATCAACCCCTACCTTGCGGAGGTGCTGCGACACCCTCAAGTCATTGAGATGCATGAGGGGGTGCTGCACATCCGCGATGTTGAGGGGCCGAAGAAGACCGAAAGCATGGAGACAAGACTCGAAGCAATGGAGCAACAAGTTTTCAAGTGCCAAGGGATGGTAGAATGTGGACTCAACACCAATCACATGATGATCGCGGAGTTCACCAACAATCACAAGCTGGATGCCAAGAACATCGGGGAGGCCATCTTCAAGCTTCACGAGAAAATCGAGCACCTCCAGGCCCAGATCTATGACCTGCAAAACCAAAACTATGAGTATGAATATAGATTCAAGAGGATGAGTTTGGCTGCAGATTTGAGGATCCCGGAGACTCGATCATCCTTCTATGATGGTGAGCCTATACCCTGGAAGATGAACGACCAGCCTACATCATCAACAACTCCATCATCACCACCCCCGAAGAAAGAGACATAAATACATGGGTATGGGCACTCCCCTTGGCAACTGCCAAGCTTGGGGGAGGTGCCCCGGTATCGTATCACCATCACACTTTTACCTTTATTGTTTTTCTTAGTTCGATCCTTTTGGTTATATCTTGATCTAGTAGAATAAAGTTTTTAGTATGATCTAGCTTTGAGTTTTGCTCTATGTTCCCTCTATGTAATCGAGTCCTTGAGTTATATATAATAAAGAGTAGTTTTGAGTTGAGGGCTTTGCTTTCTTGCTATGATCTTGAGGGAGTTAAATTAAAGAAAGAAATAAAAAGATCATACAATGATCTTATGGAAAGTAATGACTTCACATATAAAGAGTTTGATGAATAAAAGTTGTTGAGAGTTGACAAACATACTATTGGTCATTGTTGCAATTAATAGGAAGTAATAAAGAAAGAGAGGCTTCACATATAAATATACTATCTTGGACATCTTTTGTAATTGTGAGCACTCATTAAAATATGACATGATAAAAATTTGATGTTGGACAAGGCAGATAACATAATGGGTTATGTTTTCTTATATCCGAATAGAAGTTATATTGTCATGGATCATCCAGCATGTTGAGCTTGCCTTTCCCTCTCATGCTAGCCAAATTCTTTGCACCAAGTAGAGATACTACTTGTGCTTCCAAACATCCCTTAAACCCAGTTTTGCCATGAGAGTCCACCATACCTACCTATTGATTGAGTAAGATCCTTCAAGTAAGTTGTCATCGGTGCAAGCAATAAAAATTGCTCTCTAAATATGTATGATCTATTAGTGTGAAGAAAATAAGCTTTATACGAACTTGTGAGATGGAAGAAATAAAAGTGACGGACTGCATAATAAAGGTCTTTATCACAAGCGGCAATATAAAGTGACATTCTTTTGCATTAAGATTTTGTGCATCCAACCATAAAAGCGCATGATAACCTCTGCTTCCCTCTGCGAAGGGCCTATCTTTTACTTTTATCTTCTACCCTTATACAAGAGTCATGGTGATCATCACCTTTCCTTTTTACACTTTTTCTTTGGCAAGCACTATGTGTTGGAGAGATCCGAATATATATATCCACTCGGATGTAGGTTATCATAAAGTATTATTGTTGACATTACCCTTGAGGTAAAAGGTTGGGAGGCGAAACTATAAGCCCCTATCTTTCTCTGTGTCTGATTGAAGCTTTGAACCCATAAGTATCGCGTGAGTGTTAGCAATTGTGAAAGACTAAATGATAGTTGAGTATGTGGACTTGCTGAAAAGCTCTTATATTGACTCTTTCCGATGTTATGATAAATTACAATTGCTTCAATGACTGAGATCATAGTTTGTTAGTTTTCAATGAAGTTTCTGATTCATATATGTTGCTGTCCTAAAGATGGTCATGATGCCCTCATCTCCATATTTTATTTTATCGACATCTATATCTCTAAACATGTGGACATATTTTTTGATCTCGGCTTTCGCTTGAGGACAAGCGACGTCTAAGCTTGGGGGAGTTGATACGTCCATTTTCCATCATGCTTTTATATTGATATTTATTGCATTATGGGCTGTTATTACACATTATATAACAATACTTATGACTTTTCTCTCTTATTTTATAATGTTTACATGAAGAGGGGGAATGCCGGCAGCTGGAATTCTGGACTGGAAAAGGAGCAAATATTAGAGACCTATTCTGCACAACTCCAAAAGTCCTGAAACTTCATGAAGAATATTTTTGGAATATATAAAAAATATTGGGCGAAGAAAGCACCAGAGGGGGGCCACCTGCCAGCCACAAGGGTGGAAGGCGCGTCCTACCCCCCTGGGCGCGCCCCACGTCCTTATGGGCCCCCTGGCAGGCCCCCGACGCCCATCTTTTGCTATATGGTGTGTTTTGACCTGAAAAAAACCAGAAGGAAGCTTTCGGGACGAAGCGCCGCTGTCTCGAGGCAGAACTTGGGTAGAACCAATCTAGGGCTCCGGCGGAGCTATTTTGCCTGTGAAACTTGCCTCCGGGAGGGGGAAATCGAAGCCATCATCATCACCAACAATCCTCTCATCGAGAGGGGGTCAATCTCCATCAACATCTTCACCAGCACCATCTCCTCTCAAACCCTAGTTCATCTCTTGTATCCGATCTTTGTCTCAAAACCTCAGATTGGTACCTGTGGGTTGCTAGTAGTGTTGATTACTCCTTGTAGTTGATGCTAGTTGGTTTATTCGGTGGATGATCATATGTTCAGATCCTTAATGATAATTAATACTCCTCTGATTATGAACATGAATATGCTTTGTGAGTAGTTACGTTTGTTCCTGAGGACATGGGAGAAGTCTCGTTATAAGTAATCATGTGAATTTGGTATTCATTCGATATTTTGATGAGATGTATGTTGTCTTTCCTCTAGTGGTGTTATGTGAACGTCGACTACATGACACTTCACCATGATTTGGGCCTAGGGGAAGGAATTGGGAAGTAATAAGTAGATGATGGGTTGCTAGAGTGACAGAAGCTTAAACCCTAGTTTATGCGTTGCTTCGTAAGGGGCTGATTTGGATCCATATGTTTCATGCTATGGTTAGATTTATCTTAATTCTTCTTTCGTAGTTGCGGATGCTTGTGAGAGGGGTTAATCATAAGTGGGAGGCTTGTCCAAGGAAGGGCAGCACCCAAGAACCGGTCCACCCACATATCAAATTATCAAAGTAACGAACGCGAATCATATGAGCATGATGAAAACTAGCTTGACAACAATTCCCATGTGTCCTCGGGAGCGCTTTGCTTTATATATTAGTTCGTCCAGGCTTGTCCTTTGCTACAAAAAGGATTGGGCCACCTTGCTGCACCTTGTTTACTTTTGTCACTTGTTACCCGTTACGAATTATCTCATCATACAACTATCTGTCACCGATAATTTCAGTGCTTGCAGAGAATACCTTGCTGAAAACCGCTTGTCATTTCCTTCTGCTCCTCATTGGGTTTGACACTCTTACTTATCGAAAGGACTATGATAGATCCCCTATACTTGTGGGTCATCAAGACTCTTTTCTGGCGCCGTTGCCGGGGAGTGAAGCGCCTTTGGTAAGGAAACATTTATATAGTGTGCTGAAATTTACTGTCACTTGTTACTATAGAATATAATCCTTTGAGGGGCTTGTTCGGGGTATCTTCATCTCGACCGGAAGACCAAAGAGTTTCTCCTCAACCTACTACACCTACTGAAAAAAATTATTATGAAATTCCTTCGAGTATGATAGAGAAACTGCTAGCTAATCCTTATGCAGGAGATGGGACATTACATCCCGATATGCACCTAATCTATGTGGATGAAGTTTGTGGATTATTTAAGCTTGCAGGTATGCCCGAGGATGTTGTCAAGAAGAAGGTCTTCCCTTTATCTTTGAAAGGAAAGGCATTGACATGGTATAGGCTATGTGATGATATTGGATCATGGAACTACAACTGATTGAAATTGGAATTTCATCAGAAGTTTTATCCTATGCATCTGGTTCATCGTGATCGGTATTATATATATAATTTTTGGCCTCGTGAAGGAGAAAGTATCTCTCAAGCTTGGGGGAGGCTTAAGTCAATGTTATATTCATGCCCCAATCATGAGCTCTCAAGAAAAATTATTATTCAAAAATTTTATGCTCGGCTTTCTCATAATGATCGATCCATGCTCGATACTTCTTGTACTGGTTCTTTTATGAAGAAGGATATTGAATTCAAATGGGATTTATTGGAAAGAATTAAATGCAACTCTGAAGATTGGGAACTCGACGAAGGTAAAGAGTCAGAGCATGAAGAGTAGAAATTATTGAAAACTCTGAAGAAGCACCATGCCGCTATTGGATATACTCTTGATGATCTTAAGGGCATTAGTCCCGCTCTTTGTCAGCATAAAATTAATTTGGAGCATGATACTAAACCAGTTGGTGATCACCAACGAAGGTTAAATCCTAAGTTGAAAGAAGTGGTAAGAAATGAAATACTAAAGCTTCAGGAGGCAGGTATAATTTATCCTATTGCTGATAGTAGATGGGTAAGTCCCGTTCATTGTGTCCCTAAGAAGGGAGGTATTACTGTTGTTCCTAATGATAAGAATGAATTGATCCCACAAAGAATTGTTACAGGTTATAGAATGGTAATTAATTTCCGTAAATTAAACAAAGCAACTAGAAAAGATCATTACCCTCTACCTTTTATTGATCAAATGCTAGAAAGATTATCCAAACATACACGTTTTTGCTTTCTAGATGGTTATTCTGGTTTCTCTCAAATACCTGTGTCAAAAGAGGACCAAGAAAAGACCACTTTTACTTGCCCTTTTGGTACTTTTGCTTATAGACGTATGCCTTTTGGTTTATGCAATGCACCTGCTACCTTTCAAAGATGTATGACTGCTATATTCTCTGACTTTTGTGAAAAGATTGTCGAGGTTTTCATGGATGATTTCTCCGTTTACGGAACTTCTTTTGATGATTGCTTAAGCAACCTTGATTGAGTTTTGCAGAGATGTGAAGAAACTAATCTTGTCTTGAATTGGGAGAAGTGCCACTTTATGGTTAATGAAGGTATTGTCTTGGGGCATAAAATTTTTGAAAGAGGTATTGAAGTTGATAAAGCTAAAGTAGATGCTATTGAAAATATGCCGTGTCCTAAAGATATCAAAGGTATAAGAAGTTTCCTTGGTCATGCTGGTTTCTATAGGAGGTTTATTAAAGGCTTCTCAAATTTCTAGGCCTCTCACTAATCTCTTGCAAAAAGATGTTCTTTTTGTTTTTGATGATGATTGTGTTGAAGCATTTGAAATACTTAAGAAATCCTTGATTTCTGCACCTATTGTTCAACCAGCTGATTGGAATTTACCCTTTAAAATTATGTGTGATGCTAGTGATTATGCTATTGGTGCTGTTCTAGGACAAAGAGTTGATAAGAAATTGAATGTTATTCATTATGCTAGTAAAACTCTAGATAGTGCCTAGATAAATTATGCTACTACTGAAAAAGAATTTTTAGCAGTTGTATTTGCTTGTAAGTTCAGATCTTATATTGTTGATTCCAAAGTAACTGTTCACACTGATCATGCTGCTGTTAAATATCTTATGGAAAAGAAAGATGCTAAACCTAGACTTATTAGATGGGTTCTCTTGTTACAAGAATTTGATTTGCATATTATTGATAGAAAGGGAGCTGAGAATCCCGTTGCAGACAACTTGTCTAGGTTAGAGAATGTTCTTGATGACCCACTGCCTATTGATGATAGCTTTCCTGATGAACAATTAGCTGTTATAAATGCTTCTTGTAATACTCCATGGTATGCTGATTATGCTAATTACATTGTTGCTAAATTTATACCGCCTAGTTTCACATACCAGCAAAAGAAAAAGTTTTTCTATGATTTAATACATTACTTTTGGGATGATCCACACCTTTATAAAGGAGTAGATGGTGTTATTAGACGTTGTGTACCTGAGCATGAACAGGAATAGATCCTACGCAAGTATCACTCCGAGGCCTACAGAGGACACCACGCTGGAGATAGAACTGCACACAAGGTATTGCAATCCGGTTTTTATTGGCCTACTCTCTTCAAGGATGCCCGTAAGTTTGTCTTGTCTTGTGATGAATGCCAGAGAATTGGTAATATTAGTAGACATCAGGAAATGCCTATGAATTATTCACTTGTTATTGAACCATTTGATGTTTGGGGATTTGATTATATGGGACTTTTTCCTTCCTCTAATGGGTATACACATATTTTAGTTGCTGTTGATTACGTTACTAAGTGGGTAGAAGCTATTCCAACTAGTAGTGCTGGTCATAACACTTCTATTAAGATGCTTAAAGAAGTTATTTTTCCGAGGTTCGGAGTCCATAGATATTTAATGACTGATGGTGGTTCACATTTTATTCATGGTGCTTTCCGTAAAATGCTTGCTAAGTATGATGTTAACCATAGAATTTCATCTCCATATCATCCTAAGTCTAGTGGTCAAGTAGAATTGAGCAATACAGAAATAAATTGATTTTGCAAAAGACTGTTAATAGATCTAGAAAGAATTGGTCTAAGAAACTTGATGATGCATTATGGGCTTATAGAACTGCTTATAAGAACCCTATGTGTATGTCTCCGTATAAAATGGTTTATGGAAAAGCATGTCACTTACCTCTTGAATTAGAACATAAGGCATATTGGGCCATTAAAGAGCTCAATTATGACTTCAAACTTGCCGGTGAGAAGAGGTTATTTGACATTAGCTCACTTGATGAATGGAGAACCCAAGCCTATGAGAATGCCAAGTTGTTTAAAGAAAAAGTTAAAAGATGGCATGACAAGAGGATACAAAAATGTGAGTTTAATGTAGGTGATCATGTTTTGCTATACAACTCTCATTTAAGATTTTTTGCAGGAAAACTTCTCTCCAAATGGGAAGGTCCTTACATTATCGAGGAGGTCTATCATTCCGGTGCCATAAAAATCAACAACGCCGAAGGCACAAATCCGAAGGTGGTAAATGGTCAAAGAATCAAACATTATATCTCAGGTACTCCCATAAAATGTTGAGACCAATATAATTGATATCGTAACCCTGAAGGAGTACATAAGGGACACTTTCTAGAATGTTTCAGATTCCGAAAAGGAATTGGTATGTGGTACGGTAAGTAAACCGACTCCAAAACTGCTCTAATGGCATTTTTCTCCATTTTGGAATATTTAAAAAAATTAGGAAAATTTAAAGTAGTCCGAAAGAGACACGAGGCCACCACAAGGGTGGAGGGCCCCCCCCCCTACCTTGTGGCCACCTCGTGTGTCCTCCGGATTCCGTTTTCTTGCACAATTCTTCTTTTGGTCGGTAAAAATTCATTATATAATCTCTCGAAAGTTTTGACCACCGTACCACAACAATATCTCCTGTCTTTGTTTTGAGCTATTTTTCTGATAGATCTAGAGCACCATGACGTCTCCGAGCGCCCCCAAGGACAAGTTTTTCGAGAAGGTCATCAACCCCTAGCTTGCGGAGGTGCTGCGACACCCTCAAGTCATTGAGATGCATGAGGGGGTGCTGCACATCCGTGATGTTGAGGGGCCGAAGAAGACCGGAAGCGTGGAGACAAGACTCGAAGCAATGGAGCAACAAGTTTTCAAGTGCCAAGGGATGGTGGAACATGGACTCAACGCCAATCACATGATGATCGCGGAGTTCACCAACAATCACAAGCTGGATGCCAAGAACATCGGGGAGGCCATCTTCAAGCTTCACGAGTAAATCGAGCACCTCCAGGCCCAGATCTATGACCTGCAAAACCAAAACTGTGAGTATGAATATAGATTCAATAGGATGAGTTTGGCTGCAGATTTGAGGATCTCGGAGACTCGATCATCCTTCTATGATGGTGGGCCTATGCCCTGGAAGATGGACGACAAGCCTACATCATCAACAACTCCATCACCACCCCCGAAGAAAGAGACATAAATACATGGGTATGGGCACTCCCCTTGGCAACTTCCAAGCTTGGGGGAGGTGCCCCGGTATCGTATCACGATCACACTTTTACCTTTATCGTTTTTCTTAGTTCGTTCCTTTTGGTTATATCTTGATCTAGTAGAATAAAGTTTTTAGTATGATCTAGCTTTGAGTTTTGCTCTATGTTCCCTCTATGTAATCGAGTCCTTGAGTGATATTTAATAAAGAGTAGTTTTGAGTTGAGGGCTTTGCTTTATTGCTATGATCTTGAGGGAATTAAATTAAAGAAAGAAATAAAAAGATCATATATTGATCTTATGGAAAGTAATGACTTCACATATAAGGAGTTTGATGAATAAAAGTTGTTGAGAGGTGACAAACATAGTTTTGGTCATTGTTGCAATTAATAGGAAGTAATAAAGAAAGAGAGGCTTCATATATAAATATACTATCTTGGACATCTTTTGTAATTGTGAGCACTCATTAAAATATGACATGATAAAAAGTTGATGTTGGACAAGGAAGATAACATAATGGGTTATGTTTTCTTATATCCGAATAGAAGTTATATTGTCATGGATCATCCAACATGTTGAGCTTGCCTTTCCCTCTCATGCTAGCCAAATTCTTTGCACCAAGTAGAGAGACTACTTGTGCTTCCAAACATCCCTTAAACCCTGTTTTGCCATGAGAGTCCACCATACCTACCTATGGATTGAGTAAGATCCTTCAAGTAAGTTGTCATCGGTGCAAGCAATAAAAATTGCTCTCTAAATATGTATGATCTATTAGTGTGAAAAAAAAAAGATTTATACGAACTTGTGATATGGAAGAAATAAAAGCGACGGACTGCATAATAAAGGTCTTTATCACAAGCGGCAATATAAAGTGATGTTCTTTTGCATTAAGATTTTGTGCATCCAACCATAAAAGCGCATGACAACCTCTGCTTCCCTCTGCGAAGGGCCTATCTCTTAATTTTATCTTTTACCCTTATACAAGAGTCATGGCGATCATCACCTTTCCTTTTTACACTTTTTCCTTTGGTAAGCACTATGTGTTGGAGAGATCCGGATATATATATCCACTCAGATGTAGGTTATCATAAAGTATTATTGTTGACATTACCCTTGAGGTAAAAGGTTGGGAGGCGAAACTATAAGCCCCTACCTTTCTCTGTGTCCGATTGAAGCTTTGTACACATAAGTATTGCGTGAGTGTTACAATTGTGAAAGACTAAATGATAGTTGAGTATGTGGACTTGCTGAAAAGCTCTTATATTGACTCTTTCCGATGTTATGATAAATTGCAATTGCTTCAATGACTGAGATCATAGTTTGTTAGTTTTCAATGAAGTTTCTGATTCATACTTTACTTTGTGAACGAATTGTTACTTTAGCATAAGAGATTATATGACAATATATGTTGCTGTCCTAAAGATGATCATGATGCCCTCATGTCCCTATTTTATTTTATCGACACCTCTATCTCTAAACATGTGGACATATTTTTCGATTTCGGCTTTTGCTTGAGGACAAGCGAGGTCTAAGCTTGGGGGAGTTGATACGTCCATTTTGCATCATGCTTTTATATCGATATTTATTACATTATGGGCTGTTATTACACATTATATCACAATACTTATGCCTTTTCTCTCTTATTTTATAAGGTTTACATGAAGAGGGAGAATGCCGGCAGCTGGAATTCTGGACTGGAAAAGGAGCAAATATTAGAGGCCTATTCTGCACAACTCCAAAAGTCCTAAAACTTCATGGAGAATATTTTTCGAATATATAAAAAATATTGGGCAAAGAAAGCACCAGAGGGGGGCCACCTGCCAGCCACAAGGGTGGAGGGCGCGTCCTACCCCCTGGGCGCGCCCCCCGTCCTTGTGGGCCCCCTGGCAGGCCCCCGACGCCCATCTTCTCCTATATGGTGTGTTTTGACCTGAAAAAAACAGAAGGAAGCTTTTGGGATGAAGCACCGCCGTCTCGAGGAGGAATGGGAAGAACCAATCTAGGGCTCCGGCGGAGCTTTTCTGCCGGTGAAACTTCCCTCCGGGAGGGGGAAATCGAAGCCATCGTCATCACCAACGATCCTCTCATCAAGAGGGGGTCAATCTCCATCAACATCTTCACCAGCACCATCTCCTCTTAAACCCTAGTTCATATCTTGTATCCGATCTTTGTCTCAAAACCTCAGATTGGTACCTGTGGGTTGCTAGTAGTGTTGATTACTCCTTGTAGTTGATGCTAGTTGGTTTATTCGGTGGATGACCATATGTTTAGATCCTTAATGATAATTAATACTCCTCTGATTATGAACATGAATATGCTTTGTGAGTAGTTACGTTTGTTCCTGAGGACATGGGAGAAGTCTCGTTATGAGTAATCATGTGAATTTGGTATTCATTCGATATTTTGATGAGATGTATGATGTCTTTCCTCTAGTGGTGTTATGTGAACGTCGACTACATGACACTTCACGATGATTTGGGCCTAGGGGAAGGCATTGGGAAGTAATAAGTAGATGATGGGTTGCTAGAGTGACAGAAGCTTAAACCCTAGTTTATGCGTTGCTTCGTAAGGGGCTGATTTGGATCCATATGTTTTATGCTATGGTTAGATTTATCTTAATTCTTCTTTCGTTGTTGCGGATGCTTGTGAGAGGGGTTAATCATAAGTGGGAGGCTTGTCCAAGGAAGGGCAGCACCCAAGCACCGGTCCACCCACATATCAAATTATCAAAGTAACGAACGTGAATCATATGAGCATGATGAAAACTAGCTTGACAACAATTCCCATGTGTCCTCGGGAGTGCTTTGCTTTATATAAGAGTTCGTCCAGGCTTGTCCTTTGCTACAAAAAGGATTCGGCCACCTTGCTGCACCTTGTTTACTTTTGTCACTTGTTACCCGTTACGAATTATCTCATCATACAACTATCTGTCACCGATAATTTCAGTGCTTGCAGAGAATACCTTGCTAAAAACCGCTTGTCATTTCCTTCTGCTCCTCGTTGGGTTCGACACTCTTACTTATCGAAAGGACTAGATAGATCCCCTATACTTGTGGGTCATCAAGCCGAGCCATGGGGGTGCGGCATGGAGCACCGTCGGCGCCGGGAGGTCGAGTTAATGAGAAGGTGCGATGCGATGAGTGTACAACCTCTTTGGTGGTGCCGAGTAGGCCTCGACTTCGTCTGAGGAGTCGGTGAGGCTGTTGCGGTTCCGGTTGAGCAGGTTAAGGCGGCGCTGTGGGGATGGATCAGCCGCGATAGATGAGGCGATCGTCGGAGCAGTGATACATCTCCGTCGTATCTATAATTATTGATTGTTTCATGCCAATATTATACAACTTTCACATACTTTTGGCAACATTTTATATGATTTATTTGGACTAACCTATTGATCCAGTGCCCAGTGCCAGTTCCTGTTTGTTGCATGTTTTTGTTTTGCAGAAAATCCATAACAAACAAAGTCCAAATGCAATAAAAATTTACGAAGAATTATTTTGGAATATTTGTGAATTTTGGGAGGTGGAATCAACGTAAACGGGGGCCCACATGCCCCAAGATACACCAGGGCACGCCAGGGGGTGCCAGGCACGCCCAGGTGTCTTATGCCCTCCTCGTAAGGTGGTTGGGGCCCTTCTTCTGGTGCAAGAAAGATGATTTATGGAAAAAAAATCATGTAAAAATTTCAGCGCAATCGGAGTTACAGATCTCCGGGAATTAAAGAAACCGTGAAGGGCCAGATCTGGGGAACGCGAAACAGAAGAGAACAGAGAGGTAGATCCAATCTCGGAGGGGCTCCCACCCCTCCGCCGCCATGGAGGCCATGGAGCAGAGGGAGAGCTCTCCTCCCATCTAGGGGGAGGCCAAGGAAGAAGAAGAAGGAGAGGGGCTCTCTCCCCCTCTCTCTCGGTGGCGCCGGAGTGCCGTCGGGGCAAGGATCCTGACGACGATCTACATCAACAACCTTGCTATCGTCATCACCAACTTTCTCCCCCTCTATGCAGCAGTGTAACACCCCTTCTCCCCGATGTAATCTCTACTTAAACATGGTGCTCAACTCCATATATTATTTCCCAATGATATTTGGCTATCCTATGATGTTTGAGTAGATCCGTTTTGTCCTATGGGTTAATCGTGATCTTGGTTGGTATGATTGTATATTTTATTTATGATGCTGTCCTACAGTGCCCTCTGTCTCGCACAAACGTGAGGGCCCCCCGCTGTAGGTTGTTGAAATATGTTCATGGTTTGCTTATTGTCGGTGTTGCGGGGGTGACAGCAGCCTAAACTCGGATAAGTGGGTCATTGCGTATGGGATAAAGAGGACTTGATACTTAATGCTATGGTTGGGTTTCATGACCTTAATGATCTTTAGTAGTTGCGGATGCTTGCTAGGGGTCCAATCATAACTGCATATGATCCAGGTAGAGAAAGTATGTTAGCTCATGCCTCTCCCTCATATAAAATTGCAAGAATGATTACCTGTACTTGTTATCGATTGCCTAGGGACAAATGACTTACTTGTTGACAAAAGCTATCCACTTTTATTACCTTGCAATTTATTCGTAGTTTTATTCTCGCAAAGTACTCGTAGTTTTATTCTTGCAAAATAGTTTCATACTTGTTTTAGGTGAAGCAGACGTCAAGTGCGCGTAGGGTTGTATCGGTGGTCGATAGAACTTGAGGGAATATTTGTTCTACCTTTAGCTCCTCGTTGGGTTCGACACTCTTATTTATCGAAGAAGGCTACAAACGATCCCCTATACTTGTGGATCACTGAATATGATATGTTTGATTCCTTGCAATAGTTTTGCGATATAGAGATGGAATATGTGGGAGGTACTAGTAAACGGTTGTGGTTAGTAAGAATATTGGTGTTAAGGTTTTTGATTCCCGAAGCATGCACATATAGTTTCTTGTTATTCTATGAAGTTGGAGCATGATTTATTATTGATTGTCTTCCTTATGAGTGGTGGTCGGGGACGAGCGATGGTCTTTTCCTACCAATCTATCCCCCTAGGGGCATGCGTAGTAGTACTTTGCTTCGAGGGCTAATAAACTATTGCAATAAGTATATGAGTTTTTTATGACTAATGTGAGTACATGGATTATACGCACTCTTACCTTTCCACAATTTGCTAGCCTCTACGATACCGTGCATTGCCCTTTATCACCTCGAGAGTCGGTGCAAACTTCGCCGGTGCATCCAAACCCCGTGATATGATACGCTCTATCACATATAAGCCTTATTATATCTTCCTCAAAACAGCCACCATACCTACCTATTATGGCCCTTCCATAGCCATTCCGAGATATATTGCCATGCAACTTCCACCGCTTCCGTTTTGATGACTTGATCATTCATTGTCATATTGCTTTGCATGATCGTAAGATAGCTAGCATGATATTTCCATGGCTTGTCCGTTTTTTTGATATCGTTGTTATGCTAGATCATTGCACATCCTGGTACATTGCCAGATGCATTCATATAGAGTCATACTTTGTTATAGGTATCGAGTTGTAATTTTTATTTCTTTTGAGTTATAAGTAAATAGAAGTGTGATGATCATCATTATTCATTTTTAGAGCATTGCCCTAGTGAGGAAAGGATGATGGAGACTATGATTCCCCCACAAGTCGGGATGAGACTCCGGACAATGAGAGAAAAAAATATAAAAAAGAAGAAAGAAAAATAAGGAAAAAATAAAAAAAGAAAAAGAAAAAAAGGAAAAGAAAAAGAGAGAAGGGGCATGCTAGTTCCACACTTGTGCTTCAAAGTAGCACCATGTTTTTCATATGGAGAGTCTCCTATGTTGTCACTTTCATATACTAGTGGGAATTTTTCATTATAGAGTTAGATGCACACCCACTTAGTTTTCATATTGAGCTTTCATACACTTATAGCTCTTAGTGCATTCATTGCATGGCAATCCCTACTCCTTGCATTGATATCAATTGGTGGGCATCTCCATAGCCCATTGGTTAGCCGCGTCGGTGTGAGACTTTCTTACTTTTTTGTCTTCTCTATATTTACCCCTATCATCATACTCTATTCCACCCGTAGTGCTATATCCATGGCTCGCGCTCATGTATTGCGTGAGGGTTGAAAAAGCCGAAGCGCGTTAAAAAGTATGAACCAATTGCTCCGCTTGTCATCGTGGTTGTGCATGATAAATACTTTGTGTTAAGAAGACAGAGCATGACAAGACTATATGATTTTGTTGGGATAGCATTCTTTAGGGTTGATATTTTGAAAGACATGATTGTTTGTTGGGATGCCTGAGTATTGATGTCTTTATGTCAAATTATAGACTATTGCCTTGGATTACTTATGTCTTAATATTCATGCCATGATTAGATATATGATCAAGATTATGCTAGGTAGCATTCCACATCAAAAATTATCTTTTTTATCATTTACCTACTCGAGGACTAGCAAGAATTAAGCTTGGGGATGCTGATACGTCTCCGTCATATCTATAATTTTTGATTGTTTCATGCCAATATTATACAACTTTCACATACTTTTGGCAACATTTTATATGATTTATTTGGACTAACCTATTGATCCAGTGCCAGTTCCTGTTTGTTGCATGTTTTTGTTTCGCAGAAAATCCATATGAAATGAAGTCCAAATACAATAAAAATTTACAAAGAATTATTTTAGAATATTTGTGTATTTTGGGAGGTGGAATCAACGTAAACGGGGACCCACAGGCCCCAAGATGCACCAGGGCACGCCAGGGGGTGCCAGGCTCGCCCAGGTGTCTTATGCCCTCCTCGTAAGGCGGTTGGGGCCCTTCTTCTGGTACAAGAAAGATAATTTATGGAAAAAAAATCGTGTAAAAATTTCAATGCAATCGGAGTTACGGATCTCCAGGAATTTAAGAAACTGTGAAGGGCCAGATCTCGGGAACGCGAAACAGAAGAGAAGAGAGAGGGAGATCCAATCTCGGAGGGGCTCCCGCCCCTCCGCCGCCATGGAGGCCATGGACCAGAGGGGGAACTCTCCTCCCATCTAGGGGGGGGGGCCAAGGAAGAAGAAGAAGGAGAGGAGCTCTCTCCCCCTCTCTCCCAGTGGCGCTGGAGTGCCGGCCGGGCAAGGATCGTGACGGTGATCTACATCAACAACCTTGCTACCGTCATCACCAACTTTCTCCCCCTCTATACAGCGGTGTAACATCCCTTGTCCCCGCTATAATCTCTACTTAAACATGGTGCTCAACTCCATATATTATTTCCCAATGATATTTGGTTATCCTATGATGTTTGAGTAGATCCGTTTTGTCCTATGGGTTAATCGTGATCTTGGTTGGTATGATTGTATATTTTATTTATGGTGCTATCCTATGGTGCCCTCCATCTCGCGCAAACGTGAGGGGCCCCTGCTGTAGGGTGTTGCAATATGTTCATGGTTTGCTTATTGTCGGTGTTGCGGGGGTGACAGCGGCCTAAACGCGGATAAGTGGGTCATTGCGTATGGGATAAAGAGGACTTGATACTTAATGCTATGGTTGGGTTTCATGACCTTAATGATCTTTAGTAGTTGTGGATGCTTGTTAGGGGTCCAATCATAAGTGCATATGATCCAAGTAGAGAAAGTATGTTAGCTCATGCCCCCCCCCCCTCATATAAAATTGCAAGAATGATTACCGGTACTTGTTATCGATTGCCTAGGGACAAATGACTTTCTTGTTGACAAAAGCTATCCACTTTTATTACCTTGCAATTTATTCATAGTTTTATTCTCGCAAAGTACTCGTAGTTTTATTCTTGCAAAATAGTTTCATACTTGTTTTAGGTGAAGCAGACGTCAAGTGTGCGTCGTAGGGTTGTATCGGTGGTCGATAGAACTTGAGGGAATATTTGTTCTACCTTTAGCTCCTTGTTGGGTTCGACACTCTTATTTATCGAAGAAGGCTACAAACGATCCCCTATACTTGTGGGTTATCCAGCAGCTCCTTAGAGGTGGAGGACGGGGCGGCTGAACCGGCGGGACGACGAGATCGACGATGGATCCTCATCCGGGGAGGTGGATGAGGGACGTCGGGCTGTTGCGGTGGATGACGTCGTCGGGGAAGAGGCTCCGGCTGGGCAGCGGTGAGGTGGCGAATGGAGAAGGGTGGGGTTTCGCGGCTGGAGCAGAGAGGTTATGGCGGCCTGGGATTTTGAATGGCGAAAAGGAGGCGATAGGAGGGGGGAACCATGACTTAGGGACGCGCTTGTGCAAAATGTAGGGTGTGTTACAAAAGTACCCCCACCGATTTGAACTAGCGGCCCTTTCGGCTCAGGGTTAGAAGGGGGATTTCGCATGTCGGGATTTGGCAGCTGGAGGGAGTTTTCGCGCACGTTGTAATTTCGGG
The DNA here is from genome assembly GCA_011799875.1 of Thinopyrum elongatum. NCBI lineage: Eukaryota > Viridiplantae > Streptophyta > Magnoliopsida > Poales > Poaceae > Thinopyrum > Thinopyrum elongatum. The sequence goes on from CM022301.1 coordinate 406,782,033, forward strand.
ATAGCAAGGCGCCGGTTGTGAAGGCGCGAGTTTTGGGAGCACGATATCTGAATTTTCGGGATATAACAAGGTGTGGGTTGAATTTTAGGGACAAGCCTAACGTGTAATATTGTACGTAACAAATCAATTTGCACTTCCCTCAACGAAAAAAATGAAAAAAATAAAACTATTCGCACCACACAAAGAGAGAGTCTTGCCCCATTTTACTGTACGCTATTCAAAGCTATGAATCCATGTTATGTCCAATAATTTTTTTTCGCTGGCTGTATAATGCATGTAACCTACTCATACCAACATTTTAGTGCATTCCAAATGTCTATACTACCGCTGCAATTCGAACTAAATTTGAATTCGTTTCTCTATTTGAATAAGAATCTACAATCATGATTGTTGCCAACTTAAACCATCATTCGTGTATTATCTTAACAACACACCACATGATTACTATAGAGATAGATATGAACTATGTGTACTATATGAACTCGAATTCAAAATTTTGAATACACTTGATCTTGATTCCAAATAATAGTACATTTGATGTACTAACTAGATCTCCATAATCTAAACCATGTTCCATATGTACAACGTGTTTATCACACAAAGTATAGTGCCCCGCCCCCTACATTATGACAAGTATTTAGCCCTGAGCTGCAAAAGCAACACATTATCACAAATTATAATTAATGTTCTATATATTATATGTAGTATAACATGTTCATAACCACACCATGCGTATCACCATTATATATATTCATTCATGCATGCGTCGGTTTAAAACACTATGATATCTTCTTCAAATATCCGAATCCACTTTTTTATAATGAATTATGATCTCTGTTCGTCTTTTACACCCACACAATCCTCTTCTCTTTGTAGCTAGCGCTAACTTTCTGTCGTGCATGCACATGTCCGCCCCTCTCACCCTCCCTCAGCGTCCCCTCAATCGCGCACATTCGTTATTTCTCTTTAGGTCATTCACCCATGGTGTGTGTAGGCCCCCCGGCTCCTTCTTTCTGGCACACACCGGTCGATATACCTCTCTAGCCAAGTGTGCCTACCACAAACACACACTTCCCCTCTTCTCTTCTCACCGTCCATGCCCCCATATGTCCAATACGGTTCCACGCAGGTGCACACTCCCGCCCCTCTTTTCATCGATCTCATACTCGCACACTCCTCCCCCTCGATATAGTAGGCCTCTCGCACCACCTCCTAGCTGCATCCTTCTCCCCCTGTCCGTCTCTCCGGACCTTATTTGCTTCAAAACCGGCGGATCTCGGGGTAGGGGGTCCCGAGCTGTGGATCTAGGATCGATGGTTAACAGAGACGATGAACACGGTGTTTTACCCAGGTTTGGGCCCTCTTGATGGAGGTAAAACCCTACGTCCTGCTCTTGTTTATATTGATGAAGTATCAAGGTACAGAGTTGATCTACCTCGAGATCATATGTTGTGGTCTAAACCCTAGAGGTATGATGAGTAATGTCATAATCTATCTATCAACGAGCCTGGCCTCGGCTTATATAATGTACCGGAGGCCCAGGATAACAAGAGTCCTAGTCGGGTACGTTGGCGGAGAGGAGTCCTTGTCTTGATGACCAAGTCTTGTGGAATCTTCCTTGTATATGTCATCGGCTGTCCGAACTGGCCCATTAGTGAACCGCCACGGGGGTCCTCGGCCCAACCCACTGGTCGAGAGACGACATGGTGAGTACCCCCTAGTCCAGGACACCGTCAGTAGCCCCCTGAACCGGTCTTCAAGTTGGGGACGCTCCTCGGTTCTTCCGATCTGTTCTTCGTCTTTGGTCGTCGGTCTTGAAAACTGGTTCAACAAATCTTCCCATCTTCGATCTTGAGGATCGCCGAGGTGTATCCGAAGAGTTCATACGTCGGGTATCCGAGGAGTCTTTTTAAGTTATCGGCCTTTATCAATGCCTTGTAAGTTTTTTACGCCACAACTGGGGTTTGAAGTGTTTCCCGTGCGACGGCGCCCTCTTGCGTCCGAGCTCTAATGCCGAACTAAATCCGAGGCATCTTTTCACAGCCGAGCTCCAACACTATTCGGCATTCAAGGTATCCTCTTGTGTCCGAGCTCCCACGCCAAACTGAATCCAAGGTATCATAGATTACCTTGGCCTCTGAAAATTTGAATGAGTTCATCCGAGCTTAAATGCCGGAGTAGTCTTTTATGGAACGAGCCATTCGGAACCGAGCTTTTATGCCGGACTGCTTCCGAGCTCCAACGCCGGACTGCATCCGAGTTCTAACGATGGTCAGCATCCGAGGTGTCATAACTACCTCGGTCTTCAAAAGATTGAACGAATTCAGCCGAGCTTAATGCCGGAAATGCCCTCTATGGAGCTAGCCACTGGCGCCCGAGCTTTATGCCGGACTGCTTCCGAGGTGGTGCACCACCCTGACTGCGGGCTGATTTTTTGTGAATATTTTCAATTGGTGCAATTTATTCTCTGCCGAGATATATGGCCAGTAGCCCTCAAGGTGTGTGTCGGTCTAAAACCCGAGATGCACCTGAAGGATGGCATAAAACCGGTGATCCCAGTAGCCCCTGAGACTCAGGTCGATTAACAAAATCGGCCTGAGGATCAACTCCTAGCTCTGTAGCATACTTAGGAATAAAAATGTAGTGTGCATATTCCTCGAGACTCAGGTTGGGTGCGGCCGACCAACCTGAGGATCATAATCTCCTCGGGAACTATTTCGCACTTTGTAAACTGTCTGTATTGAATCGTCAATATAGTAGCCCCCGTGCCAATGGTCGGGTGGCAACACCAGATCAGGGGATCGATGTGCCCCTTTAATATTTGTAAATGAGAAGCGCGAAGCCCAGTAGCCCCCGAGCCTTAACGTGGGCACGGGTGGCCGAATTAAGGATCAATGTCCGGAGTGTATCACAATTTATGTGTAATGATTCTATGTATCCAAGTACTGTACATCACTAATGATCGGATCTGCATTGTACAAAACTTTGTTGACCGACCATCGGCTTCAACCTCTTCGGCCAGCAGCCGAAGAGTGTTCGTCTTACTTTATAAAGCCTTTATAAGGGCAAAGATTTACGACGAACAAGGCAATCTGGTCATACGGTTTTATAAACAAAGGTACGCAGAGAGATATGTTATAAAACATCTTCTGGGAAAAATAGTTCCATTACAGGTTCCTTTTCCCAGGCTGTCATGTTGATCATGATCATGAAACCTCAACTCCGATCAATGTGGGAGGAAAATATTGAGGGTTTAGTTAGGAGAAAGTTCCCGAACTCTGTGGTCCATAATGAACCAAAATTTTCACTTCCATCATTGCCGACCAATTATATCCTTTAAGATGCCTAGCTTTCGGCTTCACCCAGTCTGAGGTACTAATCCGGATGACCCGGTAGTAACAATCATAGAGGTGCTCCCTTTACCTCCTAGCCGAACAATCGGGAATGTAGGGGTAAGCACAGGAGCCAGGCAACCCAGCTTGGCCAAAATCTTAAGTCAAATTGATGCATATTTATGGCTTTATGACGATAATTATGGAAGGCATCGCTTGTATACTGAATACAAACACTGATGATATATGTTTATTTTGACTCCGTTGCGACCGTTTATCAGTTGAAAGTGGCCCATCGTCGGCTTCTACCCCTTTGTAGATACTATGCAGGGTGTTTCCGCAGTAACCAGACAACCCTTAGCCGACGTCTCGGTGCCCGAAGGCGGTTTGTGTTAGCGGAAACAAGGCAATCAGATATGCGGGCTTTATAACTTTCACTTAGTCATAGGAGCTTTAAACTGGGGAAGCTAGCTACGAGCCCCCGGTTTGTGTTTGGCACCGATCGAAGTCTAGCCATTAACACTTCGGCCAATATTATGAAAGGCCCATCGTTTAACACGGGGTAATCGGTATCGATCTATAGTGTGACACCACCATCAGATCGCTGACCAGTTTACGCCCATTGTGACAGTCAGTTTTCGGCTTTCTCCACTAAGGTGCTTAACCATTCGAGCTGGAAGCACAATCACAGTGGTTCTCCCTTTGCACACCTAGCCGAACAAAGCGAAACGTAGGAGGAAAGCACAGGAGCCGGGCAACCCAACTATTGACCGAAGACACAATTCAAAATTGATGCATATATAGCAATATCCGAGAATGTTTTTGCCGAATCTCGAAAGGTGTCTGGCGTTGCACTGCGAGACTTATGCTGGAAACACATAAATAGGTTAAAAGTGCCATAGGCTAGGAAAACCAAAAGTCTTCAGTAAATTTTTTACGTCCGAACTAAATCAAGTTTTTGGTGCCAATCCGAACATTGGTCTTAAAATTAGTTTGTGCTTCCGTCGTGTTTTAACTTGACACATCCGATCTCAAGACTTCAAGCAGGTCAGCCTTCAGCTTCAACCTCCTATCCCAAAGGCGGAGTGCTTCTCAGGCCAGTTTAGCAAACTAAACTCGAGCGGCTTTAGAGAGAAGCCAGGCTATCCGGCTATCGACCACACACTCGAGTCGAGAAAGGAGTGGTAGAAAAAGACTTTGCAACGACTGAGAAGAAAACACATTTATTATAAAATGGCTCATATAAATTTTAAGAGCCCCCAGTTAACATGGGCAGAGTTTCAAACAACGTATGCGAGCATGGTCGAACCGAACACAAATTAAAAATTTGAAAATTTTGAGCATGAAAGCGACTTAGCTGGTTAATGTGTTCGGCATTGATGACGCGGGCTGAGCTTGCAGTGGGTCGAGGTCTCAGCCCCCAAGCCGGTTTCGAGGTGCCCGAGCGAAGAGCTCGGCCTGATGAAGTGGCGATGTCATACGGTCGATGCGGTGAGGCGAAGCCCCCAAGCCCAGCCGAGGTGACAAAAAACCCTCATGACGGAGGTGACGAAGAGCTTGGCAGAAGGTGCGCGAGAGGCCTGGGCCATGGTGAAAACACGGTATACCAAGCTTGATCCGAATCATATGGCTCGGGTCAGACCTCGAGGATCAGACGGAAAAGAAGTTCCAGTTAGTTTAGTATATGATCAAGTAAAGGTAGCCGCCGAATTGTCCCAACAGGATTGTAGGCTAGACAGCCTGCTGGACGGCATAGAGGAAGAAGCTTTTGAGTCTAAGTGACTATATGCTTCGATTGACAAATTTGTCCCTAGCCGGATTGTACAACAATTGTCATGGCGGACCTTTTCGCTTCGACCTCCGGACCTGAAGGTGCGGAGTGTTTCCGAATACCCGCACGGTAATATAAACCGGGGTATGCGTGGAAACCAGGTGTAGGGGTCATAGTTGCTTGAACAGACAAGTTGTATCCGGCTAGCTATGTTATATTACATGTAATTGTAAGAAACATCTTCCAGAGAGAATAGTTCCGTTAAGGGTTCCTTTCCCTGGGTGAACGTGCGTTAATGTTCATGTCCGAACTGTGATTAAAAAATCGCAGTATACATAGCATCTGGGGGTTCATAGTGTAATGAGTGAAAAAACATCTTTAGTCCGCCGACCGAATATTCCCTTAAGAACGCTAGCTTTCGGCTTCACCCAGTCTGAGGTACACGTCCGGATGACCCGGCAGTAACAATCGCAGAGGTGCTCCCTTTATGCCCTAGCCGAACTAACGGGAACGTAGGGCATAAGCACAGGAGCCAGGCAACCCAGCTTGGCCAAAACTTAAGTCATAACGATGCATATAATGACGAAGAAAAGGTACATATGATGAAAAGACACATATGTGGTGAGCTTGATGCTCGGAAAATGATAATAATAATAATAATAAGCTTCTGTACAAGAAGCCCCTAGGTATTATGGACGTACATATCTAAGGATGTGTATGTCATAGCTGCGCGGTTTAGCCGCTCAAGAGCTTAAAGCTTAGAAAAAAACAAAAGAGAGGGAAAAGAAAAAAAAACTAAGCACGGAGGCGACTTAGCTGGTTAATGTGTTCGGCATTGATGACGCAGGCCGAGCTCATGGCGGGACGCAGCCTAGCCAAGGTCACAACCCCCAAGCCCGAGGTAACCGAGCGAGGAGTTCGGCTTGATGAGGTGGCGATGCCGCACGGTCGATGTGGCGAGGCGAAGCCCTCGGTCCAGCTAACGTGATGAAGCTGGTTGGCCGGTGACGCCGAAGTCACCGGAGTAGGTTGATGAAGAGACGGCGAAGCCCCCGGTCTAGCCGAGGTGACGGGGCAGGTTGGTAGTATGACGTTTGCAGCCCCATGCCGACCGAGGTGTCGAAGCGGGTCGGCGTGGTGGACATCGGCTTGATCAGCCGGATTAGTATTTTGGGATTTCTTCGGAATCGTCCTCCGGTACTATGGTGCGAGGGGCGAGTCCGGCCAGGGTTGACTCCTGATGTTCGGACGCTGAAGTCACGTTCATGATTGAAGCTGGATACGGGATAAGAGAGGCGAGTCCAGCCAGAATTGACTCCCAATCTTCGGACGCAAAGGTCACGTCCAGGCTTGAAGAAGCAATAGTGCGGCGACGCCGTCGCGGGCCGGATCTTGTGACGCGGTCGATGCCCGCTTGACGAGGTGACCATGCAGCGATGCCGGTGTGCCCGCTTCGTATAATTCGTGGGGCAACAATGTTGGTGATGATTTACCCTTCACGATGCCGAACTGTTGTTCGGCTTGCCGAGATAATGATCCGGAGAGGTTGAATTCGGCTCGATGAGGTGACGACCCGTCTGGCGCAGGTCGGCAGCCGTGCAGCAACGTTGTCAGGCTGGTTTGACACCGGCGCAACGGTGAAGGTTACCTCCGAAAAGGAGAAAAATTTGTGAGCATGTGTTCGGAAACAAAACACAATACCCTAGAAAAAGTTTCCTTAAAAAAGGATGTTCAATATCCCGTTCATTAAGAAGATGAATTCGGGTCGGATTCGTATTCGCGCAAAAAACAGATCCGAAAATCGCTGCGATCATCGGAGGTTTTCCGGAGTTTGAACGGTCGGATCGAGCTGAAATTTTGAGGGGTGGTAGATATAGGAATTCTGCAGCCGATCAACGGTTGGATCTTTCAAAGGATGTCCGAGCTAGAGGCTGGACTCTACGCCCTAAACTCATCCAGATTCCCGTCCAGATTCGACAGGGCTCCGGTATACCGTAGATCGCCGGAGATTCCTCCATCGGAATACGACGAAATTTTACAGGGTTGTTATATACGCAATTCCTCACTATGCCACCAAAACAATCATCAAAGCGATACTCGAGGATGCAGCGACAGCGAATACAAATCCGCTGTATAGAAAAACAGCACGGTCGCCCGAGGACAATGTTGACGTTGAGCCCTCGAGCTATATGGATGATTCCTCCACGATCTTAATAGAGATTGGAGTTGATGTTGATGAAGGCCCTCGTCCGATCATGACGATCGGAGGCAGAGGACAGTCCTCGATCGAGCCAAGGTAACCAGTCGAGCCGGAGACGAAGATGCTGATATCGCAGTTGATCTGCAGGCGAGCCATCGATCCACTACTGATCACACAGCGGAACTCTCAATGAAAGCACCAATGTCGGTGTCAAAACCGGTGGATCTCGGGGTAGGGGGTCCCGAGCTATGGATCTAGGATCGATGGTTAACAGAGATGATGAACACGGTGTTTTACCCAGGTTCGGGCCCTCTTGATGTAGGTAAAACCCTACGTCCTGCTCTTGTTTATATTGATGAAGTATCAAGGTACAGAGTTGATCTACCTCGAGATCATATGTTGTGGTCTAAACCCTAGAGGTATGATGAGTAATGTCATAATCTATCTATCAACGAGCCTGGCCTCGGCTTATATAATGTACCGGAGGCCCAGGATAACAAGAGTCCTAGTCGGCTACGTTGGTGGAGAGGAGTCCTTGTCTTGATCACCAAGTCTTGTGGAATCTTCCTTGTATATGTCATCGGCTGTCCGAACTGCCCCATTAGTGAACCGCCACGGGGGTCCTCGGCCCAACCCACTGGTCGGGAGACGACATGGTGAGTACCCCCTAGTCCAGGACACCGTCACCGATCAACGTACCTCACTAGTTATGTCTCTCCCTTTCTCTGACACACGATGATTGATCTTCCTATGTAGTTACGTCTACCTACCACAACCATATCGTCCCCCCCTCATCATCCTTGCATACCTCCCGACCCATCTCTCACACGCACATGCATAGATAGGCAGACATCCCCTCTCTTATTGATATTGCACTCGTAACCTCCGTTTGTCTAGCATGCCTCTCCCACCATTTGTGAGAAGCAACTCCACCACCAACCCTCCGACACTCTACCTTTGTCTCTCTCCCAACCTTATTCCTCTGCTACACATATGCATGGATGCCGATCAATGTCCCTCAATACATAGCTAGGTCTCTCCCCTTCTCCACACATATACTAGTCGATCTACCTCTCTAGAGTTAGGTCTCTGCCCCCTCCCCCCCCCCCCACACACACCGATAGTCGAACGTTGTAGGTAGGTATCCATGCCACAGAGACAAACTGCACCTCTGCCCTCTCACGTTCCAGTAGGCCAGCCGCCCTGTATCTTTAACGTGGGCAAACACAAATTCGATGGCACTCTTTATCGATCTTGTACCCACACACTTCATCCCTGTTTTCGATTCTATCAATATCTCACGCTGATGATCCCTCCACTCTCTTCTCGTGGATCGCTCCCTCTATATATGATATATCCATGACTCTGTTTCACACACATTGCATATGTTACATTTTTTTGTTTGAGATATCATCGACACATTGCCTCTGTTTCGCACAAACCATCTCTCTCACACCCACCCACATACGTACCTGCATGTAAAGAAGAGGTGCACGTACGACGCACATACTCAAGTCTCGTTCCTGGCCACACCCTCACGGGTACACGGTGGAGTTCATTTCTATATGAAATGGCAGCCCACGTGATAAGTTGACGCGTGTAGCGGTTGTTTACTCGAAGGAGGGTCGTGTACCACGCGTACACGGAACAAAGTTCGACTTGACGCGTTAGTATTAAATAAAGTTATATTCCTCAATGGCACGTATAGAATATAAAATGATTGTCATCAGGAAAAAAGAAATCCGCTCCACTATATACAATGGAGCCTGCCTGCCGGGGTTTGTCTCTCGTCACACTATCTCACACAAGGCGGCGATGGCCTCTCTCTCTCACCGTTGGTCACTGATCCGGCCGCATCCCGTCCACCGGCGGAAAGGGAGGATGTGCAGCGTTTCTCTGTTTGACGGCGTCGAGGCAGCACGTCCCGATCTGCGGTACCCGCTGTTCTCTCTGACCAAGCTCCGGCGCGGTAGGGCCTTCGCCACTTGCTCGCTGCCGCCGTATGGGCAGATCCCGATCACCGGATCCCTCCTAGTTAAATCCTGACGACCCTTAGGTACAGCTTCCTCCGGCCTTGCTCCACTTCCCATCTTCCCACGTTGCTACATGTGGAAAATACTGCATGTGGATCTTCCCTAGTTCTTTGCCCAAAACGTAGCTTGGTCGGCGTACTTTCCATGTTGCAATCTCGTCCTCACATCATTTTACATAATCAACCGTGCTGTTATCTTCCCTTAGGACAAGGAATGTGCTTCTTTTTTGTCGGCGTATGTGTCATCAACTGTTATTGGCCAGTAATTGTTTCCTTTCTACCTCTTTTTTGCAAACAGGGCTATCCATTTCAACTCATTGGTGTTGCGGCCTTTTGGTGAACTGCACAAATCACTTTTTTATTAAGAGTGTCTTGTGCAGTTCTACTAAAATGTCACGCGGACAATGTCTCATTTCAGTGCGACTGCACAAAGGGAGATTGGTTTTGCTATCCTCCTCATCCAACTCCGAACCTAATCTTCTCCAACAAGTGGTTAGTTTTATGAGAGATTGCAAAGGTGACCGGCTTCTACTTGTGTGTGTATGTTTCATCAACTACTACTCATGCTACTATTAATGTAATCACACTTGTTCAATATTTTTGCAAACAGGGATGCTCAGCTCGATTTTAGTGGACCAACACAAAATGATCGGATGGTCCATGTCCACCATAGAATCCTTTCTTGGCTAACATGTCTTGTTCAGTTCCACAGAGCTGCGTGAAACTAGCTGCCAACAAGTGAACGCTAGGAAATGGAACCATGCCTGCGGACATCATCCTTCAATTTTTTATTTTTCTTTATTTGTACACATTCTCACAACTTCGTTTTCAGTTGTGATGTAAATATTGACGCTGATCTGTGAATCAATGAGATGCATTATCATGCATGTTAGTTTCCTTTGTATTTGATGGAATGTTGTAACGAGACAACTTTGGAGGCAAGAGGACACATGAAACCAAAGTTGAAAGCTTCATAGCATTACAACACAATTTCATTATGCTGGAAAATTATGTGTACATATAAACATATCCCAGAAGCTTGATAGCAATGCCACAAATCATTCAAACTTCCTTTCGCCCACATGTGGGACAACCAGAATCCGGGTCCACATGCCATGCACCAATATTGAGTGCACAACCGCTGGCGAGATTCACCCCGCTCGTTGCACCGCAGTAATAATGACTAATGAGCGGTCAAATCACAGAGCCCCACCTTTCCCGCAGTACTAGTAAAAGTTGGTCGGGCGAAGCAACCATCATTTCACTCTTCGTTGAATGCGCTCATACTCCAATGTTCCAAGAGTAAGTTGCTCGGACGAAGCAACCATAAGTACACGGTGCCAATGGTTGGTGAGATTTGTTAATTGAGCCCTGTATAAGGGCTTTTTTGATTCAAAGGATTCTCAAAGGAATTTTGAGGATTCTAATCCTTAGGAATTTTTCCTATGTGCGTTGTTTGATTCGTAGGATTGTAAACCGGAAAGAGGGGGGAGAAGAGAAGCGGGCGACATTTTGTGAGAGAGGAAGGACAACCATACAGTGCGGTGGTTTTTTAGAGCTCAAGGACAAATGACGCAGGAAATTCGGATTCCCCTACAATCTTGGTCATTTACTATCGCACACGCTTCATTTCCGTCGCCTCTGGAAACTATGTGCGCTCACCCGACCGGGGTTGCATTGTGATTGGCCGAAACCCCAGGCATGCGGATCGCGCGTGTGCATCGTAGGATGCACCGTGATCGAACGGCAATCCACGTCCTTCTCATCACACCCGTGTAACTGTAGCTGGGTTTTTGATGTACTCCCTCCATATTTATTTACTCTGCATATTAGCTTTTGTCAAAGTCAAACTTTGTAAACTTTGACAAAGTTTTTATAGAAAAAAATATTAACATATACAATAACAAATGAATACCATTAGATTCATTATTGAATACACTGTCCCATCATATAGATATGCTATTCTAAATGTTCATATTTTTTCTATAAACTAGGTCAAACTTTATAAAGTTTGACTTCAATCAAATCTAATATGCAGAGTAAATAAAAACGGAGGGAGTATCTGGGCTAATAAATGTCTAGAGAATGCACGGAAAAGTGTCAAATTTGAGCAAGGTGCTTCCTCCGTCGAGGTGCATAAGTCACCTTACGAGAAACTGGACCCACTCACGGCACGCCTGTCGCGTTTGGTCCACCGGTCAGAGCGCTTCCTATTGTCATATCACTATTCTTTTTAGATTTATAACATGTGGGACCGAGTGTGAGCGAACCGACCTCAATCGATGGCAAAATCGCCTGCTGGACGCACTTTGAGAGAGACGAGGAGCAAGAAGCAATACGGGCTGGTCGTGTGATGCAAGAAAATAGCTGGTCTCATGTTTAAAACTTGTTGTACTATAGTAGAGGTAGATGTAGATGTAGATGTAGATGTAGATGTAGTGTAGACGTAGATGCAGATGTAGATGTACATGTAGAGATGTAGAGATAAGTGAGACTCACCAACGGTCACCAACGTAGGTCAAGTACATGCACGAATCACCCGCAAAAAAAGGAGTACATGCACGAAGAGAAGAATTGCACGCACGGACGCACGTATTCTGTGCCTCATTCCCTAACACACATGTGCGGGTACACGGTGGAGCTCATTTCTGGATGAAGAGGCAGCTCACGTGATAATTTGACACGTGTAGTAGTTGTTCACTTAGTGGAGGGTCAGGAACCACGCGTGAACGAATCAAAGTTCGACCATGACACAATGGCGTGTTTGTTTTTAATTTTTTTCTTCAATGGCACGTACGTAGTTTTTTTCTTGAATGGCACGTGAATCGTGCACGTACTCAATGACGGAGCACGGGATGGGATGGTAGCCATGGACATGGTCGGCCCTTTTTGGAGACTACTACACTAGTACTTTGATGTACATTTAAAAAAAACTACTACTTTGATGTGTCCTGTCAACTCGCAGAACGATGAGAAGCTTGCTTACTATGCCTTCAACATAGCCCACACTTATTGTACTAGTAGTTGGAGTATGGGAGCACCTGATATTTCCCCGTACGGACCGATCACAAGCTGGCTTCTCACCTTCCTGGCCCACCAAAAACCCTCCCCCCTTGTCAGTGTCAAAACCGGCGGATCTCGGGTAGGGGGTCCCGAACTGTGCGTCTAAGGTCGATGGTAACAGGAGACGGGGGACACGATGTTTACCCAGGTTCGGGCCCTCTCTATGGAGGTAATACCCTACGTCCTGCTTGATTGATCTTGATGAATATGAGTATTACAAGAGTTGATCTACCACGAGATCGTAATGGCTAAAACCCTAGAAGTCTAGCCTGTCTGATTATGATTGCCTCTACGGACTAAACCCTCCAGTTTATATAGACACCGGAGGGGGCTAGGGTTGTACAAAGTCGGTTACAGAGAAAGGAATCTTCATATTGAACGCTAAGCTTGCCATCCACGCCAAGGAGAGTCCCATCCAGACACGGGAGAGAGTCTTCTGTCTTGTATCTTCATGGCCCATCAGTCCGGCCCATGTTACATAGTCCGGACGCCCGAGGACCCCTTAATCCAGGACTCCCTCACCCCTCCCGCGCGCGCTTCCCGACCGGCGCCAGCTGAGCCCGCCGCTCCATGAGTCATCGAGTGGTTGACCAGCTCTCGCCGCATCATGACAGTCAGTTTTCGGTTTTCTCTACTGAGGTGCTCTTCCGGATAAACCAGGACACAATCGCAGTAGTTCTCCCTTTACTACCCTAGCCGATATAGCGGAACGTAAGGTAGTAAGCACAGGAGCCGGGCAACCCAACTATTGACCAAAGACATGATTCTGAGCTGATGCATATAAGGCCAAACTCGTGACGCCGAAGTGCGCTGCAAAGCTGTTCGGACTTGTCGGCAACTCATGTGTTGCCATATCGAGCCCTTGGCAATTTGTGCCGAGGTGCGTTCGTGAGATAACCGAAGAAGCAAAATTCAGTACGTAGAAAAAGCAAATACTGAATACAGGTTATGTTCACTGGAATCTGATTAATACGTCAAACGCAATTCTACAGATTATAACGCCCCTACCCGGGCTATTTTAACATGCCGGGGGCCGAGGGTTGGGGAAAAAGGCAATTTACAGGTTTAAAATAAAGAGTGTGGTCTTACAAAAATTATTAGGACCTCCTGGTGCACGTCTGCGCTGCCTTGCCTCGGTTAAAGGACTTCTTGGTAGGAATAGCCTTTGGTTATTTATACGAAGCCGAACTTTAGAAAGAGTCCGTAAGATGACCAGGCTTGGAATCACCTGTTGTAAAGGATAAAAAATAGTTAGAAAAAAAAGAATATGAGGGTGCGGACTGCATTGTAGGCCTGTCCGTACTGTGCCTCCGCCGATGACCATGGTATTTTAAGTGCATAATTATGCATGCGCAGTGTAAACTTCGTGGCTATATGAAGCGGACGACGGAGGCCGAATTGCTAATCCAGCTCTGAGATGGTCGTGTTTAGCAGAGACCGACGGCTTGACGGCCGATGAGATACGCGGCTTGATAAGGCCGCTTTGTACTTCGGCTGCAGCAGCCATAGTACGCTCCTCTGTATGGAGGGAGCATTCCGTATTTCCGTTTATCGTGATGACGCCGCGTGGACCGGGCATCTTAAGATTGAAATAGGCGTAATGTGGGACCGCATTAAAACGAGTAAAACCGGTACGCCCAAGTAGTGCGTGGTAGCTGCTACGGAACGTCACAATATCGAAGGTCAAGCCTTCGCTTCTAAAGTTGTTCGGCGAGCCGAAAATGACTTCCAATGTAATTGAGCCCGTGCAGCGAGCTTTTACGCTGGACACTGCTTCCTTGAAGGTAGCTGTGGTAGGCTTGATTCGTGAAGGATTAATGCCCATTTTGCGGATAGTGTCTTGGTAGAGTAGATTAAGATTACTGCCGTTGTCCATAAGGACTTTCGTGAGATGGAACCCATCGATAATTGGATCGATGATCAGAGCTGCCGAACTTTCGTGACGGATACTGGCTGGGTGGTCCTTGCGACCAAAAGTGATCGGGCAGGCCGCCCATTGACTTAATTTTGGGGTGCCTGGCTCTATGGCATTGGCATCCTATAGTGCGTGCTTGCGCTCCTCTGTAGGGATGTGTGTCACGTATACCATGTTGACTGTTTTTACTTCGGGGGGAAATTGCTTCTGACCCCCGGTGTTCGGTTGGCGAGTCTCTTCGTCATCGCTGTCACTGGGTGGCCCCTTCCCCTTGTGTTCGGCGTTAATCTTGCTGGCTTGTTTGAAGACCCAACAGCTTCTGTTGGTGTGATTGGCTGGTTTATCGGGGGTGCCATGAATCTGGCAGGGCCGATCCAGTATCTTGTCTAAATTGGATGGTTCATCTCTGTTTGCCTTGAATGGCTTTTTCCGTTGACCGGTTTTGGAGCCGCTGAATCCGGCGTTTACCGCCGTGTCTTGCGTTCCTTTATTATTTCGACACTTGTGTTTATTGCGTCGTGGCTTGCCGTTGCCGTCTCGAACTTCGGAAGTGCCCCGATCACTAGTGCTGCTGCTTCTACGAGCGAGCCAGCTATCTTCTCCCGCGCAGAAGCGGGTCATCAGAGCGGTAAGGGCTGCCATGGATTTTGGTTTTTCTTGACCGAGGTGGCGGGCAAGCCATTCGTCTCGGACGCTATGTTTAAAGGCCACAAGGGCTTCGGCGTCCGGACAATCGACAATTTGGTTCTTTTTAATTAGGAACCTAGTCCAAAGCTTCCTGGCTGGCTCCCCGGGCTGCTGGATGATGTGACTTAGGTCGTCGGCATCCGGAGGCCGGACATATGTACCTTGAAAGTTATCGTGGAAGGCGTCTTCCAAGTCTTCCCAGCTGCCAATGGAGTTTTCTGGGAGGTTGTTCAGCCAGTGCCGCACTGGTCCCTTTAATTTTAGTGGGAGGTATTTGATGGCGTGGATGTCATCACCGCGGGCCATGTGGATATGGAGAAGGAAATCTTCAATCCATATTGCGGGATCTGTTGTTCCATCGTATGATTTGATATTCATGGGTTTAAACCCTTCCGGGAATTCGTGTTCCATTACTTCATCAGTGAAGCAAAGGGGATGTGCGGCGCCTCTATATCGGGCCAAGTCGCGACGTAGTGCGGATGTAGTCTGTCTGCGGTTTTCGTCCCGGATGTGGTTATGCTTGTTACGCCTGGATTGATAGTCGCCGTCGCGTGCCAGGGCATGCCCCCGCGATCTGCAGATCGATATGGACTGACCTGCTCTGTTCCGCAGGTCATATGTGTATTCCCGAGCTGTAGTGTCTTTGCCTTTACGGCGAGGTAGTGTGGGCAGGTGTTCGGCTTGGGTTGTCGCTTTGTCTCGGCCACGTGGTGGTCGGCCAGCCGCATTATGTGTTGATGGCATGGGCTCAAGTGCCTCGTCGTCGGATTGGGGTAGCAGTTTACGCTTCGTGTAACTTTTAATGGGGCGCTCGAGTCCGTATTCCTCGGCTGCCAGGATATCAGTCCATCTGTCGTTGAGTAGATCTTGATCAACTTGAAGCTGCTGCTGTTTCTTTTTAAGGCTCCTCGCAGTGGCTATTAGCCGGCGCTTAAAGCGCTCCTGCTCGACGGGTTCCTCAGGCATGATAAAGTCTTCATCGCCGAGGCTCACCTCGTCTTCGGAGAGTGGAAGATAGTTGCTGTCCTCCGAGTCTTCGTTTATGGCCTGTTTGTCGGGGCTACCTTGCCCATCTTCCGTATCGTCCTGCTCGAAAGTCGGCTCGACGGGATCTTCTTTGTCTTTGGCATCGTCCGGAGTATTGTTTTCTCTCATGCCGGTATTGCTGTTTTTTCCACGGCGTGATTTAGGGCGGTGCCGCTGACATCGGCGCTTTGGCTGTATCTCAGGAGGTTTATCCTCGACTGGATCTTTCTCGTTATCGCCGTTATTCTCTTTGGGAGTATCCACCATGTACACGTCATACGAGGAGGTGGCTGTCCAGCCCCCAGTAAACGGCGGGTTTTGGGCCTGCTCCTCTCCAGCATCGTCGTCCATACCGTCGATGTCTTTGGAGTCATAATCGAGCATGTCGGTTAAGTCTTCGACAGTGGCAATGAAGTGGGTGGGGAGCGAAATTCTCCGTCATCAGCCTCCAGTTCAAATCGGATATAATTCGGCTATGAGTCCCCCGCTAAGGAGAGGGTTTTTAATGAGTTTAGCACATCACCCAAAGGCGAGTGCCGGAAGATGTCCGTGGAGCTGAACTCGATGATCGGCGCCCGATCAAGCTCGATGGGCGCGGACGCACGCGGTTCGGAACCTGTGGCCGGAGACGAATACGAGGTTCCGGTAACACAGATCCCGTTCGAAGTTGGGTCTGTGTGCGGCTCCAACGCCGCTGAGTCTGCGGCTTCCATGGCGGGGTTGAGCTTCCCGTCCTCAGATGGCGCAATCTGCTCCGGATCCAGGGCCAGAGCAGTTACAGGCGCTATCTCCCGGATATGGTCCGATGACAGATTTAGGTCATGTTCATCGTGGTGGCAGGGAGCAGCTGCCATGGGCTCGAATCCGTCGAAGATCAAGTCTCCGCGGATATCAGCAACGTAGTTCAAGCTTCCAAAACCTGACCTGATGGCCAGGGGCGTAGCTGTCGATCTGCTCTAGATGGCCAAGCGAGTTGGCACGCAGCGTGAAGCCGCCGAATACGAAGATCTGGCCAGGGAGAAAGACCTCCCTCAAGGCAGCATCATTGTGGATGATTGATGGAGCCATCGAGTCTTCTAGCGACGACACAGCGGAACTCTCAATGAAAGCACCAATGTCGGTGTCAAAACCGGCGGATCTCGGGTAGGGGGTCCCGAACTGTGCGTCTAAGGTTGATGGTAACAGGAGACGGGGGACACGATGTTTACCCAGGTTCGGGCCCTCTCTATGGAGGTAATACCCTACGTCCTGCTTGATTGATCTTGATGAATATGAGTATTACAAGAGTTGATCTACCATGAGATCGTAATGGCTAAAACCCTAGAAGTCTAGCCTGTCTGATTATAATTGCCTCTACGGACTAAACCCTCTGGTTTATATAGACACTGGAGGGGGCTAGGGTTGTACAAAGTCGGTTACAGAGAAAGGAATCTTCATATCGAACGCTAAGCTTGCCATCCACGCCAAGGAGAGTTCCATCCGGACACGGGAGAGAGTCTTCTGTCTTGTATCTTCATGGCCCATCAGTCCGGCCCATGTTACGTAGTCCGGACGCCCGAGGACCCCTTAATCCAGGACTCCCTCACCCCTCCCGCGCGCGCTTCCCGACCGGCGCCAGCTGAGCCCGCCGCTCCACATTGATGGCAAGTGAGGGTGACGCGACCTCTCACTGCTTCCGCCATTGAAGCGGCACGCCGAACAAGGGCGCCGCCCGCTGCACGCCCGGCATTTCAGACTACTCACAATGGAGAGTAACTTTAGAGCAAGTACAATAAGGTGACATAAGCAGGCTATAAGGATTTAAATATAGTATTTGTGCTTAGTTGAAGGAGAGAGAAGAGGAGAGAGAAGAGAAGCGGGCTGTAAACTTGTAGCCGGTTGTAGCACCAGCTCCAACATACTTTGTGAGACAAAAGGTGGGGCCATGTATTAATGATATAGTATTATACTAAAGGGACTAACTATTGTACTAGCAGGCTATTAGGTTGGCTCTAGATGATGTGTCAACTTCATATAGCCGGATGTTGGCTATACTATTAACCGTGTGAGTGGGACTAAAGTTTAGTCCCATACTGCTAGGTGAGTGTGAGTTGCACCACTTTATAATGTGATCTATTCTAGCATTTGCATGAGCATGATAATAGGAAACCTACACGCGCGCTCTTCGGGAATGAACCTGTCCAAGGACAAAAGCTATGCACGTGGTCTATATTTTTGTTGGTCGGAAAATTTATTAAGTCATTAATTAATAATTAATGGACGCCTTAATTACTCAGCCGTTTCTGATTCTTTTGGATAGTGGGGCTATTATTGACTTGGACGTGGGGTTTGGGCCAAAGGCCTACTATTATACTTGATCTTACTCGCACGACCGACCTAACAGGCTCTACCCTAGCCACCGCTGTATCATATGGTTTCGCACCGTTCCAGATCATAGCCCCGCCACGCAAGTCTTCTCCATCCCTCCTTCCGGCGTGCACCACGAGAAGGAACATCAATCCTCCGGAACCCCGCCTTTCGTGATCCTGTATGGGAGAGGGGCGATCAGGTTTTTGGGGAGCACACTCGTGCGAATGCTGCCACCGACGACTTCCTCAACGACAACCTTCTTCCCCGACCTTGGTAACCTCTTCATCAACGACATGAGTGACAACATCAACCACAGCGGTTCTGCTCCCGCTGCACAGTATGTGATTCTGTCCTTCCGCATCATTACTTTGATCTTTGCAATTGTCGTCGTGATCTATTTACCGTTGATTCAGATTAAATCTCATAGTAAATTGCTCATATATTCAACAATCCAATCCAAAAACCTGATTATAGGCAATTTACTCCGAGTGGTTTTGCTGCGCTTTTGAAGCCGCCTACCTTTAAGGGGGTGCTATAAAAGGTGGAACACGAGAGCAGTATACTGGTTTCAGATTATGTACTACTATGACGCCACTAAGGGCAAGCCTGAGGGCGATCTTAATCCTGCACAGCAGGAAGCTTTTGAGAACATGGATACCCTCTTCAAAGCTGCCCTGCTGAGTGTTCTTGACGATTCCATTGTGGATTCATATATGTTGTTTGACAGCGGCAAAGACATGTGGGCTATGCTCGAGGCCACATTTGGGGCCTCGGGCGCTGGCAGCGAATTGTACGTCATGGAGCAATTCTGTGACTACAAGATGACTGATGAGCGCTCTGTTGTTCAGCACGCTCATGAGATACATTCACTCGCTAAGGAACTTGAGTACTTTAAGTGTGTGTTGCCGGACAAATTTGTTGCTGGGACCATCATTGCCAAGCTTCCACCTTCGTGGAACAATTTTGCTACTTCTCTGAAAAACAAGAGACATGAGTTTTCCATTTTGGATCTCATTAGCACTCTTGATTTTGAAGAGAAGGCGAGAGCAAAAGACATGGGAGCTTCTAGTGCCCACATGGTACACGAGAAGAACTTCCAGCCCAACAAGCCCCAAAACAACAAGAACAAATCTCAGGGGAAAGGCAAGTTTGATGCAAAGAGCAAGCTATCACATTCTACCAACTTCAAGACGAATTCTCATAAGAAGGGGAAGGGACACAAACCTCAATTTTGGTAGCACCGCACAAAATTATATGGCTGCATCTACCTGCTGTCAGCTAACCTCATGCTGCTCCAGGTATTCCTACATTCGTAACTAGGTACAATGACCACCGCAAGATGAAATAAGCTTATTCGTACGTTGACTTGCTGATTGCAGTGCAGAACGATCCTATCATGTGTGGAGGAGCAAACAAGCAGTGCAGCCGAAGGAGGAAATCAACTAACGACTTATGAAATTATATGTAATCTTCCTCAGGCAGGTCAGTATCCCCTTTGTCTAGATGATCGTGTTTTGTCATGCCGAGCTATTGATATGTGCTACTATATTGCAACACCGTTTAAGTATAGCTATTGTTTTCTATCTTTTCAGATTCAGGACAATGAAGATGATTTCAGGGGAACTGCACAATATGGTCTGATGTTGAGTCATCTCTATTGCCTCCTGTGTTTGCTGCAAATGTGTCGGCATCAATTGCAAGATGAGGCAGCCAGCTAGCTGTGGAGTTACCAACATGCTCAAAGTGCTCGCAACATTGATAAGAAACAAGCATGCCCAGGAAATTAATGCGTGCGCATGGAGGCCCTTTGCTCAGAGAAGCATCGATCGATTTTCTTTATTTCTACACCTTCTCACAGCTTTGTATTGGTTATAGTATGGTGAATCATTGAGATGCATAAACATGCTGAACTTTTGTGCTTGTGAATGTTAGTATGCATACCGTATCTTCTGAAGCTTAGTTTAATGTGAATGTTGACTAGCCTGTGAACCTTTACAATCTAGTAAGTATATTGTTGGCCTATTATTTGACACCTCATTTTGCCGCGCTACGACCAGTGTGAGTGTCTGCATGCAGTACCGCATCCTCTAATTTGGTGGATGCCAAGCCAGCTAGAGAAGGAGCTATGACCTTTTTCCAAGTTGAAAAAGGTTACCGATGAGTAGCCATAAGCTGGAGGCGTCTCGGGCAATAAGCTGGAGAGTGTCTTGGGTTGCCTCTAGTACAAGGCCGTCCAGTACGAAATACGGGCAGCCGACTAGGTCGATACAAAAGCCTATCCATCTTAAAGCCCATTTGTTTTTGTTTTTTGCGAGGAAAAGCCCATATTTCTTGTCGAGTACTGCAGCTCGCTGGACTCTCCCGCTTCCGTCTCCCCCCAATTCCCCCCGCTCCCCATCTTCCTCACTCGTCCAGAAAACCTCCGCTCACCTTCTTCCTCACTCATACAAAAAATGCCTGCTCCTCTTCTTACTCGCTTCTACAGAAAACCCCAGCCATCCTTCTTCCCCACTCGCACTGCCACTAGGCTCGTCTCTCGCTACTCCGCTTAAACCCGTGACCTCGGTGTGACACCCGCAAGGAAAATGGAGTCGACTGGCCCCAGCGCCAAGAAGATGAGGCTCCCGCCTGCGATGATGCCGGTTGTAGATCCCGTTGTCGATGTCAAAACCGGCGGATCTCGGGTAGGGGGTCCCGAGCTGTGGATTCTCGGATCAATGGTAACAGGAACGAAGGAGACGATGTTTTACCCAGGTCTGGGCCCTCTTGATGGAGGTAAAACCCTATGTCCTGCTCTTGTTTATATTGATGAAGTATCAAGGTACAGAGTTGATCTACCTCGAGATCATATGTTGTGGTCTAAACCCTAGAGGTATGATGAGTAATGTCATGATCTATCTATCAATGAGCCTGGCCTCGGCTTATATAATGTACCGGAGGCCTAGGATAACAAGAGTCCTAGTCGGCTACGTTGGTGGAGTGGAGTCCTTGTCTTGATCACCAAGTCTTGTGGAATCTTCCTCGTATATGTCATCGGCCGTCCGAACTGGCCTAGTAGTGAACCGCCACGGGGGTCCTCAGCCCAACCCACTGGTCGGGAGACGACATGGTGAGTACCCCCTAGTCCAGGACACCGTCAGTAGCCCCCTGAACCGGTCTTCAAGTTGGGGACGCTCCTCGATTCTTCCGAACTGTTCTTCATCTTCGGTCGTCGGCCTTGAAAACTGGTTCAACAAACCTTCTCATCTTCGATCTCGAGGATCGCCGAAGTGAATCTGAAGAGTCTACACGTCGGGTATCCGAGGAGCCCCTTTAAGTTATCGGCCTTTATCAATGCCTTGTAAGTTTTTTACGCCACACCTGCGGTTTGAAGTGTTTCCTGTGCGATGGCGTCCTCTTGCGTCTGAACTTTAATGCCGAACTAAATCCAAGGCGTCTTTTCACAACCGAGCTCCAACACTATTCGGCATTCAAGGTATCCTCTTACGTCCGAGCTCCAACGCCGAACTAAATCCGAAGTGTCATAAATTACCTCGGTCTTGAAAAAGTTAAAAGGGTTAAACCGAGCTTAATGCCGGAGATGCCCTCTATGGAGGCAGCCACTTGCAACCGAGCTTTATGCCGGACTGCTTCCGAGGTATCTTTTGCAGTCGAGCACCAACGCCGGACTACTTCCGAGCTCCAACGCCGGACTGTATCCGAGCTCCAACGCCGGACTGTATCCGAGGTGTCATAGATCACCTTGGTTCAAAAAGTTGAAGGAGTTCAGCCAAGCTTAATGCTGGAAATGCCCTTTATGGAGCCAACTACTTGCATCCGAGCTTTTATGCTGGACTGCATCCGAGGTGGTGCACTACCTCGGGTATGGGCTGATTTTTTGTGGATATATTTTTCTTGATTGGTGCAATTTATTCTCTGCCGAGATATATAACCAGTAGCCCTTAAGGTGTGTGTCGGTCTAAAACCCGAGATGCACCTGAAGGAAAACATGAAACCGCTGATCCCATTAGCCCCTAAGACTCAGGTCGATTTGCGAAATCGGCCTGAGGATCAACTTCTAGCTCGGCAGTATGCATAGGAATTGAAACGCGGTGTAATATATTGGAGGAAATAGTGATCGACAGACGGGTCCTTGAGAAGTTGCCGTAATATATTGGCTTGATGCTGGATAGGTCCAGATGGTACCTATTGTTGTCCGAAGACACATTTGCCCATAGCTCGGTCAAGCCGATCACTGGGCATTATGAAATTTCTGCATTGAATAGGCAATGCAGTAGCCCCCGAGACACTGGTCGGGTGGCAACGCCTGATCAGGGGATCGATGTGCCCCTTTAATATTTGTAAATGATAAGCGCGAAGCCCAATAGCCCCCGAGCCTTAATGTGGGCACGGGTGGCCGAATTAAGGATCAATGTCCGGAGTATATCACAATTTTATGTGTAATGATTCTATGCATCCAAGAACTTTACATCACTAATGCTCGGATCCGCATTGTACAAAACTTTGTTGACCGACCATCGGCTTCAACCTCTTCGGCCAGTAGCCGAAGAGTGTTCGTCCTACTTTATAAAGCCTTTATAAGGGCAAAGATTTACGACAAACAAGGCAATTCGGCCATATGGTTTTATAAACAAAGGTACGCAGAGAGATATGTTATAAAACATCATCCGGGAAAAATAGTTCCGTTACAACTTCCTTTTCCCAGGCTGTCATGTTGATCATGATCATGAAACCTCAACTCCGATCAATGTGGGAGGAAAATATTGAGGATTTAGTTGGGAGAAAGTTCCCGAACTCTATGGTCCATGATGAACCAGAATTTTCGCTTCCATCATTGCCGACCAATTATATCCTTTAAGATGGCTAGCTTTCGGCTTCACCCAGTCTGAGGTACTAATCCGGATGACCCGGCAGTAACAATCACAGAGGTGCTCCCTTTACCGCCTAGCCGAACAATCGGGAACGTAGGGGTAAGCACAGGAGCCAGGCAACCCAGCTTGGCAAAAATCTCAAGTCAAAGTGATGCATATTTATGGCTTTATTACGATAATTATGGAAGGCAGCGCTTGTATACTGAATACAAACACTGATGATATATGTTTATTTTGACTCTGTTGCGACCATTTATCAGTTGAAAGTGGCCCATCGTCGGCTTCCACCCCCTTGTAGATGCTACGCAAGGTGTTTCCGCAATAACAAAACAACCCTTAGTCGACGTCTCGGTGCCCGAAGGCGGTTGAGTTAGCGGAAACGAGGCAATCAGATATGCGGGCTTTATAACTTTCACTTAGTCATAGGAGCTTTAAACTGGGAAAGCTAGCTACGAGCCCCCGATTAGTGTTCGGCACCGACCGAAGTCTAGTCATTAACACTTCGGCCAGTGTTATGAAAGGCCCACGTTTAACACGGGGTAATCGGTATCGATGTATAGTTTCGGATCGCTGACCAGTTCACGCCCATTGTGACAGTCAGTTTTCGGCTTTCTCCATTGAGGTGCTTAACCATGCGAGCTGGAAGCACAATCACAGTGGTTCTCCCTTTGCACACCTAGCCGAACAAAGCGGAACATAGGAGGCAAGCACAGCAGCCGGGCAACCCAACTATTGACCGAAGACACAATTCGAAACCAATGCATATATAGCAATATTCGAGAATGTTTTTGCCGAATCTCTAAAGGTGTCCGGCGTTGCACTGCGAGACTTATGCTGGAAACACACAAATAGGTTAAAAGTGCCATAGGCTCGAAAAACCAAAAACTTATGTAGAAGCTTGACGTCCGGACTAAATCAAGTTTTTTGGTGCCAATTCAAAAATTGGTCTTAAAATAAAATTTTCCTTTCGTCATGCTTTAACATGACACATCCAATCTCAAGACTTCAAGCGGGTCAGCCTTCGGTTTCAACCTCCTATTCCCGAAGGCGGAGTGCTTCTCAGGACAGTTTAACGAGCTAAACTCGAGCGGCTTTAGAGAGAAAATAGGCTATCTGGCTATTGACCACACACTCGAGTCAAGAAAGGAGTGATAGAAAAAGACTTTGCAATGACTTAGAAAAGAAGAAAAAAAAGCATTTATTATAGAATGGCTCATATGAATTTTAAGAGCCCCCAGTTAACTTGGGTAAAAGAAGTGTTTTTAACAAACAACGTATGTGAGCATGGTCGAACCGAACACAATTTTAAAATTTAAAACTTTGAGCATGAAAGCGACTTAGCTGGTTAATGTGCTCGGCGTTGATGACGCGGTCCGGGCTTGTGGCGGGACGAAGACGTAGTCCTTGGCTTGGCCGAGGTCCCAACCCCCAAGCCCGAGGTAACTGAGCGAGGAGCTCGGCTTGAGGAAGTGGCGACGCCGCAAGGGCGATGAGGCGAGGCAAAGCCCTGGTCCAGCCAAGGTGACGAAGCTGGTCGGCTGGTGACGCCGAAGTCCCCGGAGTAGGTTGATGAAGAGACGGTGAAGCCCCCGGTCTAGCCGAGGTGTTAGAGAAGACGACACAGACCAGTCGACGTCGATTTTCCTGAATGCCGAGGTTAGTCCGGTGGAGTGGTCATCGTCTGGATCCGATGTAGTCTCTCATCTTAGCAGGGCGAGATTAGCCGGATTGGTATCCGGAATTTCTTCGGAGGCGTCCTCCGGTGCGATGGTGCAAGGGGCGAGTCCGGCCAGGGTTGACTCCTGGTGTTGGAATGCCGAAGTCGCGTCCAGGCTTGGAGCTGGATCCAGGATAAGAGAGGCGAGTTCGGTCGGAATTGACTCCCGATCTTCGGACGCAGAGGTTGCATCTAGGCTTGAAGCCGGATGCGAGATAAGAGCCGACCCCGGGATCGGGTCGGAGAGAGATCCCTAAGTCAAAGCTTCAGGGTTGTTCAAGTTAGGGTTTCACAATGCCGAACTCTTGCTCGGTTCGCCGAGGTTATGATCCGAGGAGATGTCATTGGCTTGATGAAGCGACGGCGCAGTCCATGCTGGCACAGGTTGGCAGCCGTGGAGCAATGTGTTCGGGCCGGTTTGACATCGGCTCGACGATGAAGACTGCCTTGAAAAAGGCTTTAAAATTTGTAGGCATGTGTTTAAAACCAACACACAATACTCTAGAAAAAGTTTCCTTCAAAAAGGATGTTCAATCTCCCGTTCATAAACAAAGATGAATTCGGGACGGATTCGTTTTCGCGCAGGAAACAGATCCGAAAATCTCAGTGCTCATCAGAGGTTTTCTGGTGTTTGAACGGTCGGATCGAGCTGAAATTTTGAGGGGTGGTAGATACAGGAATTCC
Organism: Thinopyrum elongatum; assembly: GCA_011799875.1. Taxonomy (NCBI): domain Eukaryota; kingdom Viridiplantae; phylum Streptophyta; class Magnoliopsida; order Poales; family Poaceae; genus Thinopyrum; species Thinopyrum elongatum. The sequence goes on from CM022301.1 coordinate 406,807,680, forward strand.
GCAGCCAATCAACGGTTGGATCTTCCAAAGGACATCCGAGCTAGACGCTGGACTCTACGCCCTAAACTCATCCAGATTCCCGTCCAGATTTGACAGGGGTCCGGTATATCGTAGATCACCGGAGATTTCTCCATCGGAATACAATGAAATTTTGCAGGGTTGTTATATACAAAATTCCGCACTATTCCACCAAAGCAATCGTCAAAGTGACACTCGAGAAAGCGGCGATGGCGAATACAAATCCGCTGTATAGAAAAACAGCACGGTGGCCCGAGGACAATGTTGAAGTTGAGCCCCCGAGCTATATGGATAATTCCTCCACGATCTTGATAGAGATCGGAGTTGATGTTGATGAAGGCCCTCGTCCGATCGTGACAATCTGAGGCGGAGCACAGTCCTCGGTCGAGCCAAGGTGACCAGTCGAGCCGGTGACGAACATGCCGACGTCGCACTTGATCTTGCAGGCGAGCCATTGATCCATTGCCGATCACACAACGGAACTCTCAATGAAAGCACCATTGTCGGTGTCAAAACCGGCGGATCTCGGGTAGGGGGTCCCGAGCTGTGGATTCTTGGATCAATGGTAACAGAAACGAAGGAGACGACTTTTACCCAGCTTCGGGCCCTCTTGATGGAGGTAAAACCCTACGTCCTGCTCTTGTTTATTTTGATGAAGTATCAAGGTACAGAGTTGATCTACCTCGAGATCATATGTTGTGGTCTAAACCCTAGAGGTATGATGAGTAATGTCATGATCTATCTATCAACGAGCCTGGCCTCGGCTTATATAATGTACCGGAGGCCTAGGATAACAAGAGTCCTAGTCGGCTACGTTGGTGGAGAGGAGTCCTTGTCTTGATCACCAAGTCTTGTGGAATCTTCCTCGTATATGTCATCGGTCGTCCGAACTGGCCCAGTAGTGAACCGCCATGGGGGTCCTCGGCCCAACCGACTGGTCGGGAGACGACATGGTGAGTACCCCCTAGTCCAGGACACCGTCACCCGCACCCAGCGGCGCGGGGAGAAGCGGTGAGCCCCCCCCCCCCCACCTGGATCTGAGGAACCCGTAGAATCTCCGGTGGACCGCATCAGCGATCTCCCGGATGACATCCTTGGGGAGATCATCTCCCTTCTCCCCACCAAGGATGGCTGCCGCACACAAGTCCTCGCATCTCGGTGGCGCACTCTCTGGCGCACCCCGCCTCTTAATCTCAACTGTCATCAGATATCTGTCCTTCATGAATTTTATCTCCTGAGAGCCATCGTGTCCTCCCACCAGGGCCCCGTTCAACGCCTCTGCATCATGACACGCTACCTGCTGTCCATACCCCGCACGGTGGACGTCTGGATGAAATCCACTGAATTCGAAAAACTCAAACAGCTTGAGTTTTACCATTAATACAAAAAATATATGCCGCAATCCCAACTCCATGTATTTGTGCCCACACCACCGTTGTCCATATCATGGTTTTCCTCCTCTCTCCACACCCTCACCATAGCCCGGTGCCATTTACCACACAATCTGGTACTAATGATTCGACTCCCACTGCTAAAAAGACTTTCGCTTGTGGTGGTTGATCTGTCGGAGGCCTCACTGCACAGCATCATCCAGTCCAGTTGCCCTGCCCTGGAGCGCTTGCTGATTGTTTTGGGAACAGAAATCCATATCAGTTGTCTTCAAATAAAGTAGCCTCACCTTAAAAGCATTGGAATTTATTTTGGAGGACAACAGCTCATCATCGAAGATGCCCCTTCACTTCAAAGGTTGCTCCTTGATTATTGTTATAAACCTTCGCAAATAACTGTCGTCTCTGCGCCTAAACTTGAGGCCTTGGGTGTAATTCGTGATCCGTTTGTCCATCACAACATGGTGTTTGGCTCCACACTTATTCAGGTACTGTATATTATCATCCACACTTTTGTAATCACAAGCTGCATTTTTCATTTGTGCGCATAAGTTTTATATCATCTTGGAGTACACTTTGGATACTAATATTATGTTATATGCTCAATGAAGAGTTCGTCCATCGATAGCCTATCAATGGTGTTGGATTCTGTCATGATCTTATATATCGGAATGTTTAGTATTGATCTAAACACAATTATTGGCTTGTTGCGATGCTTTCCATGTCTGGAGAATTTGTGTGATTATTTCATGCACATTGAAAGCCCATATATATTGTACTATAATTACCATTCGGCTGTCGCTCTATCAACATACTCTTTTTTTAGACCTAACCTGTTTTCAATCTTCATGTCTACGTAGGCAGCAACACATGGAGAAAAACATATAACCAATCGGTGACGTAATAAGCACCGGGATTTTCTCAGTTCTCATGACATTCGTTTGAGGACAATAACGATGGAAGGTTATGCATCCAATCAGGCAAACAGAAACTTCGTCACATTCTTCCTGTTGAATGCGAGGTTACTATTGTCCATGAGGCTTAAGTTTTTCAACAAGAAATTTCTCACGGATGGATATGTTGAACAACAAAAAAAGAAGTTTCATGTCGACAAATGGGCTTCTGAATGTGCTCGGCTTCTATTTACAACAACTTGTCATCATATGCCAGTAAACTTTTTGGCACAGGATGTTGATTTTATGGACCAGACTGACCCATTTGTTTGTGACTGCCAAAAATAGTGGTTGGGTTAGATGTTATTGCCATGCATGTTTAGTCTGGGTTTTGTCTAAACCTAATGAACAATTAACCCTCGTGCTTTTGTATAGTTTGTAATCTGGGTTTCAACTCGACTGTGACTGTCATATTTTGTTTGAAACAAGGCAAATAGCTTGCCATTTGTTTAATTAAGAGAGAAATATTGTAACAAATCCCAACCAAGGGAAATAACATCACTCTCGCCGGCTGCTTGAGCTCACTGTGCATTATAGAACCCAAGTGATTAGCCCCCACTACCACCCACAAACCTATTTTGAACTAGCACACCAAATGGGCTGTAAATTTTCATAAGAAAGGTTGCATGGCCGTGACAGATTTGGATTCTGATATTTGGGACCCACGAGGAAAAGGCCTATCCAAGGTGGTGTCGACTTACTAGTCAACAAACTATTCTGTCTACCAGCCGTTGGATTGACATCCAACATCTGTCGTGTATCTTCTATCTCTTGTCTTCTTCCTCCAGCCGCCCAAACCAAACCACCCCGTCGGTTCCGCCTGCTGATACGTCTGCAACGTATCTATAATTTATGAAGTATTCATGCTATTATATTATCATTCTTGTATGTTTTACAATCATTTTATAGCAACTTTATATCATTTTTGGGACTAACCTATTGACCCAGTGCCCAGTGCCAGTTGCTGTTTTTTGCTTGTTTTTTACATCGCAGGAAATCAATATCAAACGGAGTCCAAACACTGCGAAACTTCTCGTGGATTTTTTATGGACCAGAAGACATCCAATGGGCCAGAGCAGCACCTGGGGGGTGCCCCGAGGGGGGCACAACCCACTAGGGCGCGCCTGGGGGCCCAGGCGCGCCCTGGTGGGTTGTGCCCACCTCGGTGGCCTCCCGCACCCCCTCTTCGCCCTATAAAACATCAAATATTCCAAAAACCCTGGGGGTAACCCTAGATCAGAAGTTCCACCGCCACAAGACTCTGTAGCCATGAGAAACCAATCTAGACCCTGTTCCGGCACCCTGCCGGAGGGGGAAATCATCACCGGTGGCCATCTTCATCATCCCGGTGGCCACCATGATGAGGAGGGAGTAGTCCACCCTCGGGGCTGAGGGTTTTTACCAGTAGCTATGTGTTTAATCTCTCTCTCTTGTGTTCTTGAGATGTCACGATCTTGATGTATCGCGGGCTTTGTTAATATAGTTGGATCATATGATGTTTTCCCCTCTCTATCTTGTTGTGAATTGAGTTTTCCCTTTGAGACTTTGTTTTATTGGATTGAATACTTTTATGGATTTGAGAGAACTTGATGTATGTCTTGCTATGAATACCCGTGGTGACAATGGGGTATCATATTGGTTCCCTTGATATGTGTTTTGGCACTCAACTCGCGGATTCCCGAGGTGACATTGGAGTAATCTATGCATAGGGGTTGATGCACGTTCTCGTCTTTTGTTTCTCCGGTAGAAATCTTGGGGCACTCTTTGAGGTTCTTTGTGTTGGATTGAGTATTATGAATCTGAATTTGCTTTGGTGTTATTTTAGTACGAACTCTTGATAGATCGATCGGAAAGAATAACTTAGTGTTATTTTAGTACGAACTCTTGATAGATCGATTGGAAAGAATAACTTGGTGTTATTTTAGTACAAACTCTTGGATAGATCGATCGGAAAGAATAGCTACAAACAATTTCTTCTTATGTTCTCCGCTAGATAAGAACTTTGGAGTGATTCTTCATCGCACGTTGAGGGATGGTTATGTGATCCAATTATATTAGCATTGTTGAGAGATTGCACTAGCGAAAGTACGGACCCTAGGCCTCATTTTCAAGCATTGCAATACTGTTTGTGCTCACTTTTATTACTTGCTACCTTGCTGTTTTTTATTGTTCTTATTATAAAAACCAATATCTACTATCCATGTTACACTTGTATCACCATCTCTTCGCCGAACTAGTGCACCTATACAAATTACCATTGTATTTGGTGTGTTGGGGACACAAGAGACTCTTTGTTATTTGGTTGCAGGGTTGTTTGAGAGAGACCATCTTCATCCTACACCTCCCACGGATTGATAAACCTTAGGTCATCCACTTGAGGGAAAATTGCTACTGTCCTACAAAACTCTGCGCTTGGAGGCCCAACACGAGTCTACAAGAATAAAGTTGCGTAGTAGACATCACGCACCGGCACAAGTAAAGAAATCTTGAATAACCCCTTTTCCAATAATTTTGCCGCTACCTATGCAAAGTTTTTTAGTGTGCAAGATAGTAGATTCTTCATGAGGATTAGTATTAGAAAAAGCATCAAAGTTTCCCCCATCGTTACTACTATCTTTTTCAGCGATATCCTCCCCAATTTCAGACATGATGGCAATGAACCAATCTAGCAAACGAGCAAACCAAAAGCGAACGAAGAAGACAAACGAAAGAGGGGCAAAGAAAAAGGCAAATCTTTTCGAAAATCATTTTAGAAGTGGGGGAGAGGAAAACGAGAGGCAAATGGTGAATAATGTAATGCAAGAGATGAGAGTTTATGATGGGTACTTGGTATGTCTTGACTTGGCGTAGATCTCCCTGGCAACGGTGCCAGAAATTCTTCCTGCTACTTCTTGAGCTTGCGTTGGTTTTTCCCTTGATGAGGAAAGGGTGATGCAGCAAAGTAGACATAAGTATTTCCCTCAGTTAGAGAACCAATGTATCAATCTAGTAGGAGACAACACACGAATCACCAATACCTGCACAAACAATCAAACAACTTGCACCCAACGCGATAAAGGGGTTGTCAAACCCTTCACGGTTACTTGCAAAAGTGAGATCTAATAGAGATAGATGAAACTAAACAAAAGGTAAAGTAAATATTTTTGGGTTTTTGTTTTATAGATCGGAAAGTAAAAGATTGCAAAATAGTAGATCAGAAACTTATATGATGGAAAATAGACCCGGGGGCCATAGATTTCACTAGAGGCTTCTCTCAAGATAGCAAATAATACGGTGGGTGAACAAATTACTGTCGAGCAATTGATAGAAAAGCACAAACTTATGACGATATCCAAGGCAATGATTATGAAATATAGGCATCACGTTTGTGTTAAGTAGACCAAAACGATTCTGCATCTACTACTATTACTCCACACATCGACCGACTCCTGCTTGCATCTAGAGTATTAAGTTCATGAAGAACAGAGTAATGCATTAAGTAAGATGACATGATGTAGAGGAATAAACTCAAGCAATATGATGTAAACCCCATCTTTTTATCCTCGATGGCAACAATACAATACGTGCCTTGCTGCCCCTACTATCACTGGGAAAGGACACCGCAAGATTGAACCCAAAGCTAAGCGCTTCTCCCATTGCAAGAAAAACCAATCTAGTTGGCCAAACCAAACCGATAGTTCGAAGAGAATTACAAAGATACCAAATCATGCATAAAAGAATTCAGAGAAGATTCAAATAATATTCATAGATAAGCTGATCATAAATCCACAATTCATCGGATCTCGACAAACACACCGCAAAAGAATATTACATCAGATAGATCTCCAAGAACATCGAGGAGAACATGGTATTGAGAATCAAAGAGAGTGAAGAAGCCATCTAGCTACTAGCTATGGACCCGTAGGTCTGTGGTAAACTACTCACCACTGGTACGCGTCGGTGCTATACAAACGGTTTTTAACCCCTTTTCGCGACGGCATTTGGAACCGTCACCAAGTGAGTGTGGGTGATAGGGGGTCCTTCCCACACGACCCAGAAACCATCGGGGAAAGGGAGCTAAGATGCATGTACAGTACTCCTACTCGTTTGTGCTTGCATTGCCATCGCAGTCGGTATTCTGTGGTGCTACATTTACGATGCGCGGCCCATCACAAACGGTTCACTATTATAGAACATGTATGATAAGCATACAATCACACACATTCGCTTTGCCCAAACCGTATGCGATAACTAATTAAGAAGATTAGCTAATCGTCGTATGAGTGTCGGACAGGATTACGAAACGTCGGACCGTCGTAACATTGTCGTACACGACAACTATCGCACATGCTATTCTATGGTGCAACGTTTACGATGCATACTTCATCAGAAACAGTTCATGGTTGCGAATCGTTTACGATAAGGCAACTATCACAAATGTTTAGTTTGCCCAGACCGTTTGTGATATTGCCTGACATCGCACACGCTTTGCAAACGGCAACTGTGTGCATGCTTGCACACGTTTCCTCTCTGTGAACCGTGTCGGATTATGGTGTATATCGCAAATGTTTGTGTATTACCAACCGTGTGTGCCGTAATGACCTGGAGGGCGTAATTTCACTATAATTTAATTGCTGCTATTTTAAATTGTACTAGATTTGAATTTGAATGTATGCTATAGCTTTATTCATATCCATCAGGTTCAAACAACCAATGCATTATTTGATTCATAGGTACATATGTTCAAGAATTACATAAGAACCAAATAAAGAATGATGAACCATAGTTGTATACTTGTACTATTAAAGATGGTAAAGAAAGAGGCGAAATACATTCTAGTTGCTGAACAAGGTGAAGCGGAATGCCCATATTGTGCCCTCCTCCATGCAGAAGGCACGCACGACTCTAGTCCAACCCCTTGTGATGGCCGACCGCCCATCCTTCACGGCCTTTATGAAAATATCTAGATAATCATCATGTTCTGGTAGAAATACTTTAACCTTTGCATGCCCACCAATCATGTAGTTTGATAGGTAATCTTGAGTAAACTGTTTTGGCAACCACTGCAAAGGAAAAGATTCAGACATTGTCATCTAACACAACTCATTATGGGCAGTCAAAAGAAGGCTGCAGAGTTCTTACTTACCATCCTGCAGTTCGCTGTTGTCTTGGATAAAGTGTAAACAAATAGTTTAATTGCCATCTTTTGACCCATTTTACTAACAATCTTTATCAGCTTCCTCACTTGATGCTGGTTCATCGATATCTCATCGCCCCATACGTAGAAAGGGTCGAAGCGCGGATCTTTACCAATGACATATGTACCTAAAAGCACCAAGTTAATATTAGAAGCTAAACAACAATTGCACAATGATGTAGTACAACACTCTTTTATAATATCTTATAACATCCAATATACTCACATATTAGATGAATTAACATATTATATTATGGGTTGATTAACTGCTGCTGTATCCATGGGTTAGAGTTAGTTTGAGCTAGTTCGGGCTCAAATAGCCCTAAAGTATATCCAAACATGAGGGCTAGTTTGAGCTAGTTGCATCTAACCCACCCAAAAAAACTATCCATCCCAAGAAGTGCTAATTGGAGCTAGTTCTCATAGTGCATTTATTGTCAATCTAACCCTGTCATCCAAACACCTCTTTGGATGGAGTTAGTTCAGGGTTAGTCATGAGCTAGAAACTAACTCTAACCTCTAGCTAAGTTGAGTATCCAAACAGGATTGTGTTGTTGTTGTTGCTGCTGCTACTCTTCTACGTATATCTAGACATCATCAAAACATTAAGGTAACACTCTTCCTTGTTGCTATGTAGCCTAGGATTGCATATTTAGACATTAAGTACAGTGCATGTTGCTATGTAGCCTCAGATATATTACATATGGCCCTAGTTAACCTAATAATAAATGGGTTAAAGATATATTCAGTTAAAAGTCCGATTCACCGATTAGTCCCTTATCAGCCCCCGGCCTATATGCTACCAGCTACCGATATCCTGAACACTGAGTATATATAAGCCATGGGATGAAACTAACCTCGATGGAAAACAGCAGTCGTTCCCAAAATTGTCCTGTGTAGGTACATCGAGAGGCATGTTAAGCACACAGGCTAAACATCAACCAAAATTATCCATGGCAGACAAAATAATCTCCAAAAGATAGCTTCAGTGTGCAGGTTTAAGCACGCTAGTAAAGCAAAACAAGTGAAAAGGTCTGTTAACTGCAATAGGCCTAACATTTAACAACAAGCAAACATAGTTATTCAAACTGGTATTGTACCGGTCTAAGTACACTGGTTATTGTTAAATAAAAATGGAAAGGCGTGTTAACTACAAGATGCAGCAACCAAATGTAGTCATTCATAGTGGTATTATTGAAAATGGTACTGGTGAAATTGAACTGCACAGTTCATACTTGCACATATAGAACATCATGTTGTGAATAACTGGAATAAACAAGGCATACTATGAACAACCAAAGATAGCATTTGAAACTGGACATATGCTAACTACAAACAACCGAACAATCAAAAAACTTTAAAAGAGGCATATGCTAGCTATAACAGGCTTAACAGCAAGCAAATATATGCATTCCTATAGGTATGTTTAAAACTGGATTGATGAAATGTACTGCACAGTAAATAATTGCACATATAGAGCATCACATTGTGAACAACTGAAATAAACAAGGCATACTGCAAACAACCAAATATAGCAATTAAAACTGGACATATTCTCACTACACTACAAAAGGGACTCGACAAAACAAATCATGGGTTTCCCCCTGTGAAGAGGCACAGCAAAACAAATCATGGGTTTCCTCACTTGTCACAGATGGGCTCGTTCCCGTGGGAAGAGCACGGACCCTGGATGCGCTCCATGTTGTCGTAGATGGGCTCCTTCCCCTTGGAAGAGCACGGCTGTAGGGTGCCCTCCCTGATGTCGCAGACGAGCTCTTTCCCCTTGGAAGAGCAAATGGGCTCTTTCCCCTTGGAAGAGCCGGAGAGGGTGCCCTCCTCGTGGTCGCCGTCGATGAGGTCTGACTTGGAAGTTGTGGATCCCAAGCCAGTGTCGCAGAACGTGTCCTTCATAAATGACAAAAGGGGCTCGATGGCGATGTAGGATGGCAAATTGTTGACAGCGAGCCAGAGGAGATCAGCGGCGGGGCCATGGATGAGATCGACGGCGGTTGAACCCGAGGGGTTGGGGGTGGGCCACTTAACCTGTGACATAGCCCGCCTCAGGCCGTCGATGTCGATGACCTCGATGTCGTAGCCGGCGTCCGAGACATTCCCGCATACTCTAGCCCGCTGCTTGAGTGCCTGTGGCCAGTAATGGTCATCAGCTTCCTCGGCGACGTCGGGCGAAGAGACCACGATACACCTCTTTTGGGCCAGTCGCTGCTCGAGCTCCACGGGAAGCGTAGCCGGGCTTAGGCTGCGACGCTCTGGAGTGGGGGATGGGGATGGGGATGGGGATCTGTGGGAAAGGGGGCGTTTGGCAGGTGTCATCTAAGAAACTCAGGGCGGCCTGGGTATGGAGATCGGTGGGTAAGCTGCACGGGCAAAGGCAGATGTTGACAATGGAGGCCTTGCAGCGGCGGTGGCGGGGACCTTGCTAGGGTTTCGAGCGAGGGAGGGTGTGTGTGTGCGCGCGCGCCCGAGGAGGTTTTGGTGTGTGTGTGTGTGGAGGGGGGGCGGGGGGCGGGGGTGTGTTTGAGGAAATGACGTGGGTGCTGAAAATTTTACTACGCGGGAGTGAAATGCCAGGGCTATTGAAAATTTTGATGATGGTGCATCGCACACGGTCCGGAGATAACAACCGTGTGTTATGAAACAGAAAAACCCTCGAGGCAGGCAGATATTTTCGAGGGATGCAGGCGGGATTGGGAGCAAGAAACATCGCACACGGTCGAAACACAATAACTGTGTGTTATCAAACAGAAAAAGCTGCAGGCGGGTAGATATTTTTGAGAGGGGAAGCCTCGTGCCCTCATGGAGCCCAATGTACTATGCGGATGTGTGCGTGACAGGGGCACCGGCGTGGCACACAGTTAGTTTGAGTGAACCGTGTCTGTTGCGTCATCCGACTTGTCTAATGTTCATAAATTTCACGAAAAATGACGCGGGAGAGGGTCAGAACATGAACACGCTTGCATGTGGACTAAATTTATGTATGAAAAGGGTGGTTTGATGTTCAAATACCAAATGCAACTTCGATGTGGCACCTATCTCGCAAAGCGCACGGTATTGCTTGCCCCCCTCATGTCGGCACGAAGGGAATCCTAAGCTATGAATGCATGCCCCCCCCCAACCGAGGTGCACTACACAGTGGCGAAGTAGCTAGCGCCCCCCCTCGTGTCGCCATGAAGGGAATCCTAAGCTATGAATGCATGCCCCCCCTCAACCGAGGTTACCTGCAAAGTGCGAATTAGCTAGCACCCCCCCCCCCCCCCCCCTCGTTGTCGGCACGAAGGTAATCCTAAGCTATGAATGCATGCCCCCCAACCGAGGTTTACCTAGCAAAGTGCGAAGTAGCAGCCCCCCCCCCACACACACACTTTCAGTCAGCGTTCCAGAGAGGCATCTCACCAAGATGGATCGTAAAACGGACCAAGAATAATCCACCTTGGTCGTACAACCTCTCTCTTGTTGTTGGTCAAAGTGATGGCCGTCCATGCGACCCCGGAGATGGGCTAGCTCGCCAATAATCACGCAAGTAGCTAGTCCCCGAAGACAACCACTGCATGCGTGTGGCCCAACATATATATGTATGGAGAGGTGTGTTTTTAAATACACAATGGAACAACTTTGATGTGGCACCGCGATTTTGAACTAGAAATACCCACACTGAGTGAGGGTTATTAGGTTGATGATGCATATGTGTATGTTACACCACACTTCTAGCCGACGACGGGGATTCATGCATGCATGCGTGCATAGTATGTGTGCTCAAACTTAATTAGGTCTGAATCTCACCATGACCTATACTACGATAACACGAACCAAAGGAAGAATCAGCCATGGTAACCAATCTTGTTGTCGGTCAAGGTGATCATGGATGTCCACGCGGGCCCACGAATATATAGGCTTGTCGCCGATAACCACGCGAGGGAGTGTACCGTTCGAAGACAAGCACTACATGGATATGTATGGAGGTGATGCGTGCATGCATGTTTGAATGCCATTTCACAACATTGTTGTGGCGCGTGCGTCAAAAATCGTACAGTCCCCACACAAAGCGAGATCGGTTCATGACATGTCGTTGTACTAGCCACTTCGACTCGATGGGAGGGATTCATGCATACACATGCATGTGTGTGTGCTCAAACTGTATCATGTCATCCCAGAGCATGACCTATATATATACCGTATTACAAGCAAAAAATAATCCCTCCTAAGTCAAATTAACCTCTCTCATTGTCAGGCAAAAAGTAGTGATGGACCAAGCAGGCCCACAGATGGAAAGCATCGATATCGCTGATAACCGCTTAAGTGGGTGCGAGAGGACAACCACCATCGCTTTGCCTGTGGGCCAAACGTATGTTGAATACCCAAAATGCACAACTTTGATGTGCCACTTGCCTCAAAAACCGTAAACCCCCCACACAAAGCGAGGTTCATGAAGCGTACTACATATGATGGTCCCCTTCCCTCTCTTCGATGCATACTATATGCTCCTACTATAATACAACCCAAAAAGAATCCTCCTTGATGGTGAAATTAATTAACCTCTCCCGATGTAGGTCAAAGTGATGCATGCATCGACGATGGCCTCGTGGGCCCACAGATGGAAGCGTCACACGTGAGTGTCCTAGCTAGGATAACCACCGCCTGCATGCATGTGGGCCAAAGAGGTGTTGTGTGATGTTTGAATAGCCAATTTCACAACTTTGATGTGGCACGTGCCTCGAAAACCGAAAAGTCCCAACACTGAGTGAGGTGTACTTGTTCACGGACGCGTATGTATACTATATATGCTAGTCCCTTCCCACCTCTTCGACGTGTACTATATACCACCATAACACAAACAAAAAAGATTCTACCTTCCTGGTCAAATTAACCTCACTGCCGGCTGTTCGTCAAAGTGATGGATGACGCCCTCACGGGCCCACAGAAAGCGTCACACGTGAGTATCGAGTGTCGTGTAGGAGAACCATCGACTGCATGTGGCCAAAACATGTATGTATGAAAGGGTTGTGTAATGTTTTAAATAACGAATTCATGACTCTGATGTGGCACCTGCCTAACAAAACGGCCAACCCACACGGTTGCTCACAACTCGTAGTGTACTGCGAGCCACCCGCCACCCCCCAGACGCACACACCGACACACACCGCGAATCCACCGCAACTACAATGCATGTTAAATTATCCCGCGGCGAACATATGTTACCAACGGAGGGACGTTTTAATTTAAAAGAAAACAGAGATCATTAAGACATTTTAGTACATTAATTGATCGATTTTCTACGGGTATAATGTGCAAAAAATCAAATTTGAGCTACATGCACATGTGACAGTGCACCTAAATGGATTGCAAAAACACATGTGTCTCACTGGGTGCATGTTTTACTCCCCGTGCAAGAAGTTTCAAACATTGAGAATCTTGATTTTTAAATTCTAGTACATCCAAAACTTATTTGAAGTTCATGAAACATATCATGTTGTTATATGGACACCAATACAAAGTGGCATTGTACTTTATTTTTGTCAAATTTGTGACCAGTTTTGATGTAATCTTTATCTAATTACAAACGGGAGATTATTAATAATTGGGAACCAATATCCCAAACGGATTATTTATTCGAACCGTGAGCGTTAGACCAACAATGGATACATACCATGCTTCGGTTAAGTAATAAAGCGGCAACATTAATCATCCAAATAGAAAAACAATATACGTGCCGCCACGCGACCCGTGTGCCGTGCGAGCAGGCGTGAGTTGACGGGACGCATGCGAGCAGTCCACCACGTAGGCAGACCGGGAGGCATGCGTGCAGGTGTGTGAATTGATGGAGGCGTGCTCGCTGCGCAGTGTCATCGGGAGGCATGCGAGTAGCTGTGTGAAACGACGGTAGGCATGCCAGCAGTCCGGTGCGCAGGCTCACCGGGAGGCAAGCCAGTGGTTTGACCGCCGCCCGCCTCTCTCCCACTACTCCATATTAATGGTGCGCCCGAGCGGCCGCCCCCCCCCATCCTCGCCGCACACACAATCCTCTCTCTCCGCTTGCATCCTCGACGCCGCTCTCAGTCCTCAAAGCCGTCAGTGTATGAGGATGCCGCCGAAGCACCCCATCGGAGGGAGTGGTGACACCGGGGCTGCTGAAGCACCGGAGCACGGCGTGGAGATGGAGACAGAGGTTGCCATCACCGGTGGCGAGTTATCGCTGCACCCTGACGTCGTCGACAGCGTCGAGCTTCCACAGCCAGAGGCGGAGTTCCACACCGACTCTGGCGACGACCCCGGCGACGACTCCGACGACCACTCCGGCGATGACTCCGACGACGACGGACAACTGGTTAGGCATCTATACCCATTTATGTGTCAAATAGATCCTAGGGTTTCTCTGGTTACTCCTGCCTCCCCCTTTTTGGAATAGAAATCCTATGGTTATGTTCTCCCAATCCATGAAATCTGAGTAAGTTTCATTAGATCCGTGTAGTGTATTGATTGTTTGAATGGTACAAGTGATAAGTGATTAGTTGTTTCATCTGTGCAAATGATTTCTGCTAGTAATCCGACTAGGGTTAGTGTTCGTGCTAATAATTCCTAGCCAGGACTTGACAATTGATTTTGAATGACCTACATATGTTTGTGCCATTATTTTCTTCAAGATTGGTCTGTACATAGACGATTGTGCTTAAAAATCGAACCATAATCTCTGGATATGTATAAATAAATAGCCATAAATTCCTAATCCTACTTCAGGGCATGTAAACATGCATTGATTTGATGCCAAATTTGTTTTACTATTTGTATAGGTGCTGTCTGACGATGTGGACAGCGAGGATGAAGATGGCCAGAGGAGGTACAAGAGGCAAATCCTGAGGGAGCTTTATGCGGGAAAGCATAACAGGCGTATTAGGACCTAGAACGGCAGCTATCGATGCCCATTTTGCAACCACAAGCTTCATGACGCGTATCTAAGTGTTCTGGCGCATGCAAGAGGACGGGCCATTGGCTCCTTCAAGCAGAAGTATTCTCACAGGGTGGCACACGGCGCATACGCCGAGTACCTGGAGAAGCTTCAGGATCATGCCGGCATGTGAGATGAGATGTGGGATCGAACTATGTACGCTTGAGTATGCTTAATGATGGTTGAACTATGTACTTATGGTTGAACTATGCTTTTGTACGTGTACACTTATTATCTATGTCTGAGTATGTTTAATATATGTTTACTTATGTCTAACCGTGGGATATGGATGCAATCAGTTCGGTTGATGGAATCTACCTCCGTCTTGGTTTATTGGTCCCCTTTGTAATTTGTGTTAAATTTTGACCAAAGATTTAACTGACAAAATGTTAGTGCAGGTCAGCAAAAGTTACATCGTTGGATGGGTATTTGAGCATAGTGTTCAATGATATAATTTTTGGTGACATGCATAAACATTTCTTAGTTAAATATTTGGTCAAAATTTGGTACAAATTACAAAGGGGACCAATAAACCAGGACGGAGGTAGTACGTCAATCACACACGGTTCCCAAAATTGGAACCGTGTGCCATGACTTTCATTTTGCCTGTTGCGTCAATCACACACGGTTGGCTCTAGCAAACCGTCGCCTCCGAAATTCTTTGTGGGACAGAAAACCCTCACCACCCAATTCAAAAAAGAAAAAAGAAAACCCTCACCATCCCCACGTCACAAAAACCCTCACCCTGCCCGCCACCCCCTCCGGTCCCCATTCACACCTGCACAAGCTACTCCGCGTCTATGCATGGCACCGCCTATCGTGGCGGTAACCACTTAGCTCGGCGCCTGCTGCCGCCGCCAGGCTGCCGGCAAAGCCCACCGCATTTCACCACTTCCGCTTGCCACCGCCTATCGCCATCGACTTTCTCGACGCTGACCGCGGTCGACCCAGCTCCGCTCGGTTGGGGAATCTGCCGTACTGAGGGTTCTTTCTCATGGACAACAAGGTAACTAATTTAATGAGATATTATCTCATCTCTTATCCCAGTTCATCTGCCTCCTTTAATCACCCGGCCGAAATCGCCGTGAATTCATTTTTATTCGAGCTGATTTGAGGGTTTTCTTCCATTCATAGAGTGTATAGTGCGCGGACACATCAGGACTTTGCGGCCTCCGCCAGACATTCCATCTCACCGTACCAGATGACTTGAGGATGCGCGCGGTATGTTCAATCTCACCCTAAATTGGTTGGCATGGCCTACTTTTGAACATATTCTAAATATTGCTACATTTGGATAAAAGGTGCCACATGCACCATATGCGTCAAAGGGGATTTTTTCGCCTCTTCTTTCTATATTAGGCAAATTAATGATGTATTGTTCTTTCGATTACTCTCATATTTCCATGACATCATGTTTACCCTATTTGTTTAATTATAGTTTTTTGTCCTTCGATTTCAACTACTGTACAGTTCTTTCAATTTGGGCCCATATTTGCATGTTACCATATTTTCTTTAACAATCCTACCATTTTCTGCAGCGCGTCCCTTGCTATGCAACAGAATCTGTAGTGCACAATCTTTCCCTTTACATAAATCAAGACTCCAGGGAAGTCATACTGAACACAAACCATGGATTTACAATCGTTGCTACTATAAGACTTGATGAACGTGGTGACTCCTATTTTGGCACTGGCCTCTAGAAAGAAATTTCTAAGTTTTATGTACTGAAAGCTGGCACTATAATTTCACTGCACATAAAGGGCCTGGTCATGAGATATATGCTAACTTCCCCGACGATATCATCCGTCCAGACTTTGTTCGAAGTAAGTTTTTTTTTCAAGTATCTGCATGTTGACTTACCTAGCAATATCAAATGAATTGTGTAGTATTTAAGCAACCAATTGTTATTCCATTTTCTTACTATATTCCTACCTAATAACTTCTAGTTACTAATACACTTTTCTATTGCCCTGTTTTAACTAAATATTCCCTGTACTCCCACTTCTATCAGAAAGCGCCGCTAACAAGGAGACTCCGGAGGTGGAGAACGGGGCTGCCAACAAGCGGAGGCGGGGCGAGCAAGAACCGCAATCGACTCCAGTAGGCCTAGACTTCATCAGCAACCTCCCCGATGATATGTTGTCAGTCATCATCTCCATCCTCCCAATCAAATATGGGGCGCGGACAACTGTCCTTTCCCAGCGGTGGTGCCCCCTATGGAACTCCACCCCTCTTGACCTCATCGACACCCACGAGCTCTGCCATGGTTATCGCAAAAGCTTGGATGCGTTCTCCAAGATCCTCGGCAGTCACCTTGGCCCAACCAGAAGCCTTAGAATGGGCAAGTTCCGTTCGAACGGCAAGGACCGAGCCAAGCTTGACGACTGGTTCCGATCCCCCGCCCTAGATCAGCTCGAGGAGCTCACTTTTGATGATGGGCATATGTGCTCGCTGCCAATGTCCGCGCTCCGCCTCGCACCCATGCTGTGCGTCGCCAAGTTCAGGAACTGCCATCCCCCCCTTAATGACGCACCCGCTCTTATTCTACCACGACTGAAGCACCTCGAGCTCATTGTCGTCTGCCTCCCAAACGGTGACATGGAGCACCTACTCCATGGCTGTACTGCACTCGAGTACCTTCATCTTCAGGCGATCAATGGGTTGAGTAGCTTCCACATCACCTCCATGACTCTCCGGACTATTTATGTGTGTTGCTGGTGCGGCAAGAAGACATCACAAGATGTGTACCATGGTATTGTCATTCAGGACACACCTGCACTTGAGAGACTACTTGTAGTTGATCAAGAAGGTCCAACAAGAATCAATGTCATTTCTGCGCCAAAATTGACAGTGGTGGGCTACTCGTCTGACAAATACTCCGAACTTGTTATTGGATCCACACCCGTTCAGGTATAACAGCCGCCTTCTACCTCTCCTTCTACAGATAAACATTATTTCTAATTTTGAAGATGTTTGTTCATCTGTCATCCAGAAAATGATTCCGACAAGCTTGACCCCGAAACTGCGCACAGTGAAGGTCTTGGCACTAGAATCTATCGGCCCCAACCTGGAGCAAGTTGTCAGTTTCCTGAGATGCTTTCCGTGCCTGGAGAAGCTATATATCGAGGTGAAGTTCCTTTCCTGTTAAATGTTAACCATAAGGGAGTTCAATTTGTGACACCTTTTTCCAAGTTTACAATGACAATGTACTACGATTTCTGAAGGATTCTTTTGGAGGATTTTAGTACATACATGTCCCCCCCCCCCCCCAATGTTGATTGCTTGATCCATATAGTTACAATCCATAAGCATTTCTCCTTTGGATTCATCTGTACTAGTTTTCTTAGGGAACTTTTCATCCACTCCAACCTCTTGCGAAGAAGGCTACATTTTTCTAGAATGTAATCAAATGCCCATGTTAATGATGTCAGATCGAAGATGGCATGTTAGTGCATTTTACAAATCCTGCAAACCAAATAGGCCTGTAGTACTGTTCAAAACTGCATGTAGGCACTAACATGTTTTCTTCTTTTGCAGATAAGATTAGGCCCAGTGGTGGATAATGTGATACAAACTAACAATCACGTCGAATGCCTAGATCTGCATCTCTCAGAAATTACTTTGAACTCCTACCGAGGGACCTTACCGGAGATTCTATTCGCCAGGTTCTTTGTTGTCAGAGCAAGGGTGCTGAAGGTAATGAGGTTTGCCCAACATTTATTTCGCAAAAATGAATGGGTTTTTTTATCAGCGCTGGCGCCTGCGGCAGAATGGAATAGGCTCCAAAAATGCTGAATTTCATTTTGGAAATTCAGATGACAGAGTAATCGGAAGTCATCGTGTCAACCCCATACATGACTTCTCAGTGGATGACCCCTTTGCAAAAATTATGAGGTTTCGAAACCAGACTTAGAAGTGGTAATATTAGTTTGAACCTCTCTGATATCCATGTTCAGCGGATTAGCGCGGGCGTTTGTAGCTGATGAGCTAAATTTCATTTCTAATATCAGTTTGAACCTTGTAATCTTCGAATTTGAGCCATATAACTCTGGAATTTGAACCTTGTAATATTTCGAGCTTTTGTGGTACAATCGTTGAAATGGCATCGTATGAGACTCGTATATTGGTAGCACTATTTTGACCTTAATATGCAATGGTCTTAGATTTTATTAACCATTCTCGAATCTGTTTACCTTGTCGATCTCACAGCACACGATCTGTATAGCTAACCCGACTGTGATCTTCGACATTATTGCACACAGTTGGTTTCTTCAACCGTGTGCCCTGTAGAGCGCAGAATTAATTATCGCACTCGAGTGTCCATCATCACCCTTCTGTGTAACTTTGACCTCATCACCCACGGGTAAAATTATGACCGAAGTCATTCCACACACTTCGTTTTTACAAAGCTTTTTGCCAATAAACGCCCACGATTTGTCCCTCTTCTAGCTGAGGCGTGGCCAAACTAGCCGGGTGGGAAGCTAGCACAGTAAACTGCGCGGTAGCACGGGAACAGGCTCACCGACGATACATTTGGTGCCTCTTCGAGCCCACGCGTGGTCAAACGAAATGCGTGCGGTGCGGTGTTGTCAAGCGTGCACTGGAATCCTCCGCTATGAACGCCGTGACAAGACGTGACGATTACAGGCTGGCCGGGCCCCATTTATTACAGCGGCCATTTAACCCATGTGTCTCTTCAACCTTTCGATCGCGCCCCACCATTACAAGAAGCACACCCACCACGAGAAATTCTTAGAGGGTATCCTGCGCGGCTCCAATGGCACTCCGAGCGGCTGCCGACGACAAGCAGCAGTTCACCATGCATGCCATGGTGGACACCCACAGAAGGTTCACAGACCTCTCGGTGGTGTACACCAACGACCCAGTCTAGGTGGAGCACTCCATCCACATCATGGAGTTGTTGCATGTCGAGGAGAAGTACAAGGTGGTCGGGTTCGACCTCGAGTACACCCGCGCTCGTGACGGGTCTCGTCCCAAGGTCGCCGTCGCCCAGATGTGCGTGCGCCACCATGTCCTCGTCTACCACTACTGCCTGGCCACAAGGCCTTGCGAGCGTTTCACCAGGTTTGTCAATAGCCCCCACTACATGTTCGCTACGATGGACATCACCAACGATGTAAAGGCGCTCGAGAATTTGGGCATCGCCTGCCAGAATCTTGTCGACATCCAGTGCCAATACAAGATCTGGGGGAGCAAGGAGCATGAGAAGGACTCACTGGTTCACCTCGCCGAGGCCATCATCGACCCCTACTACAGAGACATGAAGGATTCCTGCAACAAGGACAAGCGTGCCTGGCACTCGGCCTGGATGGAGATACTCGACAAAGCTCATGTCGTGTACGCGGCCAAGGAGGCGTACACGAGCTACGACATGTACAGGCGGATCGTTGACATGAGGAAGTGCCTCCTTCCCCAAAACGGCCAGGGATCCAGCCGGAAGCAGAGCAATGGCAAGCGTCATCGCAACAATAAGTAGATGATTAGATCCTCGTTTCTCCTAGTTTAGTATGCATGTAATTGCTTACTTTGGTGTGTGGAAATGTTATGTGTGTAGTCACTTGTGTAATTGTATGCTTAATTTGGTTATGCAATGCTGTCTTTTTAAGTATATAGGTTGATGCTGTGTAGACAGAGCATAGATGTTGTGCGGACAAAGAAAATCACATCGCACATGGACTAAACAATGGAACCCGTCGGTGATGTTTTCATCAATCACTCACAATTGTATACCAGCAATTGTTTGCTCACAACACACACGGCTTGTTAACAGGAATCGTCTGTGTTGTTATCGGTCTTCCCACATGTTTCCGATTACAGACCTATTTGCCACCCATCACACACATCTTGTTAAGTTGAACCGTTTCTGTTCTCTTGGCGCAACGCAAACAGTTCATCCGAGTGAACTGTATGCTGTATATCGCACACACCTTGATCTGGCTGACCGTTTCTTTTGTGTTGCCTAATCACAAACAGTTCATCCGAGTGAACCGTATGATGTATATCACACACACCTTCATCTGGCCACCCGTTTCTTTTGTTCCTCCTCATCGCAAACAGTTAATTGAACTGAACCGTATGCACTGCATCACACACGCAACTAAAATTCGAATCGTGTTTGATGCATCCATCATCAAAACGTTTTGCACCTTTTTTGACGAGTTTTTTTACACCACCGTTTGCGATTATTGCATCGCACACAGTTTCGTCGAAGGATCTCTGATCGTAGTGTCACATTAGCAGCAACCTGCAGTAGTGCATGCTTCATCGGAAGGGCAATAGAGTTGATGTAGAAGCCCTCCGTGATCGAATCCCCCTCCGGCAGGATGCCGAAAAAGGCCCCAAGATGGGATCTCACGGGAACAGAAGGTTGCGGCGGTGGTAAAGTGTTTTCGCGGATGCTTCTGATGGTTTGGGAATATATGTGAATATATAGGAGGAAGGTCTAGGCCAGGGGGTCACCGAGGGCCCACAAGGTAGGGGGGCGCGCCCTACCCCCCGGGCGCGCCCTCCACCCTAGTGGCCACCTCGTGGCTCTTCTGACTTGCACTCCAAGTCTCCTGGGTGTCTTCTGGTCCAAGAAAAATCATCGCAAAGGTTTTATTCCGTTTGGACTCCGCTTGGTATTCCTTTTCTGCGAAACTCAAAAACAAGGAAAAAACAGAAACTGACACTGGGCTCTAGGTTAATAGGTTAGTCCCAAAAATAATATAAAATAGCAAATTAATGCATATAAAACATCCAAAACAGATAATAAAATAGCATGGAACAATCAAAAATTATAGATACGTTGGAGACGTATCACATCATGTTTTCGTACTATTATTTATAATGTTTTTATGCATAATAATGCTTTGAAAAGTAATTCTAATACCTTTTCTCTCCTAATATGTAAGGTTTACACAAAGAGGGAGAATGATGGCAGCTGGAATTCTGGACCTGAAAAAGCTACGTCAGAGTTACCTATTCTCCACACCTCCAAATGAGCTGAAAATTTACAGAGAATTGTTTTGGAATACATGAAAAATACTGGAGCAAATAACTACCAGAGGGGACCACCCTGGTGAGCACAAGACACCAGGGCGCGCCTGGGCCCCCAGGCGTGCCCTGGTGGGTTATGCCCTCCTCGGCCCACCTCCGATGCCCATATTCTAATATATAGGTCATTTTGACCTAGAAAAAATAAGGGGAGGACTTTCGGGACGGAGCGCCGCCGTCTCGAGGCGGAAATTGGGCAGGAGCACTTTTTCCCTCCGACGGAGCAATTCCGCCGGGGGAACTTCCCTCCCGGAGGGGGAAATCGAAGCCATCGTCATCACCAACAACCCTCTCATCTTTGGGAGGGCCATCTCCATCAACATCTTCAACAGCACCATTTGCTCTCAAACCCTAGTTCATCTCTTGTGTTCAATCTTTGTACCGGAACCTCAGATTGGTACCTGTAGGTGACTAGTAGTGTTGATTACATCTTGTAGTTGATTACTATATGGTTTATTTGGTGGAAGATTATATGTTCAGATCCATTATGCTATTTAATACCCCTCTGATCTTGAGCATGATTATCATTTGTGAGTAGTTACTTTTGTTCTTGAGGTCACGGGAGAAGTCACGTTGAAAGTAATCATATGAACTTGATATGTGTTCGATATTTTGATGATATGTATGTTGTGATTCCCTTAGTGGTGTCATGTGAACGTCCACTACATGACACTTCACCATATTTGGGCCTAAGGGAGTGCATTGTGGAGTAGTTATTAGATGATGGGTTGCTAGAGTGTCAAAAGCTTAAACCCTAGTTTATGCACTACTTCGTAAGGGATCGATTTGGATCCAAATGTTTAATGCTATGGTTAGATTTTATCTTAATACTTTTCTCATAGTTGCGGATGCTTGTTTGGGGGTTAATCATAAGTAGGAGGTTTGTTCAAGTAAGAACAGCACCTAAGCACCGGTCCACCCACATATCAAATTATCAAAGTAGCGAACACGAATCAAGCCAACATGATGAAAGTGACTAAATGAAATTCCCGTGTACCCTCAAGAACGCTTTGCCTATTATAAAAAACTGTTTTGGCCTATCCTTTGCCACAAAAGGATTGGAATACTTTGCTGCACTTTATTTACCGTTACCGTTACTTGCTCATTACCAATTATCTTGCTATCAAACTATCTGTTGCCGACAATTTCAGTGCTTGCAGAAAATACCTTGCTGAAAACCACTTGTCATTTCCTTCTGCTCCTCGTTGGGTTTGACACTCTTACTTATCGAAAGGACTACGGTTGATATGAAGGAAATATGCCCTAGAAGCAATAATAAAGTTGTTATTTGATATTTCCTTATTCATGATAAAGGTTTATTATTCATGCTAGAATTGTATTGATCGGAAACTTAAATACATGTGTGAATACATAAACAAATACCGTGTCCCTAGTAAGCCTCTAATAGACTAGCTCGTTGATCAATGATGGTCAAGGTTTCCTAACCATAGACATGTGTTGTCATTTGACAATGGGATCACATCATTAGAGAATGATGTGATGGACTAGACCCACCCGTTAGCTTAGCATATTGATTGTTCAGTTTTATTGCTATAGCTTTCTTCATGTCAAATACATATTCCTTCGACTATGAGATTATGCAACTCCCGAATATCGGAGGAATACCTTGTGTGCTATCAAACGTCACAATGTAACTGGGTGATCATAAAGATGCTCTACAGGTATCTCTGAAGTTGTTTGTTGAGTTGGCATAGATCGAGACTAGGATTTGTCACTCCGAGTATCGGAGAGGTATCTCTGTGCCCTCTCGGTAATACACATCATAAGCTTGCAAGCAAATGACTAAGGACTTAGTCACGAGGTGATGTATTACGGAACGAGTAAAGAGACTTGCCGGTAACGAGTTTGAACTAGGTATGAAGATACTGACGATCGAATCTCGGGCAAGTAACATACCGATGGACAAAGGGAATTACGTATGTTGCTTAACGGTTCGACCAATAAAGATCTTCGTAGAATATGTAGGAGCCAATATGGGCATCCAGGTTTCGCTATTGATTATTGACCAGAGAGGTGTCTTGGTCATGTCTACATAGTTCTCGAACCCGTAGGGTCCGCACGCTTAACGTTCATTGACGATATAGTGTTATATGAGTTATGTGATTTGGTGACCGAATGTTGTTCGGAGTCCCGGATGAGATCACGGACATGATGAGGAGTCTCGAAATGGTCGAGAGGTAAAGATTGATATATATAGGACGCTAGTATTCGGACACCGAAAGTGTTTCTGGCGGTACCGGGTACTTATCGGGTCACTAGAAGGGGTTCCGGGCACCCCCGGCAAAAGATATGGGCCTTATGGGCCAAGGGAGGGAACGCACCAGCCACAAGGGGCTGGTGCGCCCCCCATAGCAGGCCGGCCTAGGAGGAGAAGGAAAGAGGGGAGGGAAAGGAAAGTGTAGATTAGGATTCCCACTTCCTTCCCTCTCCCCCCCTCTTTCCTCCCCCCTCGGTTATATATGGCAGGGGGGCGCGGCTTGGGGGGACTCCAAGTAGGATTCCTCCTACTTGGGCGCCTCCTATGGCTGCTCCTCCCTCCCTTCCACCTATATATATGTGGGAGGGGGCGCCTAGCACACACCAGATCAATTGTTAGCCGTGTGCGGCACCCCCCTCCACCGTTTACAACCCCGGTCATATTTTCGTAGTGCTTAGGCGAAGCCCTGCGGAGATCACTTCACCATCACCGTCACCAAGCCATCATACTGAGGGAACTCATCTACTACCTTGCCATCTTGCTGGATCAAGAAGGCGGAGGACGTCACCGAGCTGAACGTGTGCTGAAAGCGGAGGTGCCGTACATTCGGTACTAGATTGGTTGGATCGCGAAGAAAGTTCGACTACATCAACCGCGTTGTGAAACGCTTCCGCTTACGGTCTACGAAGGTACATAGACACACTCTCCCCTGTCATTGCTATGCATCTCCTTGATAGATCTTGCGTGTGCGTAGAAAAAACTTTGTTTTCCATGCAACGTTTCCCAACAGTGGCATCCGAGCCAGGTCTATGCTTAGATGATATGCACGAGTAGAACACAAAGAGTTGTAGGTGGTGATAGTCATACTGCTTACCACCAACGTCTTATTTTGATTTGGCGGTATTGTGGGATGAAGCGGCCCAGACCAACCTTACATGTCCATGCACATGAGACCGGTTCCACCGACAGACATGCAACTAGTTTTGCATAAAGGTGGCTGGCGGGTGTCTGTTTCTCCTACTTTAGTTGAATCGAATTTGACTATGGCTGGTCCTTGAAGAAGGTTAAAACAGCAAACTTGATGAATCACTGTTGTGGTTTTTGCCGTAGGTAAGAACGGTTCTTGCTACACTACAAAAAAAAGACACATCCGTGATATTTTGGCCCGAACACATTTTTTTCTGTCATGCTTATGACACTTCTATGACGATACTTGTGACAAAACCACGTATCATCATAGATGTGGTGGGTCCTACTTCTATGACAAAAAATCATGACAGAAAATGGGCTTTTCGTCCTGGGCGGGCCGGGGACGCACCTGCATGACATTCTTTGGGCTGTCCATGACGGAAAAAACCATGGTAGAAGCGAGGGCGAGGAAAATTTGGGGGAGTTCCCGGTTACGGTGGGTGGTCGGGGCCGAGCGATGCACGGAGGTTTGCGTGTTTCTCTTATACACGTACGCACGTGTGTGCGAGGCGTTGGGCTCTAACTGAACCCGAGCGAGGCATTCGCTTACTGAACCCGAGCGATTGCACTAGGTACGTTACTGAACCCGAGCGATCGATCCCTTGGCTGTTAATTGAACTCGAGCAATTCCTTCGCTACTGCTGCTAACTAAAGCCGATCAAACCTACTGCCTCTTGATGAACAGTGAATGTTGTTGGGGGTTGGATGAATAGTCCCGGTGGGGGTTGGATGAACAGGACCCCATGGTAGGAGAGGCCGTTGCCGCTGGATGAACAGGACCCCGATCGAGCCGGTTGGGGGTGGATGAACAGGACCCCGTGGAGGGTTGGTTGAACAGTAGCCGGTGGAGGCTAGATGAACAGGACCCTGTGGAGGGCTGGTTGAATAGTAGCCGGTGGAGGCTGGATGAACAGGAGCCCGTGGATGAACAGTAGATGGTGGAGGCAGGAGGGAGACGCCATGGATGAACAATAGCAGGTGGAGGCTGGAGGAGGTCGACGGTGGATGAACAGTAGCCCGTGGAGGCTGGAGCGAGGTAGTAGACGGTGGATGAACAGTAGCCCGTGGAGTCCCGTGTTGTGGTATGCCACACCCCTCCCAATGAATAGGACCCCGTTTCGACCGTAGGAGGTCGAAGAGAAGTCTGTTTCCTCTGTTTTGCGGTATGCCACACCCCTCCTGATCAACAGGACCCCGTTTCGACCATAGGCGCTCCAACAAGAAGTCTGTTTCCTCCGTTTTGTGGTACGCCAGACCCCTCTCGATGAACAGGATCCCGTTTCGACCGTAGGCGGTCGAACAGAAGGCCGTTTCCTCCGTTCTGCGGTACACGACGCATTCTGTTGCCTCTTGATGAACACGACGCAGTTTCTCCGTTCTGACCCAGCCGGTTCGCTGCCGATGAACAGGACGCCGTTGCTGCCCTCCGTTGCCTCTCCATGTACACGAGCCCTGGCCGTACGTATGCACGAGTAGGTGTTCGAGACCCCGCCCGTATGTACGTAGGCCGTATTTACTTTCTTGCACCCTGGATGTACGTACGTGTACACGATATAGACGGGACTGCGTGACATGCTACGTCCGCGCCTCTAGTACGACACGTGCCCTTCCTTACTCGGCCACGGTTCATCGTTGCAGCCTGTAGACACACCGATCGACCAGTATGTACATACACGTTCGCGACCAGACAGACAACCCTACGTACGGTTCGACCGGGTGGGTCCCAGCTGTCAGGGAGGTAAGGAGGCACTTCCTTGCGTGCGAAGATATAGCTGGTGGGTCCCAGCTATCAGGGGGAGATTCATGTTTTTTGCCCGTAATATGGACGCACTTGTGTGCGAAGATGTAGCTGGTGGGTCCCAGCAGTCAGGGGGGAAACATTTTTTTTGCGAAATACGGTGGCCGTCTGGTGGGTCCCTGCTGTCAGGTGGAGGAATCATTATTTTGCGCGTAATAAGGAGGCACTTCCTTGCTGCGGCCGTGGACCCAGTTGTCAGCCTCTCCACATACAGTCCTCTTCCGATGGAAGTCGTTCCTTGACCACATTGACCACGCCGCACCGAGAGCACCAAGGCGGTGGACGACGGTGAGGCCTAGGAAGGGGACGACGCGGAGCCGGGGAAGACGCGGAGCCGGGGAAGACGCGGCAGTGGATGCCCATGCGGAGAGGAGTATGAGGGTTGACTGGTTCGACTGTGGTGTGAGGCTGCCGTCGCCGCAGAATAACTGGGGTTGTGGGTGAGTAGAGGGATGGCTTGGCCAGAGGTTGGAGTAGGGTGGGGCAGTGAGGCCTGCGCGGCAGCAGAGCCGACCACGGGAGGCAAGAGCAGGCGGCACGACCGGCGCTAGTTTGGGAGGCTGAAGCAAGAAGACCAGAAGTTGACGAAGCACTACGGCCATTGGATGGACATCGTACGGTCACTGGAGCTAGAATCATTCATATTGACTAAGTTGACAAAGCCCTCCGTCCGCATAAACTTAGTAGGCCCACAAGTCAGCCTCCCACTATGGTGGGTCCCAGCTAGCAGGGGGATTATTCATTTTTATGTGCGTAATAAGGAGGCACTTCCTTGCGTGCGAATATATAGCTGGTGGGTCCGAGCTGTCAGCGGGAGGAACATTTTTTTGCAAAATACAGAGGCCCTTACGGTGGGTCCCAGCTGTCAGGTGGAGGAATCATTATTTTGCGCATAATAAGGAGGCACTTCCTTGCGTGCGGCCGTGGACCTAGCTATCAGCCTCTCCACGTACAGTCCTGTTCCGATGGATGTCATTCGTTGACCATGTTGACCACTCTGCACCGAGAGCACCAGGGCGGTGGACGACGGCGAGGCCTAGGGAGCAGGCAGTCTCGCCGGCGCTGGTTTGAGCGGCTGGAGCAGGAAGAGCAGAGATTGAAGAAGCATGACGGCCGTTGGATGGACATCCAACAGTAACTGCTCTCGTGTGTTGACTAAGTTGACAGGCCTTGCTTGCGCGTCAACCTTTTTTTTAGGAAAGCGTACGCGTCAACCTAGTAGGCCCACAAGTCAGCCTCAAATATGTGGAAAACAACATACAACCCATCTGCCATCATTGCTAATAAATGTACAGCCCATTGGCTAATTCTTAAGGATTTTTTTAAGCCCATATTCTTTTTGGTACCATTACAGCCCATATTCTGGCCACGGTTAAAAATTCAACCAATTTTTCATATTTCGGTGCGGTCCGAACTGTTTTTAATCTCGAAATTTTGAATCATGTTCAAACTAAATTTAAAAATAATAATTTTATATCAATTTAAAATCCAACATAATTTTCCTCGCAAAAAAACAATTAAATTCAAAATCTTGAAATCATAAAAAAAGATATTTGAAACTAATTGCCGGTTTGCTGCGTTTTTAAAATTTACATCCCATTTCTTACTACTTCATTTTCTGGGTAAGCGAATACATCGTTCTCGCCTTGAAAGATTTGCAGCCCAACAGGGCTGAGAAAGCAAGTAGGCCTCCGTTGGGTATTTCTTTAAAAAAGGTAGAACTGGGCTAGCCATTTTCAGAAAGAAAAAAAACACAACTGGGCTCATGATGTGGTAAACATAAAATAAAACCCTGGCTAGACGGGCCACAGCCCCCACACAACCCCGTTGTTACCCTGATCCGTCTCTAAAACTAGTAAATAACAACTGCTTGTTCCGAAAAAAAAGTAAATAACAACCACGCGACCTGCTGGGTCCCTGGTGTCAGCCGCTCATTATGTAATTCTCTCATTTATTGACTACGTTGACAATGGCGTGGGCCCCAGATGTCCAACCATTAGGAGGAACCATTTTTTGGGCTTGTAATAACGAGGCGCTTGCTTGCGTACTGCCATGACCCTGGTGGGTCCCTACTGTCATCCTCTCCATGTACAGTCATCTCCTTATTCCTCTCGGTTGTTGACCACGTTGACAAAGCCAGACGGCAGCGCACCGTGCACGGCGAGTGAACCAAGGCGGGGGACGACGATGAGGCCTCGGACGGAATGAACAGGAGCCGTGCAAGATGCGCCGGTCTAGTCGTAGGCGGAGGGGAGTACGAGGGTTGACTGGTTTGGGTGCGGGTGCGTGTTGGGGCTGACGTCGCCGGAGAATAATAGGACGTGTGGGGGAATAGAGGGAGGGACTGGCCAATGTCTGAGGGTATGGTAGGGCGGCGGAGGCGCAGCCAGCCATGGGAGGTGGGAGCAGGTGATGTCTACTACGCAACTTTATTCTTGTAGACACGTGTTGGGCTTCCAAGCGCAGAGTTTTGTAGGACAGTAGCAATTTTCCCTCAAGTGGATGACCTAAGGTTTATCAATCCGTGGGAGGCGTAGGATGAAGATGGTCTCTCTCAAACAACCCTGCAACCAAATAACAAAGAGTCTCTTGTGTCCCCAACACACCAAATACAATGGTAATTTGTGTAGGTGCACTAGTTCGGCGAAGAGATGGTGATACAAGTGTAATATGGATAGTAGATATTGGTTTTTATAATAAGAACAATAAAAAACAGCAAGGTAGCAAGTAATAAAAGTGAGCACAAACAGTATTGCAATGCTTGAAAATAAGGCCTAGGGTCCGTACTTTCGCTAGTGCAATCTCTCAACAATGCTAATATAATTGGATCACATAACCATCCCTCAACGTGCGATGAAGAATCACTCCAAAGTTCTTATCTAGCGGAGAACATAAGTAGAAATTGTTTAGCTATTCTTTCCGATCGATCTATCCAAGAGTTCGTACTAAAATAACACCAAGTTATTCTTTCCAATCGATCTATCAAGAGTTCGTACTAAAATAACACTAAGTTATTCTTTCTGATCGATCTATCAAGAGTTCATACTAAAATAACACCAAAGCAAATTCAGATTCATAATACTCAATCCAACACAAAGAACCTCAAAAAATGCCCCAAGATTTCTACCGGAGAAACAAAGACAAGAACATGGATCAACCCCTATGCATAGATTACCCCAATGTCACCTCAGGAATACGCGAGTTGAGTGCCAAAACATATATCAAGTGAATCAATACGATACCCCATTGTCACCACGGGTATTCATAGCAAGACATACATCAAGTGTTCTCAAATCCATTAAAGTATTCAATCGGATAAAACGAAATCTCACAGGGAAAACTCAATTCACAACAAGATAGAGAGGGGAAAACACCATATGATCCAACTATATTAACATAGCCCGCGATACAACAAGATCGTGGCATCTCAAGAACACGAGAGAGAGACAGAGATTAAACACATAGCTACTGGTACAAACCCTCGGCCCCGAGGGTGGACTACTCCCTCCTCATCATGGTGGCCGCCGGGATGATGAGGATGGCCACCGGTGATGATTTCCCCCTCCGACAGAGTGCCGGAACGGGCTCCCGATTGGTTTTTGGTGGCTACAGAGGCTTGCGGCGGCAGAACTTCTGATCTAGGGTTACCCCGAGGGTTTTTGGAATATTTTACAATTTATAGGGCGAAGAGGGGGTGCAGGAGGCCACCGAGGTGGGCACAATCCACCAGGGCGTGCCTGGGCCCCTAGGCACGCTCAGGTGGGTTGTGCCCCCCTAGGGGCACCCCTCTGGTACTTCTCTGGCCCATCCTGGGTGTTCTGGTCCATCAAAATTCTCCAAAAAGTTTCGCGGTGTTTGGACTCCGTTTGATATTGAATTCTGCGAAGTAAAAAACAAGCAAAAAACAGCAACTGGCACTGGGCACTATGTCAATAGGTTAGTCCCAAACAATGATATAAAGTTGCTATAAAATGATTGTAAAACATCCATGCATGATAATATAACAACATGAATACTTCATAAATTATAGATACGTTGGAGACGTATCAGCATCCCCAAGCTTAATTCCTACTCGTCCTCGAGTAGGTAAATGATAAAAGAAATAATTTATGAAGTGCAAATGCTAGCAAAGTGCATAAGTTTGATGAATGATAATTCCAATCACTTTTCCTAGCATCATAACAACAATTCTTTCTTATAAAACTTCTCATTATAAAGTAGCAACCAATTCACATGTTAAGGTTCAAACAATGAATTCTCTTGAAACTCAACAACCTATATTCTCAGTCACCAAACAATTGCAATTCAACTTATTCAACGGAGTCTAAGTAAGAGCTCCACATACTCAATCATCATATAGTCTTCCATGATTGCTACTACTCAAAGCATATTCTTAGAAACAAAAGACGAGAACGTGCATCAACCCCTATGCATAGATTACCCCAATGTCACCTCGGGAATCCGCGAGTTGAGTGCCAAAACACATATCAAGTGAACCAATATGATACCCCATTGTCACCATGGGTATTCATAGCAAGACATACATCAAGTGGTCTCAAATCCATAAAAGTATTCAATCCGATAAAACGAAGTCTCAAAGGGAAAACTCAATTCACAACAAGATAGAGAGGGGAAAACATCATATGATCCGACTATATTAACAAAGCCCGCAATACATGAAGATCGTGACATCTCAAGAACACAAGAGAGAGAGAGAGAGATTAAACACATAGCTACTAGTAAAAACACTCAGCCCCGAGGGTGGACTACTCCCTCCTTATCATGGTGGCCGTCGGGATGATGAAGATGGCCACCGGTGATGATTTCCCCCTCCGGCAGGGTGCCGAAACAAGGTCTAGATTGGTTTCTCATGGCTACAGAGTCTTGCGGCGGTGGAACTTCTGATCTAGGGTTACCCCTAGGGTTTTTGGAATATTTGATGATTTATAGGGCGAAGAGGGGGGTGCGGGAGGCCACCGAGGTGGGCACAACCCACCAGGGCGCGCCTGGGCCCCCAAGCGCGCCCTAGTGGGTTGTGCCCCCCTCGGGGCACCCCCCAGGTGCTGCTCTGGCCCATTGGATGTCTTCTGGTCCATAAAAAATCCATGAAAAGTTTCGCGGTGTTTGGACTCCGTTTGATATTGATTTCCTGCGATGTAAAAAACAAGCAAAAAACAGCAACTGGCACTGGGCACTGGGTCAATAGGTTAGTCCCAAAAATGATATAAAGTTGCTATAAAATGATTGTAAAATATCCAAGAATGATAATATAACAGCATGAATACTTCATAAATTATAGATACGTTGCAGACGTATCAGTAGGCGGAACCGACGGGGTGGTTTGGTTTGGGCGGCTGGAGGAAGAAGACAAGAAATAGAAGATATACGACAGATGTTGGATGTCAATCCAACGGCTGGTAGACAGAATCGTTTGTTCACTAGTAAGTCGACACCACCTTGGATAAGCTTTTTCCTCGTGGGTCCCAAATATCAGAATCCAAATCTATCACGACCATGCAACCTTTCTTATGAAAATTTACAGCCCATTTGGTGTGCTAGTTCAAAATAGGTTTGTGGGTGGTAGTGGGGGCTAATCACTTGGGTTCTATAATGCACAGTGAGGTCAAGCAGCCGGCGAGAGTGATGTTATTTCCCTTGGTTGGGATTTGTTACAATATTTCTCTCTTAATTAAACAAATGGCAAGCTATTTGCCTTGTTTCAAACAAAATATGAAAGTCACAGTCGAGTTGAAACCCAGATTACAAACTGTACAAAAGCACGAGGGTTAATTGTTCATTAGGTTTAGACAAAATCCAGACTGAACATGCATGGCAATAACATCTAACCCAACCACTATTTTTGGCAGTCACAAACAAATGGGTCAGTCTGATCCATAAAATCAACATCCTGTGCCAAAAAGTTTACTAGCATATGAAGACAAGTTGTTGTAAATAGAAGCCGACCACGTTCAGAAGCCCATTTGTCGACATGAAACTTCTTTTTTTGTTGTTCAACATATCCATCCATGAGAAATTTCTTGTTGAAAAACTTAAGCCTCATGGACAATAGTAACCTCGCATTCAACAGGAAGAATGTGACGAAGTTTCTGTTTGCCTGATTGGATGCATAACCTTCCATCGTTATTGTCCTCAAACGAATGTCATGAGAACTGAGAAAATCCCGGTGCTTATTACGTCACCGATTGGTTATATGTTTTTCTCCATGTGTTGCTGCCTACGTAGACATGAAGATTGAAAACAGGTTAGGTCTAAAAAAAGAGTATGTTGATAGAGCGACAGCCGAATGGTAATTATAGTAAAATATATATGGGCTTTCAATGTGCATGAAATAATCACACAAATTCTCCAGACATGGAAAGCATCGCAGCAAGCCAATAATTGTGTTCAGATCAATACTAAACATTCTGATATATAAGATCTTGACAGAATCCAACACCATTGATAGGCTATCGATGGACGAACTCTTCATTGAGCATATAACCTAATATTAGTATCCAAAGTGTACTCCAAGATGATATAAAACTTATGCGCACAAATGAAAAATGTAGCTTGTGATTACAAAAGTGTAGATAATATACAGTACCTGAATAAGTGTGGAGCCAAACACCATGTTGTGATGGACAAACGGATCACGAATTACACCCAAGGCCTCAAGTTTAGGCGCAGAGACGACAGTTATTTGCGAAGGTTTATAACAATAATCAAGGAGCAACCTTTGAAGTGAAGGGGCATCTTCGATGATGAGCTGCTATCCTTCAAAATAAATTCCAATGCTTTTAAGGTGAGGCGACTTTATTTGAAGACAATTGATATGGATTTTTGTTCCCAAAACAATCAGCAAGCGCTCCAGGGCAGGGCAACTGGACTGGATGATGCTGTGCAGTGAGGCCTCCGACAGATCAACCATCACAAGCGAAAGTCTTTTTAGCAGTGGGAGTCAAATCATTAGTACCAGATTGTTTGGTAGATGGCACCGGGCTATGGTGAGGGTGTGGAGAGAGGAGGAAAACCACGAGATGGACAACGGTGGTGTGGGCACAAATACATGGAGTTGGGATCGCGGCATATATTTTTCGTATTAATGGTAGAACTCAAGCTGCTGGAGTTTTTCGAATTCAGTGGATTTCATCCAGACGTCCACTGTGCGGGGTATGGACAGCAGGTAGCGTGTCGTGATGCAGAGGCGTTGAACAGGGCCCTGGTGGGAGGAGACGATGGCTCTGAGGAGATAAAATTCATGAAGGACAGATATCCGATGACAGTCGAGATTAAGAGGCGCGGTGCGCTAGAGAGTGCGCCACTGAGATGCGAGGACTTGTGTGCGGCAGCCATCCTTGGTGGGGAGAAGGGAGATGATCTCCCCAAAGATGTCATCCGGGAGATCGCTGATGCGGTCCACCGGAGATTCTACGGGTTCCTCAGATCCAGGTGGGGGGGGGGGGCTCAACGCTTCTCCCCGTGCCGCCGGGTGCGGGTGACGGTGTCCTAGACTAGGGGGTACTCACCATGTCGTCTCCCGACCAATGGGTTGGGCCGAGGACCCCCGTGGCGGTTCACTACTGGGCCAGTTCAGACGGCCGATGACATATACGAGGAAGATTCCACAAGACTTGGTGATTAAGACAAGGACTCCTCTCCACCAACGTAGCCGACTAGGACTCTTGTTATCCTAGGCCTCCGGTACATTATATAAGCCGAGGCCAGGCTCGTTGATAGATAGATCATGACATTACTCATCATACCTCTAGGGTTTAGACCACAACATATGATCTCGAGGTAGATCAACTATGTACCTTGATACTTCATCAATATAAACAAGAGTAGGACGTAGCGTTTTACCTCCATCAAAAGGGCCCGAACCTGGGTAAAACGTCGTCTCCTTCATTCCTGTTACCATTGATCCGAGAATCCACAGCTCGGGACCCCCTACCCGAGATCCGCCGGTTTTGACACCGACAATGGTGCTTTCATTGAGAGTTCCGTTGTGTGATCGGCAATGGATCAATGGCTTGCCTGCAAGATCAACTGCGACGTCGGCATGTTCGTCGCTGGCTCGACTGGTCACCTTGGCTCGACCGAGGGCTGCGCTCCACCTCAGATCGTCACGATCGGATGAGGGCCTTCATCAACATCAACTCCGATCTCTATCAAGATCGTGGAGGAATCATCCATATAGCTCGGGGGCTCAACTTCAACATTGTCCTCGGGCGACCGTGCTATTTTTCTATACGGCGGATTTGTATTCGCCGTCGCCGCTTCCTCGAGTGTCGCTTTGACGATTGCTTTGGTGGAATGGTGCGGAATTGTGTATATAACAACCCTGCAAAATTTCGTCGTATTCCGATGGAGGAATCTCTGGCGATCTACGATATACCGGACCCCTGTCAAATCTGGACAAGTTTAGGGCGTAGAGTCCAGCGTCTAGCTCGGATGTCCTTTGGAAGATCCAACCGTTGATCGGCTGCGGAATTCCTGTATCTACCACCCCTCAAAATTTGAGCTCGATCCGACCGTTCAAACACCAGAAACCTCTGGTGAGCGCAGCGATTTTCGGATCTGTTTCCTGCGCGAAAACGAATCCGACCCGAATTCATCTTTGTTTATGAACGGGATATTGAACATCCTTTTTGAAGGAAACTTTTTCTAGGGTATTGTGTGTTATTTTTAAACACATGCCTACAAATTTTAAAGCCTACGAGTTGTGAGCAACCGTGTGGGTTGGCCGTTTTGTTAGGCAGGTGCCACATTAGAGTCATGAATTCGTTATTTAAAACATTACACAACCCTTTCATACATACATGTTTTGGCCACATGCAGTCGATGGTTCTCCTACACGACACTCGATACTCATGTGTGACGCTTTCTGTGGGCCCGCGAGGGCGTCGTCCATCACTTTGACGAACAGCCGGCAGTGAGGTTAATTTGACCAGGAAGGTAGAATCTTTTTTGTTTGTGTTATGGTGGTATATAGTACGCGTCGAAGATGTGGGAGGGGACTAGCATATATATTATACGTACGCGTCCGTGAACAAGTACACCTCACTCAGTGTCGGGACTTTTCGGTTTTCGAGGCACGTGCCACATCAAAGTTGTGAAATCGGCTATTCAAACATCACACAACACCTCTTTGGCCCACATGCATGCAAGCGGTGGTTATCCTAGCTAGGACACTCACGTGTGACGCTTCCATCTGTGGGCCCACGAGGCCATCGTCGATGCATGCATCACTTTGACCTACATCGGGAGAGGTTAATTAATTTCACCATCAAGGAGGAATCTTTTTGGGTTGTATTATAGTAGGAGCATATAGTATGCGTCGAAGAGGGGGAAGGGGACCATTATATGTAGTACGCTTCATGAACCTCGCTTTGTGTGGGGGGTTTACGGTTTTTGAGGCATGTGGCACATCAAAGTTGTGCATTTTGGGTATTCAACATATGTTTGGCCCACATGCAAAGCGATGGTGGTTGTCCTCTCGCACCCACTTAAGCGGTTATCAGCGATATCGATGCTTTCCATCTGTGGGCCTGCTTGGTCCATCACTACTTTTTGCCTGACAACGAGAGAGGTTAATTTGACTTAGGAGGGATTATTTTTTGCTTGTAATACGGTATATATATAGGTCATGCTCTGGGATGACATGATACAGTTTGAGCACACACACATGCATGTGTACGCATGAATCCCTCCCATCGAGTCGAAGTGGCTAGTACAACGACACGTCATGAACCGATCTCGCTCTGTGTGGGGACTGTACGATTTTTGACGCACGCGCCACAACAATGTTGTGAAAGGGCATTCAAACATGCATGCACGCATCACCTCCATACATATGCATGTAGTGCTTGTCTTCGAACGGTACACTCCCTCGCGTGGTTATCGGCGACAAGCCTATATATTCGTGGGCCCGCGTGGACATCCATGATCACCTTGACCGACAACAAGATTGGTTACCATGGCGGATTCTTCCTTTGGTTCGTGTTATCATAGTATAGGTCATGGTGAGATTCAGACCTAATTAAGTTTGAGCACATATACTATGCACGCATGCATGCATGAATCCCCGTCGTCGGCTTGAAGTGTGGTGTAACATACACATATGCATCATCAACCTAATAACCCTCACTCAGTGTGGGGATTTCTAGTTCGAAATCACGGTGCCACATCAAAGTTGTTCCATTGTGTATTATTTAAAAACACACCTCTCCATACATATATATGTTTGGGCCACACGCATGCAGTGGTTGTCTTCGGGGACTAGCTACTTGCATGATTATTGGTGAGCTAGCCCATCTCCGGGGTCGCATGGACGGCCATCACTTTGACCAACAACAAGAGAGAGGTTGTACGACCAAGGTGGATTATTCTTGGTCCGTTTTACGATCCATCTTGGTGAGATGCCTCTCTGGCCCGCTGACTGAAAGTGTGTGTGGGGGGGGGCTGCTACTTCGCACTTTGCTAGGTGAACCTCGGTTGGGGGGGCATGCATTCATAGCTTAGGATTCCCTTCGTGCCGACATGAGGGGGGCAAGCAACACCGTGCGCTTTGCGAGATAGGTGCCACATCGAAGTTGCATTTGGTATTTGAACATCAAACCACCCTTTTCATACATAAATTTAGTCCACATGCCAGCGTGTTCATGTTCTGACCCTCTCCCGCGTCATTTTTCGTGAAATTTATGAACATTAGACAAGTCGGATGACGCAACAGACACGGTTCATTCAAACTAACTGTGTGCCACGCCAGTGCCCCTGTCACGCACACATCCGCATAGTACATTGGGCTCCACGAGGGCACGAGGCTTCCCATCTCAAAAATATCTACCCGCCTGCAGCTTTTTTCTGTTTGATAACACACAGTTATTGTGTTTCGACCGTGTGCGATGTTTCTTGCTCCCAATCCCGCCTGCATCC
Organism: Thinopyrum elongatum; assembly: GCA_011799875.1. Classification (NCBI taxonomy): domain Eukaryota; kingdom Viridiplantae; phylum Streptophyta; class Magnoliopsida; order Poales; family Poaceae; genus Thinopyrum; species Thinopyrum elongatum. Next base: position 406,845,149 of record CM022301.1, read on the forward strand.
CTCGAAAATATCTTCCCGCCTCAAGGGTTTTTCTGTTTCATAACACACGGTTGTTATCTCCGGACCGTGTGCGATGCACCATCATCAAAATTTTCAATAGCCCCGGCATTTCACTCCCGCGTTTGACTCCCGCGTAGTAAAATTTTCAGTACCCACGTCATTTCCTCAAACACACCCCCGCCCCCCTCCACACACATACACACACCAAAACCTCCTCGGGCGCGCGCACACACACACACACACCCTCCCTCGCTCGAAACCCTAGCAAGGTCCCCGCCACCGCCGCCGCAAGGCCTCCATTGTCAACATCTGCCAGTTTGCCCGTGCAGCTTACCCACCGATCTCCATACCCAGGCCGCCCTGAGTTTCTTAGATGACACCTGCCAAACGCCCCTTTCCCACAGATCCCCATCCCCATCCCCCACTCCAGAGCATCGCAGCCTAAGCCCGGCTACGCTTCCCGTGGAGCTCGAGGAGCGACTGGCCCAAAAGAGATGTATCGCGGTCTCTTCGCCCGACGTTGCCGAGGAAGCTGATGACCATTACTGGCCATAGGCACTCAAGCAGCGGGCTAGAGTATGCGGGTATGTCTCGGACGCCGGCTACGACATCGAGGTCATCGACAGCGACGGCCTGAGGTGGGCTATGTCACGGGTTAAGTGGCCCACCCCCAACCCCTCGGGTTCAACTGCCGTCGATCTCATCCATGGCCCCGCCGCTGATTTCCTCTGGCTCGCTGTCAACAATTTGCCATCCTACATCGCCATCAAGCCCCTTTTGTCATTTATGAAGGACACGTTCTGCGACGCTGGCTTGGGATCCACACTTCCAAGTCAGACCTCATCGACGGCGACCACGAGGAGGGCACCCTCTCCGGCTCTTCCAAGGGGAAAGAGCCCATCTGCTCTTCCAAGGGGAAAGAGCTCGTCTGCGACATCAGGGAGGGCACCCTACAGTCGTGCTCTTCCAAGGGGAAGGAGCCCATCTGCGACAACATGGAGCGCATCCAGGGTCCGTGCTCTTCCCACGGGAACGAGCCCATCTGTGACAAGTGAGGAAACCCATGATTTGTTTTGCCACGCCTCTTCACAGGTGGAAACCCATGATTTGTTTTGTCGATTCCCTTTTGTAGTGTAGTGAGAATATGTCCAGTTTTAATTGCTATATTTGGTTGTTTGCAGTATGCCTTGTTTATTTCAGTTGTTCACAATGTGATGCTCTATATGTGCAATTATTTACTGTGCAGTACATTTCATCAATCCAGTTTTAAACATACCGATAGGAATGCATATATTTGCTTGCTGTTAAGCCTGTTATAGCTAGCATATGCCTCTTTTAAAGTTTTTTGATTGTTCAGTTGTTTGTAGTTAGCATATGTCCAGTTTCAAATGCTATCTTTGGTTGTTCGTAGTATGCCTTGTTTATTCTAGTTATTCACAACGTGATGTTCTATATGTGCAAGTATGAAATGTGCAGTTCAATTTCATAAGTACCAGTTTCAACAATACCACTATGAATGACTACATTTGGTTGCTGCATCTTGTAGTTAACACGCCTTTCCATTTTTATTTAACAATAACCAGTGTACTTAGACCGGTACAATACCAGTTTGAATGACTATGTTTGCTTATTGTTAAATGTTAGGCCTATTGCAGTTAACAGACCTTTTCACTTATTTTGCTTTACTAGCGTGCTTAAACCTGCACACTAAAGCTATCTTTTGGAGATTATTTTGTCTGCCATGGATAATTTTGGTTGATGTTTAGCCTGTTGTGCTTAACATGCCTCTCGATGTACCTACACAGGACAATTTTGGGAATGACTGCTGTTTTCCATCGAGGTTAGTTTCATCCCATGGCTTATATATACTCAGTGTTCAGGATATCGGTAGCTGGTACCATATAGGCCGGGGGCTGATAAGGGACTAATCGGTGAATCAGACTTTTAACTGAATATTTCTTTAACCCATTTATTGATAGGTTGACTAGGGCCATATGTAATATATCTGAGGCTACATAGCAACATGCACTATACTTAATGTCTAAATATGCAATCCTAGGCTACATAGCAACAAGGAAGAGTGTTACCTTAATGTTCTGATGATGTCTAGATATACGTAGAAGAGCAGCAGCAGCAACAACAACAACACAATCCTGTTTGGATACTCAACTTAGCTAGAGGTTAGAGTTAGTTTCTAGCTCATGACTAACCCTGAACTAACTCCATCCAAAGAGGTGTTTGGATGACAGGGTTAGATTGACAATAAATGCACTATGAGAACTAGCTCCAATTAGCACCTCTTGGGTTGGATAGTTTTTTTGGGTGGGTTAGATGCAACTAGCTCAAACTAGCCCTCATGTTTGGATATACTTTAGGGCTATTTGAGCCCGAACTAGCTCAAACTAACTCTAAGCCATGGATACAGCAGCAGTTAATCAACCCATAATATAAGATGTTAATTCATCTAATATGTGAGTATATTGGATGTTTTAAGATATTATAAAAGAGTGTTGTACTACATCATTGTGCAATTGTTGTTTAGCTTCTAATATTAACTTGGTGCTTTTAGGTACATATGTCATTGGTAAAGATCCGCGCTTCGACCCTTTCTGCGTATGGGGCAATGAGATATCGATGAACCAGCATCAAGTGAGGAAGCTGATAAAGATTGTTAGTAAAATGGGTCAAAAGATGGCAATTAAACTATTTGTTTACACTTTATCCAAGACAACAGCGAACTGCAGGATGGTAAGTAAGAACTCTGCAGCCTTCTTTTGACAGCCCATAATGAGTTGTGTTAGATGACAATGTCTGAATATTTTTCCTTTGCAGTGGTTGCCAAAGCAGTTTACTCAAGATTACCTCTCAAACTACATGATTGGTGGGCATGCAAAGGTTAAAGTATTTCTACCAGAACACGATGATTATCTAGATGTTTTCATGAAGGCCGTGAAGGATGGGCGGTCGACCATCACAAGGGGTTGGACTAGAGTCGTGCGTGCCTTCTGCATGGAGGAGGGCACAATATGGGCATTCCGCTTCACCTTGTTCAGCAACCAGAATGCATTTCGCCTCTTTCTTTACCGTCTTTAATGGTACAAGTATACAACTGTGGATCATCATTCTTTATTTGGTTCTTATGTAATTCTTGAACATATGTACCTATGAATCGAATAATGCATTGGTTGTTTGAACCTGATGGATATGAATAAAGCTATAGCATACATTCAAATTCAAATCTGGCACAATTTGAAATAGCAGCAATTAAATTACGGTGAAATTACGCCCTCCAGGTCGTTACGGCACACATGGTTGGTAAAACACAAACATTTGCGATATACACCATAATCCGACACGGTTCACAGAGAGGAAACGTGTGCAAGCATGCACACAGTTGCCGTTTGCAAAGCGTGTGCGATGTCAGGCAATATCACAAACGGTGCGGGCAAACTAAACGTTTGTGATAGTTGCCTTATTGTAAATGATTCGCAACCATGAACTGTTTCTGATGAAGTATGCATCGTAAACGTTGCACCACAGAATAGCATGTGCGATAGTTGTCGTGTACGACAATGTTACGACGGTCCGACGTTTCGTAATCCTATCTGACACTCGTACGACGATTAGCTAATCTTCTTAATTAGTTATCGCATACGGTTTGGGCAAAGCGAATGTGTGTGATTGTATGCTTATCATACACGTCCTATAATAGTGAACCGTTTGTGATGGGCCGCGCATCGTAAACGTAGCACCACAGAATACCGACTGCGATGGCAATGCGAGCACAAACGAGTAGGAGTACTGTACATGCATCTTACCTCCCTATCCCCGACGGTTTCTGGGTCGTGTGGGAAGGACCCCCTATCGCCCACACTCACTTGGTGATGGTTCCAAATGCCATCGCGAAAAGGGGTTAAAAACCGTTTGTATAGCACCGACGCGTACCAGTGGTGAGTAGTTTACCACAGACCTACGGGTCCATAGCTAGTAGCTAGATGGCTTCTTCACTCTCTTTGATTCTCAGTACCATGTTCTCCTCGATGTTCTTGGAGATCTATCCGATGTAATATTCTTTTGCGGTGTGTTTGTCGAGATCCGATGAATTGTGGATTTATGATCAGCTTATCTATGAATATTATTTGAATCTTCTCTGAATTCTTTTATGCATGATTTGGTATCTTTGTAATTCTCTTCGAACTATCGGTTTGGTTTGGCCAACTAGATTGGTTTTTCTTGCAATGGGAGAAGCGCTTAGCTTTGGGTTCAATCTTGCGGTGTCCTTTCCCAGTGATAGTAGGGGCAGCAAGGCACGTATTGTATTGTTGCCATCGAGGATAAAAAGATGGGGTTTACATCATATTGCTTGAGTTTATTCCTCTACATCATGTCATCTTACTTAATGCGTTACTCTGTTCTTCATGAACTTAATACTCTAGATGCAAGCAGGAGTCGGTCGATGTGTGGAGTAATAGTAGTAGATGTAGAATCGTTTTGGTCTACTTGACACGAACGTGATGCCTATATTTCATAATCATTACCTTGGATATCGTCATAACTTTGTGCTTTTCTATCAATTGCTCGACAGTAATTTGTTCACCCACCGTATTATTTGCTATCTTGAGATAAGCCTCTAGTGAAATCTATGGCCCCCGAGTCTATTTTCCATCATATAAGTTTCTGATCTACTATTTTGCAATCTTTTACTTTCCGATATATAAAACAAAAACCCAAAAATATTTACTTTACCTTTTGTTTAGTTTCATCTATCTCTATTAGATCTCACTTTTGCAAGTAACCGTGAAGGGATTGATAACCCCTTTATCGTGTTGGGTGCAAGTTGTTTGATTGTGTGTGCAGGTATTGGTGATTTGTGCATTGTCTCCTACTGGATTGATACATTGGTTCTCTAACTGAGGGAAATACTTATCTCTACTTTGTTGCATCACCCTTTCCTCTTCAAGGGAAAAACCAACGCAAGCTCAAGAAGTAGCAGGAAGAATTTATGGCGCTGTTGCCAGGGAGATCTACGTCAAGTCAAGACATACCAAGTACCCATCATAAACTCTCATCTCTTGCATTACATTATTCGCCATTTGCCTCTCATTTTCCTCTCCCCCACTTCTAAAATGATTTTCGAAAAGATTTGCCTTTTTCTTCGCCCCTCTTCCGTTCGTCTTCTTCGTTCGCTTTCGGTTTGCTCGTTTGCTAGATTGGTTCATTGCCATCATGTCTGAAATTGGGGAGGTTATCGCTGAAAAATATAGTAGTAACGGTGGGGGAAACTTTTATGCTTTTTCTAATACTAATCCTCATGAAGAATCTACTATCTTGCACACTAAAAAACTTCGCATAGGTAGCGGCAAAATTATTGGAAAAGGGGTTATTCAAGATTTCTTTACTTGTGCTGGTGCGTGATGTCTACTATGCAACTTTATTCTTGTAGACTCGTGTTGGGCCTCCAAGCGCAGAGTTTTGTAGGACAGTAGCAATTTTCCCTCAAGTGGATGACCTAAGGTTTATCAATCCGTGGGAGGTGTAGGATGAAGATGGTCTCTCTCAAACAACCCTGCAACCAAATAACAAAGAGTCTCTTGTGTCCCCAACACACCAAATACAATGGTAATTTGTGTAGGTGCACTAGTTCGGCGAAGAGATGGTGATACAAGTGTAATATGGATAGTAGATATTGGTTTTTATAATAAGAACAATAAAAAACAGCAAGGTAGCAAGTAATAAAAGTGAGCACAAACAGTATTGCAATGCTTGAAAATGAGGCCTAGGGTCCGTACTTTCGCTAGTACAATCTCTCAACAATGCTAATATAATTGGATCATATAACCATCCCTCAACATGCGATGAAGAATCACTCCAAAGTTCCTATCTAGCGGAGAACATAAGAAGAAATTGTTGGTAGGGTACGAAACCACCTCAAAGTTATTCTTTCCGATCGATCTATCCAAGAGTTCGTACTAAAATAACACCATGTTATCCTTCCTGATCGATCTATCAAGAGTTCGTACTAAAATAACACAAGTTATCACTTCCGATCGATCTATCAAGAGTTCGTACTAAGATAACACCAAATAATTTCAGATTGATAATACTCAATCCAACACAAAGAACCTCAAAGAGTGCCCCAAGATTTCTACCGGAGAAACAAAGACAAGAACATGGATCAACCCCTATGCATAGATTACCCCAATGTCACCTCAGGAATACACGAGTTGAGTGCCAAAACACATATCAAGTGAATCAATACGATACCCCATTGTCACCACGGGTATTCATAGCAAGACATACATCAAGTGTTCTCAAATCCATTAAAGTATTCAATCGGATAAAACGAAATCTCACAGGGAAAACTCAATTCACAACAAGATAGAGAGGGGAAAACACCATATGATCCAACTATATTAACATAGCCCGCGATACAACAAGATCGTGGCATCTCAAGAACACGAGAGAGAGACAGAGATTAAACACATAGCTACTGGTACAAACCCTCAGCCCCGAGGGTGGACTACTCCCTCCTCATCATGGTGGCCGCCGGGATGATGAAGATGGCCACCGGTGATGATTTCCCCCTCCGACAGAGTGCCGGAACGGGCTCCCGATTGGTTTTTGGTGGCTACAGAAGCTTGCGGCGGCAGAACTTCTGATCTAGGGTTACCCCGAGGGTTTTTGGAATATTTTACAATTTATAGGGCGAAGAGGGGGTGCAGGAGGCCACCGAGGTGGGCACAATCCACCAGGGCGTGCCTGGCCCCCCAGGCACGCTCAGGTGGGTTGTGCCCCCCTCGGGGCACCCCTCTGGTACTTCTCTGGCCCATCCTGGGTGTTCTGGTCCATAAAAATTCTCCAAAAAGTTTCGCGGTGTTTGGACTCCGTTTGATATTGATTTCTGCGAAGTAAAAAACAACCAAAAAACAGCAACTGGCACTGGGCACTATGTCAATAGGTTAGTCCCAAACAATGATATAAAGTTGCTATAAAATGATTGTAAAACATCCATGAATGATAATATAACAGCATGAATACTTCATAAATTATAGATACGTTGGAGACGTATCAGCATCCCCAAGCTTAATTCCTACTCGTCCTCGAGTAGGTAAATGATAAAAGATATAATTTATGAAGTGCAAATGCTAGCAAAGTGCATAAGTTTGATGAATGATAATTCCAATCACTTTTCCTAGCATCATAACAACAATTCTTTCTTATAAAACTTCTCATGTTAAAGTAGTAACCAATTCACATGTTAAGGTTCAAACAATGAATTCTCTTGAAACTCAACAACCTATATTCTCAGTCACCAAACAATTGCAATTCAACTTATTCAACAGAGTCTAAGTAAGAGCTCCACATACTCAATCATCATATAGTCTTCCATGATTGCTACTACTCAAAGCATATTCTTAGAACAAATGGCATCCATCGAACACAGAGAAAGACAGGGGCTTAATATTTCGCCTCCCAACTCATTTATCATAGAGATAATTGTCAACAATAATAAATCATGATACTATTGACTCTTTGCATAAAAGTAAATACTAAAAAGTAAAAGATAGGCCCTTCGCAGAGGGAAGCAGAGGTTACCATGCGCTTTTTATTTGGATGCCCAAGCTCTTAATGCAAAGGAACTTCATGTTATATTGCCCCTTATGATAGCAACCTTTATTATGTAGTCCGTCGCTTTTATTACTTTGCCATCACAAGTTCGTACAACACTTAATTTTCCCTTACATTAAAATATCAAACATATTTAGGAGCAATTTTTATTGCTTTTATGCACCGATGATAACTTACTTGAAGGATCTTATTCAATCCATAGGTAGGTATGGTGGACACTCATGGCAAAAAACTAGGTTTAAGGGTTTTTGGATGCACAAGTAGTATCTCTACTTAGTACGAATTTTTTGCTAGCAAAAGATCCTAGGCAAACACCACATGTTGGAGGATCCATGACAATATAACTTCTATGCAAATATACCCAAACATAACTCATTATGTTGTCTTCCTTGTCCAACTTCAACTAATTTGCTCAAGTTTGAAAATAATTAATGGGTATTCACACTCATAGAAGATGTCCAAGATAATATATTTGCATGTGAAAGTTCTCTTCCTTATAGTAATCATTCATGAATTGCTTGTATGACCAATATTGTGATTGCCAAGCTTCAAAAGATTTCACTTTCTAAACCCAATGTGAAGCTACTACTAGGCATGATATGAACATATAATTTCAACTTAATGATATTTAATTCATTCAACAATTTACTCATAGGATATAAGTGAAGCACAAGAGTAAATGACAAGCTACTCCAAAAAGATATAAGTGAAGATCAAGCGAGTAGTTATGTAAATGGGTAGCTATTTGAGGACTCTCTCTTATTTAAAAGTTTCAGATCTAAGTATTTTATTAAAACAGCAAGCAAAACAAAACAAAATGACATTCCAAGAATAGCACATCATGTGAAGAAGCAAAAACATAGGCTCAACCGATACTAACCGATAATTGTTGAAGAAGAAAGGTGGGATGCCTATCGGGGCATCCCCAAGCTTAGATGCTTGAGACTTCTTGGAATATTAACTTGGGATGCCTTGGGCATCCCCAAGCTTGAGCTTTTGTGTCTCCTTAATTCCTTTTATACCACGGTTTCCTAAATCTTAAAAACTTCATCGACACAAAACTCAACAAGGACTCGTGAGATAAGTTAGTATAAATCAATGCAAAACCTTATCATTCTCTACTGTAGCAAATCACTAAAATTATTATTCAACATTGCATAATAAATGCCTCTGCATATTTAACATTCCTATCCTCAAATAGAATCATTAAACAAGCAAACATTTGCAAACAATGCGAACATAACAGCAATCTGTCTAAACAGGACAGTCTGTAAAGAGTGCAATTTTACTCATACTTCCCTAAATCCAAAAATTCTAAAAATTTACCACACTGTAGAAAATTTATCATATATTAGTGTGAAAAAAATATCAACATTTTATCACATTCTGACTTTTCTGGAGAAATTATGCAACAGCGATAAACTTTCTGTTTTGAACCAGCAACTCATATACTTGCAAAATAAGCATGGTAAAGGCTATCCTTGCCACTTTTATTGGAGTAAGAGATGCAAAAAAAATTATTCTAAATAACAGCAAGCAAATCAAAACAAAATAAAATGACGCTCCAAGCAACACTCATAACATGTGATGAATAAAAATATAGCTCCAAGTGAGGTTACCGATAATGTCGGAGACGAAAGAGGGGATGCCTTCCGGGGCATCCCCAAGCTTAGTTGCTTGGATCTTCCTTGAATATTACCTTGGGGGTGCCTTGGGTATCCCCAAGCTAAGTGTCTTGTCACTCCTTATTCTCCTCATATCAATATCTCACCCAAAACTTGAAAACTTCAATCACACAAAACTTAACGGAACTTCGTGAGATGGGTTAGTATGATAAAGACAAATCATTCACTTTGGTAATGTCAAATACAAGATTCATAATTGTTCTCACACAATTCCTAATGTACTCTACAATTTCCACAATTTATATTAAGCAATATAAGCCATAGAAACTAGGAAACAAGCAAACTATGCATTGAAAACAGAATCTGTCAAAAACAGAACAGTACGTAAAGATCTGAATTAAGGTCATACTTATTTAACTCAAAAAATTCTAAACAATTAGGAAAACGTAGACCATTTGTGTACCCATGAACTGTAAAAAAATCAGAATTTTTCCACGTTCCAGTAAAAGATAAGAATTTCTTCACTGGACACAAAAGTTTCTGATTTTGCACAGAATCAAGTCAACTATCATCCACACTATCCCAAAGGCTTTACTTGGTACTTTATTGAAAAAAAATCTATAAAACAAGATTACTACAGTAGCTTCATCATGTGAACACACAAAAACAGTAGGGGTAAATGTTGGGTTGTCTCCCAACAAGCGCTTTTCTTTAATGCCTTTTAGTTAGGCATGCTGATTTCAATGATGCTCGCATAAAAAATAGTAATTGAAACATGAAAAAGAGCATCATGAATCACATGGCAAGCACATTTAAGCCTAACATACTTCCTATGCATAGGGATTTTTTGAGCAAACAACTTATGGGAACAAGAATCAACTAGCATAGGAAGGGAAAACAAGCATATCTTCAAGATTTTCAACACATAGAGAGAAAACTTGATATTATTGCAATATGTAAAAGCATAAGTTCCTCTCTCATAGTAATTTTCAGTAGCATCATGAATGAATTCAACAATATAACCATCACATAAAGCATTCTTTTCATGATCCACAAGCATAGAATTTTTATTACTCTCCACATATGCAAATTTATTCTCATGAATAGTAGTGGGAGCAAACTCAACAAAATAACTATCATGTGATTGAAAATTAAAATCATGATGACACGTTTCATGGTTATCATTATTCAATATAGCATACATGTCATCACCATAATCATCATAGATTGCAACTTTGTTATCATAGTCAATTGAAACCTCTTCCAAAATAGTGGATTCATCATTAAATAAAGTCATGTCCTCTCCAAATCCACTTTCATAAATATAATCATCATAAATAGGAGGCATGCAATCATTATAACAAATTTGCACATCAAATCTTGGGGGACCAAAAATATCATCTTCATCCAATATAGCATCCCCAAGCTTATGGCTTTGCATATCATTAGCATCATGGATATTCAAAGAATTCATACTAACAACATTGCAATCATGCTCATCATTCAAATATTTTGTGCCAAACATTTTATAGAATTCTTCTTCTATCAATTGAGCACAATTTTCCTTTCCATCATTTTCACGAAAGACACTTTAAAGACGAATAATATGATGCAACCTCAATTCCATTTTTTTTAGTTTTCTTTTTATGAACCAAACTAGTGATAAAACAAGAAACGAAAAGATTCAATTGCAAGATCTAAAGATATACCTTCATGCACTCACCTCCCCGGCAATGGCACCAGAAAAGAACTTGATGTCTATTACGCAACTTTATTCTTGTAGACTCGTGTTGGGCCTCCAAGCGCAGAGTTTTGTAGGACAGTAGCAATTTTCTCTCAAGTGGATGACCTAAGGTTTATCAATCCGTGGGAGGTGTAGGATGAAGATGGTCTCTCTCAAACAACCCTGCAACCAAATGACAAAGAGTCTCTTGTGTCCCCAACACACCAAATACAATGGTAATTTGTATAGGTGCACTAGTTCGGCGAAGAGATGGTGATACAAGTGTAATATGGATAGTAGATATTGGTTTTTATAATAAGAACAATAAAAAACAGCAAGGTAGCAAGTAATAAAAGTGAGCACAAACGGTATTGCAATGCTTGAAAATGAGGCCTTGGGTCTGTACTTTCGCTAGTGCAATCTCTCAACAATGCTAATATAATTGGATCATATAACCATCCCTCAACGTGCAATGAAGAATCACTCCAAAGTTCCTATCTAGCGGAGAACATAAGAAGAAATTGCTGGTAGGGTACGAAACCACCTCGAAGCTATTCTTTCCAATCGATCTATCCAAGAGTTCGTACTAAAATAACACCAAGTTATCCTTCCTGATCGATCTATCAAGAGTTCGTACTAAAATAACACAAGTTATCCTTTCCGATCGATCTATCAAGAGTTCGTACTAAGATAACACCAAATAATTTCAGATTCATAATACTCAATGCAAGACAAAGAACCTCAAAGAGTGCCCCAAGATTTCTACCGGGGAAACAAAGACAAGAACGTGCATCAACCCCTATGCATAGATTACCCCAATGTCACCTCGGGAATCCGCGAGTTGAGTGCCAAAACATATATCAAGTGAATCAATACGATACCCCATTGTCACCACGGGTATTCATAGCAAGACATACATCAAGTGTTCTCAAATCCATAAAAGTATTCAATCCGATAAAACGAAATTTCAAAGGGAAAACTCAATTCACAACAAGATAGAGAGGGGAAAACACCATATGATCCAACTATATTAACAAAGCCCGTGATACATCAAGATCGTGACATCTCAAGAACACGAGAGAGAGATTAAACACATAGCTACTGGTACAAACCCTCAGCCCCGAGGGTGGACTACTCCCTCCTCATCATGGTAGCCGCCGGGATGATGAAGATGGCCACCGGTGAGGATTTCCCCCTCCGGCAGGGTGCCGGAATGGGCTCCCGATTCGTTTTCGGTGGCTACAAAGGCTTGCGGCGGAGGAACTTCTGATCTAGGGTTACCCCGAGGGTTTTTGGAGTATTTGACAATTTATAGGGCGAAGAGGGGGTGCGGGAGGCCACCGAGGTGGGCACAACCCACCAGGGCACGCCTGGGCCCCCAGGCGCACCCAGGTGGGTTGTGCCCCCCTCGGGGCACCCCTCTGGTACTTCTCTGGCCCATCCTGGGTGTTCTGGTCCATAAAAATTCTCCAAAAAGTTTCGTGATGTTTGGACTCTGTTTGATATTGATTTCCTTCGAAGTAAAAAACAAGCAAAAAATAGCAACTAGCACTGGGCACTATGTCAATAGGTTAGTCCAAAAAAATGATATAAAGTTGCTATAAAATGATTGTAAAACATCCAAGAATGATAATATAACAGCATGAATACTTCATAAATTATAGATACGTTGGAGACGTATCAGTGCGCTACCCACATTAGGTGGATCTATTCTCCATCAAACTAGTAGTCTTGCGGATGCTATATCTTTGCTTGTGGTTGAACTTGAAAGACAATTTGTTCGTATGCATCCATCCATACAAAAGTTTTTCTAGAGTTTTCTAATATTGAGCATTCTTCTGTTAAGCGCGCCGCCACTATATTTCTAGCCCATGAGTTTAGATTTATTATGAAAGAAGCTAATGAAATTTTCGCGCATTATAAAGTAGATGGTGGTCGTCCTCCCATAGAGGGAATCCTCTTTAACCAAGAGGACATAATGTGTTTACGATCTCTAGATCATGTTGCTTATAATGAAAATTTAAGAAAGAGGGTCCCTACCGATGTTTTAGTTGATAAGATTTCTGAACTTAATGATAATTTTGCTTTACAAAACAACGGATTGGGTTTCTCTCTTGGACACAAGCTCATGACTTTTTGCCAAAAGAACGCTTACAATGATGAGTTGGTCATACAATATGAGGGGCCGAAGGAGGAACAAATTCCTCCCGAGCTTGATCTTGTGGATTCTTATCCCATTAAATTTAGCCCTTTTGATTACTTTTGCTTGCCACAAAGAAAGCTTGCTGCTGAACGAAGGGAGTATGAGATGATTTTTCGAGATTTGCCTTATCATTACTATGATTATACCTAGATCTATTTGTGTTTTTATGCCTAGCTAAGGGCGTTAAACAATAGCGCTTGTTGGGAGGCAACCCAATTTTATTTTTGTTCTTTGATTTTTGCTTCTGTTTTTCAATAAATAATTCATCTAGCCTCTGGTTAGATGTGTTTTTGTGTTTTAATTAGTGTTTGTGCCAAGTAAGACCTTTGGGATGGCTTACGGTGATAGTTGATTTGATCCTGTTGAAAAACAGAAACTTTTGCGCCCAGTCCCAGAATTGTTTAAATTCACTGGAGGGTGGAAAAACTTGGAATTGTTTACACAAGATATATATACAAATTGCCTTTGTTGTCCTAATTTTTTTATAATTTTTGGAGTTACAGAAGTATTAGAACAATTCGGATCTTCGAAGACTGTTCTGTTTTTGACAGATTCTGTTTTCTATGTGTTGTTTGCTTATTTTGATGAACCTATGGGTAGTATCGGGGGGTATGAACCATGGAAAAGTTGGAATACAGTAGATATTACACCAATATAAATAAAGAATGAGTTCGCAACAGTACCAAAAGTGGTGATTTATTTTCTTATACTAACGGAGCTTATGAGGTTTTCTGTTGAGTTTTGTGTTGTGAAGTTTTCAAGTTTTGGGTAAGGATTTGATGGACTATGGAATAAGGAGTGGCAAGAGCCTAAGCTTGGGGATGCTCAAGGCACCCCAAGGTAATATTCAAGGACAACCAAGAGCCTAAGCTTGGGGATGCCCCGGAAGGCATTCCCCTCTTTCGTCTTCGTTTATCGGTAACTTTATTTGAGGCTATATTTTTATTCACCACATGATATGTGTTTTGCTTGGAGCGTCTTGTATGATATGAGCTTTTTAGTTTGCCACAATCATCCTTGCTGTACACACCTTTTGAGAGGGACACGCATGAATCATAATTTGTTAGAATACTCTATGTGCTTCACTTATATCTTTTGAGCTAGGCAATTTTGCTCTAGTGCTTCACTTATATCTTTTTAGAGCACGGCGATGGTTTTATTTTATAGAAATTATTGAACTCTCATGCTTCACTTATATTATTTTGAGAGTCTTTCTAAACAGCATGGTAATTTGCTTTGGTTATGAATTTAGTCCTAATATGATAGACATCCAAGAGGGATATAATAAAAACTTTCATATAAAGTGCATTGAATACTGTGAGAAGTTTGATTCCTTATGATTGTTTTGAGATATAAAGATGGTGATATTAGAGTCATGCTAGTGAGTAATTGTGTATTGTAGAAATACTTGTGTTAAAGTTTGTGATTCCCGTAGCATGCACGTATGGTGAACCGTTATGTGAAGAAGTCGGAGCATGCTTTATTTATTGATTGTCTTCCTTACGAGTGGCGGTCGGGGACGAGCGATGGTCTTTTCCTACCAATTTATCCCCCTAGGAGCATGCACGTAGTACTTCGTTTCGATAACTAATAGATTTTTGCAGTAAGTATGTGAGTTCTTTATGGCTAATGTTGAGTCCATGGATTATACGCACTCTCACCCTTCCACCATTGCTAGACTGTCTAGTGCCGCGCAACTTTCGCCGGTACCATACACCCACCATATACCTTCCTCAAAACATCCACCATACCTAACTATTATGGCATTTTCATAGCCATTCCGAGATATATTGCCATGCAACTTTCCACCGTTCTGTTTATTATGACACGCTTCATCATTGTCATATTGCTTTGCATGATCATGTAGTTGACATCGTATTTGTGGCAAAGCCACCGTTCATAATTCTTTCATACATGTCACTCTTGATTCATTGCACATCCTGGTACATCGCCGGAGGCATTCATATAGAGTCATATTTTGTTCTAAGTATCGAGTTGTAATTCTTGAGTTGTAAGTAAATAAAAGTGTGATGATCTTCATTATTAGAGCATTGTCCCATGTGAGGAAAGGATGATGGAGACTATGATTCCCCCACAAGTTGGGATGAGACTCCGGACGAAAAAAAGAGAGAAGGCCCAATAAAAAAATGAGAGAAAAGAGAGAAGGGGCAATGTTACTATCCTTTTACCACACTTGTGCTTCAAAGTAGCACCATGATCTTCATGATAGAGAGTCTCCTATGTTGTCACTTTCATATACTAGTGGGAATTTTTCATTATAAAACTTGGCTTGTATATTCCAATGATAGGCTTCCTCAGATTGCCCTAGGTCTTCGTGATCAAGCGAGTTGGATGCACACCCACTTAGTTTCTTTTTGAGCTTTCATAAACTTATAGCTCTAGTTCATCCGTTGCATGGCAATCCCTACTCACTCACATTGATATCTATTGATGGGCATCTCCATAGCCCATTGATACGCCTAGTTGATGTGAGACTATCTCCTTCTTTTTGTCTTCTCCACAACCACCATATTCTATTCCACCTATAGTGCTATGTCCATGGCTCATGCTCATGTATTGCGTGAAAGTTGAAAAAGTTTGAGAACATCAAAAGTATGAAACAATTGCTTGGCATGTCATTGGGGTTGTGCATGATTTGAATATTTTGTGTGATGCAGATGGAGCATAGCCAGACTATATGATTTTGAAGGGATAAGCTTTCTTTGGACATGTTATTTTGAGAAGACATAATTGCCTTGTTAGTAAGCTTGAAGTATTATTGTTTTTATGTCAATATTAAACTTTTGTTTTGAATCTTATGGATCTGAACATTCATGCCACAATAAAGAAAAATTACATGGATAAATATGTTAGGTAGCATTCCACATCAAAAATTCTGTTTTTATCATTTACCTACTCGAGGACGAGCAGGAATTAAGCTTGGGGATGCTTGATACGTCTCCAACGTATCTATAATTTTTTATTGTCCCATGCTATTATATTATCTGTTTTGGATGTCTTATATACATTAATATGCTATTTTATATTATTTTTGGGACTAACCTATTAACCTAGAGCCCAGTGCCAGTTTATGTTTTTCCTTGTTTTTGAGTTTCGCAGAAAAGGAATACCAAACGGAGTCCAAACGGAATAAAACCTTCGCAATGATTTTCCTTGGACCAGAAGACACCCGGGAGACTTGGAGTGCAAATCAGAAGAGCCACGAGGCAGCCAAAAGGGTGGAAGGCGCGCCACCCTACCTTGTGGGCCCCTCGGTGACCCCCTGACCTAGATCTTCCTCCTATATATTCACATATATTCCCAAACCACCAGAAGCATCCATGAAAACACTTTTCCACTACCGCAACCTTCTGTTCCCGTGAGATCCCATCTTGGGGCCTTTTCCGGCATCCTGCCGGAGGGGGATTCGATCATGGAGGGCTTCTACATCAACTCTATTACCCTTTCGATGAAGCGTGAGTAGTTTACCACAGACTTACGGGTCCATAGCTAGTAGCTAGATGGCTTCTTCTCTCTCTTTGATTCTCAATACCATGTTCTCCTCGATGTTCTTGGAGATCTATCCGATGTAATATTCTTTTGCGGTGTGTTTGTCGTGATCCGATGAATTGTGGATTTATGATCAGCTTATCTATGAATGTTATTTGAATCTTCTCTAAATTCTTTTATGCATAATTTGGTATCTTTGTAATTCTCTTCGAACTATCAGTTTGGTTTGGCCAACTAGATTGGTTTTTCTTGCAATGGGAGAAGTGCTTAGCTTTGGGTTCAATCTTGCGGTGTCCTTTCCCAGTTACAGTAGGGGCAGCAAGGCACGTATTGTATTGTTGCCATCGAGGATAAAAAGATGGGGTTTACATCATATTGCTTGAGTTTATTCCTCTACATCATGTCATCTTACTTAATGCGTTACTCTGTTCTTCATGAACTTAATACTCTAGATGCAGGCAGGAGTCGGTCGATGTGTGGAGTAATAGTAGTAGATGCAGAATCGTTTCGGTCTACTTGACACAGACATGATGCCTATATTTCATAATCACTGCCTTGTATATTGTCATAACTTTGCGCTTTTCTATCAATTACTCGACAGTAATTTGTTCACCCACCGTATTACTTGCTATCTTGAGAGAAGCCTCTAGTGAAACCTATGGCCCCCGGGTCTATTTTCCATCATATAATGTCGGGGTATTCTCGCGACAGATGCCAGGGGGTGGCTTATCATGGATGGGGCCAAGAGGACGTCGTCGGGCCCTGGAAGCGGGAATGGGCGCGAGCTCGATCGCACACGAGACGTACCCAGGTTCGGGGCTCTCCGGGGAGATAACACCCCTAGTCCTGCTCTGCAGGGTCTCCGCATGATGACTATGATCAAATGGTGGCTACAAGATTGCTCCTTGAGCTGTGTTGCTAGAGGAGGAAGAAGGGCAGAGCTGCTACCTTGCTTCTCCTAGCTATGGTGTGTGTGAGTGGCGTGTGGGCCGAACCCTTTGCATGGGTGAGCCCTGGGGGTTTTTATAGGCCAACCCCCCAGGGGTACAATGGTAATACGGCCGGGTGTAGGACCCGGACGTCAGTGTCTAAGGTCGCCGGGTTCTCCGCCGGCTGCTGGGGCCCGCCTCTGGAGGGCCCTGCTGGCTGCCGAGAATCCGGCCGACAGGTAGGGCCCGTCGCCTGCGGGCCATGTTGATTGCCTTTTGCTGTAGCGTTGTACTTGATACGGAGGCCGCGTCAGGAGTCGTATGGCTACAGTCCCGCCGCTTGGTCAACGCACACTGTAGCCATGCTCCGTCTCGTCGAAGTAATTGTGCGTGGACTCCGAGGGGAGGAAAGGGCCGACTGCTGGAAGCCGTTCTGCCCCTGAAGCCGCCTTCTTGGGGAGTGCCATCTTCTGGGAGCTCACGGACATGTAGGGCACGCCGCCTGCGGGCCGTACTGACCGCCCGTCGTGGGAGCATGGCCCTTGCCGACGAGGGCCATGTCATGAGCCGCATGGCTATAGTGTCGCGCCTGGCAGGCAGGTGACCGCCTGGTCAGCCCGTACTGTAGCCACGCTTCTTCGGGATTCGGGGGAGTGGGTGGCCCTATAGCCACGCCCCGTCTTATCGCAGTGATGGAGTGCAGACTCCGAGGGGAGGAGGGGCCGTCTGCTACGAGCCGGCCTCCCCCAAGAGCAGCCTTCTAAGAGGGCGCCGTCTTCTGGGAGCCGGCTGCTTGGGCCCAGCCGGCCCAAGGAGCCGGCCGCGTGTCCGGAAGGTGCGAGGGGCTTTGCTAGCCCCGATGTCTTGAAATGCTAAGGGGTGTGGATGAGGCTACCCGTGGTCAATCCCTCCGACAGTAATCCCCGAAGCTAGTGAGGCGCCGCAGCTCAAAGCCGGAGTGCCTCAGCAATTTTGTCTGCCGAGAGATCCTGTGCCATCGCTTCGTCCGGCTGGGAGAAGCCATCTGACAGGACCACACCAGCGCCATCGGCCATGCGATCGAGGCACGACGCGCGGAGCGGAGGCGGGTGGGCGAGGAGATTGCGCCGGACCGGCCTCAGACTCTGGGCGAGCAGTTCCGGGCCGTCCAGCTCCACCTTGTGCCGGTCCGCTGGCTGCTCCACCGCTTTCAGCGCGCCGGGTCCCAGGTGTTGGAGGGGCTGTGGCCGAATGTGTAGGTGCCCCGGACTCCCAGTCGGACCGCCGACTGGTTGGAGGTGGCGGCCGAGCGGCTCGAGGCTTGGAAAGGTGTCGTGGCACGGGCAGGCGTCAGGGTGACGCTGGAGTTCGTCAAGGCATGGTACCCAGGCGTGCGTTTGGCTCAGCTGGCCACTTTTCGCCAGGAAGCCGGGTCGGAGCTGGAGGTGGAGCGCGAGAAGATCGTCAAGCGCGCGGTAGTCCTTGCCGACTATGCCGACATCAATGTCTTCATCCCGGACCGGGCGGAAGACGGCACTGAGGTGCCACCATCCTGGTTCGGGCTGAACCCGGAGGAGGGGGAGGACCTGATGGAGGAGATTGTCTCCAGCGATGAAGGCACAGAGGAGAGCGGGGACGTGGAAGGCGATGACGTCGCACCGGATAGCGGAGCGACCAGCCGGACTCAGCCCGATCTGACCTCAGCCAGCGAGCCGCGGGAGACCACGTCAGCCACCGCCGACGTCGACCAAGCCGAGACCCGCCAGCCGGAAGCCCCACCAGCCGGTGCCTCAGCCACCGCCGACCTGTCCAAGCAGCCCGCAGCGCCCTTGGCCTAGGCGGCCCTTTATCTTTTTAAATTTCTCTATCTTGCACTTAGAAACAAGTTAATCATGCGCAGTTCCACCCTCTGGGGGTGTATTAAACTCGGATGAATGCTGGCCTTGGGCCTTTGCAATGTAAATAATTTTGTTTTCACATGCTTGTGTCTTTGCCGGGCTCTGGCTCGGTTTTGCCTTTGCTTTTGTTGGCTTTTTCTTTTGCCGCATTCCTCTGGCCGCCGCCCTGCCAGTCGGATAGCCACGTTGCGGTCTGTGGTCGGGTCAGGGACTTGGCCGTTTAGAATAGGCAAGTTACTTCAGCCGCCTAGAGCGTAGCTAGTCGAGCGGGAAGCCGGCCGGCCGGCTGCTGGTCAGCCGGATGGGTGAGGAGAGGAGCCGGCTTGGCCCGTGTTGGTGTTCTTCCTTAGTCGTTTTTCGTGTGGACAGCGTTTTCGGCCTTTAGCTCTTGCCAGCCGGATAGTCGCACTGTGAGCTGTAGCTGAGGCGAAGAGAGGGCTTTGGCGTCGGCACACTACTTAGCCGACTTCGGGTGGTGCCAACTTAGGTCAAGGCGGTGAGCCCCCGGGCCGGCTAACCGGACCCGGACGGGGCGAAAGAATGAAAGAACACATTCATAGGCGAAGCTTATCATGTAGATAAAAAGGTAGCCCCCGAGTTCGCCTTGGGGGACCTTTTGTCTTTGCTAGTACAAAAGATAGCGTGGTATATAAACTGCATCAACTGTAAAACTGGCGGAGAAGGTTCGCATTCCACGGACGCTCCATCTCTTGGCCGGCATTGTCCCTATTGCGAGCCCTGGGCTTTTGTGCGTCGATGAGGTAGTAGGAGTTGTTGCCCAGGGCCTTGCTGATGATGAAAGGCCCCTCCCAGGGAGCCGAGAGCTTGTGCTGGCCGGCTGTCCGCTGGATCAGCCGGAGCACAAGGTCACCCTCGCGGAAAGCACGCGGCTTGACCTTCCTGCTGTGGTAGCGGCGTAGGCTCTGCTGGTAGATGGTGGACCGGTTGAGTGCCAGCAGCCGAGCCTCTTCCAGCAGATCGACAACGTCTTCTCGCACCTCCTTTGCTTCCGCCTCCGTGTACATGGTGACGCGAGGCGAGTTGAACTTGATGTCAGTTGGGATGACAGCCTCAGCCCTGTACATGAGGAAGAAGGGTGTGAAGCCGGTTGATCGATTCGGCGTAGTCCGAAGACTCCAAAGGACGGCCGACAGCTCGTCGATCCAGCAGCCGGCCGAGCGCTCCAGCGGCTCGACTAGCCGAGGCTTGATGCCGGACAGGATGAGGCCGTTTGCTCGCTCCACCTGGCCGTTTGACTGCGGATGGGCAACGGACGCGAGGTCCAGTCGAATGCCCTGCGTCGCGCAGAAACATGCCAAGGCGCCTTCGGCGAAGTTCGTGCCGTTGTTGGTGATGATGCTGTGCGGGATGCCGTACCGGACGGTGATATCCGCAATGAATGTGACGACAGTCAAACCATTCAGCTTTTTGATTGGCCTTGCCTCAATCCACTTTGTGAACTTGTCCATGGCAACTAGCAGATGGGTCATACCGTTGCGTGCTGTCTTGAATGGGCCTACCATGTCCAACCCCCACATGGCAAACGACCAAGTGAGGGGGATGGTCTTGAGTGCAGAAGCCGGCAGGTGCTGCTTGGAGCTGAAGCGCTGGCACCCCTTGCACTTCCGGACCAACTCCTTGGCGTCGTCCAAAGCAGTCGGCCAGAAGAAACCATGGCGGAAAGCTTTGGCGACGAGGGCTCTGGAGGCGGCATGGTGGCCACATTCGCCTTGATGAATATCCCTGAGGATAGCAATGCCCTTCTCCGGCTCCACGCAGCGCTGGAAGACACCAGTCACACTGCGCCTGATGAGTTCTCTGTTGACTATCGTGTATGCTGCCGCCCGGCGTTGCACCTGCCGGGCCAAGACTTCGTTGGCTGGTAGCTCCCGGCTCACCAGGAAGTTGAGGATGGGCTGCGCCCAAGACGGAGCTTCCACCACTGTCATGATGGCAACCGGTACAAGGGTGGCCAGGTTGGGAGGTGGTGGGTCGGAGCCGGCCACTGCTTGCTGCATTGTTGAAGTCCCCGGGCCGACTGCAGCAGTCCCCGGGCCGGGTTCTGGAGTCCCCGGGCCGGGTGCGGGTGCTGCAGCCCCCGGGCCGTCTGCAGAAGTCCCCGGACTGACTGCTGAAGTCCCCGAGCCGGATCTGACTGCTCCAGGGTCAGCCGGCACGAAGATGGATTCTGATTCCGGCGAAGCCTTGATAGACGGCTCGAGACGCCGGCTGGTATGGCTTGCCGGGTGGAGCCAATTCTCGCCAGGGCATCGGCTTGCTCGTTGTCGGCCCGTGGCACATGGAGGAACTCGCACCGTCGAAGTGTCCGCTGATCTGCTGGACGAGGAAGCGGTAGCTTGCCATGTTGGTGTCCTTGGTGTCCCAGTCACTAGAAGACTGTTGGACCACCAAGTCCGAGTCGCCGTAGCACAGAATCCAGCGGATGCCGATCTCCTTGGCCAGCCGGAGCCCGTGGACGAGTGCCTCATAATCGGCCACGTTGTTGGAGGCGGCAAAGTGGATCTGCAGCGTGTACTTGAGCTTGTCACCTTTGGAGAGGTGAGGACGATGCCGACTCCCAAACCGGTGCGCATCTTCGAGCAATCAAAGTGCATCCGCCAATGGGTAGAATCCGGCACTGGCGGCAGGTACTGGGTCTCGGCCCAGTCGACTAGGAAGTCGGCCAGCGCTTGGGACTTGATGGCGGTGCAGGGCTGGTAGAGGATGGTGTGGGGAGCCAGCTCAATGGCCCACTTTGCCACCCGGCCTGATGCATCTCTGTTTCCCATGATCTCGGCAAGGGGGGCAGTGCAGACGACCGTGATGGTGTGCTCCTGGAAGTACTACTTGAGCTTCTTGGCGGCAAAGTACACGCCGTAGCACATCTTCTGGTAGTGGGGGTAGTTCTGCTTGGAGGCGAACACCACCTCGCTTAGGTAGTAGACCGGTCGTTGGACCGGCTGGGCCTTGCCATCTTCTGGGCGCTCGACAACGATCACGATGCTGACGACCCAGCTGGTAGCAGCGATGTAGAGGAACATGGGCTCTTTAGCAGCCGGAGCGGCCAGAATAGGTGGCGTGGACAGCATGCGCTTGAGCTGGAGGAAGGTCTCGTCTGCCTGGTTGGTCCACTCGAAGCATGTGGTCTTCTTCATCAGCTGGTACAAGGGGAGGGCCTTCTCGCCCAGCCGGCTGATGAACTGGCTGAGGGATGCTAGGTACCCGGTGAACGTCCCCAGCCGGGTCGGCTTCTTCATCCGCTCAATGGCCTTGATCTTCACGGGGTTGCACTTGATCCCACGCTCAGAGCCAAGGAAACCAAGGAGCTGGCCGGCTGGTACTCCGAAGACACACTTCTCCGGGTTGAGGTTGATCTGAAAGCGGTGCAGGTTGGCGAAGGTCTCCTTGAGATCCTCCAGAAGGGTGCCACGCTTCTCCGTCTTCACCACAATATCATCCACATAGACGTGGGCGTTTCTGCCGAGTTGCTCCAGGAGGCACTTCTGCATACAGCGCTGGAAGGTGGGGCCGGCATTCCTCAAGCCAAATGTTATGGTGATGTAGCAGAAGGCGCCGAATGGGGTGATGAAGGCGGTCTTCAGTTGATCGGCTGGGTCCAGCTTGATCTGGTGGTAGCCGGAGTAGGCATCCAAGAAGGACAGCAGCTCGCAGCCAGCCGTGGAGTCGATCACTTGATCGATCCGAGGCAAGGCAAAAGGGTCCTTGGGGCAGGCTTTGTTGAGGCTAGTGTAGTCGATACACATACGCCACTTGTTGTTTTTCTTCAAAACGAGGACTGGATTGGCAAGCCAGTCCGGATAGAACACTTCCATGATGAAGCTGGCTGCGAGAAGCCGGGCGATTTCTTCACCAACAATCCTTCTCTTCTCTTCCGATAGGCGGCGGAGGGGTTGCTTGACCGGTTTAGCATCCGATCTCACATGCAGCTTGTGCTCGGAGTACTTCCTCGGAACACCCGGCATGTCTTTTGGGGACCATGCAAAGATATCCCGATTCTCACGGAGGAAGTCGACGAGCTCGCTTTCCTATTTGCTGTCAAGGTGAGACCCCACGACAGCAAATCTCTCCGGGTGCGCCGGGTCCAAGGCGATCTTCTTGGTTTCCTTGGCCGGCTGGAAGGAACCCTGGGCCTTCATGTCCTTGGGGTCAGATGGGATGGCCGGCTTCTCGCTGGCCATGGCCACAGCCCGGTCAAGGAGGCGCTTCTCTTCGGCGATGACGAGGGACTCGGCCAGCCGGCTGCTGGCAGCGGCGCACGTGAGCGACTTCTGGTAGTCGCCGGCAATGGTGATGATGCCCTTGGGCCCCGGCATCTTCATCTTCAGGTAGGCGTAATGCAGCACTGCCATGAATTTGGCCAGAGCAGGCCGGCCCAAGAGCGCGTGGTAGGGGCTGTCCAAGTCAACCACCTCGAACCAGATTGGCTCGCGGCGGAAGTGGGTCTTGTCGCCAAACAGGGCATCAATCTTGATCTTGCCGATTGGAGAGCAGGAAAGTCCGGGGACGATGCCATGGAACACGGTTCGGCTGGGCAGGAGCTGCTTTTCCTTGATGCCCAGCTTCTCCATGGTGTCGCGGTAGAGGATGTTGATGCTGCTACCGCTGTCTATCAGGATCCGGGAGAAGCGGCAGGCCCGCCTCTCCGTTGAGAAGGTGGAGTCCAGCACCATTGCATATGCACCCAGCAAGGGCATCACGGCCGGGTGGTCATCACGGCTCCAGGTGATGGGCCTCTCGGACCAGTGCATAAATTGGGGGACCTCTGAGGCGACAGCATTCACCTCGCGGTGTTGCTGGCGTCGACTGTGCTTGTCGTCGGCTTCACTGGTGAAGACGACATAGGTGGCGTTCACATCGGGGAACTCATCTTGGAGCATGCCGACTGGGCGGGCCGTCGGCTGCTGAGGAGGTGGAGCCGCCGCGCCGGCTGGAGGAGGCAGCAGGCCCTCACCCTTGGCGATTCCGGCGAGCCAGTTGCACTGCCGGTTGGTGTGGTTAGACGGCTTCGCGCCGCTGTGGAACTTGCACGGGGCATCGAGGGCTTGCTCGAAGGAGAAGGCAGGCAACCAGGCACCCTTGCCACCCTTCTAGCGCTTGCGGCCGGTTTGCCCGGCCGGCTACTGATCCTTGACAGTGGCCACTTGCCGGTTGTTGGTAGCCGGCTGCTGGGCCTTGCGCTTGTTGTCGTTCGACTGTTGGCGTCGGTTGGAGTCTCCAGCCGGCGTTTGAGGAGCCGGCGGGAGCACCTTCCCGGACGCGTCAACCCGGATCTCCGACTTCATGGAGGAGTCGGCAGTGGCGTACTTGTCCGCCACGACCAGGAGCTCGTCCAAGGTAGCCGGCTCGTCGCACAGAAGCTTGTGCTTGAGCAGGGTGCCCTCTCTGCACCCGGCGGTGAAGTACTCGATGGCCTGCACCTCGTGCACCCCTTTGCAAGAGTTGCGTAGCTCGGCCCAGCGCGTCAGATAGTCACGGGTGGACTCGGTCGGGCCCTGAATGCACATGGAGAGCTGGCGTGGCTTGGGGGGTGCTTCTAGGTCCTGGTGAAGTTGCGGATGAAGACATCGGCGAAGTCCAACCAGCTGTTGACGCTGTAGGGCTTGAGGCTGCTCAGCCATGTCCGGGCCGTGCCCTGGAGCATGAGCGGAACATACTTCACGGCAACGCGCTTGTTGCCGTTTGCTATGCTGACTGCCGTGGCGTAGTCGGTCAGCCAGTCCTTCGGCTTCCCGGAGCCGGTGTACTTGGGAGTGTCTCGAGGGAGCGAGAACCCTTTGGGGAAGGGCTCGTCGCGGATGCGGGGGCCGAAGCAGGGCGGGCCGACTGTATCCTCCTCTTCGATGGCCAGGGACCGAGCCAGCCGGTCGATCCGGTGGCGGGCGTCATTCTCGCTGACTCCTTCGCGGGGGCCTAGCCGGCCCCCGAGAGTCGGGTGATCAACCGGCGCCGGAGAGGCCAGCCTCTCCCTGCGAGGGGGAGGCGGACACTCATCCTTCTGGCACTGGTCCTCCGCTCTTGGAGGGACTTGGTGGCTGTTGACAACCATCAAGTGGGTGCGCTGGTTGCGGCTAGCAGCCGGCTCCGGGTTCCGCTGTCCGCGGCCGCCGCCGCTTGGGGACCGGGAGGTCGCTCCATGCTCGCGGCGGGGGGGGGGGGGATGGTTTTCGGCTTGCTTGCCGGCTTCCACCGCGCGGTTGCACGCGTCCTGCTGCGTGTTTGCAGCGTCGAGGAGCTCCTGGAGGCACGCCATCTGGCTGCGCCGCTCGTTGCCCTCCACGCGCTCCAATTCTTATGCCACCGCCTGGGCGGCGCGCAGATTCTGCGCTGGGGTGGCGTAGATCGGGCGTCCGACCCCCAGCATGCTGGCTATGGCCCCGCCGCGTTGCCGAACGGCGCCGGCTTGGCTGGGCTCGCCAGCAACCGGCGTGCCGCCTGCGATGCGGTCGATCTCGCGCTGGTTGGCCTCAGCGCGACGCTTCATGGCCGCCATCTTGTTGGCGCTGTCAAGGAGCGTGACACGGAATGCCTCCAGTGCCACCCCATCGGTGTTGGCAGCAATGGGAGTGGCCAGGCCCTGCATGGCCGCTCGCAACGGGTCCTGGGCGGCCCCATCGGAGTCCCCGCTGTGGCCAGTGACCATCACCTCCGTGACGATGCCGGCGTCAGCGTCACTGGCAACAGGAGGGAGCGGATCGTCAATGACCACCACGTCAACGGGGAACCCGTCAGTGGAGGCTGCGTCGGAGACGGTGAGCTTCTCGAAGAGCTCGGAGAGGGAGTCGATGGAGCGGAGGGCCTCTACATCCGAGGCGGGCTCATCGGAGAGGGTGAGCTTGCCGAGGAGGTCGACGAGGCAGCTCGTGGGGCAGGCTACTCCCGCGTCGAGTGGTGCTCTGGTGCAAGCGCAAGCGGGCGCGCCGGGCTGGCTGATCAGGCCGGCCGCGACATGCTCGCCGGAGAGGAAAAGGGTTCCCGTCCAGAACGTGTCTCCGGCCGACGCTGCGTTAGGCCCCATGATGGGTGCCAACTGTCGGGGTATTCTCGCGACAGATGCCAGGGGGTGGCTTATCATGGATGGGTCCAAGAGGACGTCGTCGGGCCCTGGAAGTGGGAATGGGCGCGAGCTCGATCGCACACGAGACGTACCCAGGTTCGGGGCTCTCCGGGGAGATAACACCCCTAGTCCTGCTCTGCGGGGTCTCCGCATGATGACTATGATGAAATGGTGGCTACAAGATTGCTCCTTGAGCTGTGTTGCTAGAGGAGGAAGAAGGGCAGAGCTGCTACCTTGCTTCTCCTAGCTATGGTGTGTGTGAGTGGCGTGTGGGCTGAACCCTTTGCATGGGTGAGCCCTGGGGGGTTTTATAGGCCAACCCCCCAGGGGTACAATGGTAATACGGCCGGGTGTAGGACCCGGACGTCAGTGTCTAAGGTCGCCGGGTTCTCCGCCGGCTGCTGGGGCCCGCCTCTGGAGGGCCCCGTCGGCTGCCGAGAATTCGGCCGACAGGTAGGGCCCGCCACCTGCGGGCCATGCTGATTGCCTTTTGCTGTAGCGTTATACTTGATGACGGAGGCCGCGTCAGGAGTCGTATGGCTACATTCCAGCCGCTTGGTCAGCGCACACTGTAGCCATGCTCCGTCTCGTCGAAGTAATTGTGCGTGGACTCCAGAGGAGGGAAGGGCCGGCTGCTGGAAGCCGGTCCGCCCCGAAGCCGCCTTCTTGGGGAGTGACGTCTTCTGGGAGCTCACGGACAGGTAGGGCCCGCCACCTGTGGGCCGTACTGACCGCCCGTCTTGGGAGCATGGCCCTTGCTGACGAGGGCCATGTCATGAGCCGCATGGCTACAGTGCCGCGCCTGGCAGGCAGGTGACCGCCTGGTCAGCCCGTACTGTAGCCATGCTTCTCCGGGATTCGGGGGAGTGGGTGGCCCTGTAGCCACGCCCCGTCTTGTCGCAGTGATGGAGTGCAGACTCCGAGGGGAGGAGGGGCCGTCTGCTACGAGCCGGCCTCCCCCAAGAGCCGCCTTCTAAGAGGGCTCCGTCTTCTGGGAGCCGGCTGCTTGGGCCCAGCCGGCCCAAGGAGCCAGTCGCGTGTCTGGAAGGTGCGAGGGGCTTTGCTAGCCCCGATGTCTTAAAATGCTAAGGGGTGTGGATGAGGCTACCCATGGTCAATCCCTCCGACATATAAGTTTCCGATCTACTATTTTGCAATCTTTTACTTTCCAACCTATAAAACAAAAACCCAAAAGTATTTACTTTACCTTTTGTTTAGTTTCATCTATCTCTATTAGATCTCACTTTTGCAAGTAACCGTGAAGGGATTGACAACCCCTTTATCGCGTTGGGTGCAAGTTATTTTATTGTTTGTGCAGGTATTGGTGATTCGTGCGCTGTCTCTTACTGGATTGATACCTTGGTTCTCTAACTGAGGGAAATACTTATCTCTACTTTGCTGCATCACCCTTTCCTCTTTAAGGGAAAAACCAACGCAAGCTCAAGAAGTAGCATGATGCAAAATGGACGTATCAACTCCCCCAAGCTTAGACCTCGCTTGTCCTCAATCGAAAAACCGATATCGAAAAACATGTCCACATGCTTAGAGAGAGGTGTCGATAAAAATAAAATACGGACATAGAAGCATCATGCATATTATTATAATAGCAACAAACTTTATCACATAACTTTTATCATATAACTTCTCATGAACAAGTAACAATTCATCACAACATCGAAGTAGAGGCATAAACTCTATTGAAAACCAACAAACTATGTTCTCAGTCAACTTTGCAACTACAATTCGTCATCTTTTCAGGAAGGGTCTCGTATCGGAGCCTTTTGGCAAGTCCACATACTCAACCATCATATATTCTTCTATGATTGCTAACACTCACTGCATACCCATGAGCAAAAAGTTTCAACCAGACACATAGAAAGATAGGGGCTTATAGTTTTGCCTCCCAACGTATTCACCTCGAGGGTGATGTCAACAAAAATAAGTCATGCTCACTCACATCCAACTGGATATATGTGCCTAGATCTTTCTTCACCACATGATGCTTGCAAAAGAGAAAATAAAAGGAATAGGAAAGAATACTTTGACTCTTGTAAAAAAGTAAATACATAAAAGTAAAAGATAGGCCCTTCGCAGAGGGAAGCAGAGGTTGTCATGCGCTTTTTGGTTTGTATGCTCAATCTCTTAGTGCAAAAGAACGTCACGTTATATTGCCCCTTATGATAGCAACCTTTATTATGCAGTCTGTGGCCTTTATTATTTTGCCATCACAAGTTCGTACAACGCTCAATTTTCTCTTACACTAAATGATCCAACACATTTAGAAGCGATTTTTATTGCCTTATTGCACTGATGACAACTTACTTGAAGGATCATACTCAATACATAGGTAGGTATGGTGGACTCTCTGCTACTTCTTGAGCTTGTGTTGGTTTTTCCCTTAAAGTGGAAAGGGTGATGCAGCACAGTAGAGATAAGTATTTCCCTCAGTTAAGAACCAAGGTATCAATCCAGTAGGAGAAAAGCGCAAGTCTCCAATAGATGCACCTGCACAAACAATCAAACACTTGCATTCAAGCGATAAAGGGGTTGTCAATCCCTTCACGGTCACTTGTAAAGGTGAGATCTGATAGAGATAGATAAAACTAAACAAAAGATAAAATATTTTTTGGTTTTTTTGGTTTATAGATCTGAAAAAAAAGATTGCAAAATAGTAGATCGGAAACTAATATAATGGAAAATATACCCGGGGGCCATAGGTTTCACTAGAGGCTTCTCTCATGAAGGCAAATAATACGGTGGGTGAACAAATTACTATCGACCAATTGATAGAAAAGCGCAAAGTTATGACGATATCCAAGGCAATGATTATGTAATATAGGCATCACATCTGTGTCAAGTAGACCGACTCCTGCCTTCATCTACTACTATTACTCCACACATCGACCGCTATCCAGCATGCATCTAGAGTATTAAGTTCATAAAGAACGGAGTAACGCCTTAAGTAAGATGACATGATATAGAGGAATAAACTCAAGCAATATGATGAAAACCCCATCTTTTTATCCTCGATGGCAACAATTTCAATACGTGTCTCGCTACCCCTACTTTGTCACTGGGTTAAATCACGCAAGATTGAACCCAAAGCTAAGCACCTCTCCCATTGCAAGAAAAACCAATCTAGTTGGACAAACCAAACCGATAATTCGAAGAGAAATACAAAGATATCAAATCATGCATATAAGAATTCAGAGAAGATTCAAATAATATTCATAGATAAGCTGATCATAAATCCACAATTCATCGGATCTCGACAAACACACCGCAAAAGAAGATTGCATCGGATAGATCTCCAAGAACATCCAGGAGAACATGGTATTGAGAATCAAAGAGAGAGAAGAAGCCATCTAGCTACTAGCTATGAACCCGTAGGTCTGTGGTAAACTACTCACGCGTCATCGAAACGGCAATAGAGTTGATGTAGATGCCCTCTGTGATCGAATCCCCCTCCGGCAGGATGCCGGAAAAGGCTTCAAGATGGGATCTCATGGGAACAGAAGGTTGCAGTGGTGGAAAAGTGTTTTCGTGGATGCTTCTGAGGGTTTTGGGATATATGTGAATATATAGGAGGAAGAGCTAGGTCAGGGGGGTCACCGAGGGGCCCACAAGGTAGGGCCCCCCCCTAGGACGCGCCCTCCACCCTTGCCGCCGCCTCGTGGCTCTTCTGACTTGCACTCCAAGTCTCCTGGGTGTCTTCTGGTCCAAGAAAAATCATCGTGAAGTTTTATTCCGTTTGGACTCCGTTTAGTATTCCTTTTCTGCGAAGCTCAAAAACAAGGAAAAAAACAGAAACTAGCACTGGGCTCTAGGTTAATAGGTTAGTCCCAAAAATAATATAAAATAGCATATTAATGCATATAAAACATCCAAAACAGATAATATAATAGCATGAAACAATCAAAAAATTTAGATACGTTGGAGACGTATTAAGCATCTCCAAACTTAATTCATGCTCGTCCTCGAGTAGGTAAATGATAAAAACAGATTTTTTGATGTGGAATGCTACCTAACATATTTATCCATGTAATTTTCTTTATTGTGGCATGAATGTTCAGATCCATAAGATTCAAAACAAAAGTTTAATATTGACATAAAAACCATAATACTTCAAGCATACGAATAAGGTAATCATGTCTTCTCAAAATAACATGGCCAAAGAAAGCTATCCCTACAAAATCATATAGTCTGGCTATGCTCCATCTTCATCACACAAAGTATTCAAATCATGCACAACCCCGATGACAAGCTAAGCAATTGTTTCATTTTTTTGATGTTCTCAAACCTTTTCAACTTTCACGCACACTACACCATAATAACGACATGCATCTGTTGGTATAAGTGCACATTACCGACACTTTATCTGTTCGTAACAATACCGACACACTAATGGTCGATGTTGTTCTCGTCTTTCGATGATCTGTCTGTCAACAATGGATGACCGGTTTTGTGGACGTACTATGTGTCGGTATACGTTTTTTTGCTATTAGATTATGTGTCGCTGTTGCTTTGTGATAGAAAGAGTGTCGGCGTATGTTTGGGCCTGGTCCACTTATTTCGGGCCACGCGGGACAAGTTGCGCGCGAGACACTCCAAAACTGCAAAACTTTAGCTAAGCCTCCCGGTCCGCTCAATCCCCCACCTCATCTTATCCCTTTCTCCTACGCCACACTCCCACCTAAACCTAGGTCACCTGCCACCGCCGCCCCTGACCTGCCTACCGATTTGCTCGCGCCGCCTCCTCTCCCATCACAGGCGGCGCCTCCCGAAGCTTCCTTCTACCACATGGTTCTTCCCCACGGTCCAAGCCCAAGGTGCCGCCTCATCGTCCGAAGTAGTGGAGCCCCTCCTCCGCCCGCAGCAAGGAGTCAAGTCGGCTGCCGCCGAGGAGTCGCGCCACCAACCGCCAGCGTGGAGTCGACCGCCGCTGAGCAGCCCCGTCGTACTTCCTCAAGATCCAGGCCACTGTAGGTAAGATTCAGGCCGATGTGCTCACGCCTCTGCTTCTCTGACTACCGGCAGTGCCACCTGAAGGTTCGATCCAACCCAGGGTGACGCCGTCCGCAACCGAGGAGCCACCCAGCCCTCTGCATCCAGAGGTTCCGCCCCGCCATCCCACTTCCACCACCGGCAATGGCTCCCCTTTCCCCTTTCTGCTTCATAGGTTATTTCTCGTTTCTCCATGAATGTGATTGCCCATCAATCTTGTTGGCTCAACGATGAAGTGAACAAGATCATGTCAGTTCGTTTGAGATTGGAGATTTCAGAGTGCTAGCCATCCATCTCTCATTTTATAATTAGGGTAAATTAAGTATTTAGTTGATTTCATGACAGATTGAAGTATATATATTTTACTAACCGGTGTTACATGCTATCTTATTATATGTTTATGTAATTCTTCTAGTCCCATCTACATTGTTTATTCACTTAGCTATGTTGCAACTCTTCGTTCTCAATTAGTACCATCATGTTATTATAATGTTGTTTTTGTTGTTGTTGATTTGGGATGTATTCTGCAACATGTGCTGTTTCAGAGAATGGTTTCTATAAGACTGCACGACAATTAGTAGATTTGTGCGACATGCCTTGGCCTGGGTGTTTCGTGGATTCAGCGAGATGCATTATATTTCACTTGCTCTTCCATGGGTGATGTGACTATCTAGAAACATGCTACTGGTTTTAGTTCAGGCTAGCTTCATAATCATAAGTAGAACTTTGCAATTGATCTCAACTTTAATGAGGTTTGACTATTGCTAGGGATGTTCTGAAGCTCGTGGACTCTATGCTTGTATCTGAGCTCAACCTCTCAGGCCTGTCTCTTATGACATTTATATCTAGCATTCAGTCTCAGGGTTTCAGTATTTACTAATTACTACTACCTTTGAAATGATTGGGTCTCAGTCTTCCTATTTCCCTTTGTAGGAAGAACCAGAAAGATTAGCACTCTTGATGCTAAGAATTCACCTAAGATGGCTGGAACATTACGCGGACCGGTTGGGCATGCCAAGACTGGCAAGGGTGAGGTTGCGCTAGCTTCCTCCATTTAGAAGAACAATGCCCTGTCTTCTGCTTTCCTACTAAGAACACAAAATGCGCCACATATCACGAACTGGATCCAGTCCCAAGGAAGTACATGTCACTAGACTAAATGAGTGGTTCTCTCTAGGACTATACTAGGAATTGTGGTTCAATTACGTACTGAAAAGTAACATGCATCTAGTTAATTGCATTATGCATTATGAGCACATGAATAAGATGGTTGCGTAACTATATTAGCATACAGTGTTCTCTATCAACAAGTAGATCAGTAATACAAAAAAAGTGTTCATTCATTGTTTTCATACAAAATGTTTATACCATGGTTGGTAATGGTAAGGTTCCTCTGTTACTTCTCAAAGCAACCTCACCTTTTGTAGCTAAGTGCACTAACCAACAGAGCCAAATGTGAAATTTATACAAATTAATTAATTGTTAGTATGTGAAACCTATAGCAGCTAAATTGTGCTTATGCTAATAGTCTACATGGCACTTTGATATTGATGCTGCACGCCTGCTGCCAATTTGATTCTGCATTCAGTACTATGTGAGTGAACTTAGAAAGTGTTGTTTCTTTTCAGGCTAGTAAAGAATCATTGTGCACTTCTGGAACAACTATCATGGAAGTATGGAACTAATGCTAGCAAAACTACCCTGTGTAGTCGCCTGAGGAAAAAGCTGAATTTTATTTCCCTGCCTAACATTCTTTTGGAATATCCTTTGTGCCATGTTTTTTCGAGCTAGTACAGATAAAGATCTAGCCGCAAAGATAAGGTAGTTTGTTTCTAATCTACTACATCTTATATGTTCAGTGGTACGAAGGGAGCTTCTATATATGCAAATATTCTCAATTGCAACATAACTGTTCAGTTGAGCTACTGAACTTGCTGACTGGAAAATGCTCAGGGTTAACAACTTGAAAATTTTCTAGTTAACTAAATAAGACATTCTGACAGTTTGAAAGTTTTGTTGTTTCAGCCAGACCACATCCTGTTTGTGTCACTCCTAAGTATACTAGACAGAAAGGCGCGCTCCGCCGCGCCTGGCTATAGACACATTCTTCGCGTAGAATTTTAAGTTCGATTGGGTTATGCACTATTTGTGGTAGCGGGGTGGAACCATCTATGTGTAAGGATGCAAGCGGACGCGTACGCATCCGTACGTGAAGCAAAAACATAGCAATTCTCGTTGCTTTAATAAATTACACCTGGAACATTTTGTGTTCACCTTAGTCCAGACGATATATCTGGCGTGAGCTGGCATGTGCACATGAACTACACACAACGCGAGCCACATGCCATGTGCATCAGCTGCCTCGTAGCCATCCAGCAAGGCAGTGGCGGTAGTTTAAAAAACAAGACAATAAAAAAGGTACGACGGCCCACTTGTCAGCCACGGTATATTTGCAGATGGCCTGAGCTTTCGCCAAGGTAGCCACAGTTAAACATGTAGGGGATTCTCCAGTTACACTAAGAACAGAAGTACACCAGTACCCGTTTGTTTAGGCCACTACAACATTGTGGCCATGGTGGGTGGATAGGATACAACATCTCCAGCATTGATTGCAGTTTCAAATAGCAGTTCAGTCACCTCGTAATAGTTATGGTGTAGTAAGATTTGGGTTAAACATCTATTTGGTACACGTTGAATTTCGAGTTAGTCTCCAAATAGAAGTTGTGGTGTACATCTTAAACTTTCCAGAGTGTATTTATTTGTGGTTTTTTACTGGGCAGTTTGAGAGCAGTGATCACCTCAAGCTTGCTGTCCAAAAATCAGTATCTCCATTCAGACATGATATAGCAAAAGAAACAATGCATTGGTACTTTCCCCGTTCCTTTCATGTTTTCTTGCTATTTACATATTTAACCATCCAAAATAAGGTCACCAGTCATGTCAGGAATGACATTGTATTATTACCATGCTTCAGCTACTGGCTGTTGGTAATTCTGACAGCTATATTATTTGCATTGCTAATATATCCTGGTATATATTTCAGATCCTACGCCACTTATTTACATCACAAACTAATTTGTCATTTTAATGTTTTATATGCAGGCATATGTTTCAGCTTACATCCAGATTTGTTTTGACTTATGCAGAAACTACTGGATACTTTACATCAAGCTT
This sequence comes from Thinopyrum elongatum, assembly GCA_011799875.1. Classification (NCBI taxonomy): domain Eukaryota; kingdom Viridiplantae; phylum Streptophyta; class Magnoliopsida; order Poales; family Poaceae; genus Thinopyrum; species Thinopyrum elongatum. Next base: position 406,879,898 of record CM022301.1, read on the forward strand.
GACCAAGTATGTCCCTTATTGCTTCAGACATTAGTTATCTTCCTGCTGTTATTATACCTGGTGATAGAGCTCCATTGGTTTCTTCAAAGGTGACATGCCCTGATGGATTTATTACTCTGTAGAGTGTGTAAAGGTTTTTCATTTTATGCCTATTTGGTGCTTTTATCCAACAAGGCAGTAAATTCTTTTGCAGGGACAAATGGCAGAAAATAGCATGGTTGACATCTTTTGCTCATACGGAGGTTGATGTTGGCTTGGTGATCGAAAACTTTGTCTCTTCCATAATATTTTGTAGTGGTCAAGTGATCAAACATTTGGTCTCTTAGGATCTTAGCCATCAAATTTCGCAACTTGTCTCTGTATGTCAACTTATATGTTTCCTTGATGGTTGTAGCTAACTTGAGCGAAGAAAACAAATGAATCTTTATATATGTTGAATGAATGTATGGTATGGATGAATGACATTTTGTGATGTTTGTATATGCATTGTGTACTGAACATGAATGAAATATTATGAATGTGATTTAATGTAAAAATATGGTGTATTTGCATTTGTGCTAAAATGTAGAACTGTGGCAGCAAATGTGTCGGCAGAAGTATTGGGCGTCGCACTTTCTGTCGGAATATCACACTGACAGCTTAACTGTCGGCATAACAATGGGCATCACTATATCTGTCGGGATACTACATTGTCAAATGATCTGTCGGTGTAGAAAAGTCTTTACCAACACTAAATCTGTCGCCTTAGGTGACCTATGCCGACAGCTTTGAGTGTCGTGGTGTAGTGGCAATACATGAGCGTGATCCATGGACATAGCATTATAGGTTGAATAGAATATGGTGGTTGTGGAGAAGACAAAAAAGAAAGAGATAGTCAGCCCATCGTTGGAATATACAAGCCAAGTTCTATAATGAAAAATTCCCACTAGTATATGAAAGTGACAATATAGGAGACTCTTTATCATGAAGATCATGGTGCTACTTTGAAGCACAAGTGTGGAAAAAGGATAGTAACATTGCCCCTTCTCTCTTTTCTCTCATTTTTTTTGAAATGGCTTCTTTGGTCTCTTTTTTTTGGTGGCTTCTTTGGCCTCTTTTATTTTTCCTCACATGGGGCAATGCTCTAATAATGAAGATCATCACACTTTTATTTACTTACAACTCAAGAATTACAACTCAATACTTAGAACAAAATATGACTCTATATGAATGCCTCCAGCGGTGTACCGGGATATGCAATGATCTAGCATAGCAAATGACATAAAAAATGTACAAGCCATGTAAACAACATGCTAGCTATCTTACGATCATGCAAAGCAATATGACAATGATGGAACGTGTCATAGTAAAACTGAACGGTGGAAGTTGCATGGCAATATATCTCGGAATGGCTATAGAAATGCCATAATAGGTAGGTATGGTGGCTGTTTTGAGGAAGGTAAAAGGTGGGTGTATGGTACTGGTGAAAGTTGCGCGGTAATAGAGAGGCTAGCAATGGTGAAAGGGTGAGAGTGCGTATAATCCATGGACTCAACATTAGTCATAAAGAACTCACATACTTATTGCAAAAATCTATTAGTCATCGAAACAAAGTACTACGCGCATGCTCCTAGGGGGATAGATTGGTAGGAAAAGACCATCGCTCGTCCCCGGCCGCCACTCATAAGAAAGACAATAAATAAATAAATCATGCTCCAACTTCGTTACATAATGGTTCACCATACGTGCATGCTACGGGAATCACAAACTTTAACACAAGTATTTCTACAATCCACAATTACTCACTAGCATGACTCTAATATCACCATCTTTATATCTCAAAACAATCATAAGGAATCAAACTTCTCATAGTATTCAATGCGCTTTATATGAAAGTTTTTATTATATCCCTCTTGGATGCCTATCATATTAGGACTAAATTCATAACCAAAGGAAATAACCACGCTGTTTAGAGAGACTCTCAAAATAATATAAGTGAAGCATGAGAGTTCAATAATTTCTACAAAATAAAGACACCGCCGTGCTCTAAAAAGATATAAGTGAAGCACTAGAGCAAAATTGCCTAGCTCAAAAGATATAAGTGAAGCTCATAGAGTATTCTAATAAATCACGATTCATGCGTGTCCCTCTCAAAAGGTGTGTATAACAAGGATGATTGTGGCAAACTAAAAAGTAAAGACTCATATCATACAAGACGCTCCAAGCAAAACACATATCATGTGGTGAATAAAAATATAGCCTCAAGTAAATTTACCGTTAGACGAAGACGAAAGAGGGGATGCCATCCGGGGCATCCCCAAGCTTAGGCTCTTGGTTGTCCTTGAATATTACCTTGGGGTGCCTTGGACATCCCCAAGCTTAGGCTCTTGCACTCCTTATTCCATAGTCCATCAAATCTTTACCCAAAACTTAAAAACTTCACAACACAAAACTCAATAGAAAACTCATAAGGTCTGTTAGTATAAGAAAATAAATCACCATTTTTGGTACTGTTGTGAACTCATTATTTATTTATATTGGTGTAATATCTACTGTATTCCAACTTTTCCATGGTTCATACCCCCCCTGATACTACCCATAGATTCATCAAAATAAGCAAACAACACATAGAAAACAGAATCTGTCAAAAACAGAACAGTCTGTAGCAATCTGTAAACTTCGAATAATTCTGTAAATCCAAAAATTCTGAAAAATTAGGAAAACCCGGGAAATTTATATACCAATCTTGTGCAAAAAGAATCAGATCAAAATCAAGCTTCTGTCAAAAATAAAAATTATTTTCCTGGGCGCAAAAGTTTCTGTTTTTCAGCAAGATCAAATCAACTATCACCGTAAGCCATCCCAAAGGTCTTACTTGGCACAAACACTAATTAAAATACAAAAACACATCTAACCAGAGGCTAGATGAATTATTTATTGAAAAACAGAACCAAAAAAGCAAGAACAAAAATAAAATTGGTTGCCTCCCAACAAGCGCTATTGTTTAACACCCTTAGCTAGGCATAAAAACACATAGATCTAGGTGTTATCATAATAATAGTAAGGCATATCATGCATGCTCATCTCATACTCCCTTTGTTCAGCATCAAGTTTTCTTTGTGGTAAGAAAAAGTAATAAAAGGGCTAAATTTAATAGGATAAGGATCCCTAAGATCAAGTTCGGGAGGAATTCGTTCCTCCTTCGGCCCCTTGTATTGTATGATCAACTCATCATTGTAAGCGTTCTTTTGGAAAAAAAGTCATGAGCTTATTTTCTAGAGAGAAACCTAATCCATTGTTTTTTATAGCAAAATTATCATTAAGTTTAGAAATTCTATCAACTAAAACATCGGTACGGACCCTTTTTCTTAAATTTTCGTTATAAGCAACATGATCGAGAGATCGTAATCACATTATTTCTTCTTGATTAAAGAGAATCCCCTCTACGGGAGGACGACCACCATCTATTTTATAATGCAAAAAAATTTCACTAGCTTCTTTCATAATGAATCTAAACTCATGAGCTAGAAATATGGTAGCAGCGCGTTTAACCGAAGAATGCTCAATATTAGAGAACTCTAGAAAAATCCTTTGTATGTAAGGATGCATATGAACAAATTGTCTTTCAAGTTCAATTACAAGCAAAGTTATTGCATCCGCGAGACTATTAGTTTTATGGAGAATAGATCCACCTAACGTTGGTAGCGCACCGGCACAAGTAAAGAAATCTTGAATAACTCCTTTTCCAATAATATTGCCGCTACCTATGCGAAGTTTTTTAGTGTGCAAGATAGTAGATTCTTCATGAGGATCAATATTAGCAAAATTATCCAGGTTTCCCTCATCATTACTACTATCCTTTTCAACGATAATCTCCCCAGATTCGGACATGATGGTAACAAATCGATCTAGCAAACGAGCAAACAAAAGGCAAACGAAAAGACGAACGGAAGAAGGGCGAATAAAAAGGTAAATCTTTTCAAAAATCATTTTAGAAGTGGGGTAGAGGAAAACAAGAGGCGAATGGCGAATAATGTAATGCAAGAGATGAGAGTTTATGGTGGGTACTTGGTAGGCTTGACGTAGATCTCCCCGGCAACGGCGCCAGAAATTGGCAAGTTGACGGGAGACTGATCTTGACTTTTGCGAATCTCCCCGACAACGGTGCCAGAAATTATTCCTGCTACTTCTTGAGCTTGCGTTGGTTTTCCCTTGAAGAGGAAAGGGTGATGCAACACAGTAGAGATAAGTATTTCCCTCAGTTAAGAACCAATGTATCAATCCAGTAGGAGAAACGCGCAAGTCCCCAATAGATGCACCTGCACAAACAATCAAACACTTGCACCCAACGGGATAAAGGGGTTGTCAATCCCTTCACGGTCACTTGCAAATGTGAGATCTGATAGAGATAGATAAAACTAAACAAAAGATAAAATATTTTTGAGTTTTTTTTGTTTATAGATCTGAAAATAAAAGATTGCAAAATAGTAGATCGGAAACTAATATGATGGAAAATAGACCCGGGGGCCATAGGTTTCACTAGAGGCTTCTGTCATGAAGGCAAATAATACGGTGGGTGAACAAATTACTGTCGAGCAATTGATAGAAAAGCGCAAAGTTATGACGATATCCAAGGCAATGATTATGTAATATAGGCATCACGTCCGTGTCAAGTAGACCGACTCCTGCCTGCATCTACTACTATTACTCCACACATCGACCGCTATCCAGCATGCATCTAGAGTATTAAGTTCATAAAGAACGGAGTAACACCTTAAGTAAGATGACATGATGTAGAGGAATAAACTCAAGCAATATGATGAAAACCCCATCTTTTTATACTCGATGGCAACAATTCAATACGTGTCTCGCTACCCCTACTTTGTCACTGGGTGAAATCATGCAAGATTGAACCCAAAGCTAAGCACCTCTCCCATTGCAAGAAAAACCAATCTAGTTGGACAAACCAAACCGATAATTTGAAGAGAAATACAAAGATATCAAATCATGCATATAAGAATTCAGAGAAGAATCAAATAATATTCATAGATAAGTTGATCATAAATCCACAATTCATCAGATCTCGATAAACACACCGCAAAAGAAGATTACATCGGATAGATCTCCAAGAACATCCAGGAGAACATGGTATTGAGAATCAAAGAGAGAGAAGAAGCCATCTAGCTACTAGCTATGGACCCGTAGGTCTATGGTAAACTACTCACGCTTCATTGGAAGGGCAATAGAGTTGATGTAGATGCCCTCCGTGATCGAATCCCCCTCCGGCAGGATGCCGGAAAAGGCCCCAAGATGGGGTCTCACAGGAACAAAAGGTTTCGGTGGTGGAAAAGTGTTTTCGTGGATGCTTCTGAGGGTTTTGGAATATATGTGAATATATAGGAGGAAGAGCTAGGTCAGGGGGTCACCGAGGGGCCCACAAGGTAGGGGACGCCCCCCTAGGGCGTGCCCTCCACCCTTGCCGCCGCCTCGTGGCTCTTCTGACTTGCACTCCAAGTCTCCTGGGTGTCTTCTGGTCCAAGAAAAATCATCGTGAAGTTTTATTCCGTTTGGACTCCGTTTAGTATTCCTTTTCTGCGAAGCTCAAAAACAAGCAAAAATAGAAACTGGCACTGGGCTCTAGGTTAATAGGTTAGTCCCAAAAATAATATAAAATAGCATATTAATGCATATAAAACATCCAAAATAGATAATATAATAGCATGGAACAATAAAAAATTAAAGATATGTTGGAGACGTATCACTCTCAAAACAAGATTTTGGGTTTAGGAGTTTTTGGATGCACAAGTAGTATCTCTAATTAGTGCGGAATTTTTGGCTAGCAAAGATAGGGGCAAGCACCACATGTGAAAGGATCTATGACAATATAACTTCCATGTGAATATGAACAAGCATAAATCATTACGTTGTCTTCCTTGTCCAACGTCTACAATTTTGGCATATAATATTTTGATGAGGGCTCACAATCATAAAAGATGTCCAAGATAGTGTATTTGCATGTGAATCTTCTCTTCCCTTATTAATTCTTTCATGAATTACATCATTGACCAATGCTATGTTTGTTAATCTCCAATAAATTTTACCACTTATGCTTTTCCTTATGTGATGTCATTACTTACCATAAGATTAGCATATGATCTTTTTCATTATTTTCTTTTATTTTGACTGAAACATAAAAGTAAAGAAAGCAAAACTCAAACTAAACTTTATTATATATCTCGCACATGATTACATAGATAGATAGATCACTAAGAAAACACTCGAAAAAGATTGAGCTAAACTTTTATTCAACTAATTCAAAAGATAACTAAAGATCGAACTAAGATAGATAAAGGCAAAAGAGATGGTACGATACTGGGGCACCTCCCCCAAGCTTGGCACATGCCAAGGGGAGTGCCCATACCCGATACTCAAGTCTCCTTTGGTGGTGAAGAAGGTGATGGTGGTGGTGGTGATAAGGCCATGTTCCCCAATATGCTCATGAGTAGCTCCCTCAAGCCTTGAATCTCTCGAAAGGCTCGATGAAGTAGTTCAGTGTTTTTCTCCACTTCAGCCATAATGTGTTTATTCTCCTGGCCCCAAGAGTTTGTCCCTGCATCACTTTCTCTTGGACGAGGTATGTTCCAATTGGACGGCAGGTGCACACGAGGAGTATTCTCGAACCCATAATTGTGAATCAAATTGTAAAAATTGTTTCAATGTAACCTGTGTAAGGGCCTCCTTGGAGGGAGTTCTTCATGAGCTTCAGGGCTTTCTTGACTGTTCGTTAGTCTCATGGCCTGATGAGGATTAGGACGAGTGGAGATACCGGCTAGTGTGCCTCTCTCGGAGGCTGGAGGGTGAACTCCAAGTGAGTTCCCCTCTTCTTCCTCCATGGCAACATCCTCAATTCCCTCTCCCTCTAGCTCCTCCTCTAGCAACCATGCATCGTCTTCCACATTGTTGGAGGAGGGAGAAGACATGATGCTTAGCTTGAGAAGCTCTGGCAGAAAACAGCAAGAAACATGAACAGAAGATTTCTCCGCGATACGGTGGTCAATACGTTCGGGGGGTATATAAAGATTTTTTTATCTTGAGAAACAAGCAAAAAGACGGGAAAACAGAGTCGGGAAGGTGCGCGAGGTGGGCACAACCCACCTGGGCGCGCCACACAAGGTAGGCGCGCCCTGGTGTCTTGTGCACTCCTCGATTTCCCTCCCGGTTGTTTATTATTTTCCTAATTTTTGTAATATTCCAAAACTGCCAAAAAAAATTGCGGATTTTTTAGAGTCCGTTTACCTACCGTATCACGTACCTCCTATTTTTCAGGATTCTGGAGTGTTCCAGAAGGTTTCTTTTATGTGTTCCTCCGGTGTCATGGTTTGAATAATATTGCTTTCAACATTAATAGGCATACCTGAGATATAATGTTTGATTCTTTGTCCATTGACAACCTTCGGCATTATTTATTTTGATAGCTCCAGAACGATAAACCTCTTCGATAATATATGGTCCTTCCCATTTAGAGAGAAGTTTTCCTGCAAAGAATCTATGAGAGTTGTACAAAAGGAACATATTCTCCAACCTTGAATTCCCGCTTTTGGATTCTTTTATCATGCCATCTTTTAACTTTTTCTTTAAATAGTTTGGCATTTTCATCAGCTTGGGTTCTCCATTCATCTAGTGAGCTAATATCAAATAACCTCTTTTCACCAGCAAGTTTGAAATCATACTTGAGTTCTTTAATTGCCCAATATGCTTTATGTTCTAACTCAAGAGGCAAATGACAAGCTTTTCTATAAGCCATTTTATAAGGAGACATACCCATAGGATTTTTATAAGCTGTTCTGTAGGCCCAAAGTTCATCATCTAATTTCTTAGACCAATTCTTTCGGGACCTATTAACAGTTTTTTGTAATGTTAGTTTTATTTCTCTATTGCTAAGTTCAACTTGACCACTAGATTGAGGATGATAGGGTGATGCAATTCTACGGTTAGCATCATATTTAGCAAGCATTTTACGGAAGGCACCATGAATAAAGTGTGAACCACCATCAGTCATTAAATATCTAGGGACTTCAAACCTTGGAAAATAACTTCTTTAAGCATTTTAATGGAAGTGTTGTGATCAGCACTACTAGTTGGAATAGCTTCTACCCACTTAGTAACATAATCAACAACAACCAAAATATGAGTATACCCATTAAAGGAAGGAAAAGGTCCCATATAATCAAAACCCCAAACATCAAATGGATCAATGGCAAGTGAATAATTCATAGGCATTTCCTGACGCTTACCGAGATTACCAATTCTTTGACATTCATCACACGATAAAACATAATTACGGGCATCCTTGAAGAGAGTAGGCCAATAAAAACCAGATTGCAATACCTTGTGAGCAGTTCTATCTCCCGCATGATGTCCTCCATAAGCTTTGGAGTGACATTTCCGTAGGATTTGTTCCTGTTCATGCTCAGGTACACAACGTCTAATAATACAGTCTACTCTTTCTTTATAGACGTGTGGGTCATCCCAAAAGTAATGTCTTAAATCATAAAAGATTTTTTTTCTTTTGTTGGTATGTGAAACTAGGTAGTATATATTTAGCAACAATGTAATTAGCATAGTCGGCACACCAAGGAGTGTTATGAGAAACATTTATTGCAGCAAGTTGTTCATCAGGAAAACTATCATCAATAGGTAGTGGGTCATCAAGAATATTTTCTAACCTAGACAAGTTAATTATCAGCTATGGGGTTCACAGCTCCTTTTCTATCAGTAATATGTAAATCAAATTCATGTAGCAAAAGAACCCACCTAATGAGTCTAGGTTTAGCATCTTTCTTTTCCATAAGATATTTTATAGCAGCATGATCGGTGTGAATAGTTACTTTAGAATCAACAATATAAGATCTGAATCTATCACAAGCAAACACAACTGCTAAAAATTCTTTTTCGGTAGTAGCATAATTTCATTGAGCACTGTCTAGAGTTTTACTAGCATAATGAATAACATTTAATTTGTTATCAACTCTTTGTCCTAGAACAGCACCAACAGCATAGTCACTAGCATCACACATAATTTCAAAAGGCAAGTTCCAATCAGGTGGTTGTACTATAGGTGCGGAAGTTAAGGCTTTCTTAAGTGTTTAAAAAGCTTCTACACAATCATCATCAAAAACAAATGGGACATCCTTTTGTAAAAGATTCGTAAGAGGCCTAGAAATTTTATAGAAGTCTTTAATAAACCTCCTATAGAAACCAGCATGACTGAGAAAACTACGAATACCTTTAATATCTTTAGGACATGGCATTTTCTCAATTGCATCAACTTTAGCTTTATCCACCTCAATACCTCGTTCAGAGATTTTATGCCCCATGACAATACCTTCATTAACCATAAAGTGGCACTTCTCCCAATTCAAGACAAGATTAGTTTGCTCACATCTCTGCAAAACTCGATCAAGGTTGCTTAAGCTAGCACTCATCAAAAGAAGTTCCGTAAATAGAAAACTCATCCATGAAAACCTCAACAATTTTTTCACAAAAATCAGAGAATTTAGAAGTCATACATCTTTGACAGGTAGCAGGTGCATTGCATAAACCAAAAGGCATACATCCAGAAGCATAAGTTCCAAAAGGGCAAGTAAATGTGGTTTTCTCTTAATCAGGTTGTGAAACAGGTATTTGAGAAAAACCAAAATATCCATCAAGGAAACAAAAGTGTGTGTGCTTAGATAGTCTTTCTAACATTTTATCAATAAAAGGCAGAGGGTAATGATCTTTTCTAGTTGCTTTATTTAATTTTCTAAAATCAATTACCATTCCATAACCAGTGACAATTCTTTGTGGAATGAGTTCATTTTTATCATTAGGAACAACAGTAATACCTCCCTTCTTAGGGACACAGTGAACGGGACTTACCCATCTACTATCAGCTATGGGATAGATTATACCTGCTTCAAGAAGCTTTAATATTTCAGTTCTTACCAATTCTTTCATCTTAGGATTCAAACATCGTTGGTGATCAACAACGGGTTTAGCATCAGGTTCCATATTAATCTTGTGCTGACAGAGAGTGGGACTAATGCCCTTAAGATCATCAAGATTATACCCAATAGCAGCTCGATGCTTCTTCAGAATTTTCAATAATCTTTCTTCTTCATGTTCTGAAAGGTTAGCACTAATTATAACATGATATATCTTTTTCTCATCAAGATAAGCATATTTCAAAGTGTCTGGCAATTGTTTTAATTCAAACACAGGATCACCCTTAGGTGGAGGAGGACCTCCTAGAGTTTCAATAGGCAAATTGTGTTTGAGCAGAGGTCGTTGTTCAAACAAAATTTTATCTATTTCATTTCTTTCATGCATATGCATATCATTTTCATGGTCTAGCAAATATTGTTCTAGTGGATCAGTAGGAGGCACAGAAATATAAGCAAGACCAATTATTTCATCTTTATTAGGTAATTCTTTCTTATGGGGTTGTCTACTAAACTTGGAGAAATTAAACTCATGAGACTCATCACCAAAACTAACACCGATAGTTTGTTTCTCACAATCTATTTTAGCATTAACGGTGTTCAAGAAAGGTCTACCAAAAATAATGGGACAAAAATCATCTTGTGGGGAACCAAGAACTAGAAAATCAGTAGGATATTTTAATTTCCCACACAAGACTTCAACATCTCTAACAATCCCAAGTGGTGTATTGGTGTCTCTATTAGCAAGTTTAATAGTAACATCTATGTCTTCTATTTCAGCAGGTGCTATATCATTTATAATTTCTTGATATAAAGTAAAAGGAATAGCACTTACGCTAGCACCTAAGTCACATAAACCATGGTAACAATGATCTCCTATTTTGACTGAGACAACAGGCATGCCAACAACAGGTTTATGTTAATCTTTTTCATCGGGTTTAGGAATTCTAGCAGCTTCATCACAGAAGTAAATAACATGCCCGCCAATATTCTCTACCAGGAGATCTTTAACCATAGCAACACTACGTTCTACCTTGATTTGTTCTGAAGGTCTACGTGCTTTGATATTACTTTTGCGGATCACAGTTGAAACCTTAGCATGTTCCTTTATCCTAACAAGGAAATTGGTTTTTCAATATAAGCAGTAGGCACAACTAGATCAACATTGTAAATGATAGTTTCATCTTTAGCTATTACCGGTTCTTTAATTTCTTCTTTAATAGGGGGATGATATTTCAAACACTTCTCCTTAGGGAGATCAACATGAGTAGGAAATGATTCACAAAAGGAGGATACTATCTCAGAGTCAAGTCCATATTTAGTGCTAAACATGTGAAAAGCATCGATATTCACCAAAGATTTAACACAATCAAACTTAAGCTTGATACCTAACTCTTTACCTTCGTCGAGTTCCCAATCTTCAGAGTTGCATTTAATTCTTTCTAAGAGATCCCACCTGAATTCAATAGTCTTCTTCATAAAAGAACTAGTACAAGAAGTATCGAGCATGGATCGATCATCATGAGAAAGCCGAGAATAAAAATTCTGGATAATAATTTCTCTTGAGAGCTCATGATTGGGGCATGAATATAACATTGACTTAAGCCTCCCCCAAGATAGAGTGATACTTTCTCCTTCACGAGGCCAAAAATTATATATATAATTCTGATCACGATGAACTAGATGCATAGGATATTTTTTTTGGGTGAAATTCCAATTTAAATCGATTCCAATTCCAAGATCCAATATCATTGCATAGCCTATACCATGTCAATTCTTTTCCCTTCAAAGATAAAGGGTAAACATGCAAGCTTGAATAATCCACAAATTTCATCTACATATATCAAGTGCATATCAGGATGTTCAGTTCCATCTCCTGCATAAGGATTAGCTAGCAGTTGTTCTATCATACCTGCAGGAATTTCATAACCAATATTTTCAGTATGTGCAGTAGGTTGAGGGGCAACTAATTGTGGTTCTGATCGAGGTGAAGATACCCCAAACAAACCCCTCAAAGGATGGTTCTCCATAGTAACAAGTAACAATAAATTTCAGCACGTAGTAATAATTTTTCCTTACCAATTTCCACTTACCAAGAGCGCTTCACTCCCCGGCAACGGTGCCAGAAAAGAGTCTATATGACCCACAAGTATAGGGGATCAATCGTAGTCCTTTCGATAAGTAAGAGTGTCGAACCCAATGAGGAGCAGAAGGAAATGACAAGTGATTTTCAGCAAGGTATTTTCTACAAGCACTGAAATTGTCGGTAACAGATAGTTTGATAGCAAGATAATTGGTAACAAGCAAGTAACGGTAATGGTAAATAAAGTGCAGCAAGGTAGCCCAATCCTTTTGTGGCAAAGGTCAGGACAAAATGGTTTCTTAGATAGGCAAAGCATTCTTGAGGGTACACGGGAATTTCATCTAGTCACTTTCATCATGTTGGCTTGATTCATGTTCGCTACTTTGATAATTTGATATGTGGGTGAACCGGTGCTTAGGTGCTGTTCCTACTTGAAAAAACCTCCTACTTATGATTAACCCCCTCACAAGCATCCACAACTATGAGAAAAGTATTAAGATAAAATCTAACCATAGCATTAAACATTTGGATCCAAATCGGTCCCTTTCGAAGTAGCGCATAAACTAGGGTTAGCTTCTGTCACTCTAGCAACCCATCATCTAATAACTACTCCACAATGCATTCCCTTAGGCCAAAATATGGTGAAATGTCATGTAGTCGACGTTCACATGACACCACTAAGGGAATCACAACATACATATCATCAAAATATCGAACACATATCAAGTTCACATGATTACTTGCAACATGACTTCTCCTGTGACCTCAAGAACAAAAGTAACTACTCACAAATGATAATCATGCTCAAGATCATAGGCGTATTAAATAGCATAATGGATCTAAACATATAATCTTCCACCAAATAAACCATTTAGTAATCAACTACAAGATGTAATCAACACTACTAGTCACCAACAGGTACCAATCTGAGGTTTCGGTACAAAGATTGAACACAAGAGATGAACTAGGGTTTGAGAGGAGATGGTGCTGTTGAAGATGTTGATGGAGATGGCCCTCCCAAAGATGAGAGGGTTGTTGGCGATGACGATGGCTTTGATTTCCCCCTCCGGGAGGGAAGTTCCCCTGGCGGAATCGCTCCGCCGGAGGGCAAAAGTGCTCCTGCCCAAGTTCCGCCTCGAGACGGCGGCACTCCGTCCCGAAAGTCCTCCCCTTATTTTTTCTGAGTCAAAATGACATATATACCAGAAGATGGGCACTGGAGGTGGGCCGAGGAGGGCACAACCCACCAGGGCGCGCCTGGGGGGCCCAGGCACGCCCTGGTGTCTTGTGCTCACTAGGGTGGCCCCCTCCGATAGTTATTTGCTCTAGTATTTTTCATATATCCCAACACAATTCTTCGTAAATTTTTGGCTCATTTGTAGGTGTGCAGAATAGGTAACTCTGACATAGCTTTTTCAGGTGCAGAATTCCATCCGCCGGCATTCTCCCTCTTTGTGTAAACCTTGCATATTATGAGAGAATAGGCATTAGAATTACTCCATAAAGCATTATTATGCATAAAAACATTGTAAATAACAGTATGAAAACATAATGAAAAATGGACGTATCAGGGCATGGGTATGAAATTATGCCCACAGGTAACCCAATGGATACCCAGAAACAATTAATGAAAATAACTCCTATGACATGTGGGGTCAACATCCAACTCCTATGGCCCACCCAAAATCTCGCATTCCTTAAACCCGCCATAGCTCACATGCTCGTAATCACCTGCTCGTCACTCCTCATGCGTACTATGTGACTCCTTGAAAAGACGAAATCTCGGCTCTTTGCTATTGGACTCCTGTCTAACTCTCGATCCAGCGATCCCCCATTGCCACTACCGCCTCCCACTGCGTTGGGCTTCCACCATACTCTGGTCATACTCCCTTGCTGCCTCCAAGAGACCACCCACCAGAGAGGCCGCGTTAATTCTATACTACTCGCCCATCATCACTTGAATTTTAAACTCATTTCTCTACCTTTAAAAAAATTTAAATGATATATATTATACCCACTGGACACCCATTGAGTACAATATACCTGATGGGTATGGGCATGGTTGCCAATTTATGCCCATGGGTATTGAAGTGGGTGGGTACAGAAATTTTCAATGGGTATGGATATGGGCAGAAGGAGGTTGTACCCGCCCATACCCTACCCATTGCCATCCCTAGACACAAGCTCCACCGTTGAATTGCGGGGCAAGCGTGTCTTTGTCGTCATCGTAGATTTTGATTTTCTAGCTCCCCATTAGAGATATGGATCACCATTTGGAATTCGCTGCTAGCTCCGCATATGAGGGAACCATTTTTACTGTTTCACATGTTAGATCTACTATTTTCAGTGATGGGAAAACAAACTATGTATATCATGATCTACTGTTCGATTCAGCATCCAAGAGTGTTCCGCTGTCGATTTTCTGTAATATGTTTTGTTTTGTTTGTTCATTTTTGCTGATATTCAACCAATATGCATTTCTCAAGACCATGCACTTTAGTCTTTTGTAACTATTCCCACAACTATTGCAGTTAGGCGGTTCTGCTCTTTTCAATTGATTCATCCAAACATTTTGATTTGTCGAGGCCTAAAAAAACAATGCACTCAGGTCACTCTATACCAGTTTCATGTTATGTACTTTATTCAGTTCAATATTTAGAAGTAGATTGGTAGTACATTCTTTTTCTTCTTTCTCACATCTTGCATATTCTATGAAAAGTAAATTTGAAAAGTAGCAGGGTTATTCAACACTTAGGTATCATAGTCTTGACTCTTGTTTTCAGTTATTAATATTAGTCGGTGTGTTTTCCTGCCTCTGTACATGACCTGAATTTTTTTAGCTATTCGGTTTTACTTGTCCATTCCTCAGTTATTAGTTCCCCGGTCTTTAAACTTGCTTGGTTATTGTAGGACGACAACCACTTATATTTGGTACTTATTCTTTTCATTGTTCATTCATCACTACTTTATTTCCTTCATTTGTGCTTGTGTGTATGCAATCATTCTCACTTTCTTCGGTGCTATTTATTTTCTTCAATGTCATTCTCAGCTTTACTTTTAGATCATTGATTATCATTCATATATCAGTATTGTAAGTGCATCTAGTGCCACCCCTAGTTGGTTTTGGAGTATTGACGACAAACGTGGTTGAGGGACTAATGTGTTTGTGAGAATTGTAGGATAACACAGGTAGAATTCCCTCATTGATTCGGTTTACCTACCAGAGATGACCCCTAAAAATGTATGAAGACATTGAAGACAATGGTGGTTTGTGAAGACATTCACGTTGAAGATAATGACGAGTGAAGACTATGGAGTGCGAAGACATAGTTTCTTTCATAGTTTAATTTTCTTATTTCCTAAGTCATAGGAACCACCGAACTGTTAAGTGGGGTCCAGGTGAACAAAGTCAGAAGACTGACATGATGCTCAACCAAAATCCTATGTCTTCGAGTGAGATAACTATGGTGAACAATTCATAGGCATTTCCTGACAATTACCGATATTACCAATTCTTTGACATTCATCACACGATAAAACATACTTACGGGCATCCTTGAAGAGAGTAGGCCAATAAAAACTAGATTGCAGTACCTTGTGAGCAGTTCTATCTCCCGCATGATGTCCTCCATAAGCTTCAGAGTGACATTTCCGTAGGATTTGTTCCTGTTCATGCTCAGTTACACAACGTCTAATAATACCGTCTACTCCTTCTTTATAGAGGTGTGGGTCATCCCAAAAGTAATGTCTTAAATCATAAAAGAATTTTTTCTTTTGTTGGTATGTCATACTAGGTGGTATATATTTAGCAACAATGTAATTAGCATCGTCGGCATACCAAGGAGTGTTATGAGAAACATTTATTGCAGTAAGTTGTTCATCAGGAAAACTATCATCAATAGGTAGTGGGTCATTGTCGGTGCAACAAACCCTGGGTCCGTTGCCCAGACTGTGCACAGGCACAAGAACAAGATCACAAGCATCAGGATCAGATTGAAGCACAAGGGATCAGTTCTTCGAAGGACAAAGACTAGCCAGAGAAGCAAGATATCGCTAAGAGAAAAACCTCCCTTGCCGGGCAGGCAAGCCTGGCAAGGATGGGGTTACCCCCGGAAGCAAGCCTTTGGGTCGTCCCGGCAGGCCTGCCGGGGCTTACGGAGGCAAAACCACTCCTCCGCACCACCTCATCACGACGCACGTCGTCGATCAGTGTGGTGTCAAGCTCCAAAGTGACTAAGTGGCTGCTATTTTCCACATGGCAGCCTCTTCCTACAGAAAATACCTCCAAGCGACACCCGTCCTGAGACGTGTCAAGCAAGCAGGCGCGAAGCTGACAAAACAGCCCGGCAGGGCCTGCCGGGCGAGCTGTGATGTGACGTTGAGCGGCGCATTTAATGCGCTCTGTCAGCCTGCAGAGTTAGGTATGATAGCACTGTTTGCTATCTAATCAGTGCATAATGGCTGATTTGCCACTGTGGTGACCCCTTAATCTATAAAAGGAGGCCCAAGGCAACCAGAGAAAGGGTTGGCTGATTCGGACCCTTACACACCCGTACACGCGTAGCCACTCTCGCCCTGAGGCAACCCTGCCGGGCAAGCGAGCTGTGCTCACCACCATTTTTCCACCATCAATCGACCAAAGCAGGAGTAGGGTTTTACGCCTCACGGCGGCCCGAACCTGGGTCAAAACTGCCCGTGTGATCTCTGTCGTGTTGCTCCATGCTCCTCTGCTCTTTGTGCAACGTGCCATCCCCCTGCCGAACCAGAAAGGGACTCTTGGTCCCATAGGTGGCCGTGGTTTCCCACGATATCTTTGGCGCGCCAGGTAGGGGGATCACTTGCGCGAACCCAAAAGCGTGAGCAGCGCGTCATCTTCATCGCCACTTTCATCATCGATGGCTCCATCGACTATGGCACCCAAGAAGAAGCCCGGCGCCGTAGCTCACCCGTCTACCTCGAAGGCCTCGCCGCCCGCGGCCGCCGACGCCGCGGGGAATGCGGAGGCGCACGAGGAGGTGGGCGCTGCGGGGGACGTGGTCAGCGCAGGCGGCATTGTCACCACCTCCCCCACGGCCGAAGCAGGAGCAGGAGGCACTGGAGAAGAGCAGCATCAGCAACATCCCAGTGGTCATGCTCCATGAAGTACGAATGAAGGGGTTATTCCGTCTATACCTCTCCTCCTCGCTGAAGGGCACAGCCGCAGTGGTGGCACCCGGTCTGGGGCGAATCGCCACCCTCCAGCCGCCCCCGCCACGAGCGTGACCGCAGGGCGCGCGCCTCCCCCGGAGCGGGCAGACCCAACCACTGTGCCCAACGGGGCCACTGGCCCTCAAGTGCCTCCACCGCATCACCATGCCATCCAAGCGGCTGATTCGCGACAGCGAGGGCGCGATGCAGTCGTCGCCGGTACCGTCAGAAGCCAGGCGACGATGCGGTCTACGTCATCATCACCAATGCCAAGTACCGCTACGGAGGCCATGGCACGGGCCCAACTACTGTTAAGGTTCTCGCTGACAGCTGATCAGATGGATGAGTGGAGAGCCACCATTCAGAGTCTGATTGGTTTCGCCGAGGCTGGGGGCTCACAGCGAGCTGGCCCGCCGCGGCCTCCCCAGGCGACGACGGCGGCTCATGCTGTTGGCCGTGCGGAAGGGGCCACCCTCACTGTGCAGTCCCCACCACGGCAATCAGCGGGGGAACCGCGAAATCAAGAACCCGACGATGTCTCGATGCCCTCTTCCGACCCTCGAGCACGTCAAGGCCAACGGCGAGCCCCGGAGGACGGGCGGAGGGGAGGCGCGCGCGTCGTTGTCAAGCGACGCCGCGACGACCACCGCCGGGCTAATGGGTGCAATGGCCCTGATGTCGACGAGCCCACGCTCGAGGATGGCGGGTGCCTGCCTTTCGAGGTTGGGTGCCCTGCCTTCACTCGTGAGCTGCGGCAAGTCCGTTGGCCATCCGCTCGCTCGTTCAAGCCAGAGATACTCGAGAAGTATGATGGGAGGCTAAACCTGGCAGAGTTCTTGAGCATCTACACCATCGCTGTTCAAGCTGCCGGGAGAAGAGATGAGAATGTGTTCGCCAACTACTTTCCTTTGGCACTCAAGTCCAATGTGAGGTCTTGGCTGATGCACCTGCCAGAGAACTCCATTTCAACATGGGCTGACCTGTGCCATGAGTTCATTGGCGGCCATCAAGAACCAGGACGGCCTAGTGACTTGCAGCTTCTCCAGCAGAAAGAAGGAGAGACTCTACGAAAGTATTTGCAGAGATTCAGTAGAGTCCACAGAAATATCCTAGATATTCACCCGGCAGCTGTGATAGCTGCCTTCCAATCCAATGTGCGCAACCGCAGGATATGTTCCAAGATGAATATTCGGTTGCCCAAGATGGTGAAGGAGCTTTACACGTTGGTGGACAAATGCGCTCGGGTGGAGGAGGGAAGGAAACTCCCTGGAGAGGAAGATTGCGTTAACATCGACTCAGAGGATGACGATGAGACCACCGATCAGAAGAAGAAGAGCAAGAAGCGCAACAAGAGGCACAAGGATAAGGCAGTGATGACCATCGAAGGATTGGGCACGCCTAGTACCGGCAAGAAGGCTAAGGCCGAAGCCCCCGGCAAGGAAGCTGCCGCGTGCGCTGACTGCCGGGAGGCTGCGACTGCCGAAAAGGCTGGGAAAGGCAATGGGCCGTATTGCAAGATTCATCGGACCAAAGGCCATGACTTCCAAGAGTGTCATCAGGTTGAGCAGCTCGTCAAGAGGCAGAGGGCTGAGTATGAGAAGCGTGATAAGGAAAAAGGTCAGAATGGCACTGGCGGGAAGGGTCGAGGCGGTGAAGAAAATCGCCCCGGCAAGGCTCTTTGGAACCAAGGAAAACCCGCCAGGGGTCGAGAGAAGGAAGGTTGCAATGATGAGAGTGATGGAGGGGATGAAGAGGAAACCAGCGAGCAGGAATTCCAAAAGGCCACTGACGCCCTGTGCATTGACGGGGGTGCATCTTTACACTCCTCTCACCGCCAACTTAAACGGTGGGAGCGTGAGGTCAATGCCATGGAGCCAGCGGCAGAGTCTCGGAAGCCGCTCAAATGGTCACGCACGCCCATCATCTTTGATGAAGAGGACTATCCTGACCGCACCACCGCGGTAGGGTGTTTGCCGTTGTTGGTCTCACCAACAATTCGCAACCTCAAAGTCACAAAGATGTTGGTTGACGGCAGGGCCGGGTTGAATCTGATTTCCCCAAAGGTTATCAGCAAGCTTCAGATAGCAGAGGAAGAACTAAAGGTCACGGGCACGTTTCAAGGAGTCAATCCCGGCAGGAGTCATCCTAAGGGAAAGATCATGTTCCCAGTGACATTTGGGGGAGAATTGAACTATCGGACTAAGAAGGTTGTGTTTGATGTGGACGACCTCCCCCTGCCATACAATGGGATCCTTGGACGCCCAGCCCTGGCAAAATTCATGGCGGCATCCCACTATGCCTACAACACTTTGAAGATGCCAGGGCCGGTAGGAGTCATTTCCATTCCGTCAGACGAGATAGACGCAATCATTTGCGTGGATAAGATGTACCGGGACACAGTCACGGCAGAGGCCGCGGCAGCAGCAGTTCCCGCCAAGGAAAGAAAAGGGAAGAAGAAGGATAGCAGGGACAACCCCAAGGACGCAGCAAGGAAGAAAGTGGTGCAGCGCCCAGTATACTTCGTCAGCTCCCTGTTACAGGGGGCTAGATCGAGGTATTCTGGTGTGCAAAAGTTGATTTTTAGCCTCGTCATGGCCTCAAGGAAACTGCGCCACTACTTTCAAGCCCATGAGATCACGGTTGTCACCCGCTTTCCGTTGCAAAGGATACTCCGAAACCCTAAGGCTACCAGCAGAATAGTGGAGTGGGCTTTGGAGTTATCCAGCTTTGGCCTGAAATTTGAGAGCACATCAACAATTCAGAGCAGGACATTGGTAGAGTTTATTGCAGAATGAACGCCAACTCCTGATGAAGAAGTGCTCAAAACAGTTACCCCCGGCAAGGAAGCGCCCCAAGAATGGACCATGTATTTCGATGGTGCATTCTCCCTGCAAGGTGCAGGGGCTGGCGTACTTCTCGTTGCTCCCACTGGAGAGCACCTAAAGTACGTCGTCCAGATGCATTTTCCCTAGGAGGAGGCAACCAACAATACAGCAGAGTATGAAGGGCTCCTTGCTGGGCTCAGGATTGCCACAGAATTGGGAATCAAGAAGCTGATCATTCGAGGAGATTCACAACTTATGGTGAGACAAGTCAAAAAGGATTACCAAAGTCCATTGATGGAGGCATACGTTGAGGAAGTGAGAAGATTGGAGGAGCGCTTTGACGGATTGCAAACAGAGCATGTACCCCGTGCGGAAAACAGCATAGCTGGTCATCTGTCAAAGTGTGCTGCGCAAAAACTTCCTGTGGAACCAGGAACTTTTGTTCTCCATCTTACTCAGCCCTCCGTATCCCCGGCAACAATGGCCAGAAAGAGTAGGAAATTGTACACCGGTAAGCCTCTCCCGGTAGAGCCTCCCGGGGCTCCTGGCAGGGACCCTGCCGGAAACAACTCCCCATCGATTGCCGGGCTGCGCCCTCCTACCGGGCCACTGGTCCCCGCGGTCGAGGAACGCGCTCCCGCAAGTGAGGAGGTGCCGCTACTCCTTGTTGCCGAGCCCTAGGCCCCAACTTGGGCAAGGCACATAGTCCATTACCTCCAAACTGGAGAACTTCCCGATGAGCAAGAGGAAGCTGAAAGAGTAGCCCGGAGGGCCAGTATGTATCAGTTTGTCGATGACACTCTATACAGAAGAAGGCCCAATGGTGTGAAATTGAAGTGCATTTGCTGTGAAGAAGGAAAGGAACTGCTGGCAGAAATACACAAAGGCATGTGCGGCTCCCACATTGGATCAAGGGCATTAGTTGGGAAAGCATTCCGGCAAGGATTCTATTGGCCCACAGCCCTCCAAGATGCGGTCGAGCTAGTCACCAAGTGTGAAACCTGCCAGTTCCATTCTAAGAACATCCATCTGCCTACACAAGCTCTTCAGACAATCCCTTTGTCATGGCCGTTTTTGGTCTGGGGGCTCGATATCCTCGGCCCTTTCCCCCGAGCTGCCGGGGGCTTTGAATTCTTGTTCGTTGCCATCGACAAGTTTACAAAGTGGCCGGAAGTAGATGCCGTGAGAAAGGTGACTGCTCAGTCAGCTATCAAGTTTTTGAAAGGATTGGTGTGCCACTTTGGGGTCCCTGCCCAGATCATCACCGACAACGGTACCCAGTTCACGAGCCGCGCCTTCATGCAATACGTTCATGCCCTCGGAAGCAAGATCTCATTTGCGTCTGTTTCACATCCCAGAAGCAATGGATAAGCTAAGAGGGCGAATGCTGAAGTGTTGCGAGGACTCAAGACAAGAACATTTGATACGCTACAGAAGTACGGCAGGCGATGGATTGATGAGCTGCCGGTAGTTCTCTGGTCCCTCAGAAGGACACCAAATCGAGCTACTGGGCAGACTCCCTTCTCCTAGTCTATGGGGCAGAAGCAGTTATCCCCACAAAACTCATTTACGGGTCGCCTCGAGTGCTTGCCTACGATGAAGTAGCGCAGGATCAGCACCGGCGTGACGACGCTGTGCTTCTCGAGGAGAACCATCTCCGGGCTGCTACGCGTGCTGCACGCTACCAGCAAGCGCTGCGTCGCTATCACAGCCGCAGGGTTCATACCCAGTGTTTTGAGGAAGGCGACCTTGTCCTTAGGCGTGTTCAGTCCACCAAGGGTGCATACAAGTTGACGCCGAAGTGGGAAGGCCCTTACCGGGTAGTACGAGTCACCAGACCTGGCGCAGTCCGTCTGGAGACCAGAGATGGCATTCAATTGCAAAACTCATGGAATATTGAGCATCTCTGCAAGTTCTACCCGTAAGGCGTGGTTGTCGGGCCCTGCTCGGCAGCCACCCTTTTGTACAGGCCTTGCCTCAACTGCATGTAACCCCTTGTACAAAGCCAGGTGCAGACCCTGAGCAACAGAGAAATAAATGAAGTGCTGGGGGCCCCTCGACAAGTTGCATGCATGCATAAGCATTTCATGAGCATCGCATGTTCATATAGATAAGATCGCACCTGGCATCATTTCCATCTGCATAAAACTACATGTTCCTGCCAAAAACTTGGCCTCCAAGGGAAGCTGGAAAGATGAGCCAACACTGCAATCACTGGCAAGCCAAACAGATAAGTTATATCTCTTGTCCATACGTGTTCTGTAAGTAAAGACTTGTGCATAAGAAAACCTCGCACTTTTTGAAACTTAGGTGCTCCCATCCCTTGACTTCAACGTTGCTTCGGTCAGGATGGTCGCAGTGGCCTTTGATGAAAAAAGATTGGCGGGGGGCTGGTCCCTCATTACAATTTGTGCCCTATAGGCCTAACTCCCGGCAACAAAATAGACGGTACCAGCAGGATAGCCTGCCGGGGGAAACTCGTTTATTTAAAAATATAGAGGCATTCCACCTCTGCATGGACATATACATGCACGAGTCCCGGCAAGGTTCATCTTTTTCATTAATATTCTGATTCAAACAAGTACAGACCTTACAGGACATAAACATGGACTCGAGAAATTACATTATTTGAACTAAAATTTGGCAGGTGCCTAGAGATTTAAGATTGAAAAAACATAAGTGGCCCGTAATCTCCTCTTTTCGTTTTCCCTCCGCCAAGTATTGCGGTGGGAAGGGGAGAGGACTAAGGGAGCACCCAAGCAGGAGCCCATCCCGGTCCCGTCACGGCCTATCGGGCGCAGCCTGACAAGATCGGGAGTGGCGAGGCTGCGAAGGAGGGGCACGGGGAGCAGCTCGGCGGTGCCCTGGTCACCACCTCCAGGACCAGCAAGAAGCCCCGGCTTGAGCACCGATGGAGTCATCCACCAAAGCTCAGCCGGAAGACTGCTGGAGGGGGGACGAAGGCACCAAGGGAAGATCCCTCCTCGGCTATCACCTAAAGAGGCTAGTGATGATGGTGCCGGGGAGGGAGGGGAAGAGCGGAAAGACGAGGCGGCAGGTCGCCAGAAGGAGGCGAAGGCGTCAGCGCCATTGTACTCCGACCTGACGCCCTGCCACCCGCCTTCTCCGTCACCGCTGCTCCAAGGAAACGCCAGACCTCTAGCCCGACGCCTTCCCCGGAGAAATGGCCAAGGGCCAAGACAGCCAGGGGGCCAAGACAGCCCCTCCCCTCAACTTCTGCCCTGGTGCCGCTGTTTTGGACGGGCGCCGAAGGCTTCAAGAACCTGGCCGCCAGGCCAACGAGCGGCAGCGGCTCACAGCAAGATGCCACGCTCCCCAACGGACGACAGACCGGAGCGGAGGATACAAGCATTTCACCACAATGGGAAAGCTTGATGTCTTCCACACCACGGATGGCTCGTCCGCCGCGCCTCCTCCGGGCCTGGACCAGACTCACTCCCCGAGCGTCAACGCGAGCACTCGACTCGCCAACTTCAAGATACTACCTAGGGCCTGGCCCTAGGCTCTTCCCTTCAGCATAACCAGCAGATAGCAGAAGATGGAGGAGGAAGGATGCGAGGATGAATGCCTCCGCTCCTCCCCCACCCCTCCTTTTATAGGCGGGTTGGGGAAGAGAGCCGATCCCTCAACGGGTAACCGCCGCCCTCCTCCACTAATTCAAGAAGACCGGCCCCCTGCCCTGATGCTCTCCCGCACCATGCACCTCCGTTACCTACCCCGCGCAATGCATGCAACACACGTGGCTAAGGATAAGGGCGTGGTGGGAAGAGTGAATTGGCAGTTACTCGCCCATGCGTTAAAGTCATTCACGGGCCAGTGCAAAAGTGGCCCCACCATGATTGGCTTTACGCGACACACGAAAAAACCAGAAACTGGCTCGGACTCAAGTTAATGAAGAAGCAAAGAAGATCTCAAGGGGCCAGCCGCTTCTATGCCCCTGCCTGTGCACTAGTTAGGGCCTACCCCGACGACGCCCGGCAGCGCGTTTGGGCCAGGCCCGAGGGCTTCTGTCGGTGCAACAAACCCTGGGTCTGTTGCCCAGACTGTGCACAGGCACAAGAACAAGATCACAAGCACCAGGATCAGATTGAAGCACAAGGGATCAGTTCTTCGAAGGACCAAGACTAGCCAGAGAAGCAAGATATCGCTAAGAGAAAAACCTCCCTTGCCGGGCAGGCAAGCCTGGCAAGGATGGGGTTACCCCCGGAAGCAAGCCTTCGGGTCATCCCGGGAGGCCTGCCAGGGCTTACGGAGGTAAAACCACTCCTCCGCACCACCTCATCATGACGCACGTCGTCGATCAGTGCGGTGTCAAGCTCCAAAGTGACTAAGTGGCTGCTATTTGCCACATGGCAGCCACTTCCTATAGAAAATACCTCCAAGTGACACCCGTCCTGAGACGTGTCAAGCAAGCAGGCGCAAAGCTGGCAAAACAGCCCGGCAGGGCCTGCCGGGCGAGCTGTGATGTGACATTGAGCGGCGCATTTAATGCGCTCTGTCAGCCTGCATAGTTAGGTATGATAGCACTGTTTGCTATCTAATCAGTGCGTAATGACTGATTTGCCACTGTGGTGACCCCTTAATCTATAAAAGGAGGCCCAAGGCAACCAGAGAAAGGGTTGGCTGATTCGGACCCTTACACACCCGTACGCGTGTGCCACTCTCGCCCTGAGGTAACCCTGCCGGGCAAGTGAGCTGCGCTCACCACCATTTTTCCACCATCAATCCACCAAAGCAGGAGTAGGGTTTTACGCCTCACGGCGGCCCGAACCTGGGTAAAAACTGCACGTGTGATCTCTGCCGTGCTGCTCCATGCTCCTCCGCTCTTTGTGCAACATGCCATCCCCCCGCCGAACTAGAAAGGGACTCTTGGTCCCATAGGTGGCCGTGGTTTCCCACGACAATCATCAAGAATATTTTCTAACCTAGACAAGTTAATTATCAGCTACGGGGTTCACTGAGGGAGTCCTGGATTAGGGGGTCCTCAGGTGTCTGGTCTATTCGATATGGGCCAGACTGATGGGCCATGAAGATAAAGCAAAAGACTATCCCCCGTGTCCGGGTGGGACTCCTGTATGCGTGGACAGCAAGTTGGGTGTCCGGATGTACTCTTTCCTTCCTTTGTGAACCGACTTTGTACAACCCTGGGCCCCTTCGGTGTGTATATAAACCGGAGGGTATAGTCTGTAGAGGACATCAGAATAATCATAGGCTAGACAGCTAGGGTTTAGCCATTACGATCTCGAGGTAGATCAACTCTTGTATCCCCTATACTCCTCGAATACAATCAAGCAGGACGTAGGGTTTTACCTCCATTAAGAGGGCCCAAACCTGGGTAAAACATCGTGTCCCCATTGTCCCCTGTAACCATTGATCCTTAAACTCACAGCTTGGGCCCCCCTACCTGAGATCTGCCGGTTTTGACACCGACATTGGTGCTTTCATTGAGAGCTCCACTGTGTAGTCGCGAGAAGCGATCTATGGCTCGCCTTGTCAACAACAACGATATCACCTCTAGAAGGAGCCTAACTTCAGGACAGATCCTCCAGCTTAGCAGTTTCACTATGGGTGCCGGCAAACAGCACCCCCCGTGATCGCCAAACATCACCCCCGCATCGGTCTCGAACACTCCGACAAGATGGATCCCGCGAACGTCTCTTCCTTAAATGAGCTGCTAGATCGCATCGCCGCCCTGGGGCTTTCAACGGATTATGATCGGATCGGGCTCATACCTGACCAGAGGGAAATTAATTCCTTGCCGATCACCCACCTGGTAGCGGTCGTCGAGGAACGAGCCGAAAACACTTCTTCCCCTAAGCTAAAAACCAGCTATGTTTGGGCCTCCGAACCTCTTGGGTCGGACATCCTCCCTTTGGATGAGACTCCGCGTCCCCCGAACTCAGGGTCGGACATTGGGTCCGGGGAGCATTCGGATCTCCCTGGACCCAAACTGCTGACTTCGGAGATTTTACAGGCTCCGGATGCAATCTTGGGTCGGGATTCGAGTTTTTGCCCACCCACCCACCACAATCAATACTCTCCAAGTAATTCAGGCCCTCCAGACATATGTGGCCTAATGTATGTACGGCAGCAACCTCGGGAAACGGTCCATCACTTCTGGGCCAGATTCCTACTTGTCAAAAACAAGATTAAAGATTGCCGCGACGACGATGCAGTCTTGGCCTTTCATCACAATTGTACCAACGAGGGAATTCGGAATGCCCTCAACCGCCGTCGCATACAGAGTTTCACGGAGCTATCACACGTAGTATGGAAGTATTGCGTGATGGAAAGCACTTGGAAGGCACAGAAAACCCAATTGGAACCTGCTGCCTTTAAGTAGTGCACTGCCCGGGCAAAACGGATACACCCTTACGAGGCATCCGACCATAAGCCCGTTGGCAAGAAAAACAAACCCTCTACGGGACACAGGTCCGTTCTTGATGAACTCCTCGACAAGCCCTGTCCGGTACATATGACGCCGAGCTCTGACTCAACTCACAGTCTTCGAGTATGTTTGGTACTCCGGCAGGTAGCTAAAAGTGGCGAGGCCATCCTCACCACCGCCACTCCAGAGAAGCATTCTCCGGAGGATGACGATTTTAACGTCCTTAGGGTCTTCGAGACTTCTCTTCAAATAATCAGCACAAGAGGGCACTCCGTGACCTCGCCAAAGTCCACCAAGTAACCACAATGAGCCCATGGAACGACGCGACAATAACCTTCACTGCTGACGACAAACCAAGGGCCCGATCAGTCCGAGCACCCGCCGCTTTAGTTCTAAACCCAATTGTGGACGGCTTTCGACTTACCAAAGTGCTCATGGACGGCGGCAGCGGGCTTAACCTCATCTATGAGGACACGCTCAACAAAATGCAGATCGATAGAACACGCATCAAGCAAAGTAGTACCACCTTTCGAGGTATAATCCCCAGTCAAGGAGCACGATGTTCGGGGAAAATTCAACTTGATGTAGTATTCGGCATGCCTGAAAATTACAGGTCGGAGGAGCTATTCTTTCACATAGCTCCCTTCAATAGCGGCTACCACGCGCACTTTTTTACGCTTCCAAGCCGTACCCCATTATGGGTACATGAAGCTTAAAATGCCGGGGCCCAATGGAATAATCACAGTTACGAGTGATCCGGATATAGCACTCCGCGCCGAAAACAAAACCGCATCCTTGGCCCTTGAGGCACTCTCCAAAGCCCTTGCGGCCGAAGAATTAACCACCCTACGATCCACGGTGAACAAGGATGATGTGATTCTCGATAAGAGACCTAAATCCACCTCTTTCAAGCCAGCAGATGAAATAGTTAAAATTCAAGTGCACCCGACGGATCCTAACAAAACAACGTCCATCGGAGCACAGCTGGATCCGACGGTAGATGCCGCCTTACGAGCGTTCCTACATGAAAATTGGGATATCTTCGCCTGGCACCCTTCGGACATGCCCGGCATCCCACGTAGACTGGCCGAACACAGCCTCAACATAATTAAGGGGTTCAAACCAGTAAAGCAAACGCTACGGCAATTTTTCGAACCCAAACGACAAGCTATGGGGGAGGAGCTAGCCAAACTACTCGAGGCTGGGTTCATCAGAGAAATCAAGCACCCGGATTGGCTTGCCAACTAGGTCATGGTGCCGAAGAAGGACAAATCTTGGCGCCTGTGTGTCGATTTCAAAGACCTCAATAAGGCTTGCCCTAAAGACCCTTTCCCATTACCCCGCATTGCCAGATTATTGATGTGACCACAGGACACGACTCATTATGTTTCCTCGACACTTACTCCAGATACCATCAGATTAAAATGAAGGAGTCCGACCAGGCCGCAACGGCGTTCATCATCCCGTATGGGCCTTTCTGTTTCAACACTATGCCTTTTGGGCTTAAAAATGCTGGTGCCACTTACCAATGCATGATTCAAACATGCTTGGAAAAACAAATCGGCAAGACAGTAGAAGCATATGTGGATGACGTGGTCATCAAGACCAAACACGTTGAATCATTGGTGGACGATCTCCGCCTCACATTTGACAACCTCCGAACATACGACATACGGCTCAATCCGAAAAAATGCGTCTTCGGCATTCCAGCCGGAAAGCTATTAGGGTTCATTGTCTCCCATAGAGGAATTGAAGCAAACCCAGCTAAAATCCGAGCCTTGTCGCAATTGGCTACGCCAACCGACCTAAAATAGGTCCAAAAGCTAGCAGGGTGCGTAGCGGCCTTGAGCCGCTTTATCTCCAGATTAGGAGAAAAAGCATTACCACTTTATAGACTGCTTAGACGCACCAGCAACTTTGAATGGACGGAAGCGGCCACAGCTGGATTGGAAGAAATAAAAACCATATTAGCAGGCAATTCAGTCCTAGCCGCCCCAAGTGTTGGCGAGCCTATGCTGCTTTATATCTCCGCAACTCACCAGGTAGTGAGCGCCGTACTCGTCGTCGAGCGAGGGGAAGAGGGACATAAATTCCCCATCCAAAAGCCAGTGTATTACATATCAGAGGTCCTTACACCCTGCAAATCCCAATACCCTCCCTACCAAAAGATAGCTTACGCGGTCTTTATGGCATCCCGAAAACTCCGACACTATTTTCAAGAGTGTTCGATCATGGTGGCATCCGAAGTACCACTTAACGACATTATAAATAACAGGGACGCCACCGGCCGCATAGCTAAATGGGCCATTGAGCTCTTACCGTTTGAAATAACATACAAGCC
The DNA here is from genome assembly GCA_011799875.1 of Thinopyrum elongatum. NCBI lineage: Eukaryota > Viridiplantae > Streptophyta > Magnoliopsida > Poales > Poaceae > Thinopyrum > Thinopyrum elongatum. Next base: position 406,908,705 of record CM022301.1, read on the forward strand.
ACGCCGAGCTATTAAATCTCAGGTGCTGGCCGACTTCATCGTAGAGTGGACGAAAGCCGAGCTCCCCAAAGAGTATAGTTCCTACTCCAACTGGATCATGTACTTAGACGGCTCTAAAATGCTAGCCGGACTGGGGGCTAGAGTCATATTGACATCCTCTACGGGGGACACAATCCGCTACGTGTTGCAAATCATGTATACGGACTCCAATAACGCAGCCGAATACGAGGCACTTCTACATGGTCTCCGCATGGCTGTCCCCATGGGCATACAATGCCTAGAGGTGCGCGGCGATTCGAACCTTGCAATATCTCAGGTAAATAGAGAATTCGATGCAAAAGATCCAAAAATGGCGGCATATCGAAACACCGTATTAAAAATATCAGCTCGGTTCGAGGGGCTCGAATTTCATCATGTCGCTAGAGACAGTAACCAGGCAGCGGATATACTCGCTCGCATGGGTGCCAAGCATGACCCCGTCCCGCCTAATACCTTTGTGGAAAGGCTCTTCAAGCCATCCGTGGTATGGTAGGACGAGAGCAGAGACACAAGTACGGACCTGATCACACCCCCATCAGCCGAACATGATACAGGTATCATCGGGGGTTCGGATACCGAAATAACACCCTCTACTCATGAGATCATGGTCGTTATTGCTCCATGGACTGAACCCTTCCGAGCCTACCTTAATAGGCAGGAGCTTCTTGATGATCAAAATGAGGCCCGTCGCATAGTTCAGCGTTCTAAAGCCTACAAAGTTCACGAAGGTGAACTGTACGAGAAAAGCACTACCGGAGTTCTCCAAAGGTGTATCTCCGAAGAGGAGGGACGCCAACTCTTGGCTAAAATACATGCTGGTCTGGGCGGCCATCACGCTGCAGCTCGGGCCCTTGTAAGCAAAGCTTTTCGGACAGGTTTTTTCTAGCCAACGGCCCGAGCAGACGCACAAGCCCTTGTCCAGCGTTGTGTGGGATGTCAGCTTTTCGCCAATCAAAGTCATATGCCTCCCACCACCTTAAGAACAATCCCCATTACTTGGCCCTTCGCAGTCTGGGGGCTCGATATGGTCGGACCCCTTAAAGGGGGAAGCCACAAAAAAGAAATATTTACTGGTTATAGTGGATAAATTCACTAAGTGGATAGAGGCCAAACCAGTAAAAACGGCTGAAGCAGGACCAGTGATTGACTTTATATCCGGCGTGGTACACCGCTATGGTGTCCCGCACAGTATCATCACTGACAATGGCTCCAATTTCACAGCTGATGAGGTGAAAAACTGGTGTGCTAAATTGGGCATTAAACTCGACTATGCATCCGTCAACCACCCTCAAACAAACGGTCAGGTTGAACAGGCCAATGGCCTGATAATGAGCGGCATCAAACCCCGACTGGTGCGCTCCCTACGGGAATCAGATAAACACTGGGTTGAGGAACTCGATTCCATGCTCTAGGGGCTGCGAACTACACCTAACCGGACAACCGGATATACACCTTTCTTCATGGTGTACGGCGCGGAAGCTGTCCTGCCCTGCGACATTATTCATGACTCACATCGAGTGCGCATGAACGAAGAGCGAGAAGCCGAGCTCGATCGGCAGGATGACCTAGACGGTCTCGAAGAGGAGCGTGATATTGCACAAGCCCGTTCCGCACTTTATCAACAACAGGCTAGGCGATACCAAAGCAGAGAAGTGCGGGCCAAGACTTATAACGTTGGCAAACTTGTCTTGCGTCTCCCGGAGAAGAAGAAGGATAATCTCAAACCGAGATGGGAGGGCCCCTTCATCATAGATGAAGTTCTCACAGGAGGAGCCTATCGCCTTCGTAATGCATCGGATAATCGCCTTGAGCCAAATCCAGGGAACGCTGCTCGGCTCCGACGATTCTACGGATAGTTCGGTCACATCCTTTTTTCTTTTTTGATTAGCTTCCTTTTTTCTCCTCTTATTTTTTATTTTTTCCTTCTTTTATCCCAGGGTATGTTCGGATCTACCGAACTGTTAGGGGTACACATCGTTAAATGTATACACCCCACTATAACTGGGGGCTTCTTTGACGAAGCTTATTACTGAAAGCTTGTTGCTTACATTGTTTACGTCGTTTGTTCTATACATCTTTTGCCATTATATGCACCACTATGACTTAAGTTTTTGCCAAGCTAGGTTGCCTCGCTCCTGTGTTTATACCCTACATTCCCGATTGTTCGGCTAGGGTGTAAAGGGAGCACCTCTGCGATTGTTACAACCGGGTACTCCGGATCTGTACCTCAGATGGGTGAAGCCGAAAGCTAGCGTTCTTAAGAGAATTATTGGTCGGCAAGCAATGACAGATTATTTACGTTTGTGTAATTCTTCTAACAAATACGGGATAGGCTGCCCGTAATTCGGATCAAAGCCTAGGCTTGCATACTTAAGCATGCCGACCCAAGGAAAGGAACCCTTAACGAAACTATTTTCCTTGGAAGATGTTTCTTACGTTAAATAGTAATATAACATAGCTCCCCAAACAAATTTTGTCTGTTCGAGCAACATGACCGGATTGCCTGGTTTTCGGACATAATGAATGTTTATTACATTCTAACATGGTATCCAGAAACACTCCAACTTCTTGGTTTGGAGGTTGAAGCCGAAGGCCTGCGATGACAAATTTTGACAAGTTCGGTTGGAGATAAGTTCGATGATAAAGTACATTGATACATTGAATCGAACGCCTACTCTTTATCTATGTCATCTATAAGACTGCTTAAGCTACAGTCTTCTTGCGAATATTTCGTAGCTATCCTCACTTGGTCATATACCAAGTTCACGGGAATCTCTTTTTCGTCCGGTCCCTGCGGTCCAACTCAGGCCATACGATTCGGATCAAGCCCGATGTAGTGCGTCTTCACCATTGCCCATGCCTCTTGTGCACCTTCCCGGCATGCTGATGTCTTCCATAGCTCAAAATGGCGCCGGGCACCTTTGAACAGGTTTGCCAACCCCTCCATACTTCCTGGAGGGGCATCGGATGGCCATAAGGCCTTGGCCATACTTCTCATGGCTTTCCGGGCCAGCTCATGCACTACGGACAGCTCTTTTAAAACGTCGCCTCGGAATCCGGATACTTCTTCATGGTGCCCGGTTAACAGACCTGCAAGAGCAGCATTATAACACTCCGAATTACGGGATAATATGAGTAACTTGGATGGTTCAAAGGTCATACTGAATATGCCGCCTTTCAACTTTTTATTATCTTTTTGAGCGTCCGATAATTGAGCCTTTAAGCTCTTTATCTCTTCGGCTTGCTTCTCATTTTCCTCCTCCAGTTTGTTCTTTTGATCAATGGTCATTGTGACCTTCTTCAGTTCTTCTAGCTCTGTGGTGGCGGTGTTTAGCTTTGTCCGGCTCGTTTCAAGCTCCTGGGACAGTGCGTTGTTCTTCTCTTTGAGGACCTACGGTCATAACGATCCTTAAATCGGTTGGCCTAAACCGCTTCAAGTCTCGGGGGCTACTGGCATATATCTATTAAATTAACACAAACCATTAGCTGCATATCTTTTGAAAACAGGTGGGCAACTCCAGCAAGTCCGTCCCGGGCGGCTCGGATATATGCATCCACAGTGCTGTGGGTAGTAAAAACTGGAGTGCGCATGGTCTCTTTCAGTCGTCGATGATTCATCACGCTCTCTACTTCAGAATTTGTGACGGATACATCATCCGAATCTTCATGAGGCGGATGAGTTGGCGCTACATCCTTATTGGCTCTTGTCCTAGTTGACGAGCCCGGTGCCGGATTAGCTGATGATCAGCTAACAGGGATTTTGGACACAGTTCACCGTGTGCACCTCCTGGAATAAGATGGGAGGAGAAATATGACAATCTGGTTTTATGCTTAGGCATATATTAAAGGTTATACCTCTTTGATGAAGGAGGGGGCTCGACGGCACTCCCGGTTTCCTTTCGTTTTGAAGGCTCACCCTACACAAATGCTACCTTCCTAGGGGCCGCCCTCGATGGAGCGCGGCTCGCTGAGCGCCGATCCTATAAAGCATGATTCAGTGTGATGTGTGAGACGCAAGTGGGGACTCCTCTTTCTGAGGATGATTTTCGAGTACTTACCTTAGAGAAAGGGAGAAGGCTGGGGTAGTCGGCCGTAATGGCCACTTCAGAACCGTCAAGGCTTGCTTGATAAAAGACTCCATCATCAAACTCTATAAATATATCCGGATCCTAACAGAGGCCGGGATCTTTGTGGCGAGCATAGTCCTCTGGTTGTGGGGAGGGGCAGTGCACATTTTTGACGACCTTCCTCCATGTCTGTTTTAAAGACGACCAGAACAATTCAATTAGTATGCCTCGATAATGAGGGAGGACAATGTTGATAATCAAAAAACTCACCCATTCAATGGGTTTATACATGGAGAAACCTTCCCGACAATTTAAACGGAGGAATTCTTCTATCTCCCCTTATAAAGATCTGCCAGAATGGCAGCCAGAGCGGCGGGGGTATCCGGGCCCTCGCGCCTATAGCGAGATGCATCGTCCTCTCCGTTGTAGCACCATAAAGGGGTCACTCTGGACTGAAGGGGCTGGATGCATCGCTTTATCGTGATGGCCACGACTTCGATTATCGAGAGTTCGGAATGGGCAAGTAACTTGACCTTGCTGACCAACCTCCTTACTTCCGCACTGTCTTCTTCTTTGGGGCTCCGGGGGCACCAGTTGAGGCGTTTCTTCAAAGGAGCACTAGAGAATTCGGGAAGTCCATGTCGAACTGGGTCCGAAAGGGGAACATCCTTGATATAAAACCATTCCGAAGCCCATTCTTCGAATGCCTTCTTGGGAGTTCCGACGAGATAACCTGATTCGGCTATGCACCATACTTTAGCGCCGCCCACTTCAAATATAGAACCCCCTTGATGACGAGGGACGAGGCAAAAGAACTTTTTCCATAGTTTGAAATGAGCCTCGCAGCCTAAGAATAGTTCGCAGAGAGCAACAAAACCAGAAATGTGCATAATAGAACCTGGTGTGAGGTTGTGCAGCTGGATCCCGTAGAATTCCAATAGACCTCTGAGGAATGGGTGGATCGGGAATCCTAAGCCCCTCAGAAGAAACGAGACGAAGCACACCCTCTCCTCCTTGTTGGGATTGGGGAAGTTCTCTACTAGCACATCATTGCCAATCGAGGCCAATCCCGCCCGCATGGAGACATGATCTACGGGAGTGAGATATCCCTGCGTCTGAAGTCGATTCAGCTGAAGGTGAGACACTGAGCAGCTTCGCCAATCACCCGTTTGAGGGCCATGAGGGCGCGAGGAAGAGCCAGGAACGCTCGCCATGTTTTGATTTTTCGTGGTTTGCTTTGATGCTCTTTGCGCGATATGGGATGGCATTAGGAGATCTAACCTCCTTATATAGATACCGCCCTTGCATGATAAGGGGCTTATTTGTAAAAAATTATGGACTGTTCACATTCGCCAGACGCGTTGAAATCGAGGCGACGACAGGGAGGAGTCATAAAGGCAGAACATGAAGGTCAAAGCCAGACTGTCGTCAATCTGGAGTATGATGAAGAACCCGCCTTGCAAAGCCGAAGACATAAGCCGGATACTATATCGTCATTGAAGGCAAGTTCAGGGGCTACTGAGGGAGTCCTGGATTAGGGGGTCCTCGGGTGTCCGGTCTATTCGATATGGGCCGGACTGATGGGCCATGAAGATAAAGCAGAAGACTATCCCTTGTGGCCGGGTGGGACTCCTGTATGCGTGGACGGCAAGTTGGATGTCCGGATGTACTCTTTCCTTCCTTTGTAAACCGACTTTGTACAACCCTGGGCCCCTTCGGTGTGTATATGAACCGAAGGGTTTAGTGCGTAGAGGCCATCAGAATAATCATAGGCTAGACAGCTAGGGTTTAGCCATTACGATCTCGAGGTAGATCAACTCTTGTATCCCCTATACTCATCGAATACAATCAAGCAGGACGTAGGGTTTTACATCCATTAAGACGGCCCGAACCTGGGTAAAACATCGTGTCCCCATTGTCCCCTGTAACCATTGATCCTTAGACTCACAGCTTGGGCCCCCCTACCCGAGATCTGCCGATTTTGACACCAACATTCACAGCTCCTTTTCTATCAGTAATATATAAATCAAATTCTTGTAGCAAAAGAACCCACCTAATGAGTCTAGGTTTAGCATCTTTATTTTCCATAAGATATTTTATAGCAGCATGATTGGTGTGAACAGTTACTTTAGAATCAACAATATAAGATCTGAATCTATCACAAGCAAACACAACTGCTAAAAATTCTTTTTCGGTAGAAGCATAATTTTGTTGAGCACTGTCTATAGTTTTACTAGCATAATGAATAACATTTAATTTTTTTATCAACTCTTTGTCCTAGAACAACACCAATAGCATAGTCACGAGCATCACACATAATTTCAAAAGGAAAGTTCCAATCAGGTGGTTGTACTATATGTGTGAAAGTTAAGGCTTTCTTAAGTGTTTCAAAAGCTTCTACACAATCATCATCAAAAACAAATGGGACATCCTTTTGTAAAAGATTTGAAAGAGGCCTAGAAATTTTAGAGAAGTCTTTAATTTCTTATTTAATAGGTGGGTGATATTTAAACCACTTCACCTTAGGGAGATCAACATGAGTAGCAAATGATTCACAAAAGGAGGCTACTATCTCAGAGTCAAGACCATATTTAGTGCTAAACTTTTGAAAAGCATCGATATTCATAAAAGATTTAACACAATCATACTTAAGCTTAATACCTGACTCTTTACCTTCGTTGAGTTCCCAATCTTCAAAGTTGCGTTTACTTCTTTCTAAAAGATCCCACCGGAAATCAATAGTCTTCTTCGTAAAGGAACCAGTACAAGAAGTATCAAGCATGGATCGATCATCATGAGAAAGCCGAGCATAAAAATTCTGAATCATAATTTCTCTTGGGAGCTCATGATTGGGGTATGAATATAACATTGACTTAAGCCTCCCCCAAGCTAGAGCGATACTTTCTCCTTCACGAGGCCAAAAATTATATATGTAATTCCGATCACGATGAACTAGATGCATAGGATAATTTTTTTTGGTGAAACTCCAATTTCAATCGATTCCAATTCCAAGATCCAATATCATCGCATAGCCTATACCATGCCAATGCTTTTCCCTTCAAAGATAAAGGGAAAACCTTCTTATTAGCTTCATCTCCGGGTAAACCTGCAAGCTTAAATAATCCACAAATTTCCTCCACATATATCAAGTGCATATCAGGATGTTCGGTTCCATCTCCTGCATAAGGATTAGCTAGCAGTTGTTCTATCATACCTGAAGGAATTTCATAACCAATATTTTTAGTAGGTGCAGTAGGTTGAGGGATAATTAATTGTTGTTCTGGTCGAGGTGAAGATACCCCGAACAAACCCGTCAAAGGATTGTTTTCCATAGTAACAAGTGACAGAAAATTTCAGCACGTAGTAATAATTTTTCCTTACCAATTTCCACTTACCAAGAGCGCTTCACTCCCCGGCAACGGCGCCAGAAAAGAGTCTTGATGACCCACAAGTATAGGGGATCATTCATAGTCCTTTCAACAAGTAAGAGTGTCAAACCCAACGAGGAGCAGAAGGAAATGACAAAGTGGTTTTCAGCAAGGTGTTCTCTGCAAGCACTGAAATTATAAGTAACAAGTAGTTTGATAGCAAGATAATTTGTAACGAGTAAGTAACGGTAATGGTAACAAAAGTGCAGCAAGGTAGCCCAATCCTTTTGAGGCAAAGGACAGGCCAAAACGGTCTCTTATAATAAGCAAAGCGTTCTTGAGGGTACAAGGGAATTTCATCTAGTAACTTTCATCATGTTGGTTTGATTTATGTTCGCTACTTTGATAATTTGATATGTGGGTGGACCGGTGCTTAGGTGCTGTTCTAAATTGAACAAACCTCCTACTTATGATTAACCCCCTCGCAAGGATCCGCAACTACGAGAAAAGTATTAAGAATAAATTCTAACCATAGCATTAAACTTTTGGATCCAAATCAGTCCCTTACGGAATAGTGCGTAAACTAGGGTTTAAGCTTCTGTCACTCTCGCAACCCATCATCTAATAACTACTCCACAATGCATTCCCTCAGGCCCAAATATGGTGAAGTGTCATGTAGTCGACGTTCACATGACACCACTAAGGGAATCACAACATACATACCATCAAAATATCGAATACATATAAAATTCACATGATTACTTGCAACAAGATTTATCCCATGACCTCAAGAACAAAAGTAACTACTCACAAATGATAATCATGCTCAAGATCAGAGGGGTGTTAAATAGCATAATGGATCTGAACATATAATCTTCCACCAAATAAACCATATAGTAATCAACTACAAGATGTAATCAACACTACTAGTCACCCACAAGTACCAGTCTATAGTTCCGGTACAAATATTGAACACAAGAGATGAACTAGGGTTTGAGAGGAGATGGTGTTGTTGAATATGTTGATGGAGATTGCCCTCCCCAAGATGGGAGAGTTGCTGGTGATGATGATGACGATGATTTCCCCCTCCGGGAGGGAAGTTCCCCCGCCGGAATCGCTCCGCCAGAGGGCAAAAGTGATCCTGCCCAAGTTCCGCCTCGAGACGGCGGCGCTTCATCCCAAAGGTCCTCCCCTTATTTTTTTCTAGGTCAAAATGACTTATATACCAGAAGAGGGGCACCGGAGGTGGGCCGAGGAGGGCACAACCCACCAGGGCGCGCCTGGGCCTCCTGGCGCACCCAGGTGGGTTATGCCCACCTGGTGGCCCCCCTCTGGTACTTATTGGCTCCAATATTTCTTATATATTCCATAAAAAATCTCCGTAAAATTTCAGCTCATTTGAAGTTGTGCAGAATAGGTAGCCTAACGTAGCTTTTTTAGGTCCAGAATTCCAGTTGCTGGTATTCTCCCTCTTTGTGTGAACCTTGCATATTATGAGAGAAAAGGCATTAGAAATACTCCAAAAAGCATTATTATACATAAAAACAATATAAATAATAGTAGGTAAACATGATGCAAAATGGATGTATCATCCACCTCAATACCTCGTTCAGAGATTTTATGCCCCAAGACAATATCTTCATTGACCATAAAGTGGCACTTCTCCCAACTCAACACAAGATTAGTTTGCTCACATCTCTGCAAAACTCGATCAAGGTTGCTTAAGCAATCATCAAAAGAAGTTTCGTAAACAGAAAAATCATCCATGAAAACCTCAACAATCTTTTCACAAAAATCAGAGAATATAGAAGTCATACATCTTTGACAGGTAGCAGGTGCATTGCATAAACGAAAAGGCATACGTCTATAAGCATAAGGTCCAAAAGGGCAAGTAAAGGTGGTTTTCTCTTGATCAGGTTGTGAAACAGGTATTTGAGAAAAACCAGAATATCCATCAAGGAAACAAAAGTGTGTGTGCTTAGATAGTCTTTCTAACATTTGATCAATAAAAGGCAGAGGGTAATGATCTTTTCTAGTTGCTTTATTTAATTTTCTAAAATCAATTACCATTCTATAACCAGTGACAATTCTTTGTGGAATGAGTTCATTTTTATCATTAGGAACAACAGTAATACCTCCCTTCTTAGGGACACAGTGAACGGGACTTACCTATCTACTATCAGCGATGGGATAGATTATACCTGCTTCAAGAAGCTTTAATATTTCAGTTCTTACCAATTCTTTCATCTTAGGATTCAAACGTCGTTGGTGATCAACAACGGGTTTAGCAACAGGTTCCATATTAATCTTGTGCTGACAGAGAGTGGGACTAATGCCCTTAAGATCATCAAGAGTATACCCAATAGCAGCTCGGTGCTTCTTCAGAATTTTCAATAATCTTTCTTCTTTATCTTTTGAAAGGTTAGCACTAATAATAACATGATATATCTTTTTCTCATCAAGATAAGCATATTTCAAAGTGTCTGGCAATTGTTTTAATTCAAACACAGTTTCACCCTTAGGTGGTGGAGGACCTCCTAGAGTTTCAACAGGCAAATTGTGTTTGAGCAGAGGTTGTTGTTCAAAGAAAATTTTATCTATTTCATTTCTTTCATGCATATGCATATCATTTTCATGGTCTAGCAAATATTGTTCTAGTGGATCAGTAGGAGGCACAGAAATAGAAGCAAGACCAATTATTTCATCTTTATTAGGTAATTCTTTCTATGGGGTTGTCTACTAAACTTGGAGAAATTAAACTCATGAGACTCGTCACCAAAACTAACACCGAAAGTTTGTTTCTCACAATCTATTTTAGCATTAACGGTGTTCAAGAAAGGTCTACCAAAAATAATGGGACAAAAATCATCTTTTGGGGAACCAAGAACTAGAAAATCAGTAGGATATTTTAATTTCCCACACAAGACATCAACATCTCTAACAATCCCAAGTGGTGTGATGGTGTCTCTATTAGCAAGTTTAATAGTAACATCTATGTCTTCTATTTCACCTGGTGCTATATCATTCATAATTTCTTGATATAAAGTAAAAGGAATAGCACTTACGCTAGCACCTAAGTCACATAAACCATGGTAACAATGATCTCCTATTTTGACTGAGACAACATGCATGCCAACAACAGGTCTATGTTTATCTTTTTCATCGGGTTTAGCAATTCTAGCAGCTTCATCACAGAAGTAAATAACATGCCCGTCAATATTTTCTACCAGGAGATCTTTAACCATAGCAACACTAGGTTCTACTTTGATTTGTTCTGAAGGTCTAGGTGCTTTGATATTACTTTTGCGGCCACAGTTGAAACCATAGCATGTTCCTTTATCCTAATAGGGAAAGGTGGTTTTTCAATACAAGCAGTAGGCACAACTGGAACAACATTGTAAACGATAGTTTCATCTTTAGCTATTACCAGTTCTTTAATTTCTTCTTTAATAGGGGGATGATATTTAAACGACTTCTCCTTAGGGAGATCAACATGAGTAGCAAATGATTCACAAAAGGATGATACTATCTCAGAGTCAAGTCCATATTTAGTGCTAAACCTGTGAAAAGCATCGGTATTAATAAAAGATTTAACACAATCAAACTTAAGCTTGATACGTAACTCTTTACCTTCGTCGAGTTCCCAATCTTCAGAGTTGCGTTTAATTCTTTCTAAGAGATCCCACCTGAATTCAATAGTCTTCTTCATAAAAGAACCAGTACAAGAAGTATCGAGCATGGATCGATCATCATGAGAAAGCCGAGCATAAAAATTCTGGATAATAATTTATCTTGAGAGCTCATGATTGGGGCATGAATATAACATTAACCTAAGCCTCCCCCAAGCTAGAGCGACACTTTCCCCTTCACGAGGCCAAAAATTAGATATATAATTCCTATCACGATGAACTATATGCATAGGATAATTTTTTTGGTGAAATTCCAATTTCAATCGATTCCAATTCCAAGATCCAATATCATCGCATAGCCTATACCATGTCAATGCTTTTCCCTTCAAAGATAAAGGGTAAACCTGCAAACTTGAATAATCCACACATTTCATCTACATATATCAAGTGCATATCAGGATGTTCAGTTCCATCTCTTGCATAAGTATTAGCTAGCAGTTGTTCTATCATACCTGAAGGAATTTCATAACCAATATTTTCAGTAGGTGCAGTAGGTTGAGGGGTAACTAATTGTGGTTCTGATTGAGGTGAAGATACCCCGAACAAACCCCTCAAAGGATGGTTCTCCATAGTAACAAGTAACAATAAATTTCAGCACCTAGTAATAATTTTTCCTTACCAATTTCCACTTAACAAGAGCGCTTCACTCCCGGCAACGGTGCCAAAAAAGAGTCTTGATGACCCACAAGTATAGGGGATCAATCCTAGTCCTTTTGATAAGTAAGAGTGTCGAACCCAACGAGGAGCAGAAGGAAATGACAAGTGGTCTTCAACAAGGTATTTTCTGCAAGCACTGAAATTGTCGGTAACAGATAGTTTGATAGCAAGATAATTGGTAACGAGCAAGTAGCGGTAACGGTAAATAAAGTGTAGCAAGGTAGCCCAATCCTTTTGTGGCAAAGGACAGAACAAAACGGTTTCTTATAATAAGCAAAGCGTTCTTGAGGGTACACGGGAATTTCATCTAGTCACTTTCATCATGTTGGCTTGATTCGTGTTCGCTACTTTGATAATTTGATATGTGGGTGGACCGGTGCTTAGGTGCTGTTCTTACTTGAACAAACCTCCTACTTATGATTAACCCCCACGCAAGCATCCACAACTACGAGAAAAGTGTGAAGATGTTGATGGAGATGGCCCTCCCAAAGATAAGAGGGTTGTTGGTGATGACGATGGCTTCGATTTCCCCCTCCGAGAGGGAAGTTCCCCCGGCGGAATCGCTCCGCCGGAGGGCAAAAGTGCTCCTGCCCAAGTTCCGCTCAAGACGGTGGCACTCCATCCCGAAAGTCCTCCCCTTATTTTTTTCTAGGTCAAAATGACCTATATACCAGAAGATGGGCACCGGAGGTGGGCCGAGGAGGGCACAACCCACCAGGGCGCGCCTGGGGGCCGCAAGCGCGCCCTGGTGTCTTGTGCTCACCAGAGTGGCCCCCTCCAGGTGTTATTTGCTCTAGTATTTTTCATATATTCCAAAACAATTCTCCATAAATTTTTAGCTCATTTGGAGGTGTCCAGAATAGGTAACTCTGACATAGCTTTTTCAGGTCCAGAATTCCAGCAGCCGGCATTCTCCCTCTTTGTGTAAACCTTGCATATTATGAGAGAAAAGGCATTAGAATTACTCCATAAAGCATTATTATGCATAAAAACATTATAAATAACAGTATGAAAACATGATGCAAAATGGACGTATCAGGTCATGGGTATGAAATTATGCCCACAGGTAACCCAATGGATACCTAGAAACAATTAATGAAAATAACTCCTATGACATGTGGGGTCAACATCCAACTCCTATGGCCCACCCTAAATCTCGCATTCCTTAAACCCGCCATAGCTCACAGGCTCGTAATCACCTGCTCGTCACTCCTCATGCGTCCTATGTGACTCCTTGAAAAGATGAAATCTCGGCTTTTCGCTATTGGACTCCTGTCTAACTCTCGATCCAGCGATCTCCCATTGCCACTACCGCCTCCCACTGCATTGGGCTTCCACCATACTCTGGTCATACTCCCTTGCTGCCTCCAAGAGACCACCCACCAGAGAGGTCGCGTTAATTCTATACTGCTCGCCCATCATCACTTGAATTTCAAACTCATTTCTCTACCTTTAAAAAAAATGCTATATATTATACCCACCGGATACCCATTGAGTACAATATACCCGATGGGTATGGGAATGGTTGCCAATTTATGCCCATGGGTGTTGAAGTGGGCGGGTACAGAAATTTTCTATGGGTATGGGTATGGGCAGAAGGAGGTTGTACCCGCCCATACCCTACCCATTGCCATCCCTAGACACAAGCTCCACCGTTGAACTGCAGGGGAAGCGCGTCTTTGTTGTCATCGTAGATTTTGATTTTTCTAGCTCCCCATGAGAGATACGGATCACCATTTGGATTTTGCTGCTAGCTCCGCATATGAGGGAACCATTTTTACTGTTTCACACGTTAGATCTACTATTTTCAGTGATGGGAAAACAAACTATGTATATCATGATCTACTATTCGATTTAGCATCCGAGAGTGTTCCGCTGTCGATTTTCTGTAATATGTTTTGTTTTGTTTGTTCATTTTAGCTGATATTCAACCAATATGCATTTCTCAAGACCATGCACTTTAGTCTTTTGTAACTATTCCCACAACTATTCTAGTTAGGCGGTTCTGCTCTTTTCAATTGATTCATCCAAACATTATGATTTGTCGAGGCCTGAAAAAACAATGCACTCAGGTCACTATATACCAGTTTCATGTTATGTACTTTATTCAGTTCATTATTTAGAGGTAGATTGGCAGTAGATTCTTTTTCTTCTTTCTCACATCTTGAGTATTCTATGAAAAGTAAATTTGAAAAGTAGCAGGGTTGTTCAACACTTAGGTATCATAGTCTTGACTCTTGTTTTCAGTTATTAATATTAGTCAATGTGTTTTCCTGCCTCTGTAGATGACCTAATTTTTTTTAGCTATTCGGTTTTACTTGTCCATTCCTCAGTTATTAGTTCCCCGGTCTTTAAACTTGCTTGGTTATTGTAGGGCGACAACCACTTATTTTTGGTACTTATTCTTTTCATTGTTCATTCATCACTACTTTATTTCCTTCATTTGTGCTTGTGTGTATGCAATCATTCCCACTTTCTTCGGTGCTATTTATTTTCTTCAATGTCATTCTCAGCTTTACTTTAGATCATTGGTTATCATTCATATATCAGTATTGTAAGTGCCTCTAGTGCCACCCCTAGTTGGTTCTGGAGTATTGACGATAAACGTGGTTGAGGGACTAATGTGTTTGTGAGAATTGTAGGATAACACAGGTAGAAGTCCCTCATTGACTCGGTTTACCTACCAGAGATGACCCCTAAAAATGTATGAAGACATTGAAGACAATGGTGGTTCATGAAGACATTCACGTTGAAGATAATGACGAGTGAAGCCATTCATGTGAAGACTATGGAGTGCGAAGACATAGTTTCTTTCGTAGTTTCATTTTCTTCTTTCCTGAGTCATACGAACCACCGAACTGTTAAGTGGGGTCCGGGTGAACAAAGTCAGAAGACTGAGATCACTTGACAGCTCCTTCGGCACCCTGGCCTTGATGATCCAAGAGCGCCCTGACTTCAAAGATCTCGATCCATCTGACCTACTTGAAAGGCTCAACACACATGAATTCTAGCTATTTGAGAAGAGAGATATCTATGGTCCCAACTATGGCCGATCTCGTGCTTTAAAGGCAAAGGTTGTATCCTCATTTGAAGAATCTGACTACAATTCTGATGATCCTGAAGACATTGGCAAAGAGCTAGCAATGCCTGTGAGAAAGTTCCAAAAGTTCTCCAAGAAGAATCGCTTCGAAAAGTCTTCAAGATCCAGTTCCAAGAATGATGAGGCTTCCACTCTTGACTACAAGAAGAGAACATGTCACAAATGCAAGAAGCCAGACCACTACATATCTGAATGTCCTCAATGGGATAAGGAAGCGAAGAAAAATAAGAAGAGCAAGGAATATGACTCTGACGACAACAAGAAGAAAAAGAAATCCTCAAAGTCTTCATCTTATAAGAATAGCTCATCTCGCAAGGCACGTGCTTTCATTGGGAAGGAAATGGATTCAGAGGAGGAGTCTGCTTCTGAGGAGGCAGAGGTGGAGTCTCAGGAGGAGTCTGATTCAGGCATGGCAAGCCTGGCTCTAGCTTCGGCGTTCATCGCCAAGTCCATCTTCAACACTGAAGACAATGGTCAAGACACCGACGCTTAAGAGAATGATGACGATGACTCTGCTCCCACCTACTGCTTCATGGCACGAGGTGCCAAGGTAAACTCTCGCGGTGCTTACTTTGAGACCTCCAGTGAAGATGACTCTGAATGTGAATCCAAACCCAGTTATAAGACACTTGCTAAAATTGCAACTGAACAACAAACAGCCATGGAAAAGATTCAAAAATTGTTAGACAAAAGCTATGACCTGTTGGACAAGGATTTTTAGACAAAAGCTATGACCTGTTGGACGAGGAAATGAATCGAGCTCAGTCCTTAATCGAAGACATAAAAAATCTTCGCGTTAAGTACGAAGAACTAGAAAGTCGTCATGAAACCCTCTCAGCTACTCATGAGAAGCTTTCCTATGATTATCTTCAAAGGAAGGAAGAGCTAGAGAAACTGAGAGCATCTCATGAAGATCTTCAAAAAGAAAATGATTCACTACTCGCTCAACAGATCAGTTCCGCTCAGGAAGATTTTATGCCACCTTGTCTAAAATGCCTTGAGCGTGACAATGTTGTCTCTATTGCTGAATGTTCTACTGCTTCTGTAGTTGCAATATCTTCAACTGCTGATGTGGTAACTAACCCCTCTTCAGAGGATGCCACTACTATTGCTGATGAGAATGCCAGGTTGAAGACATTGCTTGAAACAGGCATGTACAAAAGCCTCAAAGGGCATCAGACACTATGTGATGTTCTCAAGAAACAGATTCTGAACCGAAACCCTAGGAAAGAGGGTTTTGGTTTCGAGAGGAAAATGAATGTTGATGGTTCTTACTAGAAGCCTGAGCAGTACCCCAAAACCACATGGGTTGCTGCAAAGTGCCCTTCAGTGGATCCATCTACCTTATCTGGTTTTACCTGTGCTAACCCTATTATCATTGATGAGTCATTTGACTCAAACTATAAACTATTCAAGAATCAGAACGGTGAAGTGTTTGCCAAGTTTATTGGAACTAACTGCAGGAATGGGTCACCTATGAAGAAGATCTAAGTTCCCAAAAGTCGTCTTGAGAAGCTTCTTGTGAATGTCATCATGACACCACAAGGGAAGAAGACAAACCCCAGACCAAAGGCTTCATATGGCCCAAAGGCTTCATATAGACAGAGGACCTCACAAGGTCACCCTAACGCCAATGTTTTGCAGGGAAATTATCATCAGACTCATGAATATGAGTGTGTTTCTTCTAACCACTATGATCACAGATCAAAGAACTTTTCTGCATATTCTTTTGAGTACTATTCACCTCCTGCAAAACTATTTGCTAGGGCTTCAAAGCCAAAGTTCTCAGATGCTGCACTTAGACTCATTGCTTCTAAGCCACCCCTTAAGATGTGGATGGTTAAGAAGAATTAACTTCTCTTGCAGGGACGGGTCTCCAGCCGAAAATCATTGACTTCTGAAGACAATGCCGGGGACCTAAAACATCTTGTGGGACGCAAGATAAAGTTCCAAAATGGTCTTACCATTTATTTCGTCCCTGGGTTTCTTGATGAGCATCCTATCTTACCATCCAAGAATCTTAACTTTGATAGTATGCTTGTTCGTCAAATGTTTGTGCTTCACAATACTCTTGGTGAAGCCTATCCCGCTAACTGTACTATAGGGTACGACTCCGAAAGCTACTGAATCGATTATGGACAGTGGATGCACTAACCACATGACTGGTGATCGAAGTCTTCTCATGGATTCAACTCTTTGTCCATCTGCTAAAAGCCACATCACATTCGCTGACACTGGTAAAAGCAAGGTATTGGGCCTAGGTAGAGTTGCTATCTCAAAGGATCAACACATGGATAAAGTGATGCTTGTTGAATCCCTTGGATACAACTTAATGTATGTCTCAATGATTTGTGGTCTTGACATGATTGTGATATTTGGAAAATATCGTTGCCTTGTGCTTATGGCTTCTGACAAATCTCTAGTCTTCGAAGGTTATCGAAGAGGTGATCTGTATATGGTAGATTTCTCCGCAGGACCACAGCTTGCCGTATGTCTTCTAGCAAAAGCTTCAGAATGCTGGCTTTGGCATCGAAGGCTAGGACATGCGGGCATGAGGAACTTACACACTCTCGTGAAGAAGAAGCATATCATTGGCATCGACGGCGTCAAAGTTCAAGAAGGATCATCTATGTGGTGCTTGTGAAGCCGGGAAGATGACTAGGGCAAAACATCCTGTAAGTGCATCTAGTGCCACCCCTAGTTGGTTTTGGAGTATTGACGACAAACATGGTTGAGGGACTAATGTGTTTGTGAGAATTGCAGGATAACACAGGTAGTAGTCCCTCATCGATTCGGTTTACCTACCAGAGATGACCCCTAAAAATGTATGAAGACATTGAAGACAATGGTGGTTCTTGAAGACATTCACGTTGAAGATAATGACCTGTGAAGACATTCACTTGAAGACTATGGAGTGCGAAGACATAGTTTCTTTCGTAGTTTCCTTTTCTTCTTTATTGAGTCATAGGAACCACCGTACTGTTAAGTAGGGTCCAAGTGAACAAAGTCAGATGACTGAAGTGATGCTCAACCAAAATCCTATGTCTTCGAGCGAAGACAATGAGAGAAAATCTTATCCAGAGTTGGATGAGTCAGCTTTGCTTGTAGCCTAAGCCAAGCTGCCGCGTGTGTTTGAAATCCGACTGTTGGACACATGTTGGTTCCTTAGTGACCCAGGGTCATTTCGGACATATCATGTCAGGTTGCCTCCTGTCTATAAATAGCCCACCCCCTACACCATAAATTGGTGGCTGCTCAGAGTTAGTGCACGGCTTTTGTCGTTTGAGAGCAACCCACCTCCGAAGCCTTTGAGAGAGAGATCCTTGCGAGGACAAAGCCCAAAACACCCAGAGCCAAAGAGTGTTAGGCATCACTAAAGTCTTTCTGTCCGTGTGACCTGAAGACTTGTTACACTTGAGGACTATGCATCCTCCAGCGGGTTAGGCATCACGTTCTGAGGATCCAAGAGCCATTGTGGATCATCAGTGAATGGAGTCTGTGAAGGTTTGGAAGTCTACCTTGAAGACTTACCAGAGTGATTGGGCGAGGACTGGGTGTCCTTAGCTCAAGGGGAATAAGGTGAAGACACAGTCTTCTGAGTTCAATCTCAGCCTCCCTAACCAGACGTACAGTTGTCACAGCAACTGGAACTGGTCTACCAAATCCTTGTCATCACCAAGCTACTGGTTCTATCCCCTACCTTCTTTACATTTCAGTTTGTCTTCGTGAAGTCATTGCTTGTTTGTCTGATCTGTTTGACTTCACTGTGCGAAGACTATTACCTGGTTGGCTTCATACTGTCTTCCATTCCGATCCACACTACCTAGCTGCTATTAGTCTTCGTGCTTTCTCTACATTGCTTACTTGACTATGTCCTGCCTAGTGTAGTTCATCTTTCGCTGCATATCATATAGGTTCAATTACTTGTTTGTCTTCAAAAGACCTCGTGTTTTGAAGACTTTCATAAAAATCGCCTATTCACCCCCCCTAGTCGATAACTAGCACTTTCAATTGGTATCAGAGCAAGGTGCTCCCTTGTTCTGTGTGATTCGGTTTAACCACCTGGAGTTTTAGCTATGTCGACTGCAGGGATAATCAAGGTCTCCGTTGCGTGCCCAGTCTTCGATGGCACTGATTACCCCTACTGGAAGAATAAGATGCGCATGCATCTTGAAGCCATTGACATTGACCGCTGGTATGTCGTCAGGACATGCGTTCCCAAGGTCGGTGAAGGTGTCACCGCGGCTGATGTCAAGAGGTTCGTGCAATTGGACTCGACTGCCAAGAACATCATCTGTGGTCATCTGACCAAAGGACAGTATGGCCATGTGAGTGCTCTGGAAACTGCGAAGCTAGTCTGGGACTGGCTGTCCAAGGTCAACGAAGGCGTCTCAACTCAGAGAGACTCAAGGATTGATGTTCTTCACAATCTCTTCAACCACTTCAAGAGAAACGACAATGAGAATGTCCAGCTCATGTTTGATCGCGCCACTGAGATCACCAAGCATGAAATTGTGAAGAAGCTACTGAGATCACTTGACAGCTCATTTGACACTTTGGCCCTGATGATTCAAGAATGCCCTGACTTCAAAGATCTCGATCCGTCTGACATACTTGAGAGGCTCAACACACATGAGTTCCAGCTATCTGAGAAGAGAGATATCTACGGCCCCAACTATGGCCGATCCCGTGCTTTGAAGGCAAAAGTTGTTTCCTCATCTGAAGAAGAATCTGACTGCAGTTCTGGTGATCCTGAAGACATTGGCAAAGAGCTAGCAATGCTTGTGAGAAAGTTCCAAAAGTTCTCCAAGAAGAATCACTTCGGAAAGTCTCCAAGATCCAGCTCAAGAATGATGAGGCTTCCTCTCGTGACTACAAGAAGAGAACATGCCACAAATGCAAGAAGCCAGGCCACTACATATCTGAGTGTCCTCAATGGGACAAGGAATCTAAGAAGAAGAAGAAGAGCAAGGAATATGATTCTGATGACAAGAAGAAGAAGAAGAAATCTTCAAAGTCTTCTTCAAAGTCTTCATCAAAGTCTTCGTCTCACAAGAAGAGCTCATCTGGCAAGGCTCGTGCGTTCATTGGCAAGGAGATGAATTCAGAGGAGGAGTCTGCTTCTGAGGAGGCGGAGGTGGAGTCTAAGGAGGAGTCTGATTCAGGCGTGGCAAACCTGACTCTAGCTTCGGCATTCGTCGCCAAGTCCATCTTCAACACTGAAGACAATGGTCACGTCGCCGATGCTGAAGCCAATGATGAGGACGACTCTGCTCCGACCTACTGCTTCATGGCACGAGATGCCAAGGTAAACTCACGCGATGCTTACTTTCAAACCTCCAGTGAAGATGACTCTGAGTGTGAATCCAAACCTAGCTATAAAACTCTTGCTAAAATTGCAACTAAACAACAAACTGCTATGGAACACATTCAAAAGTTGCTAGACAAAAGCGATGACCTGTTGGACGCGGAAATGAATCGAACTCAGTCCTTAATCGAAGACATAAAAAATCTTCATGTTAAGTACGAGGAACTTGAAAGTCATCATGAAACCCTCTCAGCCACTCATGAGAAGCTTTCCTACGATTATCTTCAAAGGAAGCAAGATCTCGAGAAACTGAGAGCGTCTCATGAAGATCTTCAAAAGGAGAACGATTCACTACTCGCTCAACAGATCAGTTCCGCTTAGGAAGACTTTGTGCCACCATGTTTAAAATGTCTTGAGTGTGATAATGTCGTCTCTATTGCTGAATGTTCTACTGCCTCTGATATTGCTATATCTTCAACTGCTGATGTGGTAACTAACCCCTCCACTGAGGATACCACTACTATTGCTGATGAGAATGCTAGGTTGAAGACATTGCGTGAAACAGGCATGTACAAAAGCCTCAAAGGGCATCAGACACTATGTGATGTCCTCAAGAAACAGATTCTGAACCGAAACCCTAGGAAAGAGGGTGTTGGGTTCGAGAGGAAAATGAATGTTGATGGTTCTTACTAGAAGCCTGAGCAGTACCCCAAAACCACATGGGTTGCTGCAAAGGGCCCTTCAGTGGACCCATCCACCTTATCTGGTTTCACCTGTGCTAACCCCATTATGATTGATGAATCCTTTGACGCCAATTATAAGCTGTTTAAGAATCAGAATGGTGAAGTGTTTGCCAGGTTTATTGGTACTAACTGCAGGAATGGGCCAGCTTTGAAGAAGATCTGGGTGCCCAAAAGTTGTCTTGAGAAGCTTCCCATGAATGTCGTCATGACACCACCTGGGAAGAAGACAAACCCCAGACCAAAGGCTTCATATGGCCCAAAGGCTTCATACAGACAGAGGACCTCACATGGTCACCCTAACGCCAATGTTTTGCAGGGAAACTATCATCAGACTCATGAATATGAGCGTGTTTCTTCTAACCGCTATGTTCACAAATCAAAGAACTTTTCTGCATATTCTTATGAGTATTATTCACCTCATGCAAAACTATTTGCTAGGGCTCCAAAGACAAAGTTCTCAGATGGTGCAGTTAGACTTATTGCTTCTAAGCCACCCCTGAAGATGTGGGTGGTTAAGAAGAATTAACTTCTCTTGCTGGGAAAGGTCTCCAGTCGGAAATCAAAGACTTCTGACGCAAATGCTGGGGACCTAAAACATCTTGTGGGACGCAAGATAAAGTGCCAGAATGGTCTTACCATTTATTTCGTCCCAGGGTTTCTTTACGAGCATTCTATCTTACCAAACAAGAATCTTAACTTTGATAGCATGCTTGTTCGCTATATGTTTGTGCTTCACAATACTCTTGGTGAAGCCTATCCCGCTAACTGCACTATAGGGTGCGACTCCGAAAGCTACTGAGTGGATAATGGACAGTGGATGCACTAACCACATGACTGGTGGTCGAAGTCCTCTCATGGATTCAACCCTACGTCCATCTACTAAAAGCCACATCACGTTTGCTGACACTGGTAAAAGCATGATATTGGGCCTAGGTAGAGTTGCTATCTCAAAGGATCAACACATGGATAAAGTGATGCTTGTTGAATCCCTTGGTTACAACTTAATGTCTGTCTCAATGCTTTGCGATCTGAACATGATTGTGATATTTGGAAAATATCGTTTCCTTGTGCTTATGGAAACTGACAAATCTCTAGTCTTCGAAGGTTATCGAAGAGGTGATCTGTATATGATAGATTTCTCCGCAGGACCACAGCTTGCCGTATGTCTTCTAGCAAAAGCTTCAGAGGGTTGGCTCTGGCATCGAAGGCTAGGACATGCGGGCATGAGGAACTTGCACACTCTCGTGAAGAAGAAGCATATCATTGGCATCGAGGGCGTCAAGTTCAAGAAGGATCATCTATGTGGTGCTTGTGAAGCCGGGAAGATGACCAGGGCCGAGCATCCCTCGAAGACAATCATGACTACATCACGCCCCTTCGAGTTGCTTCACATGGACTTATTTGGCCCCACTCACTACTCTACCCTTACTACCACTGCACATCTCTATGGCTTCGTTATTGTTGATGATTATTCAAGATACACCTGGGTGCCTATAATTCTCTATAAGACTGAAGTGCAGGATGTCTTCACACGCTTCGCCAATCATGCCATGACCAATTATGGCATCAAGATCAAGCACATCAGGAGTGACAATGGCACAGAATTCAAGAACACTAGCCTCGACACTTATCTTGATACATTGGGCATCACACATGAGTTCTCTGCTCCATACACACCTCAGCAGAATGGCATCGTTTAGCGCAAGAACAGAACCCTCATTGAGATGGCACGCACGATGTTGGATGAATGCAAGACTGCAAAGGGTACACGACGCCAATGCCAACCAAAGGCCAATTGGGCCGCGACGACAATGGTAAAGAGTTCGATCAAAAGGTATACCGCTCCATGATTGGTTCTTTATTGTACTTATGTGCATCTAGGCCGGATATAATGCTTAGTGTTTGCATGTGTGCCCGATTCCAAGCGGCACCAAAGGAATCGCATCACCTCGCGGTGAAGCGAATACTTCGATATTTGGCTCCCACCCCAACGCTAGGATTATGGTATCCAAAGGGCTCAGAGTTTGATCTAGTTGGATTCTCAGATGCTGATTATGCTGGTGACAAGGTTAATCACAAGTCCACATCAGGCACATGTCACTTTGTTGGACGATCTCTTGTCTGTTGGTCTTCAAAGAAGCAGAACTGTGTATCACTCTCCACTGCTGAATCTGAATACATTGCTGTTGGATCTTGGTGCGCTCAGCTTCTCTGGATGAAGCAAACTCTCAAGGATTATGGCATCAACATGAAGCATGTGCCACTCTACTGTGACAATGAAAGCGCCATCAAGATTGCTAACAATCCAGTTCAGCACTCGAAGACAAAGCACATTCAGATCCGTCATCACTTTCTCAGAGATCATGTCATGAAGGAAGACATTGATATCATTCACGTCAACACAGAAGAGCAATTGACAGATATCTTCACGAAGCCCTTAGATGAGAAAAGGTTTATGCGCTACTTCGTAAGGGACCGATTTGGATCCAAATGTTTAATGCTATGGTTAGATGTTATCTTAACACTTTTCTCGTAGTTGTGGATGCTTGCGAGGGGGTTAATCATAAGTAGGAGGTTTGTTCAAGTAAGAACAGCACCTAAGCACCGGTCCACCCACATATCAAATTATCAAAGTAGCGAACACGAATCAAGCCAACATGATGAAAGTGACTAGATGAAATTCCCGTGTACACACACAAGCAAAAATGCCCGTGCGTTGCAACGGAAGAAAATAAAATACCATGATGCGTAATCATACGAAAATGTACAAATTATTGTTGCAGATATTCCAATGCCGTTACAAAAAAAAGATTGTAAATGAGTCAACTATTCAAGTATTGGCCTATTAAGGAGCAAACGATTCAAAAGACATCACTACATCTTATGTTTTTGAAGCTAGGCCCAAAAACTTGAAAATATCATGTCAACAAAATAAGACCAGAAAAGAACAAATCATATTTTTCAGTGACAAATATATAGAAGTAAGCTACATTATATAGGATTGGTTCATCAATCTTCAGTCCCACATCCCATGATGAATTGGGGTTTACACATGAGAAGTGAGTAGTTTTCAAGGTATCTACATTGTACTTAGAATCTTGGTCAGCTAGAAATAATAAGAATAAAATTTCAAAACATCAAAGGCAAAAGATCCAAAAATAATGAGCCCTTGAAATATCTTCCATGCAATTTATAAAATTGTTTCTCATGTAAGCTTACCATGCATATGGCACCTACAGCCATTCTTCAATCATTGGTACAAGCAGCTGCGTGGAAACCCCCAAAACCCCAAAAAAAAACAAAAAAAAACCACCAAACAAAAAAACTACACCCCCCCCCCCCAACACCCCCAAACCTCCACACCCCAACCCCCCCCCCCCCCCCCTCCCCCCCCCCCCCCCCCCCCCCCCCCCCCCCCACCCCCCACCCCCCCCCCCCCCCCCCCCACACAACACACACACACACACACACTCATAACCGTTAATTGCGAAAAACAAAAACACATATAGTGTTCTCAAGTAGGCAGCATCATGAAAGTAGTATTTGTTATGAGAGTGGCAGTGGCATCCAACTATGACAGAGCCATCCCAATCACATTTCGACAAAAACCAAATACAAAGTCACATGATACTGTGATACCGACAATGGCTCACACTGCCACCTTGAACGCCAATAGTTGAACTTGAGGAACATAAGGTCCTGGGTATTGTCAAATCTGTAACTAAAAAGTACTCTGATGTCGTACAAATATTTAAGAAACATAAGGAAGACCTTGCTTTTGTTCAGCCAACGGCAAAGCTGGCGACTCCACTGCAATTGCTGAGCGAGTGAGTGTGCAGCCAACTTTAGGCATTCTCAAGTTTACAAAGTTACCATGGTAAAAAGCAAAAAAAAAAACATTTATTCAGGAATTAAAGCAATTAAATGATTCAAGACACATGTGATTACTGCTTTGAAAATGAGTGTCTTCACTACTGCATTTCGAAACTATTCACTGCTCACTGCATTTGGGAAGCTAGCAAGTATGTGATGCAGCTGGCAACATCAGTCATGGAGATCATTGTCCTCTGCTGAATCCATGGTAATTTCAGTGCCCATCATTTATTCAATATAACAGCACAACACCTTATTAGGGCTGAGCATCACCACACTGAACTAAACTGAACCAAAATCAAATCGAAGCATTTTTACGCATGACAATGGAGGGATTATCCTATACAGATACATTACATAAATCGTTCGTCGAGCTGCTCAAGCGGCGGCAGTGGCATACAAACCATGGCGTTTGCTGCGTGCAGACTTGCGTGTGCGCGAGGATTTTGATCAGCGGGGCGACCATGACATCGTCAAGCTGAAAATAATAACAAGCCCCTAACCAAGAAACAATGGTTATATGATGAAATCAATTAGCAGCACTCAATCACGAAAAAGGTCGAGCTGCTCAAGCGGCGGCAGTGGCATACAAACCATGGCGTTTGCTGCGTGCAGACTTGCGTGTGCGCGAGGATTTTGATCAGCGGGGCGACCATGACATCGTCAAGCTGAAAATAATAACAAGCCCCTAACCAAGAAACAATGGTTATATGATGAAATCAATTAGCAGCACTCAATCACGAAAAAGAAACGGGGTCGGACGGTACCTGAGGTTGGATCAGAGGGAAAAAGGGAAATCGAAGCAGCAGCAGGAGCTCGGGCAGAGACCAAACTTATATCTAATCCTACCTAACTGGATCACTGTTTGTTCCTCGGCAACATCTACACATGGACAGGAAAAAAGATCAAGACTTTGATGCCAATGGTTCTTAAAAATCTCACGGTGAATTGAATGGAGTATCTATCTAGTAGGATTAAATTAATTGAATTAATGGTTGTGCAGGATTAATCAATTAACACTCATCGTGGATTGGATGGATGGATGTATCAAAATCATTGATCCATGCCAAACAGAGAAAGGTCTTTTAATAGAAAGACTGAAATTACTGAAAAAGTCTGTCAATGCTAGTAACACAAAAGTTCACCAATGTTAGTGTATACATTGGTAAAGGCGTAAGGTATTCATTCATATTTGCTAGAGGTAACTTCCAATAGCTGGGATGCTGGAAAAAATACTGCCCCTCTCGCCATGTACATGGGCATGGTTCCTCAAGGCGTCCATCCAACAAAGGTCTTGCCGCAGTTGCCATAGCTGCAGATGAAGACGATCTTCGGGGCCGGTTCGACCTTGCACGGCTGCGCCTCTGGCTCCTGCTCCTGCTCTTGTTTTCGTTTTCCTTCAGGTTCCAGTACACATCCTATTTGAGCTCTTATTAAACAACTAAACCACAACATTAGTTTTATATGGTAGGAGTCGATTAAGGTTTCATGTATGAATTTTAAATTTCTACTTGGAAGTGGACATACAGTATCCCCGCAAAAAATCCACATACAATACATAGTTGAAAAAAAAGTTAAGCCCGAATATCTGTGAAGTAAAAGTGTAAAACCAAGATTTAGCTTATAATAATAAACTATGAAACATTCTCAATCATCACACAACACTACATAGCTGAAACTGGTGTTCACTTCCTCGACCACATACCTGGTGCACATCACCTCCCCTTCCTGCTCGAACAAGCACTTTGCAGAAAAATGGCATGTTTTATTTGAAGACTACAGAAAAATTCTGTGTACCAGCCAAGTCTTCTTAGAAGCCATCACATATTGGTTCACAGGACAGAAACAAAACCAAGATTGCAATTAGTCCCTGCTGCACAAAACAAATATCTACTCTGCAAAAAATGTACGTGCATGAATGTTGTAGCAATCTGGCATGGATATAACATACACTATGAATCTGCAGCTCCTCTTCACCTGCGGTTGTTAGATTCTGTTTTGGTAACTAAAAGATGCCTTAACCATAGCGGCTTGCTTGCTTATCTGCACACACGAATCATGTAAAAGTGTCACAACAAACTGTCGGGAAGAAACGAACCATCACTGTGAAGCGGATTCCTATCAAAATAATGATCGATGTGACGGAGGTATACATACAGGCTACAATAACCAACATGAAGGCCAAGGCTGGACGTCCTCCTTTCAACTTCCTTGCCTGATGGCTCTCGCTCAGGCCGCCGCCGCGCCCCCACGGGATTTCGGCCGACCAGCCCAGGAAGCGCCTCCCCTGAACTCGCCCCCACCGCTGCCCCGTACGGAAGTCGGCGAATAAGCCGCTTAGGCTGGTCCAGAAGGAGGCGATGATGAGGCGACGCTGGACAAACCGGATCTATGGCCCTTCCTTGCCCGATGGCTCTCATCTCTTGCTCCGCGTTCTCGTCGCCCACCTCCTCCTCTTCCCTCGATTTGTCGCGCGCTCGGGGCGAGGCAGACGGTGCTAGGCGGTGTCGGTGGAGATCCTGGATTGTATGAAAGAAGAGGAAGGAGATTGAGTTTATTTGGCAAGGTGACGAATTCTGCTTTTTTTAGGGGGAGGAGACGGAGTTCTTTTAGCAACGGGGGAGGAGACGGAGTGTGTTGCGGTAACGCATCGTGCGCAGGCTCAGCCCAATAGCGCTTCCCCGGAAACAAAATCGACGGCCCACTTACGTAAAAACGCATTTCAATTACATATACTTCCGTCAAAAAACGCCTCAAAACGAATAATAAACGCCTCAAAACGAGTATGGAGAACCAAAAAACTAGTATGGATATGTGAACGCACGGAAAACCAAAAAACGCCTCAAAACGAATAATAAACGTATGAAGAACTATGAAAACCTCCGTCTTTTATTATTAGGTAAAGATCATAATAAGAATATAAAAGGATCACAAGCAGTAAAAAATATGTCAATGTCCTGCATTTCAACACTAAAAAAAATGACACAAATTTAGTAAGAATCATACGTGCAAACATAACATAAATTTAGTAAAAATCATATGTGCACCCGGGGCGTTGTCGATTAATAATGATGGGTGCAAACGTTATTCTTTACTGGAATGAGTTAATTTCTTTCTTGAATTATGCACCTAGTAGTTAATGTGATTGCCCAATCGATCATGCAAAGTCCTCCATTTAATTATGCACCATGCAAAGAGTTTACCATGTCTCCTTTAAATTGCCCAATTGATGGTGTGCAACGTCCTCCACGAGCCACAACCAGCAATTAGGGCTGCAAGAAAAGCTCGATGCTCGTGAGCCGCTTGAGATGGACTCTTTTTTGGTTCGACTCGAGATCAACTCGAAAAGAAACGAGCTGAGTTTGAACACTTTATGTAGCTCGACCGAGAAACGTGCCGATCTTGAGCCAATATTGGCTCGCTCGATTTTAGCTCGATAGCTCGACATAAATACCATTATGTTAAATGATCATTGCCATATATTAAATGGAAATAAGATAATTTGTTACCATATATGATGTGCATGATTTTTCTCCATTTTACTTATCAACAAACATGGAATCTTAACTGTGCAGAGAAGATGTAGGTCTAATTATAGTACGTGGTCAACTATGTGTTAAATATCTTTTTTTGACAAAAATTCCCAGCATATGCATATTCTTTTTTCTTGTTTTTCGTCCACGAAAACCACTATCTATTGCTAGTTTGCCCAAGAGACCAAGATGAGCTCTCCCGAGCACGACGAGATTATCGTACAAAGTTGTGTCGTGTTGTTCTTTTCTAGTTGGAATAATCACCATAGATTTATAATTTTTACTGTCTCATTTAGCTCGAAACTAGCTCGAGATCATTACAAGCTGAGCACGAGTCATGTTCTACAGCTCGATCTTGAGCTTCACTTAGTTTGAGCTCGCTCGAATTTTAATATGAGTTGAGCTGAGCCAACTCCAACTCGCTCGAACTCGACTCGTTTGCAGCAGCAATGAAAGCACATCTGAGGATCCCGAGCCACGAGCCCAACCAATTAAACGCCACCCCCGCAGATAAAGGAGAGCATGGTAAACTCTTTGACGTGCAGCCACACACCACACCGAGACCCCTCACAGGCCAACCCAGCCGCTTTCATTCTTCTTTTTTGACGTGCAGCCAGGCCACCGGGATCAACACCTTACCTCCATTTATTTATTCTCGAGTCTGTTTGTTGATTCTCGTACGCTGATGCTGGCTCGCGGACTGCAGCGCCTGGTCGACCCTGGCGGTGCGCGATTCCCGGACACGGGCTCCCGCTTCCTCCTTTCACTGTATTTACACATCCATCCTTGATCCACATTTAATCAAAGCCATCGATCATGAACTCTGATCAACTCTGCATCTTCTATGCACATCAATTCGGCACACGAACGTTCAAGATGATGAATGAGAATACCAAGTAGAAAACAACAACATAAACTAATCCTACTTTAAGAAAAAGAGCATTCAAATTAGACCTTAAAAACTGATCCGATAGCACAGAAATATTACCAATCTTGAGTTAACCCTAGGTTACATTGTTGTATTGCATTGCATGGCAGGTTATTTTACTTAGTATGGTGGACACGTACCTAAAGTTGGGCCAGCAGTGGTGCCACACCTGGACTCCTGGAGCTGTTGTAGCTTGTGGTAACTACGTCGGCAAGCATGCATTCCCCAGCGGGCGGGCGTTTGATGGATTGGTATGGATAATTGCGCCAATGATAGAACAGAAGGCAGCATCTTAGAAGTGCGTCGCTGCTGTTGCATCTCTTGAAATTCAGCGAAAACAACAACAATGAAGTTTGTGTCGTGAAACACCTACGAAGCCGAACTGTTTCCGAAAGAAAGAAATTAACGGGAATCTTGCCAACCAGCACAGCGGTCTCACTTACCGTTCGAACGAAACGAAGAGAAACCAGATCATATCTAAAAACCCATCTTGGGCCCTACAGGAGAGGCGGGGAGAGCACACTTCCACCTTCCAGCAGGACACCATCAGTCCATGAGGTAGAGGAGCGCTAGTCTAGCATGGTGCTGTCAGCGGGGTAGCATGCCCATATTGACGAATGTGCCGCACGTACGGTAAGCGATGGGAGGAATCTTCGTTTGTTGTGGTGCCACGAGCGATGCACTGAAACTTCATCTGCAAGGAAACAATTAGAGACCTTAATTAGAGGAAAAAGTGGGGAACTTAATTAGAGAACTCCATCTTTAAGATAAAACATCGCATGGCTATTAAACCTGATGAGAGAATAGTTTCATTTGCAAAACACCATGTTTATGTGAGATCATATTATTGGAAATATTTGGTTCAAAGATTCCAATGCAAAGAATATTGAGGATTGCTTGGAAACTATCTCCCTCGTATCCAAGTTGTCAACAACAAAGAATGCTAGATGTTTGTCAGTGCTTCGAGTTACCAAAACAAAATACATTAATGTCTGCAGTTAGACGGCAGCAAGATGCCAAAAAAATATTGACAAGAAAATATATTTACCTCTTCATTGACACCACCAAAAAAATAGATTATAGCGATCCAAAAAATAGCTATGCAAAAATGTACTTGTTGAACTACCATGTTATAAACCAATAGTCCCAATACTAATAGCACTACCTTCCCTTAGCCAGTTCGAAAACGAATTGTAACAATAGCAACTAGCTTTACCAGTAGAGAAAGAAAATACTTCTGTATTAACTGGAAGGGGGAACTTCTCGTACGTATCTAAAAAAATTATAACTAAAAAACTAAAGGGGAACTAATTTGCTGGATGCGTTTTCCATTATATTATCGCTAGTGTTGCTGCTGCTGCGTACCTTGCAAGTAGAGACCTGCTTGTCTCCTGCTTTAGTACGTATGCATGCTATGGTCAGGTGTGGAGTTCAATACGTCCACCTCTGCATGCGCCGCGGTTGCTCGTACAGTCGGATGGCGTCCCAGTGCTGGAAGATGGGAAGGGGCAGGGCGGGGTGGACGCGTCCTATTGGCGGCGGCCGCTTCAGTACGGTGGAAGACGGCGAGAGCGGGAGACGATGCGATCCGGCAGAAGAGGCCGCGGCGGCGGCGACGACTGTGACGCGAAGGAAAACGGCGCGATACGTGATCCGGGTGACGGCTGCGACGTGAGGCAGAAGCACGATGCGGCGGTTATGATCCTGCGGGGGGAAAGAGATGGGCTTCGATGGCGACGGCAAGGACGAAGTCCACCTAGGCAATAGGTGACTGATGCGATCGCTTCCTTCTATCCAGTATGTGATTGATGCAGTATGTGATTGATGGGATCGCTACCTCCTAACCAATACGTGATTGATGCGATCGCTGATTGATTGATTGGTTATGGCTGCTCTTGCCGGTTTTTAACTTACCAAAAAACATGGAAGGGAAGGGACGTGGGACAGGAGGAAAACCTACTACGTATGAGGAAAGAGGACAGGCGGAAGGGGTGGGAGCGAAACGGGAGCCTTATACCCACGCGTACGCAGTTAAGGTTTTGGTCGGGTCCTTTTAAATCTCAGCCGTCAGTTTTTATGGCTAACATAAAATTAATGGATATAAAGGGATGACGTATGAAGAAGTATGAAAGGCTCCGTCCTTTGATATTAGGTATATATATATATATATATATGTGTGTGTGTGTGTGTGTGTTTTGTTCTCTACAGCATTCACTTATAGCTATATCTTCAAGTTGTTATTTTCTGAACTAAGTGAATGTGATCGGACCCTAACCCCTTCTATGCTTATCCCTCAAATTCTCTCTGTCTCTTCATATGCATTCTGTTGACACGTGTCGAATGTCTTTACTGTGTCCTTGTCAGCTGAAGATACAGAGACACACATTTAAAACTGCTTTTAATATGCTTATCCTTTTTGCCTGAATACCGGAGAAGCCGGAACGACCACCCGACAAACCAGGCGCTTGGGGTCGTGGCTCAACTTTCAATAAGTTGCATGCCTGCCACGTGTCCTTCAGATGTGAACCGTCAGGGGCACCTGCGTAATTGCACTGCGCCGCCCTCCTCCTTATAAATACTTCTCCCTCGCGGTCATTATCTCTTCCCTCCCTCTCGCCATCTCGCTCAAAACCTAGCGCCACCGCTAGCATCTGTCGACGCCGGGGACGAAGCGCTTTGCTGCCGCAACCTCTCCGACGCCGTCTTCACGCCGGCCGCGGACATCGTCTTCTCCGCCGCTGCCGTAGGTGTCTTCCGCCGCCAAGTTAGGGCGCGGTAGATTGGACTGCTCGGCCTCCTTCTGCCTCGTCTAGCAGTTCGTCGTGCGGTAAATAAGACTCGCTTTTTACCATTTATTTGATTCGTTGAACTGTCCACATCTTTCAAAAGTTGTTTCTCCACTTCCAAATCTATATCTTTCTGTTTCTGCTATCTCATAACTTGCAAATACGTTCACTTATGCATTACAACTAGTTAGATTCCTCACTTGTACTTATTCATGGATTCGTACAAATCTGGAACCAACTCACATCGATAAGTGAATGTCTTCGCGCTATGAGGTCAATGTCTTCAAACTGATTTATCTTCAAAATCTTCTGAGAATGCATATGACCTCTCCCCCTTCCCTCGCATCTCTAATGTTGTCACAGGTACATGTCCGTGGGAGAATCCCTTGGTTCTCATAGTCTGCATTCATTTGCAGAGTTCTTACCGCATCACATTGAATCACCTGAAGCCAACTCTTGTCTGACAAGCAGATTGAAGCCAAACACAGTTGTGAAACCTTTCATTCTAAATCCAATGGCTGGCAGAAAATTTGCCAAGAAGGGTGGCAGGCAACGCCGGGACAACACTGCATTGGACCTGCCACCGGATCTCTATGAGCAGTACAAGTCTGACCCGGAGGAAACCTATGGTGAACGCAAAACTCGAGTCCAATGGATTCGAAGATATTGGGCAGAGGAATGGTTTCAGTACCATTTTGTTACACCTAAGTACGCGAAGAAGAATACTGTGAGGCCACCATGGGCCGATATTGTGTACAGGAAGCTGCATCCCAAGACGAAGGCTGAAGCCATTGCAAAGGGCTTCTATCCTTGCATGGTCAGAGGACCTCACCCTGAAGATGCCGACCCATCCAGTCTCCGATGGTGTCGCGAAGATGAATTGTTTGAGCAAAATCTTCAGTTTGCAAGGGCTTCTGCAGTGCAGAACAAGAAAGATCTAGGGATTGACTTCAACCCTGGTCCAGCAGCTCCAAGGCCAGATGGCAGTCGTGAAGCTGATCAGAACATCATTGGTCCCTTCAATTGTTTTGATGGGCTCCTCTCCCACATAGCTGCACAAAGGGCCACCGTTGAAGAAGCTGCTGGTGAAGAGGAACATGCTGAAGTTCCTGAGCCCCCGAAGCCAAAGAAGAAGGCTAAGGCTTCAAGTATGAAGCCATTGAAATCTGCACCTCCTGAATCCAGTGTGCAGTCTGAGTATCAATCTTGCATCTCCAAGAAATCCAAGAAGCCCAAGAAGATTTCTGGACATGACCTCGCCCCTGCTAGCATTCTGCGAAATGAAAAGAATGTTATAGATCTGTCAAGCGATGAAGATCTTGCTGATGATGCTCTAGAAATGCTCATCAAGAGCAAGCAGGAGGCCGAAATCTTCAAGGATTTGCCTCTCTTTGATGCAGATATTCTCAACAATTTCATTGATGAGTGGTTTGAAGATCATACTCTCACCATTGACGATCTGCAACTGTCCATTGACATCAGTGTCACATTTCAGGGCAGCATAGCCAAGGAACTTGCTATAGCTCAGAAAATTGTTGAGCTGAAAAACAAAATTGACTATGAGAAGGCCCAGTTCAAGAAGTATATGGCAAAGCTCAGTGTTGTAGATGTTCAAAACTTCAAGCAAATGATGATTGACCTCAAGGCTCAGTTCAAAAAGAAACATGAGGAAGCCAAAGGCTCTCGTGAGCGCATGAAGTACTATGCTGAGAAATGCGTCCAGGCTCACAATGAGGCTGTGAAGAGAAAGGCTCTTGGGCATCCAGGCATTGACCCCAAGCTGGCTGCCAAGAAGAAGAAGAAGCCTGTTGAAGCTGAACCCGAAGCCCCAAGGCAGGAAAGACCAATCACTATCTTCCCTGCCAGTATGATTGGCTCGAAGCCAAAGGTCCCTTCAGCAGCTTCTTAGCAGAAAAAGACTAAGCTGGCTGAGGCCGAAGCCAAGAAGAGGAAGCACCATGATACTTTTAATGCTGCTTCCTCCAAGAAGAAGCTGAAGACAAAGTCTTCACGCAAAGAACGTGCTACTCCCAAGAACCATTGCTCATTGAGCCTATCTCTGTTGCACTGCCAGCTTCCACCAATCGCGAGCGTCGTCTCGTTGTGCATGAGCCTGCTTCCACAGAGGCTCATGAGTCTGAAGATATTCTAGCTGCTGACTCCACCGCAGCTGAAGACATTGGTCATGATGACAATGTTGAAGATGATGAAGTCCTTCCTCAGATCCTGCCCAACCCGGTATCATCGCCTTCTCCTACGAGCAGTGAACTGATAAGCATTGGTGGTCCCACGACTCCAATCACACAAGATGTATTCTGAGAGGAGCAACACCCCAACTCCCCGTTGCATGAAGTCATTCCTTGCACTCCACCCGCTCATGTCACCACTCCGGTTCTTGAGACCCCGCAAGATACACCAGAAGACATGGAGAAAACCACTCCTTCACCACAGGCGTCGACATCTTTCCAAAGGCTTCGCAGAGGCCCCCCTAGGCGCTCGGTCTCCATGTCAAGCATTCCTGAAGAGGATGTGCAAGCCACAAGCTCAGTAGCACGTCAAGTGTTCCTTGAAGCCATCCCTTCAGCGGCTGCTCAAGAATCTGAAGCCAAAGCGGCTGAAGATATTCCGGCTGCATCAGCTGATGAAGAAAAAGAAGAAGAGCGTGAAGTTATTCCCCCTACCATTGATCCCATTGGTCAAGAAGACGAAGTGATTGTGCCAGACCCCCCAGTCCATGAAGCCACTGAAGTTGAGGTAAATGCGGCTGCCACCACCACCACTAATGAAGCCAATGACGTTGTCATGGCTAAAGATAATGCGCATCCCGAAGTCATTGCTGCTACGGAAGACAATGTGCAGCCATCCACCTCGGATGTGGCCGTTCCTCCCCCTGTGCCTCACACCATGGAACGTGCGTTCAATCATGGTGAGCTCGTTACTGTCCGGTGGCCTATCTTGATACCACCCACTGCTCCTGGTACCCAATATGACTATCACGTGGAGCAAAGGCCTCAAACGCAGAAGCCAAAGCCCAGGCTGCCAAGGCTTCCAAGTGCTGTCACTACACAAGGCTCCTTCAGTGTGCTAAGCTTCAGAGAGCACAACACTTTCTTCGACAAGGCCAAGAACCCCTTCAGGAAGCCAAAGATTTCATCTGACAGGTTCTGGAGCCACCAGCAAAGGAGCTACTATTCTTGCATTCTCTACAATCAAGACAGGATTTTTCCCCCACAAGCGTCTTGACTATGATGCCATTGCTGGGCTGCCATGCCTTGAAGAAGCCCTAGACTGCTTCCGTGAAGTTGGGCTGCTCCCATTTGTCACTAAAAAGGAGCACTGGAATGAAGAGCTTCTTCTGCAATTCTATGCCACTCTACACATATCAGGCTACAACAGGGATCCGCAGACATGGGTCCTTGAGTGGATGACAGGGGATGTCCATCATGAAGGCAAAGCTCAAGATATCATCGAGCAAACTTCCCTGCCCACTCCTGGTGATCTGTATGAGCCAGGTTGTCAGCTTCATGTGCAAGAATTGCAAAGTGTATTCCAAAGGCCTGAGCCCAATATGAGTCAAATGCTCAGTGTGATGAAGCCATTGCCCATTGATGCTGAATATCCCAAGGAGTTCTATGTGAAGGACCTCGAGTACCTGCTCCGCACCATTTATCACATTCTGAGGCGTACTCTGTGGCCTATCAAGGGACATTCTCCTGACGCCAAGCTTGAAGGCACCATGAAGACATTGGTCTTCTACATTATCAATGGGATTAGGTTCAACACTCAAGATTTCTTCATTCGACAGTTGGCAGCTTCTGGCATTGATCTGTTTGGCCTCAAGTTTTATGCTCCATGGGTCATGCGGCTGATAAAGCTTCACTCAACCATCAACTATCAAGCTTCAACACGCAACCATGTTGTATTCTTGCCTGAAGTGGACATGTCTCATGAAGCTATTTATCCTGTGCCTGCCAAGGAGCCAATACGCGAAGACAATGCTGCCTTTCAAAGCTTCACTCAGCGTATTGAAGGTGTTCATGTGCCAAATCCTCCTGCTCCTGCTGCTCCACTTGCTGGTCAACTTCGTCTGCCGCATCGTGCAAACACTAATGCAACAGCCAGCACGGTAGCTCAAAGGCCTCAGAAGCGTGCTCGTGTCCTGAATGACAGAGAGCTTCTTGTCTCACTTCACTAGAAGCAGGATAGGCATCATGACTGGCTGAAGCGCCAGATGCAGAGTCTCCTCATTGACGTCAATCGAATTTGCAACCTTGCAACCAAGAATTCTTTTGTTGCGCATGAAGCCTGTCGACGGTCCTGGAAGAGCCTCACAATGCTCTGTTCTGAAGACGATCTTCGAGCAGATGGCTTCACTGAATGTTTCAAGTTTGACTCCAGGCCTCCCCAATCAGCAAGCTGGCGTCCAACTCCTTCCCTTGAAGATTCTGACTTTTCATCTCCGGCTCCCACTGTTGTTGAGCGAGTCATAGATGAAGAGGACAACGCCACTTCACCAGCGATGGCTTCACTGCATCATGATTCTGCATCGGGCCCCTCTACACCGCCCAACTCCAACGTCGCCCCTGCTGCCCCAACATCTTCACCGACTGGGAATGAGTAGACACTCTATGTCTTCAAACCTTTTTGGTCCTTACTGACAAAAGGGGGAGAAGCATATAAGTTGATAGTATTCAAGCAGGTCCATATGGGTCGGGTGCTTATTTTTGCTAAGTTCTTACAACTCTCGTTCTTGAAACTCTTGGCTTTTGAGTTGTAACACTTAAACTTGATGGTCGTCTGCCACTTTTGCTGCTACCTTATGATGCGATGATAAATCCCGCATGAAGTCATTATGCAGACACCCATTTCTCATTATGCATTTCATTATCTTCATTACTTCTATGTATGCATGATGAATTATCTTCATGTGTTGAAGAGGATCTCCACAAAGCAAAACCTGCCATGTGCATTTGCATTCAAAAGCAAAACATTTATATGCACATCTTCAGGGGGAGCCTCTTCCAACCTATGAAGACAATGCCCATGTACTTTAACTTTCACATACTTTTATCCCCGTTGAAAACTTCAACCAATTTGTCATCAATCACCAAAAAGGGGGAGATTGTAAGTGCATATAGTGCCACCCCTAGTTGGTTTTGGAGTATTGACGACAAACATGGTTGAGGGACTAATGTGTTTGTGAGAATTGCAGGATAACACAGGTAGTAGTCCCTCATTGATTCGGTTTACCTACTAGAGATGACCCCTAAAAATGTATGAAGACATTGAAGATGATGGTGGTTCGTGAAGACATTCACGTTGAAGATAATGACCTATGAAGACATTCACTTGAAGACTATGGAGTGCGAAGACATAGTTTCTTTCGTAGTTTCCTTTTCTTCTTTATTGAGTCATAGGAACCACCGTACTGTTAAGTGGGGTCCAAGTGAACAAATTCAGATGACTGAATTGATGCTCAACCAAAATCCTATGTCTTCGAGCGAAGACAATGAGAGCAAATCTTATCCAGAGTTGGATTGGTCAGCTTTGCTCGTAGCCCAAGCCAAGCTGCCGCGTGTGTTTGAAATCCGATCGTTGGACACGTGTTGGTTCCTTAGTGACCCAGGGTCATTTCGGACATATCATGTCGGGTTGCCTCCTGTCTATAAATAGCCCACCCCCTACACCATAAATTGGTGGCTGCTCAGAGTTAGTGCACGGCTTTTGTCGTTTGAGAGCAACCCACCTATGAAGCCTTTGAGAGAGAGATCCTTGCAAGGACAAATCCCAAAACACCCAGAGCCAAAGAGTGTTAGGCATCACTGAAGTCTTTCTGTCCGCGTGACCTGAAGACTTGTTACACTTGAGGACTGTGCATCCTCCAGCCGGTTAGGCGTCACGTTCTGAGGATCCAAGAGTCATTGTGGATCGCCAGTGAACGGAGTCT
This sequence comes from Thinopyrum elongatum, assembly GCA_011799875.1. Lineage (NCBI taxonomy): Eukaryota > Viridiplantae > Streptophyta > Magnoliopsida > Poales > Poaceae > Thinopyrum > Thinopyrum elongatum. Next base: position 406,946,743 of record CM022301.1, read on the forward strand.
GTGAAGGTTTGGAAGTCTACCTTGAAGACTTACCAGAGTGATTGGGCGAGGACTGGATGTCCTTAGCTCAAGGGGAATAAGGTGAAGATACAGTCTTCTGAGTTCAATCTCAGCCTCCTTAACCAGACGCACAGTTGTCACAACAACTGGAACTGGTCTACCAAATCCTTGTCTTCACCAAGCTACTGGTTCTATCCCCTACCTTCTTTACATTTCAGATTGTCTTCGTGAAGTCATTGCTTGTTTGTCTGATCAGTTTGACTTCACTGTGCGAAGACTATTACCTGGTTGGCTTCATACTGTCTTCCATTCCGATCCGCACTACCTAGCTGTTATTAGTCTTCGTGCTTTCTCTACATTGCTTACTTGACTATGGCCTGCCTAGTGTAGTTCATCTTCCGCTGCATATCATATAGGTTCAATTACTTGTTTGTCTTCAAAAGACCTCATGTTTTGAAGACTTTCATAAAAATCGCCTATTCACCCCCCCTCTAGACGATAACTAGCACTTTCACATCCCTCGAAGACAATCATGACGACTTCGCGTCCCTTCGAGCTATTACACATGGACTTATTTGGCCCTACTCACTACTCTACCCTTACTACCACTGCACATCTTTATGGCTTCGTTATTGTTGATGATTATTCTAGATACACTTGGGTGCACATAATTCTCTACAAGACTGAAGTGCAGGATGTCTTCAGACGATTTGCCAATAGCGCCATGACCAACTATGGCATCAAGATCAAGCACATCAGGAGTGACAATGGCACAGAATTCAAGAACACTGGCCTCGACACTTATCTTGATACATTGGGCATCACTCGTGAGATGTCAGCTCCATACACACCTCAGCAGAATGGCGTCGTGGAGCACAAGAACATGACCCTTATTGAGATGGCTCGTAAGATGCTTGATGAGTACAAGACTCCAAGAAAGTTCTGGCCTGAAGCCATTGATACTGCATGCCATATCATCAACAAAGTTTATCTTCACAAATTCTTCAAGAAGACATCTTATGAACTACTCACTGGTAAGAAGCCAAATGTAAGCTATTTCAAAGTCTTCGGTGCTAGGTGCTGGATCAAGGATCCACATCACACTTCCAAATTTGCACCAAAAGCACATGAAGGTTTTATGCTTGGTTACGGAAAGGATTCACACACCTACAGAGTCTTCAACCTCTTTCACTATAAAGTGGTTGAAACTGTAGATGTGCGGTTCGATGAGACTAACGGCTCGCAAAGAGAGCACCTGCTAAATGTGGTAGATGAAGCTTCTCCTAGTGAAACTATCAAGCTAATGGGTACTGGAGAAATTATACCCAACGAGGAACAGACTGAAGAGGAAATTGTGATTCCTACTCCTACCCAACGTGAAGACAATGCTGAAGATGAAGATAATAGTCAGCAACAGAAAAGTCTTCGCCCTGTTCATCCTCTTGTGGCCAATGAAGTTCAGATTGAGAAGATAATTGATAGCATCAATGCACCTGGTCCACTTACTCGATCAAGAGTTACACAACTAGCAAACTTCTGTGGGCACTTTGCATTCGTTTCCATATCCGAACCCAAGAAAGTAGATGAAGCTTTTATGGAACCAGAATGGATTCAAGCTATGCAAGAAGAGCTTCAACAGTTCGAGCTCAACAATGTCTGGGAGCTTGTTAAGCGTCCTGATCCACGCAAGCACAATATTATTGGCACCAAATGGATCTATCGCAACAAACAAGATGAACATGGTCAAGTCATTAGAAACAAAGCTCGTCTCGTTGCTCAAGGTTACACACAAGTAGAGGGAATTGACTTCGATGAAACCTTTGCTCCTGTGGCTAGGCTTGAAGCCATTCGTATACTGCTAGCCTACGCTAACCACAACAACATCATCCTGTACCAAATGGATGTAAAGAGTGCCTTTCTCAATGGCAAAATAGAAGAAGAAGTATATGTAGCTCAACCACCTGGTTTTGAAGATCCAAAGTGTCCTGATATGGTCTACAAGCTCAACAAGGCACTGTATGGCCTCAAACAAGCACCTCGCGCTTGGTATGACACACTCAAGGACTTCCTGAAGAGCAAAGGCTTCAAACCTGGTTCTCTAGATCCCACTCTCTTCACGAAGACATATGATGGAGAACTGTTTGTATGCCAAATCTATGTGGATGACATTATCTTCGGCTGCACTGACAAAAGATATAGCGATGAGTTTGGTCATATGATGCAAGAGCAATATCAGATGTCCATGATGGGAGAGCTGAAATTCTTCCTTGGTCTTCAAATCCGTCAACAGAGAAATGGCATCTTCATATCACAAGAAAAATACCTCAAAGATTGCCTGAAGAAGTTTAGAATGCAAGACTGCACTGCCAACCAAAGGTCAATTGGGCTCCGACGACAATGGTAAAGAGTTTGATCAAAAGGTATACCGCTCCATGATTGGTTCTTTATTGTACTTATGTGCATCTAGGCCAGATATAATGCTTAGCGTTTGCATGTGTGCCCGATTCCAAGCGGCACCAAAGGAATCACATCACCTCGCGGTGAAGCGAATACTTCGATATTTGGCTCACACCCCAATGCTAGGATTATGGTATCCAAAGGGCTCAGAGTTTGATTTAGTTGGATTCTCAGATGCTGATTATGCTGGTGACAAGGTTGATCACAAGTCCACATCAGGCACATGTCACTTTCTTGGATGATCTCTTGTCTGTTGGTCTTCAAAGAAGCAGAACTGTGTATCACTATCCACTGCTGAGGCTGAATACATTGCTGTTGGATCTTGCTATGCTCAGCTTCTCTGGATGAAGCAAACCCTCAAAGACAATGGCATCAACATGAAGAATGTGCCCCTCTACTGCGACAATGAAAGTGCCATCAAGATTGCTCACAATCCAGTTCAGCACTCGAAGACAAAGCACATTCAGATCTGTCATCACTTTCTCAAAGATCATGTGTTCAAGGAAGACATTGATATCATTCACGTCAACACTGAAGAGCAATTGGCAGATATCTTCACAAAGCCCTTGGATGAGAAAAAGGTTTTGCAAGATGCGGTGTGAGCTAAATATCTTAGAATCCTCAAATGTCCTGTGAATGGACACACATCCTAACGCTTATGCATATTGATGACTTAGGTGCACAACACACAAAGTAATGTATGTCTTCAATTCATGAAGATATACACTCTAAGTGTGAATACATTAATGTGGAAATTGACTTCGGAGCTCCACGATAATTGTGCGCCGTGTCTGGGTCTAATACTTCCTATACGGTGGGTAACGCCACCACCAACCTTTCTTGAAGATTTTTGTTTGGCATCATGTTGCATTATCTTCATGATTTATCTTCACAATGTTTGACTTGGTCTTCATTGCTCAATATATATATATATATATATATATATATATATATATATATATATATATATATATATATATATATAATGTCCTCTACAGCATTCACTTATAGCTGTGTCTTCAAGTTGCTATTTTCTGCACTAAGTGAATGTGATCGGGCCCTAACCCCTTCTGTGCTTATCCCTCTAACTCTGTCTATCTCTTCATATGCATTCTATTGACACGTGTCGATTGTCTTCACTGTGTCCTTGTCAGTCGAAGATATAGAGACAAACATTTAAAATGCTTTTATTATCTCTATCCTTTTTGCCTGAATCCGAAGAAGCCGGAACGACCATCCGACAAACCAGGCGCGCGTGGGGTCGTGGCACAACATTTAAGCTGTTGCATGCATGCCACGTGTCCCTCAGATGTGAACCGCCAGGGGTAGTTGAGTAAATTCACTCAGACGTCACCCTTCCTTATAAATACATACCCCCCTACGGTCATTATTTCCTACTCCCCTTGCCGTCTCGCTCAAACCCTAGCGCCATCGCTAGCTTCTGTCGTCGCCGGAGACGAAGCGCTTCGCTGCCGCGACTTCTCCGCCGTCGTCGTCACATCGGTCGTGGATCTTCTTCCATCCGCTACCGCCGTTGGTGTCTTCCGCCGCCAAGTTATGGCGCGGAAGATTGGACTGCTCGGCCTCCATCCACAACTCGTCTAGCGGTCTCATCTATTCTTGAGCGGTAATTAAAAGTCTATTTTTACCGCATGTTTGATCCGTTAAAACTTTCTATATCTTCGGAAAGTTGTTTCTTCACTTCCAAATCTGGATCTTTACTTCTATGCATCTCATGACTCGCAAGTACTTTCACTTATGCTTCAGTACTAGTTAGATTCCTCACTTGTACTTATTCATGGATTCGTACAAATCTGGAACCAATTCACATCTATAAGTGAATGTCTTCGCGCTATGAGGTCAATGTCTTCAAACTGATTTATCTTCAAAACCTTCTGAGAATGCATGTGACCTCTTCCCCTTCCCTCGCATCTCTAATGCTGTCACAGGTACATGTCCGTGGGAGAGTCCCTTGGTTCTCATAGTCTGCATTCATTTGCAGAATTCTTAAAGCATCATATTGAATCGCCTGAAGCCAGTTCCTGTTTGACAAGCAGACTAAAGCCTAACACTGTTGTGAAGCCTTTCAGTCTGAAGCCAATGGCTGGTGGAAAATCTGCAAAGAAGGGCGGCAGACAGCACCGTGATAATACTGCATTGGACCTGCCTCCTGATCTCTATGAGATGTATAAATCTGATCCTGATAAGAGCTACGGTGAACGCAAATCTCGTGTCCAATGGATTCAAAGATATTGGGTAGAGCAGTGGTTCTTGTATCATTTTGTGACTCCTGAGTATGCAGACAAGAATGTTGTGAGGCCACCATGGGCTGATATCATATACAAGAAGCTTCAACCCAAGACCAAGGCTGAAGCCATTGCGAAAGGCTTCTTTCCTTGCATTGTCAGAGGCCCAATGCCTGAAAATGCCGACCCATCAAGTCTTCGATGGTGTCATGAGGATGATCTGTTTGAAGCCAATCTTCAATTTTCTAAGGCTTCAGCAGCTCAGAACAAGAAGGACCTTGGGATTGACTTCAACCCAGGTCCAGCTTCTCCAAGGCCAGATGGCAATCGCGAAGCTGAGCCAAATCTTATTGGCCCCTTTGATGATTTTGACTCATTTCTAGCACATTGTGCCGCACAAAGGGCCAGTGTTGAAGATGATGCTGATGAGGAACAAACTGATGTTCCAGAGCCCCCGAAGCCAGTGAAAAAGTCAAAGGCTTCAAAGTCTTCTGCTGCTCCAAAAGCTTCAAGAGTGAAGCCACTGAAATCTGCGCCTCCTGAATCCAGTGTGCAGTCTGAAGATTTATCTCGCACGTCTAAGAATACTAAGATCTCTGGGCAAGGCCTTACTCCAGCAAGCATCCTGCGCCATGATGAAGATGTCATCGATCTTTCAAGTGCTGAAGATCTTGCTGATGATGCCCTTGAGCTGCTAATCAAGAGCAAGCAGGAGGCTAAAATTTTCAGAGATTTGCCTCTATTTGATGTTGATATTCTCAACAACTTCATCGATGAATGGTTTGAAGACACTTCACTTACCATTGATGATCTGCAGCTTCCCATTGGCATCAGTGTGACATTCCAGGGCTGTATTGCTAAGGAGCTTGCCATTGCCACTACAACAGGAACCCCCCTGCAGCAATGCATTCATGCGTTGGTGTATGTCCACATAACCGTTGCTACGGTATACACCAACGGATTTATATGTGTTGCCGTTGGTGGCATTGCAAAGGTCTACAACAACACATACACATTCGTTGGTAAACGATGTGAAGAAGCGTTGCAAGATAGCAACGTATAGAGTTGGAGGCAAACAACACTTCATATGCGTTGCTAGCGACCCTGGACAAAAGGATGTTCAAATGGACATAACATGTATTTTATATATTGCCATCCAGAATGATAAGATCAACGGTGATAGTGCATATGAGACACGGTATAATAAAGAGAAAGGTCTAATATATTATATTTTCTCTGTTGCATTACAAAGAACATGATCCAAAGATTACACATTGTGATAATAACTAGTACTAGCCCCATTCTGGACGTTTCAATCAACGTCTTAGCTATTCTAAAATGATGTTTGAAACATTGGCACTGGAAATGATATCCTAAAATATAACATAAGACTATCCAGCAGCAACACCATTTTCGACCTTCCAATCAACATCGGAGCCATGCATTGTCAAAATATCTTAGGAATCTCCAAAAATAAAGAAATGAGATCAGTAACTTATGGTAGAAAAAAAGGCCAATAGAGCAACAAAATTCAAAAGAGCAACAAAAAAAGGTTGAAGGATATGAGATAATAAATACGGCTGCATGACCAATAATTTGAGCTTTCTTAGCGGCTGTATCAACTGGTCAGATTTTGCTAATGTAGCATCGACTTGCACTACATGTACATCTGTAAGGAAGAAAAACTACAAATCACTAGCTTGTTAAGCACGTATTGTTTGATAACATAGAACCTCCACGCACAATTTCATATTGCGTCACGTATTTCAGTTACTATTTAAGCACTAAATTACATCACTAATTGATATCTAATAAACTTATGTGACTGGTCGACAATAGCATGAGCGAATATGGTGTGATACGTTAACACAAAACCCAGACTAGTTAGATTTGGACGGTATCAGATCTGTAGCTAAAAATAGATATTAGCTTATACTAAACTAGATCATCTCAATCCATAATTAAGGTTCATCATGTTGATAGAAATAGTGTTTTATAGGAAGCGAGGTAATGTAATGTACACATACAATATTTGTTGAACTGTTTTACCTAATCTAGCCGCAAAGAGTCTTGTCTCACAGAAGCACTATGAGAATTTTTCACATGCAAGAAAAATGTTCTTTTGTACCAATTAGGAGGGGGAAAAGATAGGCATATGGTATATAAGAAATAATTCCAGAATTGCAATTAATAGTCCAATTTCCCTTTGTACCAGTGACAGAACTATAATTAAAAATTACCTCATAGAAATTCCTACTTGGCACTAGTGGTCTTCTATATTTTAGTGCCAAGAATATTGACATGGAACCAGTGCTGGTGCTAGGATTCATAAGCTATGATTTTAAAGCCATAAATTTAAATTACATGTACACAAACTACACTTAATGTAGTAAAACACAAGCGGCAAACCTGAACCATGTGCTGTCCTTTGACATCACAGTAATCATGTAACATCGTCACTGCCTGGAACAATCCAGTTTCTATAACCTGAAGATACATCATATATTAATATGTATTGGTAATTTAGAAGAACACAAACCAAGGTTTCAAACGTAAGTATACTGACATTAAAGTTGCTCCATAGACAAACTTTGATCTCCATAGGCCAATACCATGATTAGAATGGAGATGCCATCAGAACATCATTACTCACAAAAAGGTCTCTAGACCAAATGGTTCTCTAAATACAAACTCTCTTAAGATAATCTAAAATACTGAGAAAATGATATATTTTGGTGTTCAGTAAATTAATTAATTGATAAACTTTGTCAGGCAAGATGGTTCAGTATGTGAAGTAAAAGACTACTGTGAAAATTGGAAGCTACCTTTTCAATAATAATTGAAAAAAAATCAACGAAAAAATTGCTGCAAACTTGAATACTGTGTAGTCAGTTTCGTACATGTATATGCATCTAACTTTTCCTACTTGGCTGAACATCTATATTAGTAGAAAATGAACTGCACCTACACCTAGTAATACCTGTATAGCTTCTAGCTGCTGCATCTTGCATTGTACAGTAGGAATATGGCCAAGTTCCTATCAAGAAGTCAAAATCAATAGACATACGGGAAACCCAAACCCATAGAGTGCCGCAAAAAAACACAATAGATGCGAACCACTAATCATAGATGAATCAATGTGGCATTATAGAATTATGAGCGAACAAATCAACCTAGGTGACCGAGCTATGGTACTACATTCAGTGGATTGTACGGGATGAGGCAGATGACTAACTTACGGTGCTGCAATACGAACCATCACTGTAGAGCAGCCATGCCACTTCTGTACATCTCGCAGTCGTCACGCCACCCTTGTGCATATGGGAATCGCCGCACCGCTGTTGTGCATCTGGGAACCGCAGTAATGGTTGAACAATTTTTGTCAGTACTTACCAAGTTTTAAGAACACTACTCATGCGCCTTTGATGCCAATGTGGAGTATCATATACTCAAGAGAATTTGATCCTTGTCACCACTACTCAGCTCGCTAATCATGTACCGTTTGTCCTTTCATTGAATAACTGATCATCAATACTTATATGAATGTACAAAATGTGGGTCTGGACAAAAGTTAACACTATATAAAACAGACATATGATGGCACACTTCTAACATGGACTCACTGGACCAGTTAGTGTAAACACTAAGGATGTCGACTAAATAAGAATTCTGCGATAAGTAAACTGACATGTTATTAGTGGCCTTCTTAACCATGGGAGGGTGTATCAAGGAAGCGAATGGATTGCTCCACTTTTCCCAGTGATGTAATAAGCTGTACATATCCTTCTGCCCATGAAGCTGACCGCAATTAAATAAAGTAAATGCTTACACAATCAGCCAAAGCAAGCTAAAGGTTTTTACACAATCTTATCTATTTCTGCATCTATTGTCAACAGTTTGAAACCTCACATGTAGGGTAGTTCATACAAAAATAATGATTACTGCAAGTATTTAGAGACTCACAAACTATTAGCAGACATCTCAGAGGCACAAAAATTGCAAGGGAAAAATCACATGATGAGATACAAGTGGAACAAATAATTAGACCGATACAAATCTCCCCGTCATAGAGTACAACTCCAATGTTGGAAGTTGTTTGCAGAGCTCGGAAATTTCATTCTGAAGCCAAAGTCGATGCAGCCTGAAGCTCTTCCAGATCCTCCAAACCAGAGATGTTTTAGCTTGAAAATAAAAGGGGAAAAGCATCAGCAGCTAAATTGCATTATGGGCCTATAAGGCTCTGTGTTTCAGATCCAACCTGTAGTACATGTTAACCGTCAATACAGCTGAGGCGGAGCAGCATCGTCATGCATGAGCCGGCTGCAACACGACATAGTGGGAATACAAACCGGAGGCGAGCGAGCCGCGCCGGCGACGTGTGGTGAATAGGGTTGCTGCGGGGCGCATATAGGGGCGTGGTGAACGTCGCCGTGGCGGAAGATAGGAGGAGATTAACCAGGGGAATCCGGACCTTATGAGCGACGGGCGTGGTACGGCTACGGCACCGGATCTGCCGGTCAGGTGGCGGCGGCAGCATCAGGTTGAGAGAGAGAGGAATCAGGGGAAATGGCACATACAGTATAATTTTTTGACATGGGCTGCGTGATATTTGGACGGGGACGAGGGTGTGGGAAGTGGGCATGGGGATAGACATTTTCTCAGGGATGAGGAGGTTAGCTATAAGTCTGGCAAGTAGGCGGTTGAAAAACAACACTTGTTACATGTCGTTGCTAAGCATGCGTTGGGATAGGGGGTTCTTGTTGTAGTGTGCTCAAAAGGTCATTAAGCAGAAGAATAAGATTGACCATGAAAAGGCTGTCTTCAAGAAGCACATGGACAAACTCAGTGTCACCGATGTGCAGAACTTCAATAAAATGATGGCAGATCTCAAGGATGAGTTTCACAAGAGTCGTGATGAAGCCAAGGGCTCTCGCGAGCACCTCAAATATTATGCTGAGAAGTGTGTTCGGGCTCACAATGAAGCCTTGAAGAGGAAAGCACTTGGGCGTCCAGGCATTGACCCCAAGCTGGCTGCTAAGAAGAAGAAGCCAAGGCAAGCTGAAGCTGAGGCCCCAAGGCAGGAAAGGCCTAGCATTATCTTCCCCTCAAGCATAACTGGCTCGAAGCCAAAGCTCACATCAACCGCCTCTGAGAGAAAGAAGACAAAGCAAGCTGAGGCTGAAGCTAGAAAGCGCAAGCATCAAGAAGCCTCTGATGCCGCTCCGTCCAAGAAGAAGATGAAGACAAAATCTTCCAAGTCTTCAAGAAAAGATCAAGCTGCACCTCAAGAGCCCCTGATGGTTGAGCCCATTTCTGTTGCACTGCTAGCTTCGTCCAACAGAGATCAGCGTCTGATTGTTCATGAGCCTGCTTCCACAGAGGCCCATGAAGCCAATCGCAGCTGAAGACATTGGTCATGAAGACAATGTAGTTGATGATGAAGTCCTTCCTCAGGTTCCCCAGATTATGCCAAAATCGGTATCATTGCCTGCTCCCATGAGCAGTGAACAGATTAGTATTGGTGGTCCTCCGACGCCAATCACACATGATGATTTCTGGGAAGAGCTGAAGGAAATATGCCCTAGAGGCAATAATAAAAGTTGTTATTTATATTTCCTTATATCATGATAAATGTTTATTATTCATGCTAGAGTTGTATTAACCGGAAACTTAGTACATTTGTGAATACATAGACAAACAGAATGTCCCTAGTATGCCTCTACTTGACTAGCTCGTTAATCAAAGATGGTTAAGTTTCCTAGCCATAGACATGTGTTGTCATTTGATGAACGGGATCACATCATTAGAGAATGATGTGATGGACAAGACCCATCCGTTAGCTTAGCATAATGATCGTTAAGTTTATTGCTATTGCTTTCTTCATGACTTATACATATTCCTCTGACTATGAGATTATGCAACTCCCAATACCGGAGGAACACTTTGTGTGCTATCAAACATCACAACGTAACTGGGTGATTATAAAGATGCTCTACAGGTGTCTCCGATGGTGTTTGTTGAGTTGGCATAGATCGAGATTAGGATTTGTCACTCCGATTGTCGGAGAGGTATCTCTGGGCCCTCTCGGTAATGCACATCACTATAAGCCTTACAAGCAATGTGACTAATGAGTTAGTTACGGGATGATGCATTACGGAACGAGTAAAGAGACTTGCCAGTAACGAGATTGAACTAGGTATTGAGATACCGATGATCGAATCTCGGGCAAGTAACATACTGATGACAAAGGGAATAACGTATGTTGTTATGCGGTTTGACCGATAAAGATCTTCGTAGAATATGCAGGAGCCAATATGAGCATCCAGGTTCCGCTATTGGTTATTGACCAGAGATATGTCTCGGTCATGTCTACATAGTTCTCGAACCCGTAGGGTCCGCACGCTTAACGTTCGATGACGATTTTTATTATGAGTTATGTGATTTGATGACCAAAGATAGTTCGGAGTCCCGGATGAGATCACGGACATGATGAGGAGTCTCGAAATGGTCGAGAGGTAAAGGTCGATATATTGGAAGGCTATATTTGGACATCGGAAAGGTTCCGAGTTATTCGGGCATTTTTCGAAGTACCGGAGAGTTACGGGAATTCACCGGGGGAAGTAGTGGGCCTTAATGGGCCATACGGGAAAGGAGAGAAGGGCCTCAAGGGGTGGCCGCGCGCCCCCTCCATGGGCTGGTCCGAATTGGACTAGGAGGGGGCGGCGCCCCCCTCCTTGCTTCTCCCCTTTTCATCCTTCCCTCCTTCTCCTACTAGGAATAGGAAAGAGGAGGGGAATCCTACTTGGACTGGGGAGTCCTAGTAGGATTCCCCACACCTAGCGCGCCCCCCTTGGGCCGGCCACCTCTTCCCTCCCCTCCTTTATATACGTGGCCAGGGGGCACCCCAATAGGACATAAAAGTTTCTCTTAGCCGTGTGCGGTGCCCCCCTCCACAGTTACACACCTCGGTCATATCGTCGTAGTGCTTAGGCGAAGCCCTGCGCCGGTAACTTCATCATCACCGTCGCCACGCCGTCGTGCTGACGGAACTCTCCCTCGGCCTCAACTGGATCAAGAGTATGAGGGACGTCATCGAGCTGAACGTGTGCTGAACATGGAGGTGCCGTACGTTCGGTGCTAGGATCGGTCGGATCATGAAGACGTTCAACTACATCAACCGCGTTACTAAAACGCTTCCGCTTTCGGTCTACGAGGGTACGTGGACACACTCTCCCGCTCGTTGCTTTGCATCACCTAGATAGATCTTGCGTGTTCGTAGGAAAATTTTGAAATACTACGTTCCCCAACAGTGGCATCCGAGCCAGGTCTATGCGTAGATGTTTTATGCACGAGTAGAACACAAAGAGTTGTGGGTGATAATAGTCATACTGCTTACCAGCATGTCATACTTTGATTCGGCGGTATTGTTGGATGAAGCGGCTCAGACCGACATTACGCGTACGCTTACGCGAGACTGGTTCTACCGACGTGCTTCGCACACAGGTGGCTAGTGGGTGTCAGTTTCTCCAACTTTAGTTGAATCAAGTGTGACTACGCCCGGTCCTTGTTGAAGGTTAAAATAGCACACTTGACGAAAAATCGTTGTGGTTTTGATGCGTAGATAAGAACGGTTCTTGCTCAGCCCGTAGCAGCCACGTAAAACTTGCAACAACAAAGTAGAGGACGTCTAACTTGTTTTTGCAGGGCTTGCTGTGATGTGATATGGTCAAGACATGATGTGATATAATTTATTGTATGAGATGATCATGTTTTGTAACAGAGTTATCGGCAACCAGTAGGAGCCATATGGTTGTCGCTTTATTGTATGCAATGCAATCGCCATGTAATTGCTTTACTTTATCACTAAGCGGTAGCGATAGTCGTAGAAGCAATAAGTTGGCGAGACGACAACGATGCTACGATGGAGATCATGCTGGGGCGCCGGTGACGATGGAGATCAAGCTGGGGCGCCGATGACGATGGAGATCAAGCTGGGGCGCCGGTGACGATGAAGATCATGACGGTGCTTCAATGATGGAGATCAAGAGCACAAGATGATGGTGGCCATATCATGTCACATATTGAATTGCATGTGATGTTAATCCTTTTATGCATCTTATTTTGCTTAGTACGGCGGTAGCATTATAAGATGATCTCTCACTAAATTTCAAGGTACAAGTGTTCTCCCTGAGTATGCACCGTTGCGAAAGTTCTTCGTGCTGAGACACCACGTGATGATCGGGTGTGATAGGCTCTACGTTCAAATACAATGGGTGCAAGACAGTTTTGCACATGCGGAATACTCGGGTTAAACTTGACGAGCCTAGCATATGCAGATATGGCCTCGGAACACTGAGACCGAAAGGTCGAACGTGAATCATATAGTAGATATGATCAACATAGTGATGTTCACCATTGAAAACTACTCCATCTCACGTGATGATCGGACATGGTTTAGTTGATTTGGATCACGTGATCACTTAGATGATTAGAGGGATGTCTATCTAAGTGGGAGTTCTTAAGTAATATGATTAATTGAACTTTAATTTATCATGAACTTAGTCCTGGTAGTATTTGCAAATTATGTTGTAGATCAATAGCTCGCGTATAGCTCCCCTATTTTATTTTTGATATGTTCCTAGTGAAAACTAAGTTGAAAGATGTTAGTAGCAATGATGCGGACTGGTTCCGTGATCTGAGGTTTATCCTCATTGCTGCACAGAAGAATTATGTCCTTGATGCACCGCTAGGTGACAGAACTATTGCAGGAGCAGATGCAGATGTTATGAATGTTTGACAAGCTCGGTATGATGACTACTTGATAGTTTAGTGAACCATGCTTTACGGCTTAGAACCGGGACTTCAAAAACCGTTTTGAATGACATGGAGCATATGAGATGTTCCAAGAGCTGAAATCGGTATTTCAGACTCATGCCCGTGTTAAGAGGTATGAGACCTCTGACAAGTACTTCGCCTACAAGATGGAGGAGAATAGCTCAACTAGTGAGCATGTGCTCAGAATATCTGAGTACTACAGTTGCTTGAATCAAGTGGGAGTTAATCTTTCGGATAAGATAGTAATTGACAGAATTCTCTAGTCACTATCACCAAGTTACTGGAACTTCGTGATGAACTATAATATGAAAGGGATGACAAAAACAATTCCCGAGCTCTTCGCGATGCTAAAGGCTGCGAAGGTAAAGATCAAAAAGGAGCATCAAGTGTTGATGGTTAACAAGACCACTAGTTTCAAGAAAAGGGCAAAGGGAAGAAGGGGAACTTCAAGAAGAATAGCAAGCAAGTTGCTACTCCCGGGAAGAAGCCCAAGTCTGGACCTAAGCCTGAAACTGAGTGCTTCTACTGCAAAGGGACTGCTCACTGGAAGCGGAACTGCCCCAAGTATTTGGCGGATAAGAAGGATGGCAAAGTGAACAAAGGTATATTTGATATACATGTTATTGATGTGTATTTTACTAGTGTTCATAGTAGCCCCTGAGTATTTGATACTGGTTCAGTTGCTAACATTAGTAACTCGAAACAGGAGTTGCAAAATGAACAGAGACTAGTTAATGACGAGGTGACGATGTGTGTTAAAAGTGATTCCAAGGTTGATAAGATCACCATCGCACACTCCCTCTACCTTCGGGATTAGTGTTGGACCTAAATAAATGTTATTTGGTATTTGCGTTGAGCATGAATATGATTGGATCATGTTTATTGCGATACAGTTATTCATTTAAGTCACAGAATAATTGTTGTTCTGTTTAAATGAATAAAACCTTCTATGGTCATACACTCAATATAAATGGTTTATTGAATCTCGATCGTAGTGATACACATATTCATAATATTGATGCCAAAAGATGCAAAGTTGATAATGATAATGCAACATATTTTGTGGCACTGCCGTTTAGGTCATATTGGTGTAAAGCGCATGAAGAAACTCCATTCGGATGGAATTTTGGAATCACTTGATTATGAATCATTTGATGCTTGCGAACCATGCCTCATGGGCAAGATGACTAAGACTCCGTTCTCAGGAACAATGGAGCGAGCTAATGACTTATTGGAAATAATACATATCGATGTATGCGGTCCGATGAGTGTTGAGGCTCACGGCGGGTATCGTTATTTTCTGACCTTCACAGATGATTTGAGCAGATATGGGTATATCTACTTGATGAAACATAAGTCTGAAACATTTGAAAAGTTCAAAAGAATTTCAGAGTGAAGTAGAGAATCATCGTAACAAGAAAATAAAGTTTCTACGATCTGATTGCAGAGGCGAATATTTGAGTTACGAGTTTGGCCTTCAATTAAAACAATGTGGAATAGTTTCACAAACTCATGCCACCTGGAACACCACAGCATAATGGTGTGTCCGAACATCATAACCGTACTTTATTGGATATAGTGCAATCTATGATGTCTCTTACCGATTTACCACTATCGTTTTGGGGTTATGCATTAGAGACAGCTGCATTCACGTTAAATAGGGCACCATCTAAATCCGTTGAGACGACACCATATGAACTGTGGTTTGGCAAGAAACCTAAGCTGTCGTTTCTTAAAGTTTGGGGTTGCAATGCTTATGTGAAAAGTTTCAACCTGATAAGCTCAAACCCAAATCGGAGAAATGCGTCTTCATAGGATACCCAAAGGAGACTATTGGGTACACCTTCTATCACAGATCCAAAGGCAAGATATTCGTTGCTAAGAATGGATCCTTTCTAGAGAAGGAGTTTCTCTCGAAAGAAGTGAGTAGGAGGAAAGTAGAACTTGATGAGGTAACTGTACCTGCTCCCTTATTGGAAAGTAGTTCATCACAAAAATCAGTTCCTGTGACTCCTACACCAATTTGTGAGGAAGCTAATGATGATGATCATGTAACTTCAGATCAAGTTACTACCGAACCTCGTAGGTCAACCAGAGTAAGATCCGCACCAGAGTGGTACGGTAATCCTGATCTGGAAATCATGTTACTAGACCATGACGAACCTACGAACTATGAGGAAGCGATGATGAGCCCAGATTCCACGAAATGGCTTGAGGCCATGAAATCTGAGATGGGATCCATGTATGAGAACAAAGTGTGGACTTTGGTTGACTTGCCCGATGATCGGCAAGCCATTGAAAATAAATGGATCTTCAAGAGGAAGACAGACGCTGATAGTAGTGTTACTATCTACAAAGCTCGACTTGTCGCAAAAAGGTTTTCGACAAAGTTCAAGGTGTTGACTACGATGAGATTTTCTCACTCGTAGCGATGATTAAGTCTGTCCAAATCATATTAGCAATTGCCATATTTTATGAAATCTGGCAAATGGATGTCAAAAACTGCATTCCTTAATGGATTTCTTAAAGAAGAGTTGTATATGATGCAACCAGAAGGTTTTGTCGATCCTAAAGGTGCTAACAAAATGTGCAAGCTCCAGCGATCCATCTATGGACTGGTGCAAGCATCTCGGAGTTGGAATATACGCTTTGATGAGTTGATCAAATCATATAGTTTTATACAGACTTACGATAAAGCCTGTATTTACAAGAAAGTGAGTGGGAGCTCTGTAGCATTTCTGATATTATATGTGGATGACATATTGTTGATTGGAAATGATATAGAATTTCTGGATAGCATAAAAGGATACTTGAATAAGAATTTTTCAATAAAAAGGACCTCGGTGAAGCTGCTTAAGTATTGAGCATCAAGATCTATAGGGATAGATCGAGACGCTTAATAGGACTTTCACAAAGCACATACCTTGACAAGATTTTGAAGAAGTTCAAAATGGATCAGTCAAAGAAGGAGTTCTTGCCTGTGTTACAAGGTGTAAAATTGAGTAAGACTAAAAACCCGACCCCGGCAGAAGATAGAAAGAGAATGAAAGTCATTCCCTATGCCTCAGTCATAGGTTCTATAAAGTATGCCATGCTATGTACCAGACCAGTTGTGTGCCTTGCTATGAGTTTAGCAAGGAGGTACGATAGTGATCCAGGGATAGATCACTGGATAGCGGTCAAAGTTATCCTTAGTTACCTAAGAGGACTAAGGAAATATTTCTCGGTTATGGAGGTGATAAAAGAGTTCGTCGTAAAAGGTTACGTCGATGCAAGCTTTTACACCGATCCAGATGGCTCAAAGTCTCAATCTGGATACATATTGAAAGTGGGAGCAATTAGCTAGAGTAGCTCCGTGCAGAGCATTGTAGACATAGAAATTTACAAAATACATAAGGATCTGAATGTGGCAGACCCGTTGACTAAACTTCTCTCACAAGCAAAACTTGATCACAGCTTAGTACTCTTTGGGTGTTAATCACATGGTGATGTGAACTAGATTATTGACTCTAGTAAACCCTTTGAGTGTTGGCCACATAAGCGATGTGAACTATGGATGTTAATCACATGGTGATGTGAACTATTGGTGTTAAATCACATGGCGATGTGAACTAGATTATTAACTCTAGTGCAAGTGGGAGACTGAAGGAAATATGCCCTAGAGGCAATAATAAAAGTTGTTATTTATATTTCCTTATATCATGATAAATGTTTATTATTCATGCTAGAATTGTATTAACCAGAAACTTAGTACATGTGCGAATACATAGACAAACAGAATGTCCCTAGTATGCCTCTACTTGACTAGCTCGTTAATCAAAGATGGTTAAGTTTCCTAGCCATAGACATGTGTTGTCATTTGATGAACGGGATCACATCATTAGAGAATGATGTGATGGACAAGACCCATCCGTTAGCTTAGCATAATGATCGTTAAGTTTATTGCTATTGCTTTCTTCATGACTTATACATATTCCTCTGACTATGAGATTATGCAACTCCCGAATACCGGAGGAACACTTTGTGTGCTATCAAACGTCATAACGTAACTGGGTGATTATAAAGATGCTCTACAGGTGTCTCCGATGGTGTTTGTTGAGTTAGCATAGATCGAGATTAGGATTTGTCACTCCGATTGTCGGAGAGGTATCTCTGGGCCCTCTCGGTAATGCACATCACTATAAGCCTTGCAAGCAATGTGACTAATGAGTTAGTTACGGGATGATGCATTACGGAACAAGTAAAGAGACTTGTCGGTAACGAGATTGAACTAGGTATTGAGATACCGACGATCGAATCTCGGGCAAGTAACATACTGATGACAAAGGGAATAACGTATGTTGTTATGCGGTTTGACCGATAAAGATCTTCGTAGAATATGTAGGAGCCAATATGAGCATCCAGGTTCCGCTATTGGTTATTAACCGGAGATATGTCTCGGTCATGTCTACATAGTTCTCGAACCCGTAGGGTCCGCACGCTTAACGTTCGATGACAATTTTTATTATGAGTTATGTGATTTGATGACCAAAGATAGTTCGGAGTCCCGGATGAGATCACGGACATGACGAGGAGTCTCGAAATGGTCGAGAGGTAAAGATCGATATATTGGAAGGCTATATTCGGACATCGGAAAGGTTCCGAGTGATTCGGGTATTTTTCGGAGTACCGGAGAGTTACGGGAATTCACCGGGGGAAGTAATGGGCCTTAATGGGCCATACGGGAAAGGAGAGAAGGGCCTCAGGGGGTGGCCGCGCGCCCCCCCATGGGCTAGTCCGAATTGGACTAGGAGGGGGCGGCGCCCCCCTCCTTGCTTCTCCCCTTTTCATCCTTCCCTCCTTCTCCTACTAGGAATAGGAAAGAGGAGGGGAATCCTACTTGGACTGGGGAGTCCTAGTAGGATTCCCCACACCTGGCGCGTCCCCCTTGGGCTGGCCACCTCTTCCCTCCCCTCCTTTATATACGTGGCCAGGGGGCACCCCAATAGTACATAAAAGTTTCTCTTAGCCGTGTGCGGTGCCCCCCTCCACAGTTACACACCTCGATCATATCATCGTAGTGCTTAGGCGAAGCCCTACGCCGGTAACTTCATCATCACCATCGCCACGCCGTCGTGCTGACGGAACTCTCCCTCGGCCTCAACTGGATCAAGAGTATGAGGGACGTCATCGAGCTGAACGTGTGCTGAACACGGAGGTGCCGTACGTTCGGTGCTAGGATCGGTCGGATCGTGAAGACGTTCGACTACATCAACCGCGTTACTAAAATGCTTCCGCTTTCGGTCTACGAGGGTACGTGGACACACTCTCCTGCTCGTTGCTTTGCATCACCTAGATAGATCTTACGTGTTCGTAGGAAAATTTTGAAATACTACGTTCCCCAACAAGAGCAACACCCCAAGACTCCACTCCATGAAGTCATACCACGTACTCCACCAGCTCAAGTCACCACTCTAGTGATTGAGACTCCACAAGTCACCCCCGAAGACATAGAGAAGACCACTCCCTCACCGCAGGCGTCGCCCTCTTTTCGAAGGCTTCGCCGAGGCCCAAGGCCAACGATCTCCATGTTGAGCATTCCTGAAGAGGATGTGCAAGCCACAAGCTTAGTAGCACGTCAAGTGTTCCATGAAGCCATCCCTATAGAAACTGCTCAAGAGCCTGAAGCCAAAGAGGCTGAAGATATTCTGACTGCATCAGCCGAGGAAAGAGAAGAAGAACAAGCTGTTATTCCCCCTACCGCTGTACCAAGTGTGAATCAAGATGTGATTGTGCCTGACCCACCAGTTCCAGAAGCCACTGAAGCCACTGCAAATGATGTTGTTGCTAAAGCCAATGATGTTGTCATGGCTGAAGTCAATGCGGAGCCTGAAGCCACTATTCAGACTGAAGCCCTTGATGCCACAGAAGACATTCATCCATCCACCTCAGATGTTGCTGCTGCTCCACCTGTACCACATGCTATGGCAAGGGCCTTCAATAGTGAAGGTGAGCTGATCAGTGTCAAATGGCCCATCATGACACCTCCTGCTGCTCCTGGTCCCCAATATGACTACCACATTGAGCACAGGCCTCAGACTCAGAAGCCAAAGCCCAGGATGCCAAGGCTTCCCAGTGCTGCTACCGCTCAGGGCTCGTTCAGTGTCCTCAGCTTCAGACAGCACAACACATTCTTTGATAGTGCCAAGAATCCCTACAAGAAGCCCAAGATCTCTTCTGACAGGTTCTGGAGTCATCAGCAAAGAAGCTATTACTCATGCATCTTCTACAACCACGACAGGGTCTTCCCTCATAAGCGCCTGTGTTGCGATGCTATTGCTGGACTCCCTTGCCTTGAAGAAGCTCTTGACTGTTTTCGTGAAGTTGGCCTGCTCCCCTTTGTCGTCGACAAGGAGCACTGGAATGAGGAGCTCTTGCTTCAATTTTATGCCACTCTTCATATCTCAGTCTACAACAGGGATTCAAAGACATGGGTCCTTGAGTGGATGTCAGGTGATGTACATCATGAAGTCAAAGCTCAAGACATCATCGAGCTTACTTCCCTGCCCACTCCTGGTGATCTCTATGAACCAGGTTGTCAGTGCTATGACCAAGAAATGGAAAGCATCTTTCAGAAGCCAGAGCCCAACATGAGTCAAATGCTCAGCATGATGAAGCCATTGCCTGTCGATGCTGAATACCCCAAGGAATTCTTTGTAAATGACCTCGAGTATCTGCCCTGCACCATATATCATATACTGAGGCATACTCTATGGCCAATCAAAGGGCATTCTCCTCACGCCAAGATTGAAGGCACTATGAAGACATTGGTCTTCTACATCATCAACGGCATCAGGTTCAATACTCAAGATTTCTTCATTCGTCAGTTGGTAGCTTCATGCATTGATCTGTTTGGTCTCAAGTTCTATGCACCATGGGTTATGCGGCTGATTAAGCTTCACTCCACCATCAATTATCAAGCTTTAGTGCGCAACCATGTTGTCTTTCTGCCTGAAGTGGATATGTCCCATGAAGCCATATATCCCGAGCCTGCCAAGGAACCTGTTCGTGAAGACAATGCTGCCTTCCAAAACTTCACTCAACCACTTGAAGGCGTTCATGTGCCCAATCCGCCTACTGCTGCTGGTTCTCTTGTCGGTCAGCTTAGGCTGCCGCATCGTGCTCCCACTGATGCAACAGCCAGCATAGTAGCTGAAAGGCCTCAGAAGCGTGCTCGTGTGCTAAATGACCGAGAGCTTCTTGTGTCTCTTCATCAGAAGCAGGATAGGCATCATGACTGGATGAAGCGTCAGATGCAAAGTCTTCTTGTGGATGTCAATCGCATACGCTAGCTCTCCACCAAGAATTCTTCTGTTGCTCATGAAGCCTGTCGGCGTGCCTGGAAGAGCCTCACTCTGCTATGCTTTGAAGATGAACTTCAAGCGGATGGCTTCACTGAACGTTTCAAGTTTGACTCCAGGCCCCCACAGTCAGCAAGTTGGTGTCCAACACCATCTATTGAAGAATCTGACTACTCATCTTTGGCTCCAACTATTGTTGCGCGAGTCATTGATGAGGAGGACGACGCCACTTCACCAGCTATGGCTTCACTGCATCACAATACTGCATCAGGCCCTTCTGCACCGCCCAACTCCACCGTCGACCCAGCTGCCCCAACATCTTCACCAACACCTTCTGAGAACGCTTAGACACTCTATATCTTCACTCCCTTTTGGTCATTCCTGACAAAAGGGGAGAAGCATATGAGTTGATAGTCTTCAAGCGGGTCTATATGGGTCAGGTGCTTATTTTTGTTAAGTTTTGCAACTCTCGTTGTTGAACTGTTGGTTTTTGAGTTGTAACACTTAAAACTTGATGGTCATCTGCCACTTTTGCTGCTACCGTTTATTGCGATGATAAATTCCGCATGAAGTCATTCTGCATACGCTCATTTCTCATTGTGCATGTCATTATCTTCATTACATTTGTGTATGCACGATGAATTGTCTTCATGAATTGAAGGAGATCTCCACAAAGCAGAACCTGCCATGTACATTTGCATTCAAAGGCAAAATACTTATATGCACATCTTCAGGGGGAGCCCTTTCAAATTCATGAAGCCAATGACCGCGTTCTTTAACTTTCACATACTTTTATCCCCGTTGAAAACTTCAACCAATTTGTCATCAATCACCAAAAAGGGGGAGATTGTAAGTGCATCTAGTGCCACCCCTAGTTGGTTTTGGAGTATTGACGACAAACGTGGTTGAGGGACTAATGTGTTTGTGAGAATTGCAGGATAATACAGGTAGAAGTCCCTCATTGATTCGATTTACCTACCAGGGATGACCCCTAAAAATGTATGAAGACATTGAAGACAATGGTGGTTCGTGAAGACATTCACGTTGAAGGTAATGACGAGTGAAGACATTCACGTGAAGACTATGGAGTGCGAAGACATAGTTTCTTTCGTAGTTTCATTTTTTTCTTTCCTGAATCATAGGAACCACCGAACTGTTAAGTGGGGTCCACGTGAACAAAGTCAGAAGACTGACGTGATGCTCAACCAAAATCCTATGTCTTCGAGTGAAGACAATGAGAGTAAATCTTATCCAGAGTTGGATGAGTCAGCTTTACTTATAGCCCAAGTCAAGCTGCCGCGTGTGTTTGAAATCCGACCGTTGGACACGTATCGGTTCCTTAGTGACCCAGGGTCATTTCGGACATATCATGTCGGGTTGCCTCCTGGCTATAAATATCTCATCCCCTACACCATAAATTGGTGGCTGCTCAGAGTTAGTGCACGGCTTTTGTCGTTTGAGAGCAACCCACCTCCAAAGCCTTTGAGAGAGAAACCTTGCGAGGGCAAAGCTCAAAACACCCAGAGCCAAAGAGTGTTAGGCATCACTGAAGTCTTTCGGTCCGCGTGATCTGAAGACTTATTACACTTGAGGATTGTGTATCCTCCAGCCGGTTAGGCGTCACTTCTGAGGATCCAAGAGTCATTGTGGATCGGCGGTGAACGGAGTTTGTGAAGGTTTGGAAGTCTACCTTGAAGACTTACCTGAGTGATTGGGCGAGGACTAAGTGTCCTTAGCTCAAGGGGAATAAGGTGAAGACGTGGTCTTCTGAGTTCAATCTCAGCCTCCCTAACCAGACGTACAGTTGTCACAACAACTGGAACTGGTCTACCAAATCCTTGTCTTCATCAAGCAACTGGTTGTATCCCCTAACTCCTTTACATTTCAGTTTGTCTTTGTGAAGTCATTACTTGCTTGCCTGATCTGTTTGACTTCACTCTGTGAAGATTTTCACATGTTTGGCTTCATATTGTCTTCCCATTCCGATCTGTTCTACCTAGCTGCTATTAGTCTTTGTGCTTTCATTGTACTGTTTACTTGACTATGGCCTGTCTAGTGTAGCTTATCTTCCGCTGCATATCGTATAGGTGTTGTTTGGTTGTCTGTCTTCGAAGATCTTGCATCTTTCGAAGACTTTCATAAAAATCGCCTATTCACCCTCCCCCTCCCCCTCTGGTCGATAACTAGCACTTTCAAGTATGTTTGTGTTTAGTATAGTCTCGAGTGTGTTTCCTCATTATGAATTAGTGTGTGTTTCTCAGTCGCCTTTCTCCTTGTTTACAAATCCATCAGTATTCAGATTTCAGTTTAGTACAGATACCTCTCTTCCAACGTGGCTTCCAAACATTTAGATCACTAGTCATCATTTAGATATTAGTCTGTTTGATTTTAGCGTATCATTCAGTCATTGTAATTTATTTTCAGTCTTTTCTCTTCTTATGGTTGATCAGTCCATATTGTCTTTATTACCAGTTCAATCATTAGTCATTAGTTATTAGTCATGTTTTGTCATCCATGAGCAAGTTCATCAATATCTTTAGTTAGTTCAGTGTATTCAGATTATCTGGTCGG
Source organism: Thinopyrum elongatum (assembly GCA_011799875.1). NCBI lineage: Eukaryota > Viridiplantae > Streptophyta > Magnoliopsida > Poales > Poaceae > Thinopyrum > Thinopyrum elongatum. Next base: position 406,970,192 of record CM022301.1, read on the forward strand.
TTTCTTTGGTATTCATTTATTTATTCACATCTTCTTTTATTTAGTGCAATCAACATGTTTCAGTTATAAGGGAGTAGTAAATCATTGCTATACTTCTTTATTCGTGTCGGGCGGCAACGATCATGCGGTCGAATCGTCCACGTTGATCGTCGATCCCACCTCGACCCGTGATGCCCATGGCCAAATGATATACTCCGGCGAGGAAGAGTAGGTGGTGGGACATGGACTTGCCCACGGCCGGCGAGAATTTAGACCAGGGTCGGTTTAAACCCTTACTCTAGCCCAGTGTGGAATTCCTATTAGACACGCGCTGCGGCAAATTGCCGGGCGAGGCTATGTCCTGCTCTCTAAGGAACAGTAACAGGCGTCCCCTCAGGGAGACGCTACTGCGCCGGCCTAGTAACCATGGGTGATGTCATGAAAACGTGACATGTTGTTTTCTTTTTCGCTTTCTCCTCCAGCTTTTTCTTCACATTTTTAATCATTTCTTCTTCACTTTTTTCCTAGTTATGGTATATTTCGAAAATACTATATATATATATATTACAAAAATAATTTGCATTTTTCTTTAAAAAAATTTAATCTTGCATTTGAAAAATGTAAAAAACATGTATAGAAAAATCTTTCTAATGTATATCAAAATGTTAATTATGTGTAAAAAATGTTTATGAGATTTTAGAAAATGTCACGCATGCAATTTTAAAAATATATATACAATGTAAGAAAATGCCTTTTGGAAAAAAGTTTATAAAGTGCAAGAAATATGTTTGCGCAATTAAAAAATGTTCATAGATTACATTTAAAAAAATGCCTTCATCACATCTTGAAAAAATATTTGTACACATGAAATAAAATATATTGTTATAAGATAAAAGGCTTATCGTTAAAGTGTTTCAACATGTATTTGAAAAACATGTTTAACACCTATTCGAAAATAAATATCAATTAAAATTGTGAAATGATGTATTTATTAATGTTAAATGTATATAAAAAATGTTTGAGATGTATATAAAAATGTATATTGTGTATAAAAAGGTAGACTGAAAAACGTATTATTTAAAAATGTTAATCATGTATTTTGTAAAACATGTTTAATGAGTACAACAAAAATGTTCCTCATATATACGAAAAATGTACAACACTTATGAAAAATGTATGCATGTGTTGAAAAGAGAACCCGATAAAAATGAAGAAAAAGAAAGAAAATGATAAAAAAAAACAACAAAGGAACAAAAAAGGAGCAAAAGAAAAACCGAAGAAAACCAAGAGGAAACAAAGAAAGCCAGAAGTATAACGAAGAAAGAAAAAAAACCAAAGGAAATCAGTGAAAAATCAAAAGAAAACCAAAGTATATAGAAGAAAAAAGACAAACAAAAGAATAATAGTGAAAAAAACAAAAATATGAATGAAAAAAATGAAGCGCAGCGAGCGAATACTGCAACGCACAAACGCAAGCGAGCGGCTGCCCCTAATGGCTGGCCCGATTAGCACCCCCACATCAGTATGGGCGAGATATACGGGTGCCCTGCCCCTATGTCTCGCTTGTAGCGAGACCTAGGGAACCATCACATGAAGGAGAACCCCAGTTGGCTTTTCGGTTTTCGTTTTTCTTTTTTTGCTTTTTTTTTACTTTTGTATACACTTTCACATTATATATATATAAACACTCTACATAAAACATTTGGATAATTTTAATCAAACATTTGAAAAATGTTAAATGTTTATAGAGAAAATATTTATCATGTATACGAAAAAGTTATGCAAAAAATATATAATGTGTGTGACCAAGATTTGTTCATGTATTATAAAAAATAATAAATCATTTGAAAAATATTAACAATTATTAGAAGAAATATAATCAAGAATTTGAAAAAAATGTGTATATAAAGAATATTGACCATGTATTATAAAATGATGAAAAAAACATATCATGTTTTAAAAATGTTATTAAAGCATTTAAAAAATATTAAATGTGTATAAAAAAATGGTGACCGTGGATTAAAAAATGTTGAATTTTTTATCATGTATATAAAAATGTTAATCAAGCATTTAAATAATATTGAGCAAGTATTTGAAATATGTTAATGAAGCATCTGGAAAATGTTAAGTGTGTTTGTGTGTGTGTGTGTGTGTATGACCATGTTTAAAAAAATTTACTTATGTATTTAAAAATTATTATTCAAACATTTAAGAAATGCAAAAAATTTGTAGAATTTTTTTGACCTTGTATTAAAAAAACATTCATCTTGTTTTGGAAAATATTAATCAAGCAGTTTAAAAATGTTAAATATGTGGAAATCCGGCTTACCTGCTAGCAGCGCAACGAAGGAACAAGGAGATGCAGGGATCAAACCCGGTGAAAATTAGAAGAAAAAAAACAGCTAGTGGAAATCCGGCTTACCTGCTAGCAGCGCAACGAAGGAACAAGGAGATGCAGGGATCAAACCCCGCGTAGGCCCTACTTTTCTTTTCCTTTGATTTATTTCTTTTATTTTAAGTGCGCTAACGGATAGGCCCATTACTGTAGAGCTAGACAAGAGAGAAGCTACCGACTCGCTCTAACCGAGACATAGCTCTCACGGGAGAGCTCAAATATGGCGCGTGACGAGCTGGCGAACATGCCAGCGTGCACCCGTCCGCCCCTAGTGGGCCAGCCCACGAGCGGGGTTGAACGACCCAGTTTTTTCTAATTCATTTTTTTACTATTTTTGCTTTTCGTTTTTCTTAAAAATAATTCGTAATTAAAAAAGTGAATTTTTAAAAAAATGTTTGTGATTTCAAAATAATGAACTTTTTTGAATTTTAATAAAAATTTATTTATTTTGATGAACAAATTTATATGAGCATTTTTCTAATAGTGATGAACATTTTTTTATATTTGATGAACAAAATTTGAATACGATGAACATTTTTTAAACTTGATGTACAAAATTTGTATTTAGGATTTTTTTTTTGAAAAATGGATGAATTTTTTTTGAATTCATTGAACAAATTTTGAAATCGACGAACAAATTTTGAAATCGATGATGAACAAATTTTGAATTTTATGAACAATTTTTTAAATCAATGAACAAAATTTGAATTTGATGAACATTTTTTGTATTCGATGAACAAATTTTGAATTTTGACGAACATTTTTTCAATCCGATGAACAAAAAACGAATTTTATGAATATTTTTACACATTGATGAACATTTTTTGAATTTGATACAAAAAATGTTCACAAATTTTGTAAGAAAATAAAAAAGGAAAACGAATAAATTTTTAATTTGATGAAAAAAATTTGAAATCGATGAACAAATTTGATATTTGGGGAATAAATTTTGAAATTAATGAACAATTTTTGAATTTGGTGAACATTTTTTCAATTCGATGAACAAAAATTGAATTTGATGAACATTTTTTCAATCCGATGAATAAAAAAGGAAATTTATGAACATTTTTTGAATTAGCATTTTTGCACATTGAAAAAAAAAATTTGAATTTTGATACAAAAAAATGTTCACGAAATTTGAAAGAAAATAAAAAAAGAAAAAGAAAGCGAAAAAGGGAAACATAAAAGAAAAAAAGAAAAGAAAAAGAAAAAAGAGAGCTAAAGAAAAAACGAAAAGAAAAATAAATGGGATTTGGGCCGGCCCATACGAGCGCTCAGCGTGCCGGGGGAGTTGCACGCCTGGTCGCTTGGGGGCGCCCTATACTCACATCCGCCTCGGGGGCGCCCTATAAATGTGTATATATAGGAACCCGCCTCTCACGGACATATACTCACCCGCGGCGTCCGTCCATTCGCACAGACATCGACGAGCGACCGTATATGGGCCGGCCCATTTATGCCGTTGTATGTTCAACATAATCCCAGTTTCGGCAACCTTCCTTTACCTGGTTTTTTCTTTGCTACTTCATTTTGATTTTATTTTTGGTTTTTCATTTTTAGTTGTTTCTTTTCTAATCCTTTAGTTTTTGTATACACATAAATTTAGTAAAATGTTTACAATCACAAAATTTGCTCGTTTTTCTGGAAAAATTTCGGAATTTAAAATTTTCTTTGTTTCAAAAAGATATTTAGAATTTCAAAAATTATCCATGTGTTTTAGAAAATGTTCTAAATTAGGAAAAACGTGGCTATTTGTTAAAAAATATCCATAAATTTGTTTTAATTTCCATTTTTTCACAAATATTTGAATTTCTAAAAATTATTCAAAATTTACAAAAATAATCGTGCATTTGAAAATTGTTCGTGTTTAAGGAAAAACATATTTTTCAGAAAATGGTCGAAAAAGTTAAGAAAATATCCGATATTCCTGTTATATTAGTTCATAAAGCATTCGCCCTGCCAAGCAGTCATGAATGCTCACTATCTCCAGTGAAGAGCAGCAGGCAGTCTGCATCAAGAGGTCACGAGTTCGATCCTGTGCAGGTGCATTGCTTTTTTAGGATTTCAGCAGGCGCAGTTGGGCTTGCCAATGCGTTGCAACATCGTTTATGTGCGTCAGCCAGTTAGCGGACAAAAAAAGCCACCCAACGTAACATCACATATCCGGCCCAAACGTTAAGATTGACCGACATTCCTCATACCCGGCCCATATCTGGGGCGGATATGGGGCGCCACGCCGGATCAATCCGCTAGGGCCCATGCAGGCCCCATCGATGCCCCCATAGATATCCCATCTTCTCGGACCAACCCTAGTCAAACCCCTCACTTTCTCAGTCCACTCATCTTCTCCGCTTCCCTCGTCTCCCCCGCTTCCTCCAAAATTCATCCCCTCCACTCAGCCATGGCCAAGTCTGGCCAGGACTCCGGCAGCGAGCCTGATCCCATGGACTGGGACAGTCTCGTGAAGGAGGACAACGACGAATCTAGCAGGGACGTGTTCGATGAGGAGGAGCTCGCGCTCCACATTGCCATCCAACGATGTGGACACCGGCGGGAGCTCGATCTCCCTCGCATCCACCGACAGCTCCTCCATGTCTCGCCGATGTGGACACCGAATGCGAGCCCCGTTTGCCTCTCCCGCTCCATGCCGCTTCGGATCCGAAGCAGGGTGGGTGTTTCCCCTTCCTCTCCTATGCAAGCTCTGCTAGGACAGCGGTGGGTGCTCATGCCCATGGCTCTTGTGCGCATGCCGGAGTTGGAGGCGAAGGCGGCCCGGCGCGAGCGGCAGCGGCCACCGCTTAGCTGGGCGATGGCAAATAATGTAAATTGCAAGGAGATGAGATTTGTGATTAGGAACCTGATAGATGTTGATGATGTCTCCCTGGCAACGGCGCCAGAAATTCCTTTTGATGTCGCTTGAACTACGTCGGTATTTCCCCAAAGAGGAAGGGATGATGCAGCACAGCTACGGTAGGTATTTCCCTCAGTTATGAAACCAAGGTATCAATCTAGTAGGAGAACCAAGCAACACTATGTAAACGGTACCTGCACACAAAGAACAAATACTTGCAACCCGACGCGTATAAGGGGTTGTCAATCCCTTCTTCGGGTAACGGCGCCAGAAATTGTCAAGTTGACAGGATAAAATTGTGATAGATTGGATAAATAGATCTCGATAAAACGTGAAATAAAAGATGCAAATAAAAAGTGTAGCAAGGTATTTTTGGGTTTTTAGAATAATAGATCTGAAAATAAAAGTGGCAAATAATAGATCGGAAAGCAAATATGATAAAGAATAGACCCGGGGGCCGTAGATTTCACTAGTGGCTTCTCTCAAGAAATAGCACACGGTGGGTAAACAAATTACTGTTGGGCAATTGATAGAACCTCAAGTAATTATGACGATATCCAGGCAATGATCAATATATAGGCATCACGTCCAAGATTAGTAGACCGACTCCTGCCTACATCTACTACTATTACTCCACACATCGACCGCTATCCAGCATGCATCTAGTGTATTAAGTTCATGAAGAAATGGAGTAATGCAATAAGAACGATAACATGATGTAGACGAGATCTATTCATGTAGGAATAGCCCCCATCTTGTTATCCTTAATAACAACGATACATACATGTCTTGCTGCCCCTTCTGTCACTGGGAAAGAACACCGCATGATCGAACCCATCACAAAGCACCTCTTCTCATGGCAAGAAAAATCGATCTAGTTGGCCTAACTAAACCAAAGATTCAAAGAAGAAATACAAGGCTATAAATAATCATGCATATCAGAGATCAAGAACTCAAATAACTTTCATGGACAAAAGATCTGATCATAAACTCAAAGCTCATCTGATCCCAACAAGCACACGCAAAAGAGTTACATCAAATAGATCTCCAAAGACCATTGTATTGAGAATCAAAAGAGAGAGAGAGAGGAAGCCCTCTAGCTACTGCCTATGGACCCGTAGGTCTATGGTGAACTACTCACGCATCATCGGAGAGGCACCAATGAGGATGATGAACCCCTCCATGATGGTGTTTAGATTGGATCTCGTGGTTCTGGAACTTGCGGTGGCTGGAATTGTGTTTCGTCGACTCCCCTAGGGTTTCTGGAATATTTGGGGATTTATAGGGCGAAGAGGTGGTGCGGGAGGCCACCGAGGTGGGCAGAACCCACCAGGGCACGCCTGGGCTCCTGGGCGCGCCCTGGGGGGTTGTGCTCCCCTCGGGCCTCCCCTGTGGTACTTCTTTGGCCCATCTTGTGTCTTCTGGTCCAAAAAATTTCTCAAAAAAGTTTCGCTGCGTTTGGACTCCGTTTGGTATTGATTTTCTGCGAAGTAAAAAACAAGCAAAAAACAACAATTGGCACTGGGCACTATGTCAATAGGTTAGTCCCAAAAAATGATATAAAGTTGCTATAAAATGAGTGTAAAACATCCAAGAATGATAATATAACAACATGGAATAAGCAAAAATTATGGATACGTTGGAGACGTATCAGCATCCCCAAGCTTAATTCCTACTCGTCCTCGAGTAGGTAAATGATAAAAACAGAATTTTTGATGTGGAATGCTGCCTAACATGTTCATCACATATTCTTTTCTTTTGTAGCATGGACATTTGGACTTTTATATGGTTCAAAGCAATAGTCTAGTTTTGACATGAAGATTTCAATACTCAAGCATATCAACAAGCAACCATGTCTTTCAAAATATCAACACTAAAGAAAGTTATCCCTAGCCCATCATGCTCAATCATTGATCCATTCATGAAACACACTCGCATATTAGCTACATCCAATGCTCAAGTACAATCATAGTGCCCCTTAGTTGGTGCTTTATAAGAGAAGATGGAGACTCAAAATAAAAATAAAAATTACATAAAGTAAATAGAAAAGCCCTTCGCAGAGGGAAGTAGGGATTTGTAGAGGTGCTAGAGCTCAAAGCTTAAATTGAGAGATAAAAATTTTGAGAGGCATACTTTTCCCGTCAACAAAAATGACCGAGTAATTCCCAACACTTTCCATGCTAGATATATCATAGGCAATTCCCAAATAGGAAATAAAGTTTATTCCTTTTTCCACCATTCTTTCACATTCCACGGCTAGCCGTATCCATGGGTACCGTCCATACCAACACTTTCCAAGGAATTTATTATTTGAAAACATAAAGTAAATTTCTTTTTCATTTCGGGACTGGGCATCCCTATTACGCGTACTCTCGTGCAATGACAAGTGAATAAACACTCATCTTGAGAATAACACATCTAGCACGAAAAATATTGGCCATCCCCTGCCGCTTCATGAGCGGTACGAGCACACAAAAAGGAAAAATTATTTTGAAAATTAGAGGTGGCACATACAAATTTTCTTAGAACGGCACAGGAATACCGCATATAGGTAGGTATGGTGGACTCATATGGCAAAACTGGTTTAAGGATTTTGGATGCACAAGTAGTATTTCTACTTAGTAGAAGTGGAGGCTAGCAAATAGATTGAGAAGCAACCAACCAAGAAACGAAAAATCACATAAGCGAGCATTAAGCATAACTAACACCAAATAATGCACCACAAGTAGGATGTAATTTCATTGCATAACTATTGACTTTCGTGCTTGCATAGGGAATCACAAACCTTAACACCAATATTCTTACTAAAGCATAATTACTCATCAACATGACTCACATGTCATTATCATCATATCGCAAAACTATTACAAAGAATCAAGTTTATTTTGTCCAATGATCTTCATGAAAGTTTTTATTAGATCCCTCTTGAATATCTATCACTTTGGGACTAATTTCATATGTTGCTTTTTGACAAGCTCAAACAAATTTAAGTGGAGAACATGAGCATAAAATTTTTCATCTCTCAAAATAATATAAGTGAAGCATGAGAGAATTTCTTCAAAAATTTACTAACTCTCAAATAAATCTAAGTGAAGCATGAGAGCATTTCTTCAAAAATATTAAAGCACACCGTGCTCAAAAAGATATAAGTGAAGCACTAGAGCAATTCCATAGCTCAAAAAAATTAAGTGAAGCATAGAGAGCAATTCTAAAAAATCATAGCATCATTTGGCTCTCTCAAATAGGTGTGTTCAGCAAGGATAGATGACACAAACTAAAAAGCAAAACAAGCAAAGAATCATATAATATAAGACGCTCCAAGCAAAACTCATGATATGTGACGAATAAAAATATAGCTCTAAGTAAAATACCGATGGTCGTTAGAAGAAAGAGGGGATGCCTTCCGGGGCATCCCCAAGCTTAGTTGCTTGTTTCTATTTGGATAATAACTTGGGGTGCCATGGGGCATCCCCAAGCTTAGGCTCTTCTTATTCCTTATTCCTTCATCCATCACGATCTCACCCAAAACTTGAAAACTTCAATCACACAAAACTCAACAAAACCTTCGTGAGATCCGTTAGTATAAGAAAGCAAATCACTACTCTAAGTATTGTTGCAAACCCATTCATATTTTATTTTTGCATTATATCTACTGTATTCTAACTTTACCATGGCTTATACCCCCTGATACAAACCATTGAATCATCAAAATAAGCACACAACACAAAGAAAACAGAATTTGTCAAAAACAAAATAGTCTGTAGTAAGCTGAAAACTTCGTATACTTCGTAAGTCCAAACATTCTGAAAAATTAGGATAACGTAGACAATTTGTATATCAATCTTTTGTAAAAAATTCAGAATTTTATCACGCTTCTGTGATTTTAAACAATTCTGCTACTGGGCGCAAAAGTTTCTATTTTTCAACAAGATCAAATCAACTATCACCCAACATGATCCAAAAGGCTTTACTTGGCACAAACACTAATTAAAACATAAAAAACACAATCATAACAGTAGCATAATTGTGTAAACACTCAAGAACAGAAAGAAAAAGGCAAAAAATAAAATTTATTCATTGGGTTGCCTCCCAACAAGCGCTTTTCTTTAAAGCCTCTTAGCTAGGCATTGATAATTTTGATGATGCTCGCAAGAAAGACAAAAATTGAAACACAAAGAGAGCATTATAATACATGTGACAAACACATTTAAGTCTAACATACTTCCGATGCATAGGGACTTTATAAGCAAACAAATTATCAAGACAAGAAATATATCGCATATGCAAGGAAGAAGAAAGAAACAATAGCAATCTCAAAATAACGAGAGGTAAATTAGTAACATGAAAATTTCTACAATCATATTTTCCTCTCTCATAATAGTTACATGTAGGATCATAATCAAACTCCACAATATAGCTATCATATAAAATTTTCTCTTTATGATCCACATGCATAAAAGTTTTATAATCTTCCAAGATAGTGGGATTAGCATCAACTAAAGTCATGACCTCTCCAAACCCACTTTTATCAAAAAATTCATAAGATTGAACGCTCTCCAAATATGTGGGATTATTTTTGGCTAAAGTTGACACTCTTCCAAACCCATTTTTAATATTATCGCAACCATATTCATCATGAGGTTTAAATAAATTTTCAAGATCATAAGAATCATTATCACCCCAATCATGATCATTGCAATAAGTAGTGGACATAGCAAAACAAGCATCCCCAAGCTTGGGGTTTTGCATATCACTAACACAATTGCCATTAATGGAATTTATAATAATATCATTGCAATCATGTTTTTCATTCAAGGAGCTATCATGAATCACTTTATAAATTTCTTCGTTTAACACTTCATCACAATTTTTAGATTCATGAATCTCAAGTAAAACTTCATAAAGATAACCTAGTGAACTCCGCTATCAATTGGTCATCATAATTGGATCTTTTGAAAAGATTAGCAAGTGGATGAGGATCCATATCAATAGATTTTGAGCAAGCAAAGATGCAAGCATATAGAAGGCACATGGCAACACAAGCAAACAAAAGATCAAACAAGAAAAAGGCAAACGAAAAGAAGGCGAATAAAAAAGGGAAATTTTTTGTGAAGTGGGGGAGATGAAAACGAGAGGAAAATGGAAAATAATGTAAATTGCAAGGAGATGAGATTTGTGATTAGGAACCTGATAGATGTTGATGATATCTCCCCGGCAACGGCGCCAGAAATTCCTTTTGATGTCGCTAGAACTACGTCTGTATTTCCCCAAAGAGGAAGGGATGATGCATCATAGCTACGGTAGGTATTTCCCTCAGTTATGAAACCAAGGTATCAATCCAGTAGGAGAACCAAGCAACACTATGTAAACGGTACCTGCACACAAAGAACAAATACTTGCAACCCGACGCATATAAGGGGTTGTCAATCCCTTCTTCGGGTAACGGCGCCAGAAATTGTCAAGTTGACGGGATAAAATTGTGATAGATTGGATAAATAGATCTCAATAAAACGCGAAATAAAAGATGCAAATAAAAAGTGCAGCAAGGTATTTTTGGGTTTTTGGAATAATAGATCTGAAAATAAAAGTGGCAAATAATATATCGGAAAGCAAATATGATAAAGAATAGACCCGGGGGCCGTAGATTTCACTAGTGGCTTCTCTCAAGAAATAGCACACGGTGGGTAAACAAATTACTGTTGGGCAATTGATAGAACCTCAAATAATTATGACGATATCCAGGAAATGATCAATATATAGGCATCACGTCCAAGATTAGTAGACCGACTCCTGCCTGCATCTACTACTATTACTCCACACATCGACCGCTATCCAGCATGCATCTAGTGCATTAAGTTCATGGAGAAACGGAGTAATGCAATAAGAACAATGACATGATGTAGACGAGATCTATTCATGTAGGAATAGCCCCCATCTTGTTATCCTTAATAGCAACGATACATACGTGTCTTGCTGCCCCTTCTGTCACTGGGAAAGAACACCGCACGATCGAACCCATCACAAAGCACCTCTTCCCATGGCAAGAAAAATCGATCTAGTTGGCCTAACTAAACCAAAGATTCGAAGAAGAAATACGAGGCTATAAATAATCATGCATATCAGAGATCAAGAACTCAAATAACTTTCATGGATAAAAGATCTGATCATAAACTCAAAGTTCATCGGATCCCAACAAACACACCGCAAAAGAGTTACATCAAATAGATCTCCAAGAGACCATTGTATTGAGAATCAAAAGAGAGAGAGAGAGGAAGCCCTCTAGCTACTGCCTACGGACCCGTAGGTCTATGATGAACTACTCACGCATCATCGGAGAGGCACCGATGAGGATGATGAACCCCTCCGTGATGGTGTTTAGATTGTATCTCGTGGTTCTGGAACTTGCGGCGGCTGGAATTGTGTTTTGTCGACTCCCCTAGGGTTTCTAGAATATTTGGGGATTTATAGGGCGAAGAGGCGGTGCGGGAGGCCACCGAGGTGGGGACAACCCACCAGGGCGCGCCTGGGCTCCTGGGCGCGCCCTGGGGGGTTGTGCTCCCCTCGGGCCTGGGCGCGCCCTGGGGGGTTGTGCTCCCCTCGGGCCTCCCCTCCGGTACTTCTTTGACCCATCTTGTGTCTTCTAGTCCAAAAAAATTCTTCAAAAAGTTTTGCTGCGTTTGGACTCCGTTTGGTATTGATTTTCTGCGAAGTAAAAAACAAGCAAAAATGATATAAAGTTGCTATAAATTGATTGTAAAACATCCCAGAATAATAATATAACAGCATGGAACAAGCAAAAATTATAGATACGTTCGAGACGTATCATCCGTCCCTATCGACTAGAAGAAGGCGCTCCTCCACGAGGTTATGTGGCGATCATTGACCATGGCGGAGTTCGACGAGCGGTGCCTACGGCGCAAGAACGCCAAATTGGTTTAGCATCTAGCTCCATATTAATCTTGTGTTGGCATAAGGTGGGACTGATGCCCTTAAGACCATCGAGAGTATATCCAATTGTAGCAGGATGTTTTCTCAAAGTTTTGAGTAATCTCTTTTCTGCGTGCATTGAAAGATTAGCATTGATAATAACAAGATAAATCTTCTTTTCATCAAGATAAGCATATTTCAGTGTATCAGGTAGTTTCTTTAATTCAAACACAAGGTCACTCTTAGTTGAGAGAGGATCTCCCAAAGTTTCAACATGCAAATTATGCTTAAGGATGGGTGCTTGTTTAAAGAATATCTCATCTATTTCATCTCTTTCATTCATATGCATATCATTTTCATGGTCTAGCAAATATGGTTCTAATGGATCAGTAGGAGGCACAGAAATAGGAGCAAGACCAATGATTTCATCTTTGCTAGGCAATTCCTTATTATGCGGTTGTTACTAAACTTGAAGAAATTGAATTCATGGGATACATCACCAAACTTAACTCTAACCTTTTCTTTAATATAATCAATTTCAACATTAACAATATTCAAGAAAGGCCTATCGAATATAATCGGACAAAAATTATCTTGTAATGATCCAAGTACTAAGAAATCAGTAGGGTACTTGACCTTACCACACAGACTTCAACATCTCTAACAATCCCAATTGGTGAAATAGTATCTTTGTTTGCAAGCTTAATAGTAACATCAATATCTTCTATCTCGGCAGGTGCAATATCATTCATGACTTCTTGATATAAAGAGAATGACAGCACGCACCCATATCACATAAACCATGGTAGCAATGATCTCCAATTTTAACAGAAACAATAGGCATGCCAACCACAGGCTTATTCTTATCTAACACATATTGTTCATTTCTGGCAGGTTTAGCAATTCTAGCAGCCCCAGAACAAAAGTTTATAACATGCCCATCAATATTATCAGCTAATAGATCTTTAGTCATTGCAATATTGGGCTCCACTTTAATTTGTTCAGAAGGTTTAGGTGTTCCAATATTACTTTTATTAACCACAGTTGTAGCTTTAGCATGTTCCTTAATCCTAACAGAGAAAGGAGGTTATGCCTTCCGGGGCATCCCCAAGCTTAGTTGCTTGGGAGTCCTTGAATATTACCTTGGGGTGCCTCAGGCATCCCCAAGCTTAGGCTCTTGCTACTCCTTATTCCTTCATCCATCATGATCTTACCCAAAACTTGAAAACTTCAATCACACAAAACTTAACAAAAACCTTCGTGAGATCCGTTAGTATAATGAAGCAAATCACTACTTTAATTACTGTTGCAAACCCATTCACATTTCATTATTGCATTATACCTAATGTATTCTAACTTTACCATGGCTTATACCCCCCGATACAATCCATAGATTCATCAAAATAAGCACACAATGCAACGAAAACAGAATCTGTCAAAAAACAGAACAATCTGTAGTGACCTGAATAATGACTATACTTCTGTAACTCCAAAAATTCTGAAACATTAGGACAACATGGGAAATTCGTATATCAATCATGTGTAAAAAATTCAAACATTTTCATACCTCCAGGGATTTTTAAACATTCTGCTACTGGACGTAAAAGTATCTGTTTTTGCACAGAATCAAAGCATCTATCAACCAAATCATCCCAAAGGCTTTGCTTGGTACAAACACTAATTTAAACACTAAAACACAATCATAATAGTAGAATAAAGTTGCATGGACGGTCTAGCTTCACCTGATCTGCAGGATATCTGCTGGTCTCCGTGCTGCATCTCTGAACTGTGACGTCTGTAGAGCTTTCGAGAGAATCGTACGACGCCAAGGGTCCCATATACCATTATCCCCGCACGACAGTTAGTACATATATGCCAGTGGAAATCTCAGATCAAATACCCAATCTTGTTAAGCGTGTTATTATGACATAACTGTGGACACCGACCAGGGACCAAGCCCACCTCTCTCCTAGATGGTCTCCACCTGCCCTGTCGCTCCGCCACAGGAAATCTCTCATGTGTGCTCTCCGGGCCAACCCGACTTTAATCATAACATGTATCATGTATAGTGTATATATATAAAGCAGCAATAGTCTTCGTCTTCATAGGCATCTCGTTGCAGTCCATCTCGGTCCATGTCGTAGGCCACCGAAGTCCGAGGTCCACCTAAGTAATATATATAGTAAGCAGTATAAGGCATATCCGTGTTCATTACCCAAAGGGATCACGACACGGTCATAGCATGGCAAAACAGACAAGGGTGTAGGGCTGACTGATGGATGACAAGAATCACTAAACTAGGCATGCTAGGACAACATGTAAGCATCAATGAAGGTGACAAAAACAGGCTATGCATCAGAATAGGATCTACCGAAACATCGTATCGAAACCACTATCTAATGCATGAAGTAGAAAGAAAGAATAGGCGACATCGGAATGACAAAGGTGGTTTGCTTGCCTAGAAGCTCTACCAAGAAGGACGGGTCGTCAGTGGCATAGTCGTACTCGGGGGCAACGATGGTCTCGGAGTCTACCGAAAAGAATGGGCGAGAGGAGGGAAACAGATAAATAACAGGCATACAAATGCAACACAGATGCATGTGATGGCAATATGTGCTGATGATATTCTCTAATGCATCACTAAACATTTTAAAAGAAGAGGGAAAATATCTGGTAATATTTTCCCAGCTCCAGTTATTTTTCGATATATTGATCCGGTAGCAAATTTTCAATGTTCATTATGTTAGAGAGGTTTTTCATGCATGTGGATGACATATTTAGATTCGCTAGATTTTTTTGATCAACTTTCGTATATAAATTATTTTTGTCCAAGCTATGTTTTATTTTCTATGATTTTCCAAAGTTTAAATGATTTTTTGAAATTTCTAAAATATATTTAATTCAAAATATTAAATAGGGAAAATGCTATGTGCACACAGAGAAGTGTACAAAACAATGGCTGTGAGGCTAACAATGGGGCCAGAGGGCCCAGTTAGCAGCCCAGTCAGCTTTGACCGCTGACTTGTCAAACTTACAGGTGGGTCCCGGGTGTCATGGACACAGGGTAATTAACCAAGTTTTAAAATGTTTTAATTAAACTATTTAACTAGTGGACCTACTGTTATTGACTATTAGAGGGGGGTTTTAGCACTAAACTAGTTTAGGACCAATTTAAACAAGGGCCGGCCAACAGGGGGATGAACTGCGCATGCACGCGCACCAGTGGAGGAGCACGAAGCGGCCGTCAGCGTGGCCAGTAGGCACGAGACGCGGCGAGCAATGGCCGGGCGAAGGTGGGCGCAGGCAGAGGGTACGTGGCGACGCACACACATGAGTGGCGCAGGGGTGCGACCAGGTCAACCAGGAGCAATAGGCACTCACGGAGTGGAGCTCCGGTGCGGCCATGGCGAGCGCAAGGCATGGCATACGACAACGGATCGAGACTAGGAAAAGGGAGAATTGGGAGAGGAGCTCACAGCGAGCTCGGGGGCACGGTCGAGGAAGCCGGTGGAGGACTGAAGAAGCGGCAAACGACGACGAACATTGATGGCCATGGTGGAGAAGACGAGGTCGATGGCGAGCTTGGCGGTGGCCTGGCGATGAACCCGACGATGGAGAGGACCAGCGAGACGCAATAGTTCTCATGGAAAGCTTCGCCTACGACGGCGATGAGGGTGGCCGCGCGAGCTTTCGAGCTCGATTTCGAGCAGATGAGGAGGGGACTCAATGGGGAACGAAAAGGGATCAGACGAGAGCGTGCTAGGGTTCCGGTCGGACGGGTTTATAGGCCAAGGGGGGCACGTGAAGGCCATCCATGGCAATGGCGGCTTGGATGCCTGGCGAATCCTATTCCGCGCTCCAAACTGGCGCATGTAGCTGCGATAGCTGGGCCGGCCCGTCTACCCTTAACGTTTTATCTCGGAAATTTCAAAAAAGGGTGCGCCATCCAGGTTCGAACCCGAGACCTCAAAGTTCAGAGCAAAGTGAACTAACCACTACGCCATCGCGACCAATTGTGCTTACTCACTTCATTCCCCTTCTTATCCTCTTTAGTTGGCGGAACCTTTTTCTTTTTCTTGGAACAAGTTTGTTCCTTTTTTCTAAATGCTTGAGCTTGATTCGTGAAGTTTTTTTTTCAAAATCTATGAAACTTTTCTTTGAGATCGATGAACTTTTTTTCAAAATCGATGATTTTTTTTTTCAAAATAGATGAACTTTTTTGAGAATCGATGAACCTTTTCAAATCGAATGAACTTTTTCATATTCGATGAACTTTTTTCAAAATTGATGAATGTCTTATCAGAATCGATCTTTCTTCAAATTCGACGATTTTTTTTTCAAATTTGATGAATTTTTTTTCAAAATTGAATGAACTTTTTTTCAAAATGGATGAACTTTTTCCAAAATCCAATGAACCTTTTTTAAAGAGATGAACTTTTTTCTTTAAATTTGTAAACCTTTTTTTATTCCACATTTTTATTTCGTAAGAAATAGAAAAACTGGGCGGTTTTTTCCTACCGGATCAACAACAAAAAAATGGAAAATAAACTGGGCTACTAGCGAGCGGCCGAGCGAGCAGCGGATCCAGCGAAACGAGCGACCGAACTCAGCAGTAGCGACCATTTTTGTTTTCCGGAGCGAGCGAGCGTGCTTGTGGGTCGGCCCATGCCAGCTCGTTAACGGGCGCCTGTAGCGCTGACCATGATCTCCCTAGATGCCCGCCACGCCCTGCCTCTGACTCTCCTCTATAACGATAAGGGAGAAAGGCCGAGCTGGGTTGGGCCAGGCCGCACTGTGCACTGATGGCCCAAGTGCACAGTGGGTCTTTTCTGTTTTCTGTTTTCTTTTTCTGTTTCTTTAATCCTTTACTGTTTTGCATTGAGTTGGTCCATCAAATGAATTTTGCTATATATATTAAATTTGGCACATAATTCATGCACAATGTTGTGGTCTTGCACAAAAAGTTTCAGAGTATTTGGTAAAGTTGAAATATTTTTAGAAATTGAAAAGGTCAAGTAATATGCTGCTGGATCACTTTATATTTTCCTAGGGATTAACTGGTGAGTCAAATGATGTTGGTTTCAACATGGCAAATGATCAGGGGAATTTATAGAATAATTACATTTTAGTTTTACTATTTGAAGAATATTATTTAACTTGCAATTTGAGTTTGAATTTGACTTTGATTTTTATCAAGTGGCACTTAAGCTTAGCAAAACATGAAGACATGGGATCATTACATGGAAATCAATGTAGCTTAATTATAGGGGCATCACACCCCTTTAGGGTCCCCCCTAGCTGCATGGCCCTTGGGGTGTGGCGCTTGGCCCATGTAGGGCTGGTGCCTGATACGTCTCCAACGTATCTATAATTTTTGATTGTTCCATGCTATTATATTATCTGTTTTGGATATTTTATATGCATTAATATGCTATTTTATATTATTTTTTGGACTAACTTATTAACCTAGAGCCCAGTGCCAGTTTCTATTTTTTCCTTGTTTTGAGCTTCGAAGAAAAGGAATACCAAACGGAGTCCAAACGGAATAAAACTTTCGTGATGATTTTTCTTGGACCAGAAGACACCCCGGAGACTTGGAGTTCAAGTCAGAAGAGTCACGAGGTGGCGACAAGGGGGGACGGTACGCCCCCTGCCTTGTGGGCCGCTCGTGAACCCCCTGACCTAGTTCTACCTCCTATTTATTCACATTTATTCCCAAACCACCAGAAGCATCCATGAAAACACTTTTCCACCGCCGCAACCTTCTGTTCCCATGAGATCCCATCTTGGGGCCTTTTCCGGCATCCTGCCGGAGGGGGATTCGATCATGGAGGGCATCTATATCAACTCTATTGCCCTTCCGATGAAGCGTGAGTAGTTTACCTCAGACCTATGGGTCCATAGCTAGTAGCTAGATGGCTTCTTCTCTCTCTTTGATTCTCAATACCATGTTCTCCTCGATGTTCTTGGAGATCTATCCGATGTAATCTTCTTTTGCGGTGTGTTTGTCAAGATCCGATGAATTGTGGATTTATGATCAGCTTATCTATGAATATTATTTGAATCTTCTCCGAATTCTTATATGCATGATTTGATATCTTTGTAATTCTCTTCGAAATATCAGTTTGGTTTGGCCAACTAGATTGGTTTTTCTTGCAATAGGAGAAGTGCTTAGCTTTGGGTTCAATCTTGCGGTGTCCTCACCCAATGACAAAGTAGGGGTAGCGAGGCACGTATTGTATTGTTGCCATCGAGGATAAAAAGTTGGGGTTTACATCATCTTGCTTGAGTTTATTCCTCTACATCATGTCATCTTACTTGTGGCATTACTCTATTCTTTATGAACTTGATACTCTAGATGCAGGCAGGAGTCGGTTGATGTGTGGAGTAATAGTAGTAGATGCAGGCAGGAGTCGCTCTACTTGACACGGACGTGATGCCTATATTACATAATCATTGCCTTGGATATCGTCATAACTTTGCGCTTTTCTATCAATTGCTCGACAGTAATTTGTTCACCCACCGTATTGAAGGAAATATGCCCTAGAGGAAATAATAAAGTTGTTATTTATATTTCCTTATATCATGATAAATGTTTATTATTCATGCTAGAATTGTATTAACCGGAAACTTGATACATGTGTGGATACATAGACAAAACACAGTGTCCCTAGTAAGCCTCTACTAGGCTAGCTCATTAATCAAAGATGGTTAAGTTTCCTAACCATAGACATGTGTTGTCATTTGATGAACGGGATCACATCATTAGGAGAATGATGTGATAGACAAGACCCATCCGTTAGCTTAGCATGTTGATCGTTCAGTTTTATTGCTATAGCTTTCTTCATGTCATATACATATTCCTTTGACTATGAGATTATGCAAATCCCGGATACCGTAAGAATACCTTGTGTGCTATCGAACATCACAACGTAACTGGGTGATTATAAAGATGCTCTACAGGTATCTCCGAAGGTATTTGTTGTGTTGGCATAGATCGAGATTAGGATTTGTCACTCCGAGTATCGAAGAGGTATCTCTGGGCCCTCTCGGTAATGCACATCATAATAAGCCTTGCAAGCAATGTGACTAATGAGTTAGTTGCGGGATGATGTATTACGGAATGAGTAAAGAGACTTGCCGGTAACGAGATTGAACTAGGTATGAAGATACCGACGATTGAATCTCGGGCAAGTAACATACCGATGGACAAAGGGAATTATGTATGTTGTCATAAAGGTTCGACTGATAAAGATCTTCGTAGAATATGTAGGAGCCAATATGGGCATCTAGGTTCCGCTATTGGTTATTGACTAGAGAGGTGTCTCGGTCATGTCTACATAGTTCTCGAACCCGTAGGGTCCGCACACTTAACGTTCGTTGACGATATAGTATTATATGAGTTATGTATGTCGGTGACCGAATGTTGTTCGGAGTCCCGGATGTGATCACGGACATGACGAGGAGCTCCAGAATGGACCGGAGGTAAAGATTGATATATGGGATAATAGTGTTTGATCTCCGGAAGGGTTCCGGAATTCACCGGAAGGGGTTCCGGATGTTTCCCGAAATGTTTGGGTACGAGAAACACTTTATTTGGGCCAAAGGGGAAAGCCCACAAGACTTTTGGAAAGTGCAAAAGGGAGTTTTGCGGAGACCAGAGGCTAGACGCCAGGAACCCTGGCGTCTAGGGGGTAGACGCCGGGAACCCTGGCGTCTAGCCCTGGAGTCCGAGTAGGACTCTTGCCTTTCAGGCAAAACCGACTTTGAGGAGGCTTTTACTCCAAGTTTCGACCCTAGGGCTCAACATATAAATAGAGGGGCAGGGCTAGCACCCAAGACACATCAAGATTCACCAAGCCGTGTGCCGGCAACCCCGTCCCTCTAGTTTATCCTCCGTCTAGTTTCTGTAGTGCTTGGCGAAGCCCTGCGGAGATTGTTCTTCACCACCAACCGTCACCACGCCGTCGTGCTGTCGGAACTCATCGACTACTTCGCCCGTCTTGCTGGATCGAGAAGGCGAGGACGTCATCTAGCTGAACGTGTGCTGAACGTGGAGGTGCCATACGTTCGGTACTTGATCAGGACGGATCGTGAAGGTGTACGACTACATCAACCACGTTGATAAACGCTTCCGCTTTGCGGTCTTCAAGGGTATGAAGATGCTCTGCCCCTCTCGTTGCTATGCATCTCCTAGATAGATTTTGTGTGAGGGTAGGATTTTTTTTTGAATTGCATGCTATGTTTCCCAATAGTGGCATCCGAGCCAGGTCTATGCGTAGATGATATGCACGAGTAGAACACAAAGAGTTGTGGGCGGTGATCGTCATACTGCTTACCACCAATGTCTTATTTTGTTTCGGCGGTTTTGTTGGATGAAGCGGCCCGGACCAACCTTACATGACCACGTTCATGAGACCGGTTCCACCGACAGACATGCAACTAGTTTTGCATAAAGGTGGCTGGCGGGTGTCTGTTTCTCCAACTTTAGTTGAATCGAATTTCACTGCGGCCGGTCCTTGTTGAAGGTTAAAACAGCAAACTTGATAAATCACCGTTGTGGTTTTGATGCGTAGGTAAGAACGGTTCTTGCTAGAAGCCCATAGCAGCCACATAAAACTTGCAACAACAAAGTAGAGGACGTCTAACTTGTTTTTGTAGGGCATGTTGTGATGTGATATGGTCAAGACATGATGTGATATATGTTATTGTATGAGATGATCATGTTTTGTAAAATTTATCGGCAACTGGCAGGAGCCTTATGGTTGTCGCTTTATTGTATGAAATGCAAACGCCATGTAATTACTTTACTTTATCACTATGCGTTAGCAATAGTTGTAGAAGCAACAGTTGGCAAGACGACCACGACGCTACGATGGAGATCAAGGTGTCAAGCCGATGACAATGGAGATCATGACGGTGCTTTGGAGATGGAGATCAAAAGCACAAGATGATGATGGCCATATCATGTCACATATTTTGATTGCATGTGATGTTTATCTTTTATGCATCTTATTTTGCTTAGTACGGCGGTAGCATTATATGATGATCCCTTACTAAAATTTCAAGGTATAAGTGTTCTCCCTGAGTATGCACCATTGTGATAGTTCGTTGTGCTAAGACACCACGTGATGATCGGGTGTGATAGGCTCTAAGTTCACATACAACGGGTGCAAGACAGTTTTGCACATGCGGAATACTCGGGTTAAACTTGACGAGCCTAGTATGTACAGACATGGCCTCGGAACACTAGAGATCGAAAGGTCGAACATGAATCATATAGTAGATATGATCAACATAGAGATGTTCACCATTGAAGACTACTCCATCTCACGTGATGATCGGACATGGTTTAGTTGATTTGGATCACGTATCATTTAGATGACTTGAGGGATGTCAATCTAAGTGGGAGTTCTTAAGTAATATGATTAATTGAACTTAATTTATGATGAACTTAGTCCTGATAGTATTTGCATATCTATGTTATAGATCAATAGCTCGCGTATAGCTCCCCTGTTTTATTTTTGATATGTTCCTAGAGAAAACTAAGTTGAAAGATGATAGTAGCAATGATGTGGACTGGGTCCGTGATCTGAGGATTATCCTCGTTGCTGCACAGAAGAATTATGTCCTTGATGCACCGCTAGGTGACAGACCTATTGCAGGAGCAGATGCAGACGTTATGAACGTTTGACAAGCTCGGTATGATGACTACTTGATAGTTTAGTGCACCATGCTTTACGACTTAGAACCGGGACTTCAAAAACATTTTGAACGCCACGGAGCATATGAGATGTTCCAAGAGTTGAAATTGGTATTTCAGACTCATGCCCGTGTCGAGAGGTATGAGACCTCTGACAAGTACTTTGCCTACAAGATGGAGGAGAATAGCTTAGCTAGTGAGCATGTGCTCAGAATATCTGGGTACTACAATCGCTTGAATCAAGTGGGAGTTAATCTTTCAGATAAGATAATGATTGACAGAGTTCTCTAGTCACTATCACCAAGTTACTAGAACTTTGTGATGAACTATAATATGCAAGGGATGATGAAAATGATTCCCAAGCTCTTCGCGATGCTAAAATCGGCGAAGGTGGAAATCAAGAAATAGCATCAAGTGTTGATGGTTAACAAGACCACTAGTTTCAAGAAAAAGGGCAAGGGAAAGAAAGGGAACTTCAAGAAGAATGGCAAGCAAGTTGCCACTCCCGTGAAGAAGCCCAAAGCTAGACCCAATCCTGAAACTGAGTGCTACTACTGCAAAGGAAATGGTCATTGGAAGCGGAACTACCCCAAATACTTGGCCGATAAGAAGGATGGCAAAGTGAACAAAGGTATATTTGATATACATGTTATTGATGTGTACTTTACTAGTGTTCATAGTAACCCCAGGGTATTTGATACCGGTTCAGTTGCTAAGATTAGTAACTCAAAACAGGAGTTGCAAAATGAATAGAGACTAGTTAAGGGCGAGGTGACGATGTGTGTTGGAAGTGATTCCAAGGTTGCTAAGATCACCATTGCACACTCCCTCTACCTTCGGGATTAGTGTTGGACCTAAATAAATGTTATTTGGTGTTTGCGTTGAGCATAAATATGATTGGATCATGTTTATTGCAATACAGTTATTCATTTAAGTCAAAGAATAATTGTTGTTCTGTTTACATGAATAAAACCTTCTATGGTCATACACTCAATATAAATGGTTTATTGAATCTCGATCGTAGTGATACACATATTCATAATATTGATGCCAAAAGATGCAAAGTTGATAATGATAGTGCAACATACTTTGGCACTGTCGTTTAGGTCATATTGGTGTAAAGCGCATGAAGAAACTCCATGCAGATGGGCTTTTGGAATCACTTGATTATGAATCATTTGATACTTGCGAACCATGCCTCATGGGCAAGATGACTAAAACTCCGTTCTCTGGAACAATGGAGCGAGCCAATGACTTATTGGAAATAATACATACCGATGTATGCGGTCCGATGAGTATTGAGGCACGCGGCGGGTATCGTTATTTTCTGACCTTCACAGATGATTTTAGCAGATATGGGTATATCTACTTAATGAAACACAAGTCTGAAACATTTGAAAAGTTCAAAGAATTTCAGAGTGAAGTGGAGAATCATCGTAACAAGAAAATAAAGTTTCTATGATCTAATCGCGGAGGCGAATATTTGAGTTATGAGTTTGGCCTTCATTTAAAACAATGTGGAATAGTTTCACAACTAATGCCACCTGGAACACCACAGCGTAATGGTGTGTCCAAACGTCGTAACCATACTTTATTAGATATGGTGCGATCTATGATGTCTCTTACCAATTTACCACTATTGTTTTGGGGTTATGCATTAGAGACAGCTACATTCACGTTAAATAGGGCACCGTCTAAATCCGTTGAGACGACACTGTATGAACTGTGGTTTGGCAAGAAACCTAAGCTGTCGTTTCTTAAAGTTTTGGGTTGCGATGCTTATGTGAAAAAGCTTCAGCCCGATAAGCTCGAACCCAAATCGGAGAAATGCGTCTTCATAGGATACCCAAAAGAAACTGTTGGGTACACTTTCTATCACAGATCCGAAGGCAAGATCTTTGTTGCTAAAAATGGATCCTTTCTAGAGAAGGAGTTTCTCTCGAAAGAAGTGAGTGGGAGGAAAATAGAACTTGATGAGGTAATTGTACCTTCTCTTGAATTGGAAAGTAGCTCATCATAGAAAACCGTTCCCGTGATGCCTACACCAACTAGAGAGGAAGCTAATGATAATGATCATGAAACTTTAGATCAAGTTACTACCAAACCTCGTAGGTCAACCAGAGCATGTTCCGCACCAGAGTGGTACGGTAATCCTGTTCTGGAAGTCATGTTACTAAACCATGACAAACCTACGAACTATGAGGAAGCGAAGATGAGCCCAAATTCCGCAAAATGGCTTGAGGCCATGAAATCTGAGATAGGATCCATGTATGAGAACAAAGTATGGACTTTGGTTGATTTGCCCAATGATCGGCAAGCCATTGAGAATAAATGGATCTTCAAGAGGAAGACAGACGCTGATGGTAGTGTTACTATCTACAAAGCTCGACTTGTCGCAAAAGGTTTTCGACAAGTTCAAGGTGTTAACTACGATGAGATTTTCTCACTCGTAGCGTTGCTTAAGTCTGTCCAAATCATGTTAGCAATTGCCACATTTTATGAAATCTGGCAAATGGATGTCAAAACTGCATTCCTTAATGGATTTCTTAAAGAAGAGTTGTATATGATGCAACCAAAAAGGTTTTGTCGATCCTAAAGGTGCTAACAAAGTGTGCAAACTCCAGCAATCCATCTATGGACTGGTGCAAGCATCTCGGAGTTGGAATATACGCTTTGATAAGGTGATCAAAGCATATGGTTTTATACAGACTTATGGTGAAGCCTGTATTTACAAGAAAGTGAGTGGGAGCTCTGTAGCATTTATGATATTATATGTGGATGACATATTATTGATTGGAAATGATATAGAATTTCTGGATAGCATAAAAGGATACTTGAATAAGAATTTTTCAATGAAAGACCTCGGTGAAGCTACTTGCATATTAAGCGTCAAGATCTATAGAGATAGATCAAGACGCTTAATAGAACTTTCACAAAAACACATACCTTGATAAGATTTGAAGAAGTTCAAAATGGTTCAGTCCAAGAAGGGGTTCTTGCCTGTATTACAAGGTGTGAAGTTGAGTAAGACTCAAAGCCCGACCATGGCAGAAGATAGAGAGAGAATGAAAGTCATTCCCTATGCCATGCTGTGTACCACACCTGATGTATGTCTTGCCACTTATCTGAAAAAAAGGGTACAAGAGTGATCCAGGAGTGGACCACTGGACATTGGTCAAAATTATCCTTAGGTGCCTTAAAGAGGACTAAGGAAATATTTCTCGGTTATGGAGGTGATAAAGAGTTCATTGTAAAGAGTTACGTCGATGCAAGCTTTGACACTAATCTAGATGACTCTAAGTCTCAATCTGGATACATATTGAACGTGGGAGCAATTAGCTAGAGTAGCTCCATGCAGAGCATTGTAGACATAGAAATTTGCAAAATACATACGGATCTGAATGTGGCAGACCCGTTGACTAAACTTCTCTCACAAGCAAAACATGATCACACCTTAGTACTCTTTGGGTGTTAATCACATAGCGATGTGAACTAGATTATTGACTCTAGTAAACCCTTTGAGTGTTGGTCACATGACGATGTGAACTATGGGTGTTAATCACATAAAGATGTGAACTATTGGTGTTAAATCACATGGCGATGTGAACTAGATTATTGACTCTAGTGCAAGTGGGAGACTGAAAAAAATATGCCCTAGAGGCAATAATAAAGTTGTTATTTATATTTCCTTATATCATGATAAATGTTTATTATTCATGCTAGAATTGTATTAACCGGAAACTTAATACATGTATGGATACATAGACAAAACACAGTGTCCCTAGTAAGCCTCTACTAGACTAGCTCGTTAATCAAAGATGGTTAAGTTTCCTAACCATAGACATGTGTTGTCATTTGATGAATGGGATCACATCATTAGGAGAATGATGTGATGGACAAGACCCATCCGTTAGCTTAGCATGTTGATCGTTCAGTTTTATTGCTATAGCTTTCTTCATGTCATATACATATTCCTTTGACTATGAGATTATGCAACTCCCGGATACCGTAAGAATACCTTGTGTGCTATCAAACGTCACAACGTAACTGGGTGATTATAAACATGCTCTACAGGTATCTCCGAAGGTATTTGTTGGGTTGGCATAGATCGAGATTAGGATTTGTCACTCCGAGTATCGGAGAGGTATCTCTGGGCCCTCTCGGGAATGCACATCATAATAAGCCTTGCAAGCAATGTGACTAATGAGTTAGTTGCGGGATGATGTATTACGGAACAAGTAAAGAGACTTGCTGGTAACGAGATTGAACTAGGTATGAAGATACCGATGATCGAATCTCGGGCAAGTAACATACCGATGGACAAAGGGAATTATGTATGTTGTCATAAAGGTTCGACCGATAAAGATCTTCGTAGAATATGTAGGAGCCAATATGGGCATCCAGGTTCCGCTATTTGTTATTGACCAGAGAGGTGTCTCGGTCATGTCTACATAGTTCTCGAACCCGTAGGGTCCGCACGCTTAACATTCGTTGACGATATAGTATTATATGAGTTATGTATGTTGGTGACCGAATGTTGTTCGGAGTCCCGGATGTGATCACAGACATGATGAGGAGCTCCGGAATGGTCCGGAGGTAAAGATTGATATATGGGATAATAGTGTTTGATCTCCGAAAGGGTTCCGGAATTCACCGGAAGGGGTTCCGGATGTTTCCCGAAATGTTTGGGTACGAGAAACACTTTATTTGGGCCAAAGGGGAAAGCCCACGAGACTTTTGGAAAGTGCAAAAGGGAGTTTTGCGGAGACCAGGGGCTAGAAGCGAGGAACCCTGGCATCTAGGGGGTAGACGCCGGGAACCCTGGCGTCTAGTCCTGGAGTCCGAGTAGGACTCTTGCCTTTCGGGCAAAACCGACTTTGAGGAGGCTTTTACTCCAAGTTTCGACCCCAGGGCTCAACATATAAATAGAGGGGCAGGACTAGCACCCAAGACACATCAAGATTCACCAAGCCATGTGCCGGCAACCCCGTCCCTGTAGTTTATCCTCCATCTAGTTTCTGTAGTGCTTGGCGAAGCCCTGCAGAGATTGTTCTTCATCACCAACCGTCACCATGCCGTCGTGCTGCCGGAACTCATCTACTACTTCACCCATCTTGCTGGATCGAGAAGGCAAGGACGTCATTGAGCTGAACGTGTGCTGAACGCGGAGGTGCCGTACGTTCAGTACTTGATCGGGACGGATCATGAAGGTGTACGACTACATCAACCGCGTTGATAAACGCTTCCGCTTTGCGATCTTCAAGGGTATGAAGATGCTCTCCCCCTCTCATTGCTATGCGTCTCCTAGATAGATCTTGCGTGAGCGTAGGAATTTTTTTTGAATTGCATGCTATGTTTCCCAACGCGTATTATTTGCTATCTTGAGAGAAGCCTCTAGTGAAACCTATGGCCCCCGGGTCTATTTTCCATCATATTAGCTTTTGATCTACTATTTTGCAATCTTTTATTTTCAGATCTATAAACCAAAAAACCCAAAAATATTTTATCTTTTGTTTAGTTTTATTTATTTATCTCTATTAGATCTCACCTTTGCAAGTGACCGTGAAGGGATTGACAACCCCTTTATCGCCTTGGGTGCAAGTGTTTGATTGTTTGTGCAGGTATTGGTGATTTGTGCGTTCTTCTCCTACTGGATTGATACCTTGGTTCTTAACTGAGGGAAATACTTATCTCTACTTTGCTGCATCACCCTTTCCTCTTCAAGGGAAAAACCAATGCAAGCTTAAGAAGTAGCAGGAAGAATTTCTGGCCCCGTTGCCGGGGAGATCTACGCCAAGTCCAGACATACCAAGTACCCATCATAAACTCTCATCTCTTGCATTACATTATTCGCCATTCGCCTCTCGTTTTCCTCTCCCCCACTTCTAAAATGATTTTCGAAAATATTTGCCCTTTTCTTTCGCCCTTCTTCCGTTCGTCTTTTCGTTTGCTTTTTGTCTGATCGTGTGTTGGTGTGCTTGCTTGCCTTTATGGCTCAACCAAAGAACGTTGATCCTCACTTTAGGAGGTTGGAAGAAATTGAAAATAATGTTAGGAGCTTCATGTCTTTACAATTTGAGCATAATAGTTTCTTTAGAAACGAGCTTAAGGAGCAGATAAGTTTTATGGAGTACATGAATAAAGAGCTCGATGATATGTCTAAGGAATTTTATGGTTTGAAATCTCAGTTTGCTCATCTTAAAAATTTAGTAGGCCAACTTTCTGATAAACAAGCTACCTTAGTAAATAAGATGGCCGCTAAACCGGAGTCTTTAACTAATGATGAAGATCTTAACGTGATTGATGTGACTCCTATTGAATCTTTGTTTTCCGATATAAATCTTGATAAAGATGGGACTGGAGATGAGTCAACTTTAGCTAAAAGGCGTCCCAATGATTCAGAGTTTTTAGATCTTGATGCAAAATTTGATAAAAGTGGGATTGGAGAGGTCAAAACTTTAAGTAGCAATGAACCCACTCTTTTGGATTTCAAGGATTTTAATTATGATAATTGTTCTTTAATAGATTGTATTTCCTTGTTGCAATCCATGTTGAATTCTCCTCATGCTTATAATCAAAACAAAGCTTTTACTAAACATATCATTGATGCTATGATGAAATCTTTTGAAGAAAAACTTGAATTGGAAGTCTCTATCCCTAGAAAACTTTATGATGAGTGGGAACCTACTATTAAGATTAAGATTAAAGATTATGAGTGCCATGCTTTGTGTGATTTGAGTGCTAGCGTTTCCACGATTCCAAAAACTTTATGTGATGTGTTAAGTTTCCGTGAATTTGATGATTATTCTTTAAATTTGCATCTTGCGGATTCCACTATTAAGAAACCTATGGGAAGGATTAATGATGTTCTTATTGTTGCAAATAGGAATTATGTGCCTGTAGATTTCATTGTTCTTGATATAGATTGCAATCCTACATGTCCTATTATTCTTGGTAGACCTTTCCTTAGAATGATTGGTGCAATTATTGATATGAAAGAAGGAAACATTAGATTTCAATTTCCATTAAGGAAGGGCATGGAACACTTTCCTAGAAAGAAAATTAAGTTGCCATATGAATCTATTATGAGAGCTACTTATGGATTGCATACCAAAGATGACAATACTTAGATCTATGTGTTTTTATGCCTAGCTAGGGGCGTTAAACAACAACGCTTGTTGGGAGGCAACCCAATTTTATTTTTGAGTTTTTTGTTTTGCTTATGTTCTTGAGTAAAATACACATTATTACCTCTGTATTAATTGTGTTTTGGTGTTTTAATTAGTGTTTGTGGCAAGTAAGACCTTTGGGATGGCTTACGGTGATAGTTGTTTTGATCTTGCTGAAAAACAGAAACTTTTGCGCCCAGGAAAATAATTCTCATTTTGTACAGAAGCGTGCTTTTGCGATCATGAGGTGATTGGAATTTAGTCCATGTTCCACCATCCGCTTGCACCGGAAGACCTATTGCTCCATAGCATCAAGCCTGGCCTCCACGGTTCCCGTCCCTTTGGGACCTTGCATATCGCGGATGTGAAGCAACCCCTCATGCATCTGGATAGCCTGAGGGTGCTGCATTACCTCCCGCAAATATGGGTTGATGACGTTCTCGAAGAACTTGTCCTTGGAGGAGCTTGAAGCGGCCATGGTAGATGGGATCTGTCAGAAAATAGCAAGGAAAAGAAGACAGGAGATTTCTCCGCGATACGGAGGTCAATAGGTTCGGGGGGTATATAAAGATTTTTTATCTTGGGAAACAAGCAAACCGAAGAAAAACGGAGTACGAAAGGTACCCGAGGTGGGCACAACCCACCTGGGCGCGCTGGTGTCTTGTGCCCACCAGGGTTACCTTCCTGGTAGTTTCTTATTTTCCTAATTTTTGTTATATTCCAAAACAGACAGAAAGTATTTTTGCAGATTTTTCGGAGTCCGTTTACTTACCGTATCACGTAATTCCTCTTTTTCACGATTCTGGAGTGTTCTGGAAGGTTTCTTTTATGTGTTCTTCCTGTGTCATAGTTTGGATAATATTGCTTTCAACATTAATGGGTGTACCTGAGATATAATGTTTTATTCGTTGCCCATTAACAACCTTCGGGTTAGTACCTTCGGCATTATTTATTTTGATACCTCCAGATCGATAAACTTCCTCGATAACATAGGGTCCTTCCCATTTGGAGAGGAGTATTCGTGCAAAGAATTTGAAATGAGAGTTGTACAAAAGAACATATTCTCCAACTTTGAACTCACGCTTTTGGATTCTTTTATCATGCCATCTTTTAACTTTTTCTTTAAATAACTTGGCTTTTTCATAAGCTTGGGTTCTCCATTCATCTAATGAGCTAATATCAAATAACCACTTCTCACCAGCAAGTTTGCAATCATAGTTGAGTTCTTTAATTGCCCAATAAGCTTTATGTTCTAACTCAAGAGGCAAATGACAAGCTTTTCCATAAACCATTTTATAAGGAGACATACCCATAGGATTTTTATAAGCTGTTCTATAAGCCCAAAGTGCATCATCTAATTTCTTAGACCAATTCTTCCGGGACCTATTAACAGTCTTTTGTAAAATTAATTTTATTTCTCTATTGCTAAGTTCAACTTGGCCACTAGACTGAGGATGATAGGGTGATGCAATTCTATGGTTAACATCATACTTGGCAAGCATTTTACGGAAAGCACCATGAATAAAGTGTGAACCACCATCAGTCATTAAATATCTAGGGA
This sequence comes from Thinopyrum elongatum, assembly GCA_011799875.1. Lineage (NCBI taxonomy): Eukaryota > Viridiplantae > Streptophyta > Magnoliopsida > Poales > Poaceae > Thinopyrum > Thinopyrum elongatum. The sequence continues at coordinate 407,000,777 of CM022301.1, forward strand.
CTCCAAACCTTGGGAAAATAACTTCTTTAAGCATTTTAATTGAGGTGTTGTGATCAGCACTACTAGTTGGAATAGCTTCTACCCACTTAGTAACATAATCAACAGCCACCAAAATGTGAGTATACCCATTAGAGGAAGGAAAAGGTCCCATGTAATCAAATCCCCAAACATCAAATGGTTCAATAGCAAGTGAATAATTCATAGGCATTTCTTGACACTTACCGATATTACCAATTCTTTGGCATTCATCACAAGATAAGACAAACTTACGAGCATCCTTGAAGAGCGTAGGCCAATAAAACCCAGATTGCAATACCTTGTGAGCAGTTCTGTCTCCCGCATGATGTCCTCCATAAGCTTCAGAGTGACATTTCTGTAGGATCTGTCCCTGTTCATGCTCAGGTACACAACGTCTAATAATACCATCTACTCCTTCTTTATAAAGATGTGGGTCATCCCAAAAGTAATGTCTTAAATCATAGAAGAATTTTTTCTTTTGTTGGTATGTGAAACTAGGTGGTAAATATTTAGCAACAATATAATTAGCATAGTCAGCATACCACGGTGTACTATTAGAAACATTTATTGTAGCTAATTGCTCATCAGGAAAACTATCATCAATAGGCAGTGGGTCATCAAGCACATTTTCAAGCCTAGACAAGTTATTAGCTACGGGGTTTTTTGCTCCTTTTCTATCAGTGATATGTAAATCAAATTCTTGTAGCAAAAGAACCCATCGAATAAGCCTAGGTTTGGCATCTTTCTTTTCCATAAGATATTTTATTGCAGCATGATCAGTGTGAACAATTACTTTTGAATCTATGATATAGGATCTAAATTTATCACAAGCAAACACCACTGCTAGAAATTATTTTTTAGTAGTAGCATAATTTTGTTTGTGCACTATCTAGAGTTTTACTTGCGTAGTGAATAACATTAAGTTTCTTATCAACTCTTTGTCCTAGAACAGCACCAACAGCATAATCACTAGCATCACACATAATTTCAAAAGGCAAGTTCCAATCAGGTGGTTGAACAATAGGTGCAGAAATTAAGGCTTTCTTCAGTGTTTCGAAGGCTTATAAACAATCATCATAAAAAACAAATGGAACATCCTTTTGCAAAAGATCTGTAAGAGGCCAAGAAATTTTATAAAAGTCGTTGATAAATCTCCTATAGAAACCAGCATGACCTAGGAAACTACGAATACCTTTGATATCTTTAGGACATGGCATTTTCGCAATTGCATCAACCTTAGCTTTGTCCACCTCAATACCTCTTTCAGAAATTTTATGGCCCAAAACACTACCTTCGTTAACCATAAAGTGGCACTTCTCCTAATTCAAGACAAGATTTGTTTGCTCACATCTCTGCAAAAATAGATCAAGATTGCTTAAACAATCATCAAAAGACTTCCCATAAACAGAAAAGTCATTGATGAAAACCTCAACAATCTTTTCACAAAAGTCAGAGAATATAGCAGTCATACATCTTTGAAATGTAGCAGGTGCATTGCATAAACCAAAAGGCATACGTCTATAAGCATAAGTTACAAAAGGACAAGTAAAAGTGGTCTTTTCTTGATCAGGTTGAGAAACAGGTATTTGTGAAAAACCAGAATATCCATCAAGGAAGCAAAAATGTGTGTGCTTAGATAATCTTTCTAGCATTTGATCAATAAAAGGCAAAGGGTAATGATCTTTTCTAGTTGCTTTATTTAGTTTTCTAAAATCAATTACCATTCTATAGCCTGTAACAATTCTTTGTGGAATAAGTTCATTCTTATCATTAGGAACAACACTAATACCTCCTTTCTTAGGGACACAATGAACATGACTTACCCATCTACTATCAGCTATAGGATAGATTATACCTGCTTCCAGAAGTTTTCATATTTCCGTTCTTACCACTTCTTTCATCTTCGGATTTAACCGACGTTAGTGATCAACAATTCGTTTAGCATCAGGTTCCATATTAATTTTGTGCTGACATAGAGTGGGACTAATGCCCTTAAGATCATCAAGAGTATATCCAATAGCAGCTCGGTGCTTCCTTAGAACTTTCAATAATCTTTCTTCTTCATGTTCTGAAAGGTTAGCACTAATAATAACATGATATATCTTTTTCTCATCAAGATAAGCATATTTTAAAGTGTTCGGTAACTGTTTTAATTCAAACACAGGATCACCTTTAGGTGGAGGAGGACCTCCCAGAGTTTCAATAGGCAAATTGTGTTTATGAAGAGGACGTTGTTCAAATAAAATCTTATCTATTTCATTTCTTTCATGCATATGCAAATCATTCTCATGGTCTAGCAAATATTATTCTAAAGGATCAGTAGAAGGTACAGTCCTACTAAACTTGGAAAAATTAAACTCATGAGACTCATCACCGAAACTAACACCGACAGTTTGTTTCTCACAATCTATTTTAGCATTGACGGTGTTCAAGAAAGGTCTACCAAAGATAATGGGACAAAAGTCATCTTGTGGGGAACCAAGAACAAGAAAATTAGTAGGGTATTTTATTTTCCCACACAAGACTTCAACATCTCTAACAATCCCAAGTGGTGTGATGGTGTCTCTATTAGCAAGTTTAATAGTAACATCTATGTCTTCTATCTCAATGGGTGCTATGTCATTCATAATTTCTTGATATAAGGTAAAAGGAATAGCACTCACACTAGCACCTATGTCGCATAAACCATGATAACAGTGATCTCCAATTTTAACTGAGACAACAGGCATGCCAACCACCGGTCTATGTTTATCTTTTTCATCGGGTTTAGCAATTCTAGCAGCTTCATCACAGAAGTAAATAACATGCCCATCTATATTTTCAACCAGGAGATCTTTAACCATAGCAACACTAGGTTCTACTTTGGTTTGTTCATCAGGTTTAGGTGTTCTAATATAACTTTTGTTGACCACAGTTGAAACTTTAGCATGTTCCTTTATCCTAACAGGGAAAGGTGGTTTTTCAATATAAGCAGTAGGAACAACTGGATCAACATTATAGATAATAGTTTCATCTTTAGTTATTACCGGTTCTTTGATTTCTTCTTTAATAGGTGGGTGATATTTAAACCACTTCTCCTTAGGGAGATCAACATGAGTAGCAAATGATTCACAAAAGGATGCTACTATCTCAGAGTCAAGTCCATATTTAGTGCTAAACATTTTGAAAAACATCGGTATTCATAAAAGATTTAACACAATCAAACTTAAGCTTAATACCTGACTCTTTACCTTCATCGAGTTCCCAATCTTCAGAGTTGCGTTTAATTCTTTCCAAAAGATCCCACCGGAATTCAATAGTCTTCTTCATAAATGAACCAGTACAAGAAGTATCAAGAATGGATTGATCATTACGAGAAAGCCGAGCATAAAAATTCTGAATAATAATTTCTCTTGAGATCTCATGATTGGGGCATGAATATAACATTGACTTAAGCCTCCCCCAAGCTAGAGCAATACTTTCTCCTTCACGAGGCCAAAAATTATATATATAATTCCAATCACGATGAACTAGATGCATAGGATAATTTTTTTGGTGAAACTCCAATTTCAATCGATTCCAATTCCAAGATCCAATATCATCGCATAGCCTATACCATGCCAATGATTTTCCCTTCAAAGATAAAGGGAAAACCTTCTTCTTAGCTTCATCTCCGGGTAAACCTGCAAGCTTAAACAATCCACAAATTTCATCCACATATATCAAGTGCATATCAGGATGTTCGGTTCCATCTCCTTCATAAGGATTAGCTGGCAGTTGTTCTATCATACCCGAAGGAATTTCATATTCAATATTTTCAGTAGGTGCAGTAGGTTGAGGGGTAACTAATTGTGGTTCCGGTCGAGGTGAAGATACCCCCAACAAACCCCACAAAGGATTGTTTTCCATAGTGACAAGTAACAATAAATTTCAGCACGTAGTAATAATTTTTCCTTACCAATTTCCACTTACCAAGAGCGCTTCACTCACTGGCAACGGCGCCAGAAAAGAGCCTTGATGACCCACAAGTATAGGGGATCAATCGTAGTCCTTTCAATAAGTAAGAGTATCGAACCCAATGAGGAGCAGAAGGAAATGGCAAGTGGTTTTCAGCAAGGTATTTTCTGCAAGCACTGAAATTATAAGTAACGAGTAGTTTGATAGCAAGATAATTTGTGCCAAGCAAGTCATGATAGTAGTAGAAAAAGTGCAGCAAGATAGCCCAATCCTTTTGAGGCAAAGGACAGGCCAAAATGGTCTCTTATGATAAGCAAAGCGTTCTTGAGGGTACACGGGAATTTCATCTAGTCACTTTCACCATGTTGGTTTGATTTGTGTTCACTACTTTGATAATTTGATATGTGGGTGGATCGGTGCTTAGGTGCTGTTCCTACTTGAACAAACCTCGTACTTATGATTAACCCCCTCGCAAGCATCTGCAACTATGAGAAAAGTATTAAGAATAAATTCTAACCATAGCATTAAACTTTTGGATCCAATCGGTCCCTTACGGAATAGCGCATAAAGTAGGTTTTAAGCTTCTGTCACTCTCGCAACCCATCATCTAATAACTACTCCACAATGCATTCCCTTAGGCCCAAATATGGTGAAGTGTCATGTAGTCGACGTTCACATGACACCACTAAGGGAATCACAACATACATACCATCAAAATATCGAACACATATCAAGTTCACACGATTACTTGCAACAAGATTTATCCCGTGACCTCAAGAACAAAAGTAACTACTCACAAATGATAATCATGATCAAGATCAGAGGGGTATTAAATAGCATATTGGATCTGAACATATAATCTTCCACCAAATAAACCATATAGTAATCAACTACAAGATGTAATCAACACTACTAGTCACCCACAAGTACCAACCTATAGTTCCGGTACAAAGATTGAACACAAGAGATGAACTAGGGTTTGAGAGGAGATGGTGCTATTGAAGATGTTGATGGAGATTGCCCTCCCCAAGATGGGAGAGTTGTTGGTGATGATCAGGACGATGATTTCCCCCTCCGGGAGGGAAGTTCCCCCCGGCGGAATCGCTCCACCGGAGGGCAAAAGTGCTCCTGCCCAAGTTCCGCCTCGAGACACCGGCGCTTCATCCCGAAAGTCCTCTCTCTATTTTTTCTATCTCAAAATGACTTATATACCAGAAGATGGGCACCGGAGGTGGGCTGGGCTGAGCACAACCCACAAGGGCACGCCTGGGGGGCCTGGCGCGCCCTGGTGTCTTGTGCTCGCCAGGTGGCCCCCCTCCGGTAGTTATTTCCTCCAGTATTTCTTATTTATTCCATGAAAATTCCTCATGAAGTTTCAGCTCATTTGGAGTTGTGCAGAATAGGTAGCCTGACGTAGCTTTTTCAGGTCCAGATTTCCAGCTGCCGGAATTCTCCCTCTTTGTGTGTACCTTGCATATTATGAGAGAAAAGGCATTAGAATTACTCCAAAAAGCATTATTATGCATAAAAACATTATAAATAACAGTAGATAAACATGATGCAAAATGGACGAATCAACACCCTCAAGCTTAGACCTCGCTTGTCCTCAAGCGAAAACCAAAATCCAAAAACATGTCCACATGCTTAGAGAGAGAGGTGTCGATAAAAACAAAATACGGACATAGAAGCATCATGTGAATTATTATAACAGCAACAAACTTTAACATAAGACTTTTATCATAGACTTCTCATAGATAAGTAACAATTCATCACAATATCAAAGTATAAAGCATAAACTCTATTGGAAACCAATAAACTATGTTCTTAGTCAACTTTGCAACTACAATTCATCATCTTTTCAGGAAGGGTCATGTATCGGAGCCTTTAGGCAAGTCCACATACTCAACCATCATGTAGTATTCTATGATTGCTAACACTCACCGCATACACATGAGCAAAACATTTCAACCGGACACATAGAAAGATAGGGGCTTATAATTTCGCCTCCCAACGTATTCACCTCAAGGGTGATGTCAACAATACTAACTCATGCTACCCATATCCAACTGGATATATGTGCCTAGATCTTTCCTCACCACATGTTGCTTGCGAAAAGGGAAAAATAAAAAGGAATAGAGAGAAAAACTTTGACTCTTGCATGAAAGTAAATACATAAAAGTAAAAGATAGGCCCTTCGCAGAGCGAAGCAGAGGTTGCCATGCGCTTTTTGTTTGTATGCTCAATCCCTTAGTGCAAAAGAACATCACGTTATATTGCCCCTTATGATGGCAACCTTTATTATGCAGTCTGTCGCTTTTATTCTTTGCCATCACAAGTTCGTACAACGCTCAATTTTCTCTTACACTAAATGATCTAACACTTTTAGGAGCAATTTTTATTGCCTTATTGCACCGATGACAACTTACTTGAAGGATCTTACTCAATCCTTAGGTAGGTATGGTGGACTATTGAAGATAAGATTTGGGTTTAAGGGTTTTTGGATGCACAAGTAGTATCTCTACTTGGTGCGGAATTTTGGCTAGCAAAGATGGGTGGCAAGCACCACATGTTGAAGGATCTATGACAATATAACTTCTATGTGAATATGAACAAGCATAAATCATTACGTTTTCTTCCTTGTCCAACGTCAACAATTTTAGCATATAATAGTTTGATGGGGGCTCACAATCACAAAAGATTTCCATGATAGTGTATTTGCATATGAATCTTCTCTTCTCTTATTAGTTCTTTCATGAATTGCATCATTGACCAATGCTATGTTGGTCAATCTCCAATAAAATTTTGTACTTATACTTTTCCTTATGTGGTGTCATTACTTACCATAAGATTAGCATATGATCCTTTTCATTTATTTCCTTTCTTTTCATTGAAACATGAAAGTAAAGAAAGCAAAACTCAAACTAAAATTTATTATATATCTCGCACACGATTACAAAGATAGATCACTAGGCAAACTCTCGAAAAGAAAGGATCGAACTAAACTTTTATTCATCTAAAGCAAAAGATCACTATTGATCGAACTAAGATAAATAAAGGCAAAAGATAGTGAAGGTGATACGATACCGGGGCACCTCCCCCAAGCTTGTCACACACCAAGGGGAGTGCCCATACCCGATACTCAATTTTCTTTTGGTGATGAAGAAGGAGCTGGTGATGATGAAGTAGTAGCGATCTTGTCCTCGGGTTTCTATGGAAGAGGCTCACCATCATAAGAGGAGGAGTGAGTCTCACGGGTCCTGCAGCTGGCAGCCAAACTCATACCTTTAAACCTCGCCTCATATTCAAAGACTTGGTTTTGGAGGTCGTAGATCTGGCTCTGGAGGAAGTTGATTTGCTTGTTGAAGGAGAAGACGATGTCCTTCATGGACTTGCCATCCACCTTGAGATCACGGGTGTAGTCCGCGATCATGAGGTGATTGGCATTGAGTCCACGTTCCACCATCCCCTTGCACCGGATGACCTCCTGCTCCATAGCTTCAAGCCTGGCCTCCACGGTTCCCGTCCCTTTGGGACCTTGCACATCGCGGATGTGAAGCACCCCCTCATGCATCTAGATAGCCTGAGGGTACTACATCACCTCCCGCAAATATGGGTTGATGACGTTCTCGAAGAACTTGTCCTTGGAGGAGCTTGAAGTGGCCATGGTAGATGGGATCTGTCAGGAAAAAGCAAGGAAAAGAAGACATGAGATTTCTCCGCGATACGGAGGTCAACAGGTTCGGGGGGTATATAAAGATTTTTTATCTTGGGAAACAAGCAAACGGAAGAAAAATGGAGTCCGGAAGGTACCCGAGGTGGGCACAACCCACCTGGGCGCGCTGGTGTCTTATGCCCACCAGGGTCACCTTCCTGGTAGTTTCTTATTTTCCTAATTTTTGTTATATTCCAAAACGGACAGAAAATATTTTCGCAGATTTTTCGGAGTCTGTTTACTTACCGTATCACGTACCTCCTCTTTTTCATGATTCTGGAGTGTTCCGGAAGGTTTCTTTTATGTGTTCTTCCGGTGTCATAGTTTGGATAATATTGCTTTCAACATTAATGGGTGTACCTGAGATATAATGTTTTATTCATTGCCCATTAACAACCTTCGGGTTAGTACCTTCGGCATTATTTATTTTGATAGCTCCAGATCGATAAACTTCCTCTATAACATAGGGTCCTTCCCATTTGGAGAGGAGTTTTCCTGCAAAGAATCTGAAACGAGAGTTGTACAAAAGAACATATTCTCCAACTTTCAACTCACGCTTTTGGATTCTTTTATCATGCCATATTTTAACTTTTTCTTTAAATAACTTGGCATTTTCATAAGCTTGGGTTCTCCATTCATCTAATGAGCTAATATCAAATAACATCTTCTCACCAGCTAGTTTGAAATCATAGATGAGTTCTTTAATTGCCCAATAAGCTTTATGTTCTAACTCAAGAGGCAAATGACAAGCTTTTCCATAAACCATTTTATAAGGAGACATACCCATAGGATTTTTATAAGCTGTTCTATAAGCCCAAAGTGCATCATCTAATTTCTTAGACCAATTCTTCCGGGACCTATTGACAGTCTTTTGTAAAATTAATTTTATTTCTCTATTGCTAAGTTCAACTTGGCCACTAGACTGAGGATGATAGGGTGATGCAATTCTATGGTTAACATCATACTTGGCAAGCATTTTATGGAAAGCACCATGAATAAAGTGTGAAGCACCATCAGTCATTAAATATCTAGGGACTCCAAACCTTGGGAAAATAACTTCTTTAAGCATTTTAATTGAGGTGTTGTGATCAGCACTACTAGTTGGAATAGCTTCTACCCACTTAGTAACATAATCAACAGCCATAAAAATGTGAGTATACCCATTAGAGGAAGGAAAAGGTCCCATGTAATCAAATCCCCAAACATCAAATGGTTCAACAGCAAGTGAATAATTCATAGGCATTTCTTGACGCTTACCGATATTACCAATTCTTTGGCATTCATCACAAGATAAGACGAACTTACGAGCATCCTTGAAGAGAGTAGGCCAATAAAACCCAGATTGCAATACCTTGTGAGCAGTTCTGTCTCCCGCATGATGTCCTCTATAAGCTTCGGAGTGACATTTCCGTAGGATCTGTCCCTGTTCATGCTCAGGTACACAACGTCTAATAATACCATCTACTCCTTCTTTATAAAGATGTGGGTCATCCCAAAAGTAATGTCTTAAATCATAGAAGAATTTTTTCTTTTGTTGGTATGTGAAACTAGGTGGTAAGTATTTAGCAAAAATATAATTAGCATAGTCAGCATACCACGGTGTACTATTAGAAACATTTATTGCAGCTAATTGCTCATCAGGAAAACTATCATCAATAGGCAATGGGTCATCAAGCACATTTTCAAGCCTAGACAGGTTATCAGCTACGGGGTTTTCCGCTCCTTTTCTATCAGCGATATGCAAATCAAATTCTTGTAGCAAAAGAACCCATCGAATAAGCCTAGGTTTGGCATCTTTCTTTTCCATAAGATATTTTATTGCAGCATGATCAGTGTGAACAATTACTTTTGAATCTACGATATAGGATCTAAATTTATCACAAGCAAACACCACTGCTAGAAATTCTTTTTCAGTAGTAGCATAATTTCTTTGTGCACTGTCTAGAGTTTTACTTGCGTAGTGAATAACATTAAGTTTCTTATCAACTCTTTGTCCTAGAACAACACCAACAGTATAATCACTAGCATCACACATAATTTCAAAAGGCAAGTTCCAATCAGGTGGTTGAACAATAGGTGCAGAAATTAAGGCTTTCTTGAGTGTTTCGAAGGCTTATAAACAATCATCATCAAAAACAAAAGGAACATCCTTTTGCAAAAGATTTGTAAGAGGCCTAGAAATTTTAGAAAAGTCTGTGATAAATCTCCTATAGAAACCAGCATGACCTAGGAAACTACGAATACCTTTGATATCTTTAGGACATGGCATTTTCTCAATTGCATCAACCTTAGCTTTGTCCACCTCAATACCACTTTCAGAAATTTTATGGCCCAAAACAATACCTTCGTTAACCATAAAGTGGCACTTCTCCCAATTCAAGACAAGATTTGTTTGCTCACATCTTTGCAAAACTCGATCAAGATTGCTTAAACAATCATCAAAAGACTTCCCATAAATAGAAAAGTCATCCATGAAAACCTCAACAATCTTTTCACAAAAGTCAGAGAATATAGCAGTCATACATCTTTGAAATGTAGCAGGTGCATTGCATAAACCAAAAGGCATACGTCTATAAGCATAAGTTACAAAAGGACAAGTAAAAGTGGTCTTTTCTTGATCAGGTTGAGAAACAGGTATTTGTGAAAAACCAGAATATCCATCAAGGAAGCAAAAATGTGTGTGCTTAGATAATCTTTCTAGCATTTGATCAATAAAAGGTAGAGGGTAATGATCTTTTCTAGTTGCTTTGTTTAGTTTTCTAAAATCAATTACCATTATATAGCCTGTAACAATTCTTTGTGGAAGAAGTTCATTCTTTTCATTAGGAACAACAGTAATACCTCCTTTCTTAGGGACACAATGAAAACATGACTTACCCATCTTCTATCAGCTATAGGATAGATTATACCTGCTTCCAGAAGTTTTAATATTTCCGTTCTTACCACTTCTTTCATCTTCGGATTTAACCGACGTTAGTGATCAACAATTCGTTTAGCATCAGGTTCCATATTAATTTTGTGCTGACATAGAGTGGGACTAATGCCCTTAAGATCATCAAGAGTATATCCAATAGCAGCTCGGTGCTTCCTTAGAACTTTCAATTATCTTTCTTCTTCATGTTCTGAAAGGTTAGCACTAATAATAACATGATATATCTTTTTCTCATCAAGATAAGCATATTTCAAAGTGTCCGGTAACTGTTTTAATTCAAACACAGGATCACCTTTAGGTGGAGGAGGACCTCCCAAAGTTTCAATAGGCAAATTGTGTTTAAGCAGAGGACGTTGTTCAAAGAAAATCTTATCTATTTCATTTCTTTCATGCATATGCAAATCATTCTCATGGTCTAGCAAATATTGTTCTAAAGGATCAGTAGGAGGTACAACAATAGAAGCAAGACCAATAATTTCATCCTTACTGGGAAATTCTTTCTTATGATGCTTCCTACTAAACTTGGAAAAATTAAATTCATGAGACTCATCACCAAAACTAACACCAACAGTTTGTTTCTCACAATCCATTTTAGCATTGACGGTGTTCAAGAAAGGTCTACCAAAGATAATGGGACAAAAGTCATCTTGTGGGGAACCAAGAACAAGAAAATCAGTAGGGTATTTTATTTTCCCACACAAGACTTCAACATCTCTAACAATCCCAAGTGGTGTGATGGTGTCTCTATTAGCAAGTTTAATAGTAACATCTATGTCTTCTATCTCAGCGGGTGCTATGTCATTCATAATTTCTTGATATAAGGTAAAACGAATAGCACTCATGCTAGCACCTATGTCGCATAAACCATGATAATAGTGATCTCCAATTTTAACTGAGACAACAGGCATGCCAACCACCGGTCTATGTTTATCTTTTTCATCTGGTTTAGCAATTCTAGCAGCTTCATCACAGAAGTAAATAACATGCCCATCTATATTTTCAACCAGGAGATCTTTAACCATAGCAACACTAGGTTCTACCTTGATTTGTTCATCAGGTTTAGGTGTTCTAATATAACTTTTGTTGACCACAGTTGAAACTTTAGCATGTTCCTTTATCCTAACAGGGAAAGGTGGTTTTTCAATATAAGCAGTAGGAACAACTGGATCAACATTATAGATAATAGTTTCATCTTTAGTTATTAACGGTTCTTTGATTTCTTGTTTAATAGGTGGGTGATATTTAAACCACTTCTCCTTAGGGAGATCAACATGAGTAGCAAATGATTCACAAAAGGAGGCTACTATCTCAGAGTCAAGTCCATATTTAGTGCTAAACTTTTGAAAAGCATCGGTATTCATAAAAGATTTAACACAATCAAACTTAAGCTTAATACCTGACTCTTTACCTTCGTCGAGTTCCCAATCTTCAGAGTTGCGTTTAATTCTTTCCAAAAGATCCCACCGAAATTCAATAGTCTTCTCCATAAATGAACCAGTACAAGAAGTATCAAGCATGGATTGATCATTACGAGAAAGCCGAGCATAAAAATTCTGAATAATAATTTCTCTTGAGAGCTCATGATTGGGGCATGATTATAACATTGACTTAAGCCTCCCCCAAGCTAGAGCGATACTTTCTTCTTCACAAGGCCAAAAATTATATATATAATTCCGATCACGATGAACTAGATGCATAGGATAATTTTTTTGGTGAAACTCCAATTTCAATCGATTCCAATTCCAAAATCCAATATCATCGCATAGCCTATACCATGCCAATGCTTTTTCCTTCAAAGATGAAGGGAAAACCTTCTTCTTAGCTTCATTTCCGGGTAAACCTGCAAGCTTAAACAATCCACAAATTTTAGCCACATATATCAAGTGCATATCAGGATGTTCGGTTCCATCTCCTGCATAAGGATTAGCTAGCAGTTGTTCTATCATACCCGAAGGAATTTCATATTCAATATTTTCAGTAGGTGCAGTAGGTTGAGGGGTAACTAATTGTGGTTCCGGTCGAGGTGAAGATACCCCGAACAAACCCCTCAAAGGATTGTTTTCCATAGTGACAAGTAACAATAAATTTCAGCACGTAGTAATAATTTTTCCTTACCAATTTCCACTTACCAAGAGCGCTTCACTCCCCGGCAACGGCGCCAGAAAAGAGCCTTGATGACCCACAAGTATAGGGGATCAATCATAGTCCTTTCGATAAGTAAGACTGTCGAACCCAACGAGGAGCAGAAGGAAATGACAAGTGGTTTTCAGCAAGGTATTTTCTGCAAGCACTGAAATTATAAGTAACAAGTAGTTTGATAGCAAGATAATTTATGACGAGCAAGTAATGATAGTAGTAACAAAAGTGCAGAAAGGTAGCCCAATCCTTTTGAGGCAAAGGACAGGCCAAAACGGTCTCTTATGATAAGCAAAGCGTTCTTGAGGGTACACGGGAATTTCATCTAGTCACTTTCAGCATGTTGGTTTGATTTGTGTTCACTACTTTGATAATTTGATATGTGGGTGGATCGGTGCTTAGGTGCTGTTCTTACTTGAACAAACCTCCTACTTATGATTAACCCCCTCGCAAGCATCCGCAACTATGAGAAAAGTATTAAGAATAAATTCTAACCATAGCATTAAACTTTTGGATCCAATCGGTCCCTTACGGAATAGCGCATAAAGTAGGGTTTAAGCTTCTGTCAGTCTCGCAACCCATCATCTAATAACTACTCCACAATGCATTCCCTTAGGCCCAAATATGGTGAAGTGTCATGTAGTCGACGTTCACATGACACCACTAAGGGAACCACAACATACATACCATCAAAATATCAAACACATATCAAGTTCACATGATTACTTGCAACAAGATTTCTCCCATGACCTCAAGAACTAAAGTAACTACTCACAAATGATAATCATGCTCAAGATCAGAGGGGTATTGAATAGCATATTGGATTTGAACATATAATCTTCCACCAAATAAACCATATAGTAACCAACTACAAGATGTAATCAACACTACTAGTCACCCACAAGTACCAATCTATAGTTCCGGTACAAAGATTGAACACAAGAGATGAACTAGGGTTTGAGAGGACATGGTGCTGTTGAAGATGTTGATGGAGATTGCCCTCCCCAAGATGGGAGAGTTGTTGGTGATGATGAGAACGATGATTTCCCCCTCCGGGAGGGAAGTTCCCCCGGCGGAATCGCTCCGCTGGAGGGCAAAAGTGCTCCTGCCCAAGTTCCACCTCAAGACGGCGGCGCTTCATCCCGAAAGTCCTCTCTCTATTTTTTCTAGGTCAAAATGACTTATATACCAGAAGATGGGCACCGGAGGTGGGCTGGGCTGAGCACAACCCACCAGGGCACGCCTGGTCGGCCTGGCGCGTCCTGGTGTCTTGTGCTCACCAGGTGGCCCCCTCCGGTAGTTATTTGCTCCAGTATTTTTTATTTATTCCATAAAAAATCCTCGTGAAGTTTCAGCTCATTTGGAGTTGTGCAGAATAGGTAGCCTGACGTAGCTTTTTCAGGTCCAAATTTCCAGCTGCCGGAATTCTCCCTCTTTGTGTGTACCTTGCATATTATGAGAGAAAAGGCATTAGAATTACTCCAAAAAGCATTATTATGCATAAAAACATTATAAATAACAGTAGATAAACATGATGCAAAATGGACGTATCAATTATCTTCCTCAAAACAGCCACCATACCTACCGATTATGGCATTTCCATAGCCATTCCGAGATATATTGCCATGCAACTTTCCACCACTCCATTTATTATGACACGCTTCATCATTGTCATATTGCTTTGCATGATCATGTAGTTGACATCGTATTTGTGGCAAAGCCACCATTCATCATTTTTTATACATGTCGCTCTTGATTCATTGCACATCCTGGTACACCGCCGGAGGCATTCATATAGAGTCATATTTTGTTCTAAGTATCGAGTTGTAATTCTTGAGTTATAAGTAAATAAAAGTGTGATGATCTTCATTATTAGAGCATTGTCCCATGTGAGGAAAGGATGATGGAATCTATGATTCCCCCACAAGTCGGGATGAGTCTCCGGACTTTACAAAAATAAAAGAGGCCAAAGAAGCCCACAAAATATATATATATATATATATATATATATATATATATATATATATATATATATATATATATATATATATATGAGAGAAAAGAGAGAAGGGGCAATGTTACTATCCTTTTTCCACAATTGTGCTTCAAAGTAGCACCATGATCTTCATGATAGAGAGTCTCCTATATTGTCACTTTCATATATCAGTGGGAATATTTCATTATAGAACTTGGCTTGTATCTTCCAATGATGGCTTCCTCAAATTGCCCTAGGTCTTCGTGAGCAAGCAAGTTGGATGCACACCCACTTAGTTTCTTTTTGAGCTTTCATAAACTTATAGCTCTAGTGCATCCGTTGCATGGCAATCCCTACTCACTCACATTTATATCTATTAATGGGCATCTCCATAGCCCGTTGATACGCCTAGTTAATGTGAGACTATCTCCTTCTTTTTGTCTTCTTCACAATCACCATATTCTATTCCACTTTTATTGCTATGTCCACGGCTCACGCTCATGTATTGCGTGAAAGTTGAAAAAGTTTGAGAACACCAAAAGTATGGAACAATTGCTTGGCTTGTCATCGGGGTTGTGCATGATTTGAATATTTTGTGTGATGAAGATGGAGCATAGCCAGACAATATGATTTTGTAGGGATATCTTTCTTTGGCCATGTTATTTTGAGAAGACATGATTGCTTTGTTAGTGTGCTTGAAGTATTACTGTTTTTATGTCAATATTAAACTTTTGTTTTGAATCTTATGGATCTGAACATTCATGCCACAATAAAGAATATTACATGGATAAATATGTTAGGTAGCATTCCACATCAAAATTTCTGTTTTTATCATTTACCTACTAGAAGACAAGCAGGAATTAAGCTTGGGGATGCTTGATACGTCTCCAACGTATCTATAATTTTTGATTGTTCCATGCTATTATATTATCTGTTTTAGATGTTTTATATGCATTAATATGCTATTTTATATTATTTTTGGGACTAACTTATTAACCTAGAGCCCAGTGCCAGTTTCTGTTTTTTCCTTGTTTTTGAGCTTCGCGGAAAAGGAATACCAAACGGAATAAAATTTTCGCGATGATTTTTCTTGGACCAGAAGACACCCCGGAGACTTGGAGTTCAAGTCAGAAGAGCCACGAGGCGGCGACAAGGGGGGAGGGCGCGCCCTCTGCCTTGTGGGCCCCTCGTGACCCCCCTGACCTAGTCCTACCTTCTATTTATTCACGTATATTCCCAAACCACCAGAAGCATCCACGAAAACACTTTTCCACCGCCGCAACCTTCTGTTCCCGTGAGATCCCATCTTGGGGCCTTTTCCGGCATCCTGCCGGAGGGGGATTCGATCACGGAGGGCATCTACATCAACTCTATTGCCCTTCTGATGAAGCGTGAGTAGTTTACCTCAGACCTACGGGTCCATAGCTAGTAGCTAGATGGCTTCTTCTCTCTCTTTGATTCTCAATACCATGTTCTCCTCGATGTGCTTGGAGATCTATCCGATGTAATCTTCTTTTGCGATGTGTTTGTCGAGATCCGATGAATTGTGGATTTATGATCAGCTTATCTATGAATATTATTTGAATCTTCTCTGAATTCTTATATGCATGATTTGATATCTTTGTAATTCTCTTTGAACTATCAGTTTGGTTTGGCCAACTAGATTGGTTTTTCTTGCAATGGGAGAAGTGCTTAGCTTTGGGTTCAATCTTGCGGTGTCCTCACCCAGTGACAAAGTAGGGGTAGTGAGGCACGTATTATATTGTTGCCATCGAGGATAAAAAGATGGGGTTTACATCATATTGCTTGAGTTTATTCCTCTACATCATGTCATCTTACTTAAGGCGTTACTCTGTTCTTTATGAACTTAATACTCTAGATGCAGGCAGGAGTCGGTCGATGTGTGGAGTAATAGTAGCAGATGCAGGCAGGAGTCGGTCTACTTGACACGGACGTGATGCCTATATTACATAATCATTGCCTTGGATATCGTCATAACTTTGCGCTTTTCTATCAATTGCTCGACAGTAATTTGTTCACCCACCGTATTATTTGCTATCTTGAGAGAAGCCTCTAGGGAAACCTATGGCCCCCGGGTCTATTTTCCATCATATTAGTTTCCGATCTACTATTTTACAATATTTTATTTTCAGATCTATAAACCAAAAAACCCAAAAATATTTTATCTTTTGTTTAGTTTTATTTATTTATCTCTATCAGATCTCACCTTTGCAAGTGACCGTGAAGGGATTGACAACCCCTTTAACGCGTTGGGTGCAAGTGTTTGATTGTTTGTGCAGGTATTGGTGATTTGTGCGTTCTTCTCCTACTGGATTGATACCTTGGTTCTTAACTGAGGGAAATACTTATCTCTACTTTGCTGCATCACCCTTTACTCTTCAAGGGAAAAACCAACGCAAGCTCAAGAAGTAGCAGTGCACCTTCCTTAGGGTCCATGTGGATCCTCCGGGATAGGTGGGCCCCACTGGTGGGCCGCCGGAACGTTTTAGAATCTCCCGATACTAATACCAAAAGAAAAAACCGAACACTTTCCGGAACCCTAAAAACCACTTTCCTTGTATGAAATTTTATCTCCGGACCATTCCGAAGCTCCTCGTGATATCCCGGATCCCATTCGAAACTCCGAACTATATACGGTCTCACCATTATGAATATCCCATTAGTACCCTGATACGTCTCCAATGTATCTATAAGTTAGGGGGTGGGGGATATCATATGGAAACCAACATTCGGTGGAACCCGATGAAAACCACATGGAAATGATGTTTTGAAGTTTCGGAAAAATCACAAAAAAAATACAGGATGTTAAGAGGATTATGTTCTATTACCATGCAAAATTTCAAATTCGAACACATTATAGGATGTGAGCTATGAAAATAATAAAGTCAACATTGAATAATGCCGAAAAGTAACGTCATTATTCATTGCTGAATTTGTTTTTTCCATGGCTGACGTCTCGTAATTTGTTTCATCTTGGGATTTCGCAACGCAATAAAACATCACTCTCTGAACATCCCATATTTGAACTTCAGATTCAGCGGGCTCATGTCGAGCTAGATAGCAAGCCAGTGGTCCAGATGCTTAACAATCCAGAAAAAAAAATTGTCCGCTGTAGGGTCATGGGTGCAGGATATAAAGATGATGCTCAATACACTGGTGGATGCCAAGGTGTCGTGGGTTCGACGTTCTGGGAATGTAGCCGCTCGTAAACTTGCTAGAATAGGTGTAGGAGAGAACCGGTCGGAGATTTGGGTGGGTTCACCACCGGACTTTATTTTGGATGTAATCGCAGACGAGATCCCGAGTTTCGGTTAAATAAAGCGGACTTGAAGGATTTTACTCTATCCCATATTTTTTAAAAGATTTTCTCAAAACTTCCAAACATCGTTTTTATGAAGTTTTCTTTGAATGCTGGTTTCAATGTTATATTCCCCCTTCATATTTAGGCTACCAAAATACTGATGAATTTACCAGCAAAAAAATAAATACCAATGAATCTACCGAACAGTGCCACAGTGTACGGTAATCGAAATCGAAAAACCACCGGCGTTGCAGGAAGAGGCACACGGGCAATGGCATGAACCACCCAGCCTTGGTCATCGTGTGCGTGCCGCGCACATGCAGGCATGGGGCCAGCAGGAGGCAACGGCAGAAGGAACTCCCTTCTCACAACCCGGCCAGAGTACCGAAACGACAGGCTGCTTCCTGAGACTCTCTTTAGCTTGGAACAGCCTGCAGCACTGCAGCAGTGCTCCGGTATCCCAACCCGTTTTGCTTCCTCCAACTGCTCCTCTTTACACGCCGTGCTATGAATGCACACAAGAGGCTCGCTCCTGTCTCCTCCTATCACTAGGCATCTCTCCTCCGGATGCCATTTGCCAATTCGTCACTGTATCATTATTGGGTTGGTTTCGTTTTCACAAGTGAAATTCAAGAAGTGTATCATCAAATTGAGAGAAATCCAAAACTCCACATATACCGCCACGAAAGAAAACAGAAATACCTTATAAAGAAAACCCAGATAGAGTACCTAAGAGAATGCATGCGAGTAAGACGATTTTAAACATTCAGGAAATCTCATATCCTTAAAGCAGAGAAATTTCTTATCTACTTTTTCCTCCATTTAAATTTCTTGTCGATTTGAACATTAAGCATCTTTAGTTGCACAAAATGCATAATTTGGCACAAATTTTGTGGTGTATAATTCCGGAAACATTTGAAAAATTATTAGCCATATGGAATTGCTTTTTTGCCATATGCAACAAAGAACACACAAGGATATTTTTATATTTATGTGTGTATGTTGTACTCAATGTTTCAGGAATTTTATTTAGAATAAGTATTATAATTAACCAAAATACAATGTCGAAGACTGATTTGTCGTTCGGATTAGGGGCATATGTATATTATCCATAATACTACCACCGGTTTATCCTTTTCTGAAACTGATTTGCAACCTTCGTTTTACGCATACATAAGTCAAACATTGGTTTTCTAAGTTTTCTTGGCAAAAAAAGCATTCAAACTTTGGTAAAAAAAAGTACTACCACCGGTTATCCTTTTGTGAAACTGATTTGCAACCTTCATTTTACACATAGGTAAGTCAAACTTTGGTTGTCTAATTTCTTTTCGCAAAAAAAATTCAAATCCATTAGAAAAGTCGACCAAACGTATAAAGCACCCCAAACATTAAAAAAAAATACATAGAGGTCCCTAGACCACGAACGACCACTACCGCCGCCAGAACGAGTCACAGACGCACCATTGTCGCACCTCCCCTATCGGCTGACTTGATCTTGTCAATGACAGTCAGAAAGTCTTCGTGCACGTGTCTCTAAGGACCAGCGCCCTAGAGCCACACTCATCGTTGTTGTTGAACCCTTGAATTCATTCGCTCGAACTCGCTCTTGCGAGGACTAAAAACCCTAACATAAACTACCAGCAGAGCCGAGGCACCGGAATTCTTCTCCAATTGTCTAAGCTTTTGTGTGCAGGTAAATTATATGCATGTGTTTGTATAGAAAATCGGTTTCACAATAAATGATTGTGATGTGGTTTATACATACTCCCTTTGTAAAGAAAAATAACAGCGTTTCTGATCTAAACGCTCTTATATTTCTTTACGGAGAGAGTACTTATTAGAGAAATTAATGAACAAGTTATAGTCTAGAAATCATGTTGATGTTGTAAACATCAACTCTGAGTACTAGCACAGTCACACACTCGCACTTGTTACATGTGTGGCTCACTGTTTCTCTGTCTGAAAAAAAAGCTACTGTAAAAAGAAAGTGTGAAAAGATGGAAGGAAAGAGACAAAAAAAGATATCTGCTACAGGGGGATAGCATGATCTCCCAGCCTTGCCGGTTGCCGCAGATCGACCATCAGGCCTCAAGCAAAACTTTTCAGAGGCTTTTGACTGCCCTATTTTTGTGTTAAGAATTTTAATTTTATTTGCAATTTGGACCCATCACATCTTTTTCCTCCTCGATATTACTTTCTGCATAAGTTTTCTCTCTTTTATACTCTTAGAAATTTTATGAAAAAAATAGTTCATGACAGCGGATACACTGCTAGTAGTCAAAAAGAAACCCTGGCGGACCTGATCACTGCTGCCAACAAGCGACATCATCAAAGACTGCAATCAACCCCCCACCCCCAAAAACCCCAAGAACCTCACTTGCCTCTCCTTGGTGCCGCGAATGGCGGCGGAGGACGACGAGGCCGTAGCCACGGTCAGGACGGAGTTCTCCGCCCTCGAGAAGTCAGCCAGAGCGTCCGACGCGGCGGCCGTCAGACTGGACGGCGCGGCCAAGGCCATCGGCGGCGACATCTGGCAACACATGGTCGCCAGCGCGCCGCTCCTTCACGTCTGCTGCGTGGGCAAGGACACCGCGGAGTCGCGCTCCATCCAAGATGCGGGGAACGCGGCGGCCGTCAAGCTGCCGGGCGCGGCCATGGCCATCGGCACCAATATCGGGCCACACATGGTCGCCACCGCCGATGACGTGCCCCTCCGGCGCGTCTCGTGCGTGGACAAGGACCCCGCTTCCGAATCGCGCTTCGTCCAAGATGCGGGGAACGCGGCGGCCGTCAAGCTGTCGGGCGCGGCCAAGGCCATCGGCATCAATATCGGGCCACACATGGTCGCCACCGCCGATGACGTGCCCCTCCGGCGCGTCTCGTGCGTGGACAAGGACCCCGCTTCCGAATCGCGCTTCGTCCAAGATGTGGGGAACGTGGCGGCCGTCGAGCTGCCGGGCGCGACCAAGGCCATCGGCACCAACATCCGGCAACGCATGGTCTGCTCCGCCGATGACGCGCCAAGTGAGGCGGAAGAAGGCGCTTGTGGCCGTGAAGGCAGGAAGAAGGGAGGCCGCGGCGGCTATGTCCAAGTCAAGGTCGAAGTGCGGGTTTCTCGGCGTGAGCAAGAAAGGCAAGAAGTACTCTGCAAGGATCTATGACAAAGAACTTGGTACGAAAATCAATCTCTGCACGGTCGACACGCCCGTGGAAGCCGCCCGAGTGTACGACGCCGCGGCCATCAGGATGCGTGGCGTGAATGCGAAAACTAACTTCCAGCAACCACCCATGGCCGCCGCTGCTAAAGACGGCGAGCAGTCGCCCATGGAACTCAGCGACACCATGGCCGGCGCTACTGATGACGGAGAGGAGTCACTCAACCATTTCCTGGAGCTGCCCACGGCCGGCGCTACTGATGACGGAGAGGAGTCACTGAATCAATTCCTGGAGCTGCCCACGCCCGGCTCTACTGATGACGGAGAGGAGCCACACAACCATTTCCTGGAGCTGCCCACGGCCGGCGCTACTGATGACGGAGAGGAGTCACTCAACCGATTCCTGGAGCTGCTCACGGCCGGCGCTACGGATGACGGAGAGGAGTCACTCAATCGATTCCTGAAGCTGCCCACGGTAGGCGCTACTGATGATGGAGAGGAGTCGCCAGTGGACCTCAATGACTTCCCGGAGCTACGTGGCGTGAAGGCCAAAACCAACTTCAAGCAACCACCACTGGCCGGCGCTGCTCTCCCGGAGCTTCATAGTCTGAAGGCCGAAATCAATTTCAAGGAGCCACCCATGGTTTCGGATGCTGATGACGGCGAGGACTCGCCCATGGACCTCATCAGTTTCCCGGAGCTGACTGCGCTCGATTCCTTCCCGACCAACATCACCGCAGATGCGGAGCTTCAGGTGATCTGGTCAGACCTGCCACTAGTCGAGTTGCAGCACGTTGACGAGCTCCTCGAGGATATGGTCTTCCCTGATACGGTGGCTTAACCGCTGTGGAACATTTTTTGTGTGTGTGTTTAACAGGCCTAAATCAAACAAAATGCGGCCAATTTTGACAGGTGTTGAAAATCCTCAAAACATAATTACATTCGGCTACAATGCCAGTTCTAGGGGACGTAATGTTTGCCCATGATGAGTGACTGAACATCAACAAATTGGATCTATGTTAACTCAATTTAGTCTCCAACTTGGAATTGGATTTACTTAATTTAATTTATTTCAGTGAGGACAACATCATGACTAAATTATATGTTGCATAAATACATATATTTCCTGCTCCAAACAATTCGAAATTTTTTGTGCCATATATTTATTGGGATGATTGTGATAACATGATTGCTAAATATTAGTCGACTGACGTACGGTTTTCCTCTCGTCCCTGGCGGCTGGAACCCTAGCCACCGCCACGAGGCCAATCTTCCAGCGTCGTTCGCCGGCGACCTCGGACGTCAGTGGTGAGGGGGGTCGCCGGATCCACGCGTCTGAATCGTTTTTACTCCCTCATAGTCTAGGTTTTTAGGTTGTTCATCGTCTTTGCTTCGACGACTACGATGACAGTGCTAAATAAAGATTCTTCGGATCCTTCCATGACGAGGCCATCGGTCCTATGGTTGGGGATGGATTTGGAAACCATTCTGTTCAAGCAAGAATGGCGTGGCGGCGGCGGCGTCTTCGTGGTGGACCTGTGTCCTTGCGCTCCACCGTTGCGACAGCGTTTGCTCCAGCGTCGGCGCGGAGTTTGGGAGGTAGTCCATGAGCGGATGCAGATTGTAGTCTGCATCGACGACATATGAAAGACGGAACGTATGCTGAGTTCGTGGTTCGTGGATGGTAGGTATGGTTTCCTCCTTCGGCATCTTAGTTGTTGTGGGGTGTCAGATCTGGAGTTCGATGGAGTGTCCGGGGTGTTGCCCCGGTGTGATTCGTTCAACGGTAAGGGCTTCACTTTTGGTGAGCCACCTTGGAGGTCCGCAGAGCTGCATGTCAACGATGAAGCCGCGTCGAGCCCGGTGAGGAGTTGATCCGTCATTCTTTCATTCGGTGGCTACAGTGGTGGTGCCGGAGGCAGGTAACGGGCGTTGGCATCAAGTTCAGAGATGTTCTGCTCTCTTTTCAATTTTGCCATGTCGGTCCTTACATAACCTGTACTTTGATCTTTATGATATAAATGAGACACGTATTACCATGTAAAAAAAACAGTCGACTGAAACTTAATGAAGTCTCAATCGATGCTACATTCATAAGATCTACGTGAAGATCCATGCAAATTTTCTTTTTAATTTATCTTCTTTTTTATATATTGTGTTACTTGACGGAGACTTAGTTTTGAATCGTTGCCGTTACTAAGCTCCCACGAAATCAAGCCCTCTGTTGATGCTCAAAAGTGGCACAGTCATAAAATTAGCTTAGGCTATATCAAGACTAATTCAAACTTATGGTTGGAGGTCACCTCCGGATGGTTCTCTTTAAGAAGATCGAGATGTATATGAAGATGGTCTAAAACGGAGCTCGGATGCAATAGTTATGACGAGTTCAGAGATGCTCATGTTGACACCAGATTAAAGAATGGCTTGAAACTCAATTAATATGGCCTCTGATGGAAAATGTTTCAACACAAAAGTTGTGCGTCTCGTCGAAATGGTTGATTTTGATATGAAAATTGTCTTAATCTGAGACCGTATGCAACCTGTGGAGGCAAAACAAGGTCAGAAACAGAAGCTGCAGAGTCATTTCGGACCGACCAAGTTGATTTGACTCGGTGAGACCGAGTTGATCCGGAAAATTACAGAAAGTTACAGAGAGTTGGCCATGTTCACTCGGTGGGACCGAAGCAAACCAATCGGTGAGACCGAGTTGATTCGGGAAATTACAGAAAGTTACAGAGAGTTGGCCACGTTCACTCGGTGGGACCGAAGCAAACCAATCGGTGAGACCGAGTTGATCTAGACAATTGACAAAGATTCCTGTCCGAGCTAGGTTAGGGTTTTTGATGTTTTGAACAGAATTTTTAGTCCTTTTCTTGTACGGGAAGTCCAGCCGCCTTATAAATAGATGAGAGGTGACAGCCGATTGAACAACACATAATCGAAAAATCAATATACTACTTTTTACCCTAGTTTTTACACCTCTCCCTTGTTCTTTCTCTCTCGTTCTTCGTGTTGAAGGGCAGTGATCCTCGAGGCTCTAGGGGCGAGTGAATTGACCTAAGGCAACCCATAGCCGCTGCGCGTCCAGACGGGGTCCCTCCCGGGCGTGTGAGGTTTCGGGTCCTCAAAAGCACCCGCCAGATTGCTTGCGTACCGCGCTTCTGGACGGGTCTCCTTCGACGTGAGCTGCGGTGCATCACCCTCGGCGTTGGAGGTACATGGTGACATGTTCGTGTGCGAACACACTTTTTGGCGACTCCGCTGGGGAAGAGAGATCAAGAATCATCATCAACCATGTCTAATCTCCCCAAGCCCTCAGAAGTTGACGCCGATAACATCATTAAGCCCAGTCTTGATGAACTACCGGAGGAACATCGCCAAGCCTATGAAATGCGCAAGAAGCAGCGTGAAGAGGCTTTTGAAGCGCTCAAGAAGAAGCACGAGGAGGAGGATTTGGAGGCGTTTCTTGCAAGTTTCAAGAAGGACCGTCAAGGCAACATCACTCCCGCTGGAAACGTCAATTTTCCTCCCCTCATTGACGAACAAGATGTAATCACTGTGAGTAAAGTTTTTTCTCCAGAGCAAGTGGCTATGATTGAAAGTCTTGTTAGTAAGGGTAATGTGATGACGTACAATTCTTTTGTGGCAAATACTAATGCTAAGAAAAATATGCCTCCGTCATCTAGTGGTACTGTTGGTGTATCTGAAAACCCTAGTCCAACTTTACCTATTTCATCGGCACCTCCTATACAACAACAATATAGTATGCCGTTGAATTTTTACCCTAGTCAAACCAACCAGCTTGTGGCTGCACCTGCATATCCTAATCCTATTATGAGTGTGCCCAATTCGGCGTCAACACCAAATCACTTTGTCACACCACCCATAGGCGCAAGCATGTTTGGTCTTCCGCCGAATTATGGTTCGGCGCTCATCCCACAAGTTGCACCACTAGCTAGTACTCAGGTTGCTCCTATGTCATTGCCACAAACATCTTCATCTACCTCGGATCCAATTTTAGCTAAATTAAGAGAGGATTTGTGATACGTCTCCAACGTATCTATAATTTTTTATTGTTCCATGCTATTATATTATCTGTTTTGGATGTTTTATATGCATTAATATGCTATTTTATATGATTTTTGGGACTAACCTATTAACCTGGAGCCCATTGCCAGTTTCTGTTTTTCCTTGTTTTAGAGTTTCGTAGAAAAGGAATACCAAACGGAGTCCAAACGGAATAAAACTTTCGCGATGATTTTTCTTGGACCAGAAGACACCCAGGAGACTTGGAGTGCAAGTCGGAAGAGCCACGAGGCGGCCACAAGGGTGGAGGGCGTGCCCCCAACCTTGTTGGCCCCTCGTAGCCCCTCTGACCTAGATATTTCGCCTATATATATACTCTTATACCCCAATAACATCCAGGGGAGCAACGAAACCACTTTTCCACCGCCGCAACCTTCTGTACCCGTGAGATCCCATCTTGGGGCCTTTTCCGGCGTCCTGCCGGAGGGGGATTCGATCACGGAGGGCTTCTACATCAACACCATTGCCTCTCCGATGAAGCGTGAGTAGTTTACTTCAGACCTATGGGTCCATAGCTAGTAGCTAGATGGCTTCTTCTCTCTCTTTGATTCTGAATACAAAGTTCTCCTCGATGTTCTTGGAGATCTATTCGATGTAATACTCTTTTGCGGTGTGTTTGCCGAGATTCGATGAATTGTGGATTTATGATCAGCTTATCTATGAATATTATTTGAATCTTCTCTGAATTCTTATATGCATGATTTGATATCTTTGCAAGTCTCTTCGAACTATCGATTTGGTTTGTCCAACTAGATTGGTTTTTCTTGCAATGGGAGAAGTGCTTAGCTTTGGGTTCAATCTTGCGGTGTCCTTTCCCAGTGACAGTTGGGGCAGCAAGGCCCGTATTGTATTGTTGCCATCGAGGATAAAAAGATGGGGTTTTCATCATATTGCTTGAGTTTATCCCGCTACATCATGTCATCTTACTTAATGCGTTACTCTGTTCTTATGAACTTAATACTCTAGATGCAAGCAGGAGTCGGTCGATGTGTGGAGTAATAGTAGTAGATGCAGAATCGTTTCGGTCTACTTGACACGGACATGATGCCTATATTCATGATCATTGCCTTAGATATCGTCATAACTTTGCGCTTTTCTATCAATTGCTCGGCAGTAATTTGTTCACCCACCGTAATAACTTCTGTCTTGAGAGAAGCCTCTAGTGAAACCTATGGCCCCCGGGTCTATTTTCCATCATATAAGTTTCCGATCTACAATTTCCGTTTCCTATTTCTTTTACTTTGTAATCTTTACTTTCCGTTCCATAAACCAAAAATACCAAAAATATTACTTTACCGTTTATCATCTCTATCAGATCTCATGTTGCAAATAACCGTTAAGGGATTGACAACCCCTTTATCACGTTGGGTGCAAGGTTGGTGTTTGTTTGTGCAGGTATTCGGTGACTTGAGCGTTATCTCCTACTGGATTGATACCTTGGTTCTCAAAAACTGAGGGAAATACTTAATCTACTTTGCTGCATCACCCTTTCCTCTTCAAGGGAAAAACCAATGCAAGCTCAAGAAGTAGCAGGAAGAATTTCTGGCGCCGTTGCCTGGGAGATCTACGCCAAGCCAAGACATACCAAGTACCCATCATAAACTCTCATCCCTCGCATTACATTATTTGCCATTCCCCTCTCGTTTTCCTCTCCCCCACTTCTAAAACGATTTTTGAAAAAGATTTGCCTTTTTATTCGCCCTCTTTCTGTTCGATCTTTTGTTTGCTTGTGTTACCATGTGCCTTCTTTTTGTTTGCATCTTCGCTTGCTAAAAGTTTATGGATCCTCATCCACTTGCTAATATTTTTAAGAGATCCAATTATGATGAACCAATTTCTAGTGATTTGAGTGCACTAGATTATCTTTATGAAGTTTTGCTTGAAATTCGTGAATCTGAAAATTGTGATGAAGTGTTAAAAGAAGAAATCTATGAAGTGATTCACGATAGCTCCTTCAATGAAAAGCATGATTGCAATGATGTTATTATAAATTCTATTAATGTCAATTGTGCTAAAAATATGCAAAACCCAAAGCTTGGGGATGCTAATTTTGCTATGTCTACTACTTGTTGCAATGATCATGATTGGGGTGATTCTTCTTATGATCTGAAATTTTATTTAAGCCCCATGATGAATCTGAGATTGATAATAATGTTTGCAATAATATTGAAAGTGGGTTTGGAAGAGTGTCAACTTTAGATCCCACATATTTGGAGAATATTCAATCTTATGATTTTTTTTGATAAAAGTGGGTTTGGAGAGGTCATGACTTGAGTTAATGATAATCCCACTATTTTGGAAGAGTGTCAACTTTGCATGCATGTGGATCATGAAGAGAATATTTTATGTGATAGTTATATTGTTGAATTTGATTATGATCCTACATGTAATTATTATGAGAGAGGAAAATATGGTTGTAGAAATTTTCATGTTACTAGATTACCTCTCTTCATGTTGAGATTGCTATCGTCTCTTTCTTCTTCCTTACATATGCTAGTTTTTGCTTACCTTGATGATTTATTTTCCTATAAAATGCCTATGCATAGGAAGTATGTTAGACTTAAATGTGTTGGTCACATGCCTTATGATGCTCTCTTTGTGCTTCAATCCTTGTCTTTCATGTGAGCATCATTGAAATCTCAAGCCTATCTTAATGGCTATAAAGAAAGAGCTTGTTGGGAGGCAACCCAATTTTATTTTTTGTTTTTGTTTTTGCTACTGTTTTTGAATAAAATAAACATTATTACCTCTGTAGTAATTGTGTTTTGGTGTTTTAATTAGTGTTTGTGCCAAGTAAGACCTTTGGGATGGCTTACGGTGATAGTTGATTTGATCTTGCTGAAAAACAGAAACTTTTGCGTCCAGTCCCAGAATTTTAATAATTCACTGGAGCGTCGAAAGACCCTGAATTTTTTACACAAGATTTATATACAAATTACCTCTGTTCTCCTAAGTTTTCAGAATTTTTGGAGTTACAGAAGTATTAGTACAATTTGGATCTTCGCAGACTGTTCTGTTTTTGACAGATTCTGTTTTCTTTGTGTTGTTTACTTATTTTGATGAATCTATGGCTAGTATCGGGGGGTATGAACCATGGAAAAGTTGGAATACAGTAAATATTACACCAATATAAATAAAGAATGAGTTCACAAAAGTAACTAAAGTGGTGATTTATTTTCTTATACTAACGAAGCTTATAAGATTTTCTGTTGGAGTTTTGTGTTGTGAAGTTTTCAAGTTTTGGGTAAGGATTTGATGGACTATGGAATAAGGAGTGGCAAGAGCCTAATCTTGGGGATGCCCAAGGCATCCCCTCTTTCGTCTTCGTCTATCGGTAACTTTACTTGAGGCTATATTTTTATTCACCACATGATATGTGTTTTGCTTGGAGCGTCTTGTATGATTTGAGTCTTTGCTTTTTAGTTTGCCACAATCATCCTTGCTGTACACACCTTTTGAGAGAGACACGCATGAATCGTGATTTATTAGAATGCTCTATGTGCTTCACTTATATTTTTTGAGCTAGGCACGATTTGCTCTAGTGCTTCACTTATATATTTTTAGAGCACGGTGGTGATTTTATTTTATAGAAATTTATTAACTCTCGCACTTCACTTATATTATTTTGAGAGTTTCTAAACAGCATGGTAATTTTCTTTGGTTATAAAGTTAGTCCTAATATGATAGTCATCCAAGAGGGATATAATAAAAACTTTCATATATAGTGCATTGAATACTATGAGAAGTTTGATTCCTTATGATTGTTTTGAGATATGAAGATGGTGATATTAGAGTAATGCTAGTGAATAGTTGTGAATTTGAGAAATACTTGTGTTAAAGTTTGTGAGTCCCGTAGCATGCACGTATAGTGAACCGTTATGTGATGAAGTCGGAGCATGATTTATTTTTTGATTGTCTTCCTTATGAGTGGCGGTCGGGGACGAGCGATGGTCTTTTCCTATCAATCTATCCCCCTAGGAGCATGCGCGTAGTACTTTGTTTCGATGACTAATATATTTTTGCAATAAGTATATGAGTTCTTTATGACTAATGTTGAGTCCATGGACTATACGCACTCTCACCTCTCCGCCATTGCTAGCCTCTCTTGTACCGCGCAACTTTCACCGGTGCCATAAACCCACCACATATTCTTCCTAAAAACAGCCACCATACCTACCTATTATGGCATTTCCATAGCCATTCCGAGATATATTGCCATGCAACTTTCCACAGTTCCGTTATTATGACACGCATCATCAATGTCATATTGCTTTGCATGATCATGTAGTTGACATCATATTTGTGGCAAAGCCACCGTTCATCATATTTTTATACATGTCACTCTTGATTCATTGCACATCTTGGTACACCGCCGGAGGCATTCATATAGAGTCATATTTTGTTCTAAGTATCGAGTTGTAATTTTTGAGTTGTAAGTAAATAAAAGTGTGATGATCTTGTCCCAAGAGAGGAAAGGATGATGGAGACTATGATTCCCCCACAAGTCGGGATGAGTCTCCGGACTTTAAATAAATAAAAGAGGCCAAAGAAGCCCAAATAAAAAAAGAGGCCAAAGAAGCCCACCAAAAAAATGGGAGAAAAGAGAGAAGGGACAATGTTACTATCCTTTTTGCCACACTTGTGCTTCAAAGTAGCACCATGATCTTCATGATAGAGAGTCTCCTATGATATCACTTTCATATACTAGTGGGAATTTTTCATTATAGAACTTGGCTTGTATATTTCAATGATGGGCTTCCTCAAATTGCCCTAGGTCTTCGTGAGCAAGCAAGTTGGATGCACACCCACTTAGTTTTCTTTTTGAGCTTTCATAAACTTATAGCTCTAGTGCATCCGTTGCATGGCAATCCCTACTCACTCACATTGATATCTATTAATGGGCATCTCCATAGCCTGTTGATACGCCTAGTTGATGTGAGACTATCTCCTCTTTTTTGTTTTCTCCACAACCACCGTCTATTCCACCTATAGTGCTATGTCCATGGCTCACGCTCATGTATTACGTGAAAGTTGAAAAAGTTTGAGAACGCCAAAAGTATGAAACAATTGCTTGGCTTATCATCGGGGTTGTGCATGATTTATAACTCTTGGAAATATGTTCCAACCATCATATC
The DNA here is from genome assembly GCA_011799875.1 of Thinopyrum elongatum. Classification (NCBI taxonomy): domain Eukaryota; kingdom Viridiplantae; phylum Streptophyta; class Magnoliopsida; order Poales; family Poaceae; genus Thinopyrum; species Thinopyrum elongatum. The sequence goes on from CM022301.1 coordinate 407,031,184, forward strand.
TGACCGAGGTTCAGATCCGATTGGTGTCAGGATACCTCAGACTTAGGATGCCTGAGAAGAAAAGGTGCAACATAAATTGATGAGATGACAATGTAAGATTCTCGGGAAATGAACTATGGGAGCGAGTTCCGACACAAGAGTTCATCATTAAACCAAGGAGAGGATGACGAGGTGGCTGATGGGCTCAGGGACAATTCATCGAGATTTCCAAAAAGATGGATTTCCACAATCATGTGAACAAGGAGATAACATTTGTCAAGTAAAATAATATAATGATGTATGCTCGAGGAAAACATACACAATTAAACATTGGTTGAAAGGTGCACCCGAAATATGGGCTTAGGTAGCATGATCAATGTTAGAATGGTGATTCAATAATCAATAGTCTAAGAATGAACGGCCGACCATTAACTTCAAAGCAATAGGGTTGCTAGAAGGGCAGAATCCAAATAGCACCGTTCACTTGTTGGTACCCTGGTTGGAATCAACACGAGGACCAAGAAAGAATGGTGATGGTGAGAAGTATCACTATACCAAGAATTCTTAAGAGGTGGAGCAATCCTCACAACATCCTTGACATAAAAGACAGTAATACTTCAAGGTAGAACATCATACAAGCTGGATAGCAAGTTGCATCCATAACATGAACAAGTTTGTGTTGGGGGAAGGCAAGAATGTTGTCGATGATTACACAATCATCGAGGGACAAGGATGGTATTTCCCATCATGAATTTGATTGATATCCTGGAAGAGCTCAAAATGTTGATGATGATCACGACACAATTGTTGAGAGATTTCATGCAGGTGTAATCGATCGGCGATGACATCAAGTCAAAGGAATGATGAAGCGAAAGGTAATTGGAACCAAGGATTGGGCACATACTCGAAATCAAGCTTGTTGTTCAAGGCGAAATGATATGACGAGGAAGATCGACGTAGGGTTAGCTCGTCGTCGAAAATTGTGCTCCGTGAAGAAGTACCAGGTAGCACAGTTAAAATTACCACAATAATGATATAGTCAATCAGGCTAGGAATGAAGTGATCAGGTACAAACTCGTAAGCAAGGAATATTGCTAAGAATGGTTGAATCGTAGAACGGACACGATTCAGTTATCGGTGTACTCGAGTGACTAACCACTCAGAACCCAGGAAAAATTGGAATCGGTGAGAATGTAGTACTTGATGAAGAACTCATAAGAAGTTATGATGTTCCGTGATAATCTCGAGATACCAGGGGGTAATACTCGATGACAGATCAAAGTAGAGGTTGGACTGGGGTATTGCTCTGTAGAAGACAAGTGCTTAAACTTGCACAAGAAATGGTATTTAAAGGAAAACATGGTCGGAACCACGATTGCAAAAGGCCAGATCCCAGATATAAGATGAACTTATACCAAGGGAATAATTAATTTTAAAAGAAGCTTCGATGAGAAGATCTACATCGTGTCCATGGGAATGAACACAAAGTTCAAGGTCGACTCGCACTTCTCCAATGCATAACCTTTCATTCACTTCTCGTTCGATGAAGTTGTAGTGTTGAAATTTTATCTGGCAAAATACCAGAAGAGTATGACTCATGAAAACGTTCGAGTTCACACATATTAAGGAAGGCATAGGTTCAACCCATCGGGGCATCGTGGAAACATATACCACAAGCTTCAATAGTAAATATCACAAGCTCGAAAGCAGAGCATGGTTGGACAAATCAGAGAATAGGATTTACCAATGGCATTATGTATCAGGGAAAGAACTTCCAACGTGATTGAATATGAGGGACGTTGTCGGATAAAATCCAACAAAGGATCCGATGGTCCTCAAGGGATCTGATGTAAGCATCGGTACTCAACCAGAGGAAGAAACAATGCAAAGGCATTGGATTATAGAAACAACTAACTAATTCAAAGCTCAAATGCAAAGGAATTGTGATTTCCAAATCAAGGGATCAGAAGCAAATGCTCTGATTAAGGATGGATAAGTTGAGTAGGCTTAGGGATACAATCGATGGTAATTTGATTGGTCGAGATCCAGCTCATGTTTAAAATGACGTCTGAGCTGGAAGGATGAATTCAGGGTTGGATTGACGATTGCGAGCATTCGTAAACATATTGGATCGAAGACTCAAAATAACGGTGACAAAGGATGCTCGTGAATATTGCTAGACATATGGAAAGTAACCATAATGCAAGCAGACAAGTATTTGCAGAGCAATAGTTGGCAATGGATTATCGGAAGACCGGATAGTATTTCAAAGTATCTTGTGGATCACATGATCAACTAGGAATGAACAAATCATCGATGAGTGCGAGGAATTATCCATAGAGGTATTAAAGCAGAAATGGAGCTGCAAGGCAGCAGGCATAATGGATTCTCGGGATATTGGAATGTTTCGGGGAATCTTGTAATAACAAGAGCAATTGGGGATGAAGGTATGAACGACAAATGCAGGTAGTTATCCATAACGATTTATGGTGGTAGGGATTGCAACGGCGAAGGGCACCAGGGTCTCGGGAAAACATCGGAGAGTATCTTCGGAATCTTCTGGCGCAGCAGGCGATCATCTGTACTAAGGGGCTCTCCGGGAGGAAGTAGTTACGAGAACCTAGAGTCAGAGTTAGTAAAATCATTTAACCTGAATAGAAGAGAGATCAGAGACCCAGAGTAAAGATCGAGGAATAAAAGATCATAATACCACCCAATGGCGACGTGGGCCCGTAAGACACACATCCATGTTAGTAAAAGTTTTGTAATGACTAGACTCAAGTTCGGCCAAGGAGTGTGGAAGGGGGATTCCTACAGGCAGTCAGCTCTGATACCAACTTGTGACGCCCCCGATTCAATCGTACACTAATCATACACGCAAACGTGTACGATCAAGATCAGGGACTCACGGGAAGATATCACAACACAACTCTAAAAATAAATAAGTCATACAAGCATCATAATACAAGCTAGGGGCCTAGAGGGCTCGAATACAAATGCTCGATCATAGACGAGTCAGCGGAAGCAACAATATCTGAGTACAGACATAAGTTAAACAAGTTGCCATAAGATGGCTAGCACAAACTGGGATACAGATCGAAAGAGGCGCATGCCTCCTGCCTGGGATCCTCCTAAACTACTCCCGATTGTCGTCGTCGACCTGCACGTAGTAGTAGGCACCCCCGGTGGAGTAGGAGTCGTCCAAGGTGGCGTCTGGCTCCTGGGCTCCAGCATCTGGTCGCAACAACCGGGTATAGAATGGGGAAAAAGGGGGAGCAAAGCAACCGTGAGTACTCATCCAAAGTACTCGCATGCAAGGATCTACACTACATATGCATTGGTATCAATGAAATGGGTAGTATTTGTGGACTGAACTGCAGAATGCCAGAATAAGAGGGGGATAGCTAGTCCTATCGAAGACTACGCTTCTGGCAGCCTCCATCTTGAAGCATATAGAAGAGAGTAGCTGGTAAGTTCACCAAGTATCATCATATAGCATAATCCTACCCGGCGATCCTCTCCTCGTCGCCCTGTGAGAGAGTGATCACCGGGTTGTATCTGGCACTTGAAAGGGTGTGTTTTATTAAGTATCCGGTTCTAGTTGTCATAAGGTTAAGGTACAACTCCAGGTCGTCCTTTAACCGAGGGACACGGCTATTCGAATAGATAAACTTCCCTGCAGGGGTGCACCACATTACCCAACACGCTCGATCCCTCTGGCCGGACACACTTTCCTGGGTCATGCCCGGCCTCGGAAGATCAACACGTCACAGCCCTACCTAGGACTAACAGAGAGGTCAGCATGCCGGTCTAAATCCTATGCGCGCAGGGGTCTGGGCCCATCGCCCGTTGCACACCTGCACATTGCATGGGCGGCCGGTGAGCAGACCTAGCAACCTCCATTACAAAGGAAGTTGCGTTATGCGGTCCAACCCAGCGCGCACCGCTCAGTCACTGACGTCTAGGAGGCTTCGGCTGATACCACGACGTCGAGTGCCCATAACTGTTCCCGTGTAGTTGGTTAGTGCGTATAGGCTCGTAGCCAGACTCAGATCAAATACCAAGATCTCGTTAAGTGTGTTAATTGATGTAACTGCGGATGCCGACCAGGGGCCAGGCTCACCTCTCACCTAGGTGGTCTCAACCTGCCCTGTCGCTCCGCCACAAATATCCACTCAGAGGGCCGTCGGGACAAATGTCCTTTCAGCCCCCAATCCGTGAATCACTCGCGGGTACTCTACCAGCCGACCCGACTTTAGTCACCACATGTATCATATAATATGTATGTAAGTATATACCTGTGATCACCTCCCGAGTGATCACGGCCCGGTAGTATAGCATGGCAGACGGACAAGAAGGTAGGGCCACTGATGATAAACTAGCATCATATACTAAGCATTTAGGATTGTAGGTAAAGATAACAATAGTAGTAGCAAAGACAGGCTATGTAGCAGAATAGGATTAACCAAAAGCAGTAACATGCTACACTACTCTAATGCAAGCAGTAGAGAGAAGGAATAGGCGATATCGGGTTGATCAAAGGGGGCGGCTTGCCTGGAAGCTCAGTCGAGAAGGAGGGGTCGTCAACATCGTAGTCGTACTGGGTAGCGGCAGCGTCGGTCTCGGTGTCTAACGAGAGAAGAGGGGGAAGAAACAATAAATATAATGCAAACATATGCATGACGATGCATGACATGACAATGAGCGGTGCTAGGTGTGCCCTAACGCGGTATTAGGTGCTACTGGCGAAGGGGAAAAACATCCGGGAAAGTGTTCCCGGTGTTTGACGTTTTCGGACAGATGAACCGGAGGTGGATTGTTGCACGTTCGCTATGCTAGGGATGTGTGGCGGACAAACAGACTACGTTTTCGGATTCGCCTCGTCGTTCTGAGCAACTTTCATGTACAAAGTATTTTCATCCGAGTTACGGATTATTTTATATTAATTTTGAAAGATTTAATCCATTTTTAGAATTAACAGAATTAATTTAATTAGAAAATATAATTATGATGTCAGCATGATGTCAGCGGTCAACTCTGACCGTTGACTGGTCAAACTGACACGTGGGTCCCACTGTCATTGACTAAGACTAACTAAACAGAGTTAATTAGTTTAACTAGTGATTAGGTTAATCTAAACATAATTAATTAAGTTAATTAATTAATTTAATTATTGTTTTTTTTTTTAAATGTTCTGGGGCTGGGCCCCGGCTGTCAATGGGCCAGAGGGCTCTAACGGGCACGAGCGCTGGCGGGCAGCGGGCGGGCGCCACGCCCGAATTGGCAAAATCGGGGCGCGGGCGAGTGGCCCGCCGGAGCGCGGCCACGACGAGCCGGCCGCGGACGGCACCGGCGAAGGGCGGCGGGTCGGCAATGCTGGGCAGCGGAGGTGGCTGCGGCAGAGCGGGCAGACGCGGGAGCAGCGCACGGGGGGGGGGATGCGGGCGAGGCCAGGGGCCGAGCGGGAGCGCGGCGAGGTCGACGGGTGGGGAAGAGGGCGGTGGCGCGGCAGAGCCATGCCGGGGCTGTGGCCGCGCGCAGGAACGGTGGGCGCGGTGCAGGGGCTTGAGGAGCACACCCACCGCAGCGGTAGCGGTCGCGAGCTCCGGCGCGGGAGCAGAGGGCCGCAGTGGAGGGCGCGCCGGTGAGGTAGAGCAGCAGCAGAGGGCCGGCCACGGCGCGGGCGCAGCGCGTCCGGGCTGCAGCGGTGGAGGGCGAGTGCGGCCTGGAGCGCGACCTACGGCACACGGGCGCGGCGATGCGGGCGCGGGCGCATGCGCGAAGGCGCGGACGTGCGTGGGTGCGCGTGGGGACAGGTGGGAGAGGAGGAGAGGCCGGGGGCCTCACCGCAGGGTGTAGGGACAAGGCAGCAGGGCTCGAGGAGGAGGACGGGGACGACGGCGACGGGGTCGACGACGGGGTGGACGGCGGCGACGATCGGCGTCGGGGTCGGGCCGATGTGTGAGTGCCCCAATCCGATCTGGATCGGGGGAGGAGAAACGAGGAGTGGGGGGGGGGAGTGGGGCGACGGGGGAGGGTAGGGTTTGGGGTACGAGGCCATATAGGCCAGGTGGTTAGGTGGGCCAGTTGGGCTGGCCTGGCCAGTTGGGTGGCCGGCTGGGCCGGTTGGCCCAGTGAGGGGGGGGGGGGGGTTTCCCTTTTCTTTTTCTTTTTGTTCTGTTTTTCCTTTTTCTTTTTATTTATATTTCATTTACTGTTTTCTCTCATTTCCTAAATAGTTTAGTTTTGGAAAAATACAAAAGTTGTACCTAACTTAGTATATTTAATTATGTCACATTCCGAACATTTTAGTTTTAATGTTTGAAAACTTTCACCGTTCGACTATAATTTAAATTTGAATTTGAATCATTTTGAACTAACGTAAGATCAGCGACAGTAACGGAGGTGACGTGGCATCATTGGCAGAGGTTCACTGTAGCATAATTATCCGGGCGTTACATCCTGACCCTCCTCGTCCAACTCCCTCCTCTACTCCCCCGGGTATCCTCCCATCACTAATGGTTAAGGACACAGAGCAGCAGGGAAGCACCGCAGGGGACGATGTTGGTGTGAAAACCGACAGACCTCAGGGTAGGGGGTCTCGAGCTGTGGATCTCGGATCTATGGGTAACAGGAGATGAAGGGGACAATATTTACCCAGGTTCGGGCCCTCTCGACGAGGTAATACCCTACGTCCTGCTTTGATTGTATTGATGATGATGTATCGAGTATAAGCTTGATCTACCTCGAGATCATAAGTTGTGTTCTAACCCTAAGGCTAGGTGATTGTAATTGTGACCGCGGCCTCTATGGACTAAACCCCTCAGCTTATATAGAGGCCAGGGGTACCTAGGGTTACACATGGTCGTTTGCCCATCTAGGGATTGATACGTCTCCAACGTATCTATAATTTTTTATTGTTCCATGCTGTTATATTATCAATCTTGGATGTTTTATATACATTTACTAGCAACTTTATATCATTTTTTGGGGCTAACCTATTGACATAGTGCCTAGTAGCAGTTGCTGTTTTTTGCTTGTTTATTACTATGCAGAATATCAATACCAAATGAAGTCCAAATGCCATGAAACTTTTTGGAGATTTTTTCTGGCCATAAGAGACCGTGGGAGATAAAGGAGAACATGGGAGGAGGCCCGTGGGACCCACTAGACACCAGGGTGTGCCAGGGGCCTCCGGCGCGCCCTGGTGGGTAGTGGAGCCCACGGGAACCTTCTTGACCTACTTCCGCCTCTATAAATACTCTAAAATCCCAAAAAGCCTACGGGAGTCGAGGAAATAATTTTTCTGCCGCCGCAAGTTCCAGAACCACGAGATCCAATCTAGAGACCTTTTTCGGCACTCTGCCGGAGGGGGCAATGATCATGGAGGGGTTCTTCATCATCCTTGTTGCCCCTCCGAGGATGCGTGAGTAGTTTACCACAAACCTACGGGTCCGTAGTTAGTAGCTAGATGGCTTCTTCTCTCTTTTTGATCTTCAATACAATGTTCTCCTCGATGTTCTTCGAGATCTATTTGATGTAACTCTTTTTTGTGGTGTGTTTGTTGGGATCCGATGAATTGTGAGTTTATGATCAGTTTTATCCATGAATATTATTCGAGTCTTTTCTAAACCCTTTTATGCATGATTATTATAGCCTCGTATTTTTTCTCCGAATTTTTGGTTTGGTTTGGCCAACTAGATTGATTTTTCTTGCCATGGGAAGAGGTGCTTTGTGATGGGTTCGATCTTGCGATGCTCAATCTCAGTGACAGAAAGAGACATGACACGCATGTATCATTTCTATTAAGGGTAACAAGATGGGGTTTATTCATACGTGAGTTTATCTTGTCTACATCATGTCATCGTTCTTATTGCATTACTCCGTTTTTCCATGAACTTAATACATTAGATGCATGCTGGATAGTGGTCGATGTGTGGAGTAATAGTAGTAGATGCAGGCAGGAGTCGGTCTACTAATCTTGGACGTGATGCCTATATACATGATCATTGCCTTGGATATCGTCATGATTATTCGCTTTTCTATCAATTGACCAATAGTAATTTGTTTAGCCACCGTATGCTGTTTTCTCGAGAGAAGCCTCTGGTGAAAACTATGGCCCCCGGGTCTATTTCCTATCATATATTAAATCTAAAATACCTCCCTGTAATTTTTTTTGCTAGATCTATTTATCAAAACCTATATAATTTAATCTATCTCAATATCGTTGAAGGATTGACAACCCCTCTTACGCGTTGGGTTGCATGTTTTTGTTGTTTGTGTGCAGGTGCTGTTTACATAGTGTTGCTTGGTTCTCCTACTGGATTTCATAACTGAGGGAAATACTTACCTCTGCTGTGCTGCATCATCCTCTCCTCTTCGGGGAATTACCAACGTAGATTACGAGAAATCAAGAAAAATTTCTGGCGCTGTTGCCGGGGAGACATCATCAACATCTATCAAGTACCTACGCATAAACTCTCATCTCTTTGCAATTACTTTATTTGCCATTTGCCTCTCATTTTGTTTCTTTTCTATTTTTAAATAATTACACAATTATGCATCTGTTATGATTGTGCTTTTTATGTTTTAATTAGTGTTTGTGCCAAGTAATGCCTTTATGATGGCTTGGGTGATAGTTGATTTGATCCTGTTGGAAAACAGAAACTTTTATGTCCAGTAGCATAATCGTTTAAAATCACTGGAGCGACAAAAAATTCTGAATTTTTTTACAGAAGATTGATGTACAAATTACCTACTTTGTCCTAATTTTCAGAATTTTTGGAGTTACAGAAGTATGGTTAAAGTACAGATTACTACAGACTGTTCTGTTTTTCACATATTCTATTTTTGTTGCATTGTGTGCTTATTTTGATGAATCTATGGATTGTATCGGGGGGTATAAGCCATGGTAAAGTTAGAATACAGTAGGTATAATTCAGTAATAAAATATGAATGAGTTTGCAATAGTACTTAAAGTGGTGATTTGGTTTATTATACTAATAGATCTCATGAAGGTTTTGTTAAGTTTTGTGTGATTGAAGTTTTCAAGTTTTGGGTGAGATCATGATGGATGAAGGAAAGGAGTGAAAAGAGCCTAAGCTTGGGGATGCCCATGTCACCCCAAGGTAATATTCAAGGAGTACCAAGCAACTAAGCTTGGGGATGCCCCGGAAGGCATCCCTTTTACTTGGAGCTATATTTTTATTTGTCACATATCATGAGTTTTGCTTGGAGCGTCTTGTATTATATGAGTCTTTGCTTGTTTTGCTTTTTAGTTTTTCACAATCACCCTTGCTGGGCACACCTATTTGAGAGAGCCATAATGATGCTATGATTTGTTGGAACTACTCTATGTGCTCCACTTAAATTTTTTGAGCTAGGGAATTGCTCTAGTACTTCACTTATATCTTTTTGAGCACGGTGGTGGTGTAAATTTTTGAAGAAATTGAAGGAAATATGCCCTAGAGGCAATAATAAAGTTGTTATTTTATATTTCCTTATTCATGATAAAGGTTTATTATTCATGCTAGAATTGTATTGATCGGAAACTTAAATACATGTGTGAATACATAAACAAATACCGTGTCCCTAGTATGCCTCTACTAGACTAGCTCGTTAATCAAAGATGGTTAAAGTTTCCTGACCATGGACATGTGTTGTCATTTGATAATGGGATCACATCATTAATATAATGATGTGATGGACAAGACCTATCCGTTAGCTTAGCATAATGATCGTTCAGTTTTATTGCTATTGCTTTCTTCATGTCAAATACATATTCCTTCGACTATGAGATTATGGAACTTCCGGATACCGGAGGAATACCTTGTGTTCTATCAAACATCACAATGCAAGTGGGTGATCATAAAGATGCTCTACATGTATCTCCGAAGGTGTTTGTTGAGTTGGCATAGATCGAGATTAGGATTTGTCACTCCAAGTATGAGAGAGGTATCTCTGGGCCCTCTCGGTAATACACATCATAAGCTTGCAAGCAAATGACTAAGGAGTTAGTCACGAGGTGATGTATTACGGAACGAGTAAAGAGACTTGCCGGTAACGAGATTGAACTAGGTATAGAGATACTGATGATCGAATCTCGGGCAAGTAACATACCGATGGACAAAGGGAATTACGTATGTTGTCATAACGGTTCGATCGATAAAGATCTTTTGAGAATATGTAGGAGCCAATATGGGCATCTAGGTTCCACTATTGGTTACTGACCGGAGTGGTGTCTCGGTCATGTCTACATAGTTCTCGAACCCATAGGGTCCGCACGCTTAACGTTCGTTGACGATATAGTGTTATATGAGTTATGTGATTTGGTGACCGAATGTTGTTCGGAGTCCCGGATGAGATCATGGACATGACGAGGAGTATCGAAATGGTCGAGAGGTAAATATTGATATATAGGACGATGGTATTCGGACACCGGAAGTGTTTCGGAGGGTACCAGGTTATCGGGTCACTGGAAAGGAGTTTCGGGCACCCCCGACAAAGATATGGGCCTTATGGGCCAAGAGAGGGAACACACCAGCCCACAAGGGGCTGGTGCGCGCCTATAGAGGCCAGCCCTATGAGGAGGAGAAGGAAAGAGGGGAGGGAAAGTAAAGTGTGGAGTAGGAGTCCCCCTTCCTTCCCTCTCCCCCCTCTTTCCTTCCCCCTTCTTCATACAAGGAAAGGGGGAGCGCAGGAGGGCAGGAGCCCTACGGCCGGCGGCCAGCCCCTTGGGGCGCGCCCTGGCTGCCCTAGGCTGCCTCCTCTCCCCTCCCACATATATATATGTGGGGAGGGGGCGCCACACAAGGACACAACATTGTCTTAGGCGTGTGCGGCGCCCCCGTCCACCGTTTACTCCCTCGGTCATATTTTTCGTAGTGCTTAGGCAAAGCCCTGCGGAGGTCAGATCACCATCACCGTCACCACGTCGTCGTGCTGACGGAACTCATCTACTACCTCGCAGTCTTGCAGGATCAAGAAGGCAGAGGACGTCACCGAGCTGAACGTGTGCAGAACGCGGAGGTGCCGTGCGTTCGGTACTAGATCGGTTGGAGCGCGAAGAAAGTTCGACTACATCAACCGCGTTGTGAAATGCTTCCGCTTACATTCTACGAGGGTACATAGACACACTCTGCCCTCTCGTTGCTATGCATCTCCATGGATAGATCATTGCGTGTGCGTAGAATTTTTTTTGTTTTCCATGCAACGATTCCCAACAGTGGCATCCGAGCCAGGTCTATGCATAGATGATATGCACGAGTAGAACACAAATAGTTGTGGGCGGTGATAGTCATACTTCTTACCACCAACGTATTATTTTGATTCGGCGGTATTGTGGGATGAAGCGGCCTGGACCAACCTTACATGTCCACGCACATGCGACCGGTTCCACCGACTAACATGCAACTAGTTTTGCATAAAGGTGGCTGGCGGGTGTCTGTTTCTCCTACTTTAGTTGAATCGAATTTGACTGCGGCCGGTCCTTGAAGAAGGTTAAAACAACAAACTTGATGAATCACCATTATGGTTTTATGCGTAGGTAAGAACGGTTCTTGCTAGAAGCCCATAGAAGCAATGTAAAACTTGCAACAACAAAGTAGAGGACGTCTAACTTGTTTTTGTAGGGCATGTAGTAATGTGATATGGTCAAGATATGATGTGATATATGTTTATGTATGAGATGATCATGTTTTGTAATATCGACAACCGGCAGGAGCCTTAGGGTTGTCTCTTTATTGTATGAAGTGCAAGCGCCATGTAATTGCTTTACTTTCTCACTATGCATTAGCGATAGTTGTAGAAGCAATAGTTGGCGTGACGACCTCGACGCAACAACACTACAATGGAGATCAAGGTTTCAAGCCAGTGACGATGGAGATCATGACAATGCTTTGGAGATGGAGATCAAAAGCACAAGATGATGGCCATATCATGTCACATATTTTGATTGCATGTGATGTTTATCTTTTATGCATCTTATTTTGCTTAGTACGGCGGTAGCATTATAAGATGACCCCTTCACTTAATTTCAAGATAAAAGTGTTCTCCCTGAGTATGCACCATTGCTACAGTTCATCGTTTCGAGACACCACGTGATGATTGTGTGTGATAGACTCTACGTTCACATACAACGGGTGTAAGACAGTTTTGCACATGCAGAATACTTGGGTTAAACTTGATGAGCCTAGCATGTACGGACATGGTCTCGGAACACTGGAGACCGAAAGGTCGAACGTGAGTCATATAGTAGATATGATCAACATAGAGATGTTTACCATTGATGACTACCCCATCTCACGTGATGATCGGACATGGGTTAGTTGATTTGGATCACGTATCACTTAGATGACTTGAGGGATGTCCATTTAAGTGGGAGTTCTTTAGTAATTTGATTAATTGAACTTAATTTATCATGAACTTAGTCTTATAGTTTTGCATATCTATGTTGTAGATCAATGGCCCGAGCTACCGTTCCCCTAAATTTTAATGCGTTCCTAGAGAAAGCTAAGTTGAACGATGATGGTAGCAACTACACGGACTGGGTCTGTAACTTGAGGATTATCCTCATTGCTGCACAGAAGAATTATGTCCTTGATGCACCGCTAGGTGAAGGGCCTGCTGCAGGAGCTGAAGCTGATGTTATGAACGTCTGGCAAGATCGATCTGATGACTACTCTATAGTTCAGTGTGCCATGCTTTACGGCTTAGAACTGGGACTTCAAAGACGTTTTGAACGTCATGGAGCATATGCAATGTTCCAAGAGTTGAAGTTAATATTTCAAGCAAATGCCTGGGTTGAGAGATATGAAGTCACCAACAAGTTCTATAGCTGCAAGATGGAGGAGAACAGTTCTGTTAGTGAACACATACTCAAAATGTCTGGGTATTATAATCACTTGACTCAGCTGGGAGTTGATCTTCCAGTTGATTGTGTTATTGAAAGAGTTCTTCAATCACTGCCACCAAGCTACAAAGGCTTCGTGATGAACTATAATATGCAAGGGATGAACAAAACAATTCCCGAGCTCTTCGCAATGCTTAAAGCCGCCGAGGTAGAAATCAAGAAGGAGCATCAAGTGTTGATGGTTAACAAGACCACTAGTTTCAAGAAAAAGGGCAAGGGAAAGAAAAGGAACTTCAAGAAGAATGACAAGCAAGTTGTCACTCCCGGGAAGAAGCCCAAAGCTGGACCCAATCCTGAAACTGAGTGCTTCTACTGCAAAGGGACTGGTCACTGGAAGCGGAACTGCCCCAAATACTTGGCGGATAAGAAGGATGGCAAAGTGAACAAAGGTATATTTGATATACATGTTATTGATGTGTACCTTACTAATGCTCGTATTAGCGCCTGCGTATTTGATACTAGTTCGGTTGCTCATATTTGTAACTCGAAATAGGAGCTACGGATTAAATGAAGATTGGCTAAGGACGAGGTGACGATGCACGTCGGGAATGGTTCCAAGGTCGATGTGATCGCCGTCGGCACGCTACCTCTACATCTACCTTTGGGATTAGTTTTAGACCTAAATAATTGTTATGTGGTGCCAACGTTGAGCATGAACATTATATCTGGATATTGTTTAGTGTGAGACGGTTATTCATTTAAATCGGAGAATAATGGTTGTTCTATTTATATGAGTAATATCTTTTATGGTCATGCAACCTTGAAGAGTGGTCTATTCTTGTTGAATCTCGATAGTATTGATACAGATATTCATAATATTGATGCCAAAAGATGCAAAGTTGATAATGATAGTGCAACATACTTGTGGCACTGCCGTTTAGGTCATATTGGTGTAAAGCGCATGAAGAAACTCCATGCTGATGGACTTTTGGAATCACTTGATTATGAATCATTTGATACTTGCGAACCATGCCTCATGGGCAAGATGACTAAAACTCTGTTCTCCGGAACAATGGAGCGAGCTAATGACTTATTGGAAATAATACATACCAATGTATGCGGTCCGATGAGTGTTGAGGCACGCGGCGGGTATCGTTATTTTCTAACCTTCACAGATGATTTGAGTAGATATGGGTATATTTACTTAATGAAACACAAGTCTGAAACATTTGAAAAGTTCAAAGAATTTCAGAGTGAAGTAGAGAATCATCATAACAAGAAAATAAAGTTTCTATGATCTGATCATGGAGGCGAATATTTGAGTTACGAGTTTGGCCTTCATTTAAAACAATGTGGAATTGTTTCACAACTCACGCCACCTGGAACACCACAGCGTAATGGTGTGTCCGAACGTCGTAACCGTACTTTATTGGATATGGTGCGTTCTATGATGTCTCTTACCGATTTACCACTATCGTTTTGGGGTTATGCATTAGAGACAGCCGCATTCATGTTAAATAGGGCACCGTCTAAATCCGTTGAGACGACACTGTACGAACTATGGTTTGGCAAGAAACCTAAGATGTCGTTTCTTAAAGTTTGGGGTTGCGACACTTATGTCAAAAGGCTTCAGCCTGATAAAGCTCGAACCCAAATCGGAGAAGTGCGTCTTTATAGGATACCCTAAGGAAACAATTGGGTACACCTTCTACCACAGATCCGAAGGCAAGATTTTTGTTGCCAAGAATGGAACATTTCTAGAGAAGGAGTTTCTCTCGAAAGAAGTGAGTGGGAGGAAAGTAGAACGTGATGAGGTAATTGTACCTTCTCTCGAATTGGAAAGTAGCACATCACAGAAAACTGTTCCAGTGATGCCTACACCAACTAGAGAGGAAGCAAATGATAATGATCATGAAACTTCAGATCAAGTTGCTACTGAACGTCATAGGTCAACCAGAGCGCGATCCGCACCAGAGTGGTACGGTAATCCTGTACTGGAAGTCATGTTACTAGACCAAGGCGAACCTATGAACTATGAAGAAGCTATGATGAGCCCAGATTCTGATAAATGGCGTGAGGCCATGAAATCTGAGATAGGATCCATGTATGAGAACAAAATGTGGACTTTGGTGGACTTGCCCGATGATCGGCAAGCCATTGAGAATAAATGGATCTTCAAGAAGAAGACAGACGCTGATGGTAATGTCACCATCTACAAAGCTTGACTTGTCGCGAAAGGTTTTCGACAAGTTCAAGGAGTTGACTACGATGAGACCTTCTCACCCGTAGTGATGCTTAAGTCAGTCCGAATCAAGTTAGCAATTGCCACATTTTATAACTATGAAATCTGGCAAATGGACGTCAAAACTGCATTCCTTAATGGATTTCTTAAAGAAGATTTGTATATGATGCAACCAGAAGGTTTTGTCGATCCTAAAGGTGCTAACAAAGTGTGCAAACTCCAGTGATCCATCTATGGACTGGTGCAAGAATCTCGGAGTTGGAATATACGCTTTGATGAGGTGATCAAAGCATATGGTTTTATACAGACTTTTGGTGAAGCCTGCATTTACAAGAAAGTGAGTGGGACCTCTGTAGCATTTCTAATATTATATGTGGATGACATATTGTTGATTGGAAATGATATAGAATTTCTGGATAGCATAAAAGGATACTTGAATAAGAATTTTTCAATGAAAGACCTCGGTGAAGCTGCTTATATATTAGGCATCAAGATCTATAGAGATAGATCAAGACGCTTAATAGGACTTTCACAAAGCACATACATTGACAAAGTTTTGAAGAAGTTCAAAATGGATCAGTCAAAGAAAGGGTTCTTGCCTATGTTACAAGGTGTGAAATTGAGTCAGACTCAAAGCCCGGCCACTGCAAAAGATAGAGAGAAAATGAAAGTCATTCCCTATGCCTCAGCCATAGGTTCTATCATGTATGCTATGTTGTGTACCAGACTTGATGTGTGCCTTGCCATCAGTTTGGTAGGGAGGTACCAAAGTAATCCAGGAGTGGATCACTGGACAGTGGTCAAGAACATCCTGAAGTACCTGAAAAGGACCAAGGATATGTTTCTCGTTTATGGAGGTGACGAAGAGCTCATCATAAATGGTTACATTGATGCTAGCTTCGACACTGATCTAGATGACTCTAAGTCACAAACTGGATACGTGTTTATATTAAATGGTGGAGCTGTCAGTTGGTGTAGTTCCAAGCAGAGCAACATGGCGGGATCTACGTGTGAAGCGGAGTACATAGCTGCTTCGGAAGCAGCAAATGAAGGAGTCTGGATGAAGGAGTTCATATCCGATCTAGGTGTAATACCTAGTGCATTGGGTCCAATGAAAATCTTTTGTGACAATACTGGAGCAATTGCCTTGGCGAAGGAATCCAGATTTCACAAGAGAACCAAACACATCAAGAGATGCTTCAACTCCATACGTGAACAAGTCAAGGATGGAGACATTGAAATTTGCAAGATACATACAGATCTGAATGTAGCAGACCCGTTGACTAAGCCTCTTCCACGAGCAAAACATGATCGACACCAAGACTCCATGGGTGTTAGATTCATTACAATGTAATCTAGATTATTGACTCTAGTGCAAGTGGGAGACTGAAGGAAATATGCCCTAGAGGCAATAATAAAGTTGTTATTTTATATTTACTTATTCATGATAAAGGTTTATTATTCATGCTAGAATTGAATTGATCAGAAACTTAAATACATGTGTGAATACATAAACAAATACTGTGTCCCTAGTATGCCTGTACTAGACTAGCTCGTTAATCAAAGATGGTTAAAGTTTCCTAACCATGGACATGTGTTGTCATTTGATAACGGGATCACATCATTAGGAGAATGATGTGATGGACAAGACCCATCCGTTAGCTTAGCATAATGATTGTTCAGTTTTATTGCTATTGTTTTCTTCATGTCAAATACATATTCCTTCGACTATGAGATTATGCAACTCCCGGATACCGGAGGAATAGCTTGGGTTCTATCAAACGTCACAACGTAACTGGGTGATCATAAAGATGCTCTACAGGTATCTCCGAAGGTGTTTGTTGAGTTGGCATAGATCAAGATTAGGATTTGTCACTCCGAGTATCGGAGAGGTATCTCTGGGCCCTCTCGGTAATACACATCATAAGCTTGCAAGCAAATGACTAAGGAGTTAGTCACGAGGTGATGTATTACGGAACGAGTAAAGAGACTTGCCGGTAACGAGATTGAACTAGGTATAGACATACCGACGATCGAATCTCGGGCAAGTAACGTACCGATGGACAAAGGGAATTACGCATGTTGTCATAACGGTTCGACCGATAAAGATCTTCGTAGAATATGTAGGAGCCAACTAGCAAAAATTCCCGTGCGTTGCAACGGGAGAAAAAAAATTCACTCATATCTTTAGCTAGGTCAGTTGGACAAACTGTGCATGGTCGGTTGGTAGGTTCTGAGATCGAACCCTCCCATAGGAAATTTTATTTTCTTCAGACCTGGGCCACAGTGCGCTGCCATATGGGCTTCCTCTGTTGGGCCAAAATGGGTTGCAAGTAAAGAAACCAAATAGTGTACGTGAAATTAATTGAAGAAGGACCAAACGAAGCGGGACGAAACCAAGAATATCACCTCCCTTTAATAGTAGGTATAGATATGGGCTTCCAGGTTCTGCTATTGGTTATTGACCGGAGAGGTGTCTCGGTCATGTCTACATAGTTCTCGAACCCGTAGGGTCCGCACGCTTAACGTTCATTGACGATATAGTGTTATATGAGTTATGTGATTTGGTGACCAAATGTTGTTTGGAGTCCCGGATGAGATCACGGACATGACGAGGAGTCTTGAAATGGTCGAGAGGTAAAGATTGATATATAGGACGATGGTATTCGGACACGGAAGTGTTTCAGAGGGTCCAGGTACTTATCGGGTCACCGGAAAGGAGTTTCGGGCACCCCCGACAAAGATATGGGCCTTATGGGCTAAGAGAGGGAACACACCAGCCCACAAGGGGCTGGTGCGCCCCTATAGAGGCCGGCCCTACGAGGAGGAGAAGGAAAGAGGGGAGGGAAAGGAAAGTGTGGAGTAGGACTCCCCCTTCCTTCCCTCTCCCCCCTCTTTCCTTCCCCCTTCTTCATACAAGGAAAGGGGGGAGCGCAGGAGGGCAGGAGCCCTAGGGCCGGCGGCCAGCCCCTTGGGGCGCGCCCTGGCTGCCCTAGGCTGCCTCCTCTCCCCTCCCACCTATATATATGTGGGGAGGGGGCACCACACAAGGACACAACATTGTCTTAGCTGTGTGCGGCGCCCCCGTCCACCGTTTACTCTCTCGGTTATATTTTTCGTAGTGCTTAGGCGAAGCCCTGCGGAGATCACATCACCATCAACGTCATCACGCCATCGTGCTGACATAACTCATCTACTACCTCGTCGTCTTGCTGGAGCAATAAGGTGGAGGACGTCACCGAGCTGAACGTGTGCAGAACGCGGAGGTGCCATGCGTTCGGTACTAGATCGGTTGGAGCGCGAAGAAAGTTCGACTACATCAACCGCGTTGTGAAATGCTTCCGCTTACGGTCTACAAGGGTACATAGACACACTCTCCCCTCTCGTTGCTATGCATCTCCATGGATAGATCATTGCGTGTGTGTAGATTTTTTTTGTTTTCCATGCAACGATTCCCAATGGAAATATGCTCTCATGCTTCACTTAGATTATTTTGAGAGTTAGTAAATTTTGAAGAAATATGCTCTCATGCTTCACTTATATTATTTTGAGAGTTGAAAAAGGAAATTATTTTGAAGAAATTTATGCTCTCGTGCTTCACTTAAAATTGTTTGAGAGATTGTTAGTAGCAATGATAATATATGCATTTAGTCCCAAAGTGATAGATATTCAAGAGGGATATAATAAAAACTTTCATGAAGATCATTGGATATTATAAACTTGATTCCTTGTAATAGTTTTGCGATATGGAGATAGTAATATTTGAGTCATGTAGGCGAGTAATTATGCTTAGTAAGAATATGGGTGTTAAGGTTTGTGATTTCCTATGCAAGCACGACAAACAATAATTATGCAATGAAGTTACATCCTACTTGTGGTGCATTATTCGGTGTTAGTTATGTTTAATGCTCGTTTATGATCGTTTTTGTTTCTTGGTTGGTCGCTTCTCAATCTATTTGCTAGCCTTCATTTGTACTAAGCGGGAATACTGCTTGTGCATCAAACTCCTTAAACCCAAAGTTGTGCCAAATGAGTCCACCATACCTACCTATATGCAGTATTTCCATGCCGTTCCAAGTAAATTTGTATGTGCCAACTCTAATTTTCAAAATGAATCTCCTTTTTGTGTGCCTGTACCGCTCATGAAAGCGGTAGGGGGTGGCCAATATTTTCCAGGCTAGATATGTTATTCTCAAGATGAGTGTTTATTCACTTGTCATTGCACGAGAGTGTGGCAGGTAATAGGGATGCCCAGTCCCGAAATGAATTTTTTATATGTTGTCAATAATAAATTTCTTGGAAAGTGTTCATATGGAAGGCACCCGTGGATACGGCTAGCCATGGATTGTGAAAGAATGGTGGAAAAGGAAATAAACTTTATTTTATGTTTGGGAACCGCCTATGATCTATCTAGCATGGAAGATAATGGGAATTCTTGGTTGTTTTTGTTGGCAGGAAAAGCATGCCTCTCAAAATAATTTTATCTCTCAATTTAAACTATGAGCTCCGGCACCTCTACAAATCTCTGCTTCCCTCTGCGAAGGGCCCATCTATTTACTTTTATGCAATTTTTATTTTTATTGAGTCTCCATCTTCTCTTATAAAGCACCAACTATAGGGAACACTATTATTATACTTGTGCATTGGATATAGCAAATACTTGAGTGTGTTTCATGAATGGATCAATTATTGAGCATAATGCGTTAGGGATAGCTTTCTTTAGCGTTGATATTTTGAAAGACATGTTTGCTTGTTGATATGCTTGAGTATTGATGTCCTCATGTCAATTATAGACTATTGCTTTGAATCATCTAAAATTCCAAATGTCCATGCTACGAAAGAAAAGAATATGTGATGAACATGTTCAGCAACATTCCACATCAAAAATTCTATTTTTATCATTTACCTACTCGAGGACGAGCAGGAATTAAGCTTGGGGATGTTGATACGTCTCCAACGTATCTATAATTTTTGATTGTTCCATGCTGTTATATTATAATTCTTGGATGTTTTATATACATTTACTAGCAACTTTATATCATTTTTTGGGACTAACCTGTTGACATAGTACCCAGTGCCAGTTGTTGTTTTTTGCTTGTTTTTTACTTTTCAAAATATCAATACCAAACGAAGTCCAAATGCCATGAAACTTTTTGGAGATTATTTTCTGGCCATAAGAGACCCTGGGAACTAAAGGAGCACACGGGGGGAGGCCGATGGGGTCCACTAGACACCAGGGCACGCCAGGGGCCTCCAGCGCGCCCTGGTGGGTAGTGTAGCCCATGGGAACCTTATTGACCTACTTCCGCCTCTATAAATACTCTAAAATCCCAAAAACCCTAGGGGAGTCGAGGAAATACTTTTTCCGCCGCCGCAAGTTCCAGAACCACGAGATCCAATCTAGAGGCCTTTTCCGGCACTCTACCGGAGGGGGAAACAATCACAGAGGGGTTCTTCATCATCCTTGTTGCCCCTCCGATGATGTGTGAGTAGTTTACCACTGACCTAAGCGTCCGTAGTTAGTAGCTAGATGGCTTCTTCTCTCTTTTTGATCTTCAATACAATGTTCTCCTCGATGCTCTTGGAGATCTATTTGATGTAACTCTTTTTTACGGTGTGTTTGTTGGGATCCGATGAATTTTGAGTTTATGATCAGTTCTATCCATGAATATTATTTGAGTCTTTGCTGAACTCTTTTATGCATGATTGTTATAGCCTCATATTTCTTGTTCGAATTTTCGGTTTGGTTTGGCCAACTAGATTGATTTTTCTTGCCATGGGAAGAGGTGCTTTGTGATGGGTTCGATCTTGCGGTGCTCATTCTCAGTGACAGAAAGAGACATGCCATGCATGTATCGTTGCTATTAAGGGTAACAAGATGGGGTTTATTTATATGTGAGTTTATCTTGTCTACATCATATCATCGTTCTTATTGCATTACTCCATTTTCCATGAACTTAATTAATACACTAGATGCATGCTGGATAGCGGTCGATGTGTGGAGTAATAGTAGTAGATGCAGACAGGAGTCGGTCTACTAATCTTGGACGTGATGCATATATACATGATCATTGCCTTGGATATTGTCATGATTATTCGGTTTTCTATCAATTGCCCAACAGTAATTTGTTTACCCACCGTATGCTATTTTCTCGAGAGAAGCCTCTGGTGAAAACTATGGACCCCGAGTCTATTTCCTATCATATATTAAATCTAAAATACCTTGCTGCAATTTTTCTTTATTTATTTTATTTTGTATTTTTGCTAGATATATTGATCAAAACCTATACAATTTAATCTATCTCAGTACCGTTGAGGGATTGACAACCCCTCTTACGCGTTGTGTTGCAAGTTTTTGTTGTTTGTGTGCAGTTGCTGTTTACATAGTGTTGTTTGGTTCTCCTACTGGATTGATAACCTTGTTTTCATAATTGAGGGAAATACTTATCTCTGCTATGCTGCATCATCCTCTCCTCTCCGGGGAATTACCAACGCAGATTACAAGCAATCAGGGATACACATGCCAGCGGCCGATGTTGTCCTTGAAGTACACGTCATGTCTTTGTCAGAGTCTATCTCGAGGCTTCCGGAGTCCTTCCTTGTGAGAATGGTGGGCCATAGGTTCGGGCCATGGACCATGGGCCAACTAGGTTGGTACCCCCTAGTCCAGGACACCATCAGTAGCCCCTGAACTGGTCTTCGATGCCGAGGACGACAATCTTCTTCGAACAAATGACTTCTGCCTTGAAGTCTTCGGCTTGACAGGCGAGTTCCCATCATTAATTTGAGTTCGACGTCCAAGCTCGTACCATCTCCTCGGCCCCTTTGGGATAAGATTGTCATTATCTGAGGCCCTGTGCCGGCCTCGGGTCCCACCATGCTCCATCTTTATATTTTTTTCCTCGATCATCGAGCCGCCTGGGGAATGGGCCGCTTTATGCCCAGACGTCGAAGCATCGCCCCTTTCACTTTATTTAATGGGTATTCAGTCCAAAGTTATGGCAAAGCGCATCTTGACTTTCCCCTCTAGTAGCTCAACACAAAATCCTTTCCTCAAAGTCTAGCTTCGAGAGCTCCAGAAATGGCAAGAGACGCGGGCTCCTCTAAGCGCCCCCAGGGTCCCCTCAAAGGCAACTTGGGAAGCTGCTCCATCACCCATCTCCAACTGGACTGGCTCGCCACCCAAGGTTATTTGCCGGATTCATATCTAACCTCCACTCGTCCAGGCTTAATATCCATGAACGGGCAAGCACATGCCGACAACCATCCCATCCCGCATGGGAACAAGCGGGTATGCTTCGTTCCCTTCCTTCTCTGTGGTCTAGGGTTACCCATTCACCCTTTCCTTAGGGGCCTACTTGTGTTCTATGGGATCCAACTCCACCACCTCTCGCCCAATTCCATTTTACACATCGCAGGGTTTGTCGCCCTTTGTGAGATGTACCTCGGATACCAGGCGCACATCGGGTTGTGGAGAAAGTACTTCTGTCTGATGCCTTGCTCTCGAGGAGGGAAACTCCATGAAGTGGTCGCGGCCGAGGTCTAGCCAGGACCGGCTACCCCATAGGCACCCCGAGAGAGGATGTTGATACGTGGGCTTCCGAGTGGTTCTGTATGGCCAACGTCGCGCTGCACGATCCAGCTCGTCCCAGACTTCCGACCTTCTCTTCAGATCCTCCGAGAAGCGCTTTAGCTAGAGACCGCGGAGCACTGCCCAAAAGGATGACTCCGACGTAGCTCGCATGGTCACTCAGGTCAGGTGTTTGACAAATACTGGCCTTACCATCATAGATGTGATGGTGACGACCATTGACCGAAGAGTCCAACCTCTTCGGCAGCGCATGCATCCATTGTGGATGTACAACGGAGCCAGCGATGCCACCTGATCAATTTGGGAGGGCTTCAAGGATCAAGCGACTTTTGGTGCAGCTCTAGCCGGCATATATAAGGGAGAGCCAACGGAGTTCGCCAAGCAAAAATGTATAGACGGTCTTTCCTACTATAAAACTGCCAAGATGGTAAACCTCTCTGAATTCCCATGTCAATCCAAGCAGTGTATTTTACACCTTTAATAAGCTGTCTGACATATCTTTAACAGAGGAGGAGACATTGGGTCGAAGCACTGAGCTGCCCCATGTCTGAGCCGGGGATGTATCATCGAGACGACGACCCTGTCTTCCACGAGGACAAAGAAATATCCACCATATACGAGGAGGGAACATTTATCAAGAGAGCCTTGATGGCTCAAAAGTGGCTATCATCCCTGACCTGCTGGGAACACGGACATCCTCATCGGTAAAGTCTCCTCCAGCCTCTACTCGAAAGAGAACTTCCACCCGCGAGGTCCCGAGCACCCTGACTCCTCTTCCTAAGGGCCGATGCTCGAAGAGCTCGTGCACTGATACGGCCCCTCAAGGGTGCCCCTCAATAGCTGCACAGGGTGCCCCTCTACAGACAGCGACCGCGGAGGTGGAACGTGACGCCCCTTCCCCGGACAGGTAGCTTCTATTGGAACTATTCCCTTTAAATTTTACTCATTGTGTGCTTAATTACCTGATCCCCCCGTGCAGGCGGTCCGCTCGTGCACCATTAGCCAAGGAGGCGAACACCTTGGCCCCGAGGACCGATGCTGAGCCGGTCCCGGCCTCAGGGGATGTTCCCGAAGTATCTCAACCGAACACTTCGGAGACTTGTTCGGCTACCACCTCCGAAGTTGAAAGTGCTATGATTCATCGATGGAGAAGAGCTTCTTTAAGGAATCCGGCCTTCTCCAGCCAAGAGTTCAACGCCCCCAGTTTGGTGGATGCCTACCTTAGCGTGACCCGCTCCATCTTTGAGAAGGCCATGGATGTCTTGTCCCAAGGCTTGCATGTAAGATGTTTTTGAGTCTAATTTTCTTGACAACGAGTCGTGCTCAATCTTAGCTATCCGCCCACCGAGGTCTTTCAAGGACAGACCAAATTGCTGTACATGGTATTAGCCCCTAAGACACTTGTTGGATGATACATCCGATGAGTGGATTCAGAGTTTTAATAGGTGTTATAATAAGCACGAATCCCAGTAGCCCCCAAGCCTTGATGTGGGCACGGGTGGTCATATTAAGGGTTGCCTTGTTGTGAACATGCTTTTAATTTACAGTCATCTTGGGAGAAAAACGAGAGTTTGTCTGAGGTGCTGACCCAGTCCAAGACAAAGCTGGACGTCACGCAGTCTGACGTGGAGCACATTAAAATGTTTATCAGAGGAGCACATTGTAAGTGCATCTGGTCTATGATGTTTTTTTGTAGAGAACTCTAGGTCTCTATTAACATGGCATATTTTCATAGCAGCAGAATCCATTGGTAAACTAGGAAAGGACCTGAAGCAGGCCCGCGAAGACCTGCTGTATGTCGAGTCACAACGACAGGCTGGCCACCGTGTCTTAACCCGAAGTAGGGAAGACACCAATGCGATTAAAGCTAAAAATGACCAGCAAGCCCAAGAAATTGATCGGCTAAGAGCTCAACTGGCTGCTGTCGAGGCGAGGAACCAGAAAACGAGTGAAGTTGTGTCCGGTGAGTGTACCTAGCCCTTCAAAATGGCTCGTTACACATGAAAACTTTACTATTGAGGACTAATTTGTGCTTCATATAGTTTTGTTTATAGGTCGGCCGCGAGTGGCTACTGGCCCGTCGTCCGGTGACGCCCTTATGGAGCTGACCAAAGTGCATGATAAAGATCAGAAAGCTATGAAGATTGTATTTAAAGCTCTATGGCCCGAGGTAGAGAATGTGCCCGAAGGCATGTCCGAGCTCGCCGAGCGTCTCAAAGGGGCTCAATGCCGAATACAAGCCTAGAAGATATCAACCTGTCGGGAGGGAGCGAGAGAGGCATGGGCGATGCTCAAGATCCGTTTCACCGGCGTGGATACAGAGCACCTTGCCGAGGTAGGCCCTATAGGGGATGACGGGAAGGAGGTGCTGACATGCCTGGTGTATGATAATGTGATCCCCGCCGGTCGTCTCTCTCAGTGGGATTGTGCTCTTAACTCTTTGATAGACGAGCTTGACAAAGTGTAACAAATTTATATGTAATGACTCTATGTATCAAAGTACTTTACGTCATTTTTGTGCCAATCTGCGCATCCAAACTTTGTTAACCGACCATTAGCTTCCACCTCCTCGTCAAGTGGCCGAGGAGTGTCCCTTACTTCCGGCCCGATCAGTCGGGCGAGATATTTTGGGAGACAAGGCGATCTGGCCATGTGGTTCAAAAAACAGAAGTGGGGCAGAGAGTTATGTTATATTACTTTTTAACATAAGAAACATCTTCCGAGAAAAATAGTTCTTCTCCAACAGTTCCTTTTCTTGGGGCATCAGGTTAACCATGCGCGTCCGAAGATGAGAGACCTCGGGGATGAAGCCCCTGGTCAGGGTTTTAAAGACCCACGCCTTTATTTTCTTCCGTCGTGGCCGACTGATTGTATCTATTAAGAATGCTAGCTTTCAGATTTACCTATCTGAGGTACTAACCCGGATGACCTGGAAGTAACAATCACAACGGTGCTCCCTTTGCCCCTTAGCCAAAGAATCGGGAACATAAGGGGCAATCACATGAGCCAGGAAACCCTGCTTGGCCAAATCTTATGTCAACTCGATGCATATGTTGGCTTGAGGATGATTTAATAGGCAGGTTGCTACTTCTTGAGCTTGCGTTGGTTTTTCCCTTAAAGAGGAAAGGGTGATGCAGCAAAGTAGAGTAAGTATTTCCCTCAGCTTTTGAGAACCAAGGTATCAATCCAGTAGGAGACAACGCTCAAGTCACCGAATACCTGCACAAACAAACACCAACCTTGCACCCAACGCGATAAAGGGGTTGTCAATCCCTTAACGGTTATTTGCAATGTGAGATCTGATAGAGATGATAAACGGTAAAGTAATATTTTTGGTATTTTTGTTTTATGGAACGGAAAGTAAAGATTGCAAAGTAAAAGAAATAGGAAACAGAAATTGTAGATCGGAAACTTATATGATGGAAAATAGACCCGGGGGCCATAGGTTTCACTAGAGGCTTCTCTCAAGATAGAAGTTATTACGGTGGGTGAACAAATTACTGCCGAGCAATTGATAGAAAAGCGCAAAGTTATGACAATATCTAAGGCAATGATCATGAATATAGGCATCACGTCCGTGTCAAGTAGACCGAAACGATTCTGCATCTACTACTATTACTCCACACATCGACCGACTCCTGCTTGCATCTAGAGTATTAAGTTCATAAGAACAGAGTAACGCATTAAGTAAGATGACATGATGTAGCGGGATAAACTCATGCAATATGATGAAAACCCCATCTTTTTATCCTCGATGGCAACAATACAATACGTGCCTTGCTGCCCCTACTGTCACTGGGAAAGGACACTGCAAGATTGAACCCAAAGCTAAGCACTTGTCCCATTGCAAGAAAAACCAATCTAGTTGGCCAAACCAAATCGATAGTTCGAAGAGACTTACAAAGATATAAAATCATTCATATAAGAATTCAAAGAAGATTCAAATAATATTCATAGATAAGCTGATCATAAATCCACAATTCATCGGATCTCGGCAAACACACCGCAAAAGAGTATTACATCGAATAGATCACCAAGAACATCGAGGAGAACTTTGTATTGAGAATCAAAGAGAGTGAAGAAGCCATCTAGCTACTAGCTATGGACCCGTAGGTCTGAAGTAAACTACTCACGATTCATCGGAGAGGCAATGGTGTTGATGTAGAAGCCCTCCGTGATCGAATCCCCCTCCGGCAGGACGCCGAAAAAGGCCCCAAGATGGGATCTCACGGGTACAGAAGGTTGTGGCGGTGGAAAAGTGGTTTCGTTGCTCCCCTGGAAGTTTTTGGGGTATAAGAGTATATATAGGCGAAAGATCTAGGTCAGAGGGGTTACGAGGGGCCCACAAGGTTGGGGGGCGCGCCCTACCCCCTGGGCGCACCCTCCACCCTTGTGGCCGCCTCGCGGCTCTTCCGACTTGCACTCCAAGTCTCCTGGGTGTCTTCTGGTCCAAGAAAAATCATCGCGAAAGTTTTATTCCGTTTGGACTCTGTTTGGCATTCCTTTTCTGTGAAACTCTAAAACAAGGAAAAAACAGAAACTGGCACTAGGCTCTAGGTTAATAGGTTAGTCCCAAAAATCATATAAAATTGCATATTAATTCATATAAAACATCCAAAACAGATAATATAATAGCATGGAACAATAAAAAATTATAGATATGTTGGAGATGTATCAAGCATCCCCAAGCTTAATTCCTGCTCGTCCTCGAGTAGGTAAATGATAAAAACAGAATTTTTGATGTGGAATGCTACCTAACATATTTATCCATGTAATTCTCTTTATTGTGGCATGAATGTTCAGATCCGTAAGATTCAAAACAAAAGTTTAATATTGACATAAAAACAATAATACTTCAAGCATACTAACAAAATAATTATGTCTTCTCAAAATAACATGGCCAAAGAAAGCTTATCCCTACAAAATCATATGGTCTGGCTATGCTCCATCTTCATCACACAAAATATTTAAATCATGCACAACCCCGATGACAAGCCAAGCAATTGTTTAATACTTTTGGCGTTCTCAAACTTTTTCAACTTTCACGCAATACATGAGCGTGAGCCATGGACATAACACTATAGGTGGAATAGACGGTGGTTGTGGAGAAAACAAAAAAGAGGAGATAGTCTCACATCAACTAGGCGTATCAACAGGCTATGGAGATGCCCATTAATAGATATCAATGTGAGTGAGTAGGGATTGCCATGCAACGGATGCACTAGAGCTATAAGTTTATGAAAGCTCAAAAAGAAAACTAAGTGGGTGTGCATCCAACTTGCTTGCTCACGAAGACCTAGGGCAATTTGAGGAAGCCCATCATTGGAATATACAAGCCAAGTTCTATAATGAAAAATTCCCACTAGTATATGAAAGTGATATCATAGGAGACTCTCTATCATGAAGATCATGGTGCTATTTTGAAGCACAAGTGTGGCAAAAAGGATAGTAACATTGTCCCTTCTCTCTTTTCTCTCATTTTTTTGGTGGGCTTCTTTGGCCTCTTTTTTTTATCAGGGCTTCTTTGGCCTCTTTTATTTATTTAAAGTCCGGAGACTCATCCCAACTTGTGGGGGAATCATAGTCTCCATCATCCTTTCCTCTCTTGGGACAAGATCATCACACTTTTATTTACTTACAACTCGATACTTGGAACAAAATATGACTCTATATGAATGCCTCCGGCGGTGTACCGGGATGTGCAATGAATCAAGAGTGACATGTATAAAAATATGATGAACGGTGGCTTTGCCACAAATATGATGTCAACTACATGATCATGCAAAGCAATATGACATTGATGATGCGTGTCATAATAACGGAACTGTGGAAAGTTGCATGGCAATATATCTCGGAATGGCTATGGAAATGCCATAATAGGTAGGTATGGTGGCTGTTTTTAGGAAGAATATGTGGTGGGTTTATGGCACCGGTGAAAGTTGCGCGGTACAAGAGAGGCTAGCAATGGCGGAGAGGTGAGAGTGCGTATAGTCCATGGACTCAACATTAGTCATAAAGAACTCATATACTTATTGCAAAAATCTATTAGTCATCAAAACAAAGTACTACGTGCATGCTCTTAGGGGGATATATTGATAGGAAAAGACCATCGCTCGTCCCCGACCGCCACTCATAAGGAAGACAATCACAAAATAAATCATGCTCCGACTTCATGACATAACGGTTCACCATACGTGCATGCTACGGGACTCACAAACTTTAACACAAGTATTTCTCAAATTCACAACTATTCACTAGCATGACTCTAATACCACCATCTTCATATCTCAAAACAATCATAAGGAATCAAACTTCTCATAGTATTCAATGCACTATATATGAAAGTTTTTATTATATCCCTCTTGGATGCCTATCATATTAGGACTAATTTTATAACCAAAGAAAATTACCATGCTGTTTTAGAAACTCTCAAAATAATATAAGTGAAGTATGAGAGTTCATCAATTTCTATAAAATCACCGCCGTGCTCTAATAAGATATAAGTGAAGCACTAGAGCAAATCTTGCCTAGCTCAAAAAATATAAGTGAAGCACATAGAGCATTCTAATAAATCACGATTCATGCGTGTCTCTCTCAAAAGGTGTGTACAGCAAGGATGATTGTGGCAAACTAAAAAGCAAAGACTCAAATCATACAAGACGCTCCAAGCAAAACACATATCATGTGGTGAATAAAAATATAGCCTCAAGTAAAGTTACCGATAGACGAAGACGAAAGAGGGGATGCCTTCCCGGGGCATCCCCAAGCTTAGGCTTTTTGACATCCTTAAATATTACCTTGGGGTGCCTTGGGAATCCCAATGCTTAGGCTCTTGCCACTCCTTATTCCATAGTCCATCAAATCCTTACCCAAAACTTGAAAACTTCACAACACAAAACTCCAACAGAAAATCTCATAAGCTCCGTTAGTATAAGAAAATAAATCACCACTTTTGGTACTGTTGTGAACTCATTCTTTATTTATATTGGTGTAATATCTACTGTATTCCAACTTTTCCATGGTTCATACCCCCCGATACTAGCCATAGATTCATCAAAATAAGCAAACAACACAAAGAAAATAGAATCTGTCAAACACAGAACAGTCTGTGAATATCCAAATTTTTCTAATACTTATGTAACTCCAAAATATATTATAAATTAGGACAACAGAGAAAATTTGTGTATCAATCTTTTGTAAAAAATTCAGGGTTTTTAGA
The DNA here is from genome assembly GCA_011799875.1 of Thinopyrum elongatum. Classification (NCBI taxonomy): domain Eukaryota; kingdom Viridiplantae; phylum Streptophyta; class Magnoliopsida; order Poales; family Poaceae; genus Thinopyrum; species Thinopyrum elongatum. The sequence goes on from CM022301.1 coordinate 407,061,065, forward strand.
CGCTCCAGTAAATTATTAAAATTCTGGGACTGGATGCGAAAGTTTCTGTTTTTCAGCAAGATCAAATCAACTATCACTGTAAGCCATCCCAAAGGTCTTACTTGGCACAAACACTAACTAAAACGCAAAACCACATTTAACCAGAGGCTAGATGATTTATTCAAAGCAAAACAGGACCTAAAAAGCAAGAACAAAAATAAAATTGGGTTGCCTCCCAACAAGCGCTATTGTTTAACGCCCTTAGCTAGGCATAAAACACGAATAGATCTAAGTATTATCATCTTTGGCATGCAATCCATACATGTCTCTCATAATAGATTCATAAGGCAATTTAATTTTCTTTCTAGGGAAGTGTTCCATGCCTTTCCTTAATGGAAATTGGAATCTAATATTTCCTTCTTTCATATCAATAATTGCACCAATCATTCTAAGGAAAGGTCTACCAAGAATAATAGGACATGTAGGATTGCAATCTATATCAAGAACAATGAAATCTACGGGCACATAATTCCTATTTGCAATAATAAGAACATAATTAATTCTTCCCATAGGTTTCTTAATAGTGGAGTCCACAAGATCCAAATTTAAGGAACAATCATCAAATTCACGGAAACCTAACACATCACATAAAGTTTTCGGAATCGTGGAAACACTAGCACCCAAATCACACAAAACATAGCATTCATAATCTTTAATCTTAATCTTAATAGTAGGTTCCCACTCATCATAAATTTTTCTAGGAATAGAAACTTCCAAATTAAGCTTTTCTTCATAAGATTGCATCATAGCATCACCGATATGTTTAGTAAAAGCTTTGTTTTGATTATAAGCACGAGGAGAATTCAACATGGATTGCAACAAGGAAATACAATCTATTAAAGAGCAATTATCATAATTAAAGTCATTGAAATCCAAAATAGTGGGTTCATTGCTATCTAAAGTTTTGACCTCTCCAATCCCACTTTTATCAATTTTTGCATCAAGATCTAAAAACTCTGAATCATTGGGACGCCTTTTAACTAAAGTTGACTCATATCCAGTCCCATTTTTATCAAGATTTATATTAGAAAACAAAGATTCAAAAGGAGTCACATCAATCACTTTAAGATCTTCATCATTATTCTCACGGAAACTAGAGGAACATGTTTTTATAAACCAATCTTTTTTAGCACGCATCTTAGCGGTTCTTTCCTTGCACGCATCAATGGAAATTCTCATAGCTTTGAGAGACTCATTGATATCATGCTTGGGTGGAATAGATCTAAGTTTCAAAGAATCAACATCAAGAGAAATTCTATCCATGTTCCTAGCCAAATCATCAATCTTAAGCAATTTTTCTTCAATCAAAGCATAGAAATTCTTTTGCGAACTTATAAATTCTTTAACACTATTCTCAAATTCAGAGGGCATCTTATTATAATTTCCATAAGAATTGTTGGAGGAATTACCATAATTTTTAGATGAATTACTAGGAAACGGCCTAGGATTAAAATTACCTCTATACGCGTTATTACCAAAATTGTTCCTACCAACAAAATTCACATCCATAGATTCGTTATTGTTTTCAATCAAAGTAGACAAAGGCATATCATTATGATCAATAGGAGCACTCTTATTAGCAAATAATTTCACAAGTTCATCCATCTTTCCACTCAAAACATTGATTTCTTCAATCGCATGCACTTTTTTACTAGTGGAAGATCTTTCGGTATGCCATTGAGAATAATTGACCATAATATTATCTAGGAGTTTAGTAGCTTCTCCTAAAGTAATTTCCATAAAAGTGCCTCCCGCGGCCAAATCTAAAAGATTTCTAGAAGCAAAATTCAATCCGGCATAAATTTTTTGTATAATCATCCATAAATTCAAACCATGAGTAGGGCAATTTCTAATCATCAATTTCATTCTCTCCCAAGATTGTGCAACATGTTCATGATCAAGTTGCTTAAAATTCATAATATCGTTCCTAAGGGAGATGATCTTAGCGGGAGGAAAATACTTGGAAATAAAAGCATCTTTACACTTATTCCATGAATCAATACTATTTCTAGGCAAAGATGAAAACCAAGTTTTAGCACGATCTCGAAGTGAGAACGGAAATAGCTTCAATTTAACAATATCATTATCCACATATTTTTTCTTTTGCATATCACACAAATCAACGAAATTATTATGATGGGATGCAGCACTTTCATTGGGAAGGCCGGAAAATTGATCTTTCATAACAAGATTCAGCAAAGCGGTATTAATTTCGCAAGATTCCGCATTAGTAGCGGGAGCAATCGGAGTACTAATAAAATCATTGTTATTGGTATTGGAAAAGTCTCACAATTTGGTATTCTCTTGAGTCATCATGACAAAGCAAGCAATCCAACACACGAGCAGATAAAAAGCAAGCGAAGAAGACGAACGGAAGAGGGGCGAAGAAAAGGCGAATCTTTTTGAAAATCGTTTTAGAAGTGGGGGAGAGGAAAACGAGAGGCGAATGACAAATAATGTAATGCGAGGGATGAGAGTTTATGATGGGTACTTGGTATGTCTTGGCTTGGCATAGATCTCCCTGGCAACGGCGCCAGAAATTCTTCCTGCTACTTCTTGAGCTTGCATTGGTTTTTCCCTTGAAGAGGAAAGGGTGATGCAGCAAAGTAGAGTAAGTATTTCCCTCAGCTTTTGAGAACCAAGGTATCAATCCAGTAGGAGACAATGCTCAAGTCACCGAATACCTGCACAAACCAACACCAACCTTGCACCCAACGCGATAAAGGGGTTGTCAATCCCTTAACGGTTATTTGCAACGTGAGATCTGATAGAGATGATAAACGGTAAAGTAATAATTTTGGTATTTTTGGTTTATGGAACGGAAAGTAAAGATTGCAAAGTATAAGAAATAGGAAACGGAAATTGTAGATCGGAAACTTATATGATGGAAAATAGACCCGGGGGCCATAGGTTTCACTAGAGGCTTCTCTCAAGATAGAAGTTATTACGGTGGGTGAACAAATTACTGCCGAGCAATTGATAGAAAAGCGCAAAGTTATGACGATATCTAAGGCAATGATCATGAATATAGGCATCACGTCCGTGTCAAGTAGACCGAAACGATTCTGCATCTACTACTATTACTCCACACATCGACCGACTCCTGCCTGCATCTAGAGTATTAAGTTCATAAGAACAGAGTAACGCATTAAGTAAGATGACATGATGTAGCGGGATAAACTCAAGCAATATGATGAAAACTCCATCTTTTTATCCTCGATGGCAACAATACAATACGTGCCTTGCTGCCCCTACTGTCACTGGGAAAGGACACCGCAAGATTGAACACAAAGCTAAGCACTTCTCCCATTGCAAGAAAAACCAATCTAGTTGGCCAAACCAAATCGATAGTTCGAAGAGACTTGCAAAGATATCAAACCGTGCATATAAGAATTCAGAGAAGATTCAAATAATATTCATAGATAAGCTGATCATAAATCCACAATTCATCGGATCTAGGCAAACACACCGCAAAAGAGTACTACATCGAATAGATCTCCAAGAACATCGAGGAGAACTTTGTATTGAGAATCAAAGAGAGAGAAGAAGCCATCTAGCTACTAGCTATGGACCCGTAGGTCTGAAGTAAACTACTCACGCTTCATCGGGGAGGCAATGGTGTTGATGTAGAAGCCCTCCGTGATTGAATCCCCCTCCGGCAGGACGCCGGAAAAGGCCCCAAGATGGGATCTCACGGGTACAGAAGGTTGCGGCGGTGGAAAAGTGGTTTCGTTGCTCCCCTGGAAGTTTTTGGGGTATAAGAGTATATATAGGCGAAAGATCTAGGTCAGAGGGGCTACGAAGGGCCCACAAGGTTGGGGGCGTGCCCTATCCCCTGGGCGCGCCCTCCACCCTTGTGGCCGCCTCGCGGCTCTTCCGACTTGCACTCCAAGTCTCCTAGGTCTCTTCTGGTCCCAGAAAAATCATCGCGAAAGTTTTATTCCGTTTGGACTCCGTTTGGTATTCCTTTTCTGCGAAACTCTAAAACAAGGAAAAAACAGAAACTGGCACTGGGCTCTAGGTTAATAGGTTAGTCCCAAAAATCATATAAAATAGCATATTAATGCATATAAAACATCCAAAACAGATAATATAATAGCATGGAACAATAAAAAATTATAGATACGTTGGAGACGTATCAAAGCTGCATATACAATGGAAGTAAATGCTCAAAAGAACAGGCTTTATAATCATGGCCCTAAGGGCAGTGTAAGTCGTACATTCAAAGATGTAGCCAAAGTGTCTAAGCATACCTCGGATTGACTAAACAATATTCACCAAGGATGGAGGTTTTGACAACCTCTAGAGGAAAAAGGGTGTACCAAGGTAGGCAAAAGTTCACTTTACGCTAATGTGGAAAAGCTATAACTAAGTGTATGGTGAAGAAGAGGAGAAAATGTTTCGGCTAACCATGAAAACGTTCGAGTAGCACAACGTTCCATGGGTCCGGCTCTAACTGGTCGTCCGTCCGGTCTCGGATGCGATACGCTCCTCCGATGAGGACCTGGTCAATTATAAATGGTACATCCCACTTAGGCGAAAGTTTATGCTTCTGCTTTTCCTGGTGGAGTCGCATGACCAAGTCTCCTACATTGAACTCCTTTGATCGGACTTCCCTGCTTTGATAGCACTGCGCTTGCTACTGATAGAACATGGAGCGTGCCCGAGCCACAACCCATTCTTCTTCAAGGGCATCCAAGGCATCCTGCTGAACGAGCTCGGCCTCGCGTTCCTCATACATGCGCACCCAAGGTGCATCATGAATGAGGTCACAAGGGAGCACGGCCTCGACGCCGTAGACCATGAAGAAATTAGGTGTGTAGCCGGTGGATCGGTTTGGCGTAGTGCGCAATCCCCACAAGACGGAATCAAGTTCCTCCACCCACTGACAATCTGTCTCTCTGAGGGAGCGCACCAACCTTGGCTTAATGCCACTCAGGATCAATCCATTGGCTCGTTCTACTTGCCTGTTTGACTGCGGGTGGCAGACGAATGCACAATCAAGCTTTATGCCCATGTTTGCACACCATGCCTTTACCTCATTGGCTTTGAAATTTGTTACGTTATCCATTATAATACTGTGGGGAATGCCGTAATGATGTACCACTCCGGATATGAACTCGATGACTGGTTCTGTTTTTGCCGAAGCTACCAGCTTTGCCTTGATCCACTTAGTGAATTTATCTACCATGATGAGTAGGTATTTGTTTTTCTTTGACCCTCCTTGAAGTGGGCCAACCATGTCTAGCCCCCAGACCGCGAAGGGCCAGGTGATCGGAATAGTTAGACGTGCTCATCATCAACACAACTACGTTGAGTGTCTATGCATGTGTTGTCTTGCAAATCTTGTTGGGGGGTGGCGGAGTAGAATCTATAGTGGCCCTCCGTTTCAATTGGTTAGAAGGAGCACCATTATTCACTGCCTTGCTAATTTCCTTCCGCTTTATTGATTTTGCATTGTCAAGTAAAACCGACAAGAAAAAGCAATAAATTCACTCTTCAGAACTCATTCATGCATGATACTGACAATCACTACTTTGATGTAAGGCAAACACATGATACGAGGATGTAATATATAAGAAAAACAGGACGGCATGTCATATTCACAACTATTTGTGTAAACTAAGCAGAAGTAATTTAATCAAATTAGAAGCAATACGAGCTAGATACTGTATTCAACATGCAAGACAATATCACACTGCCAAGCTAGAGAAAGCACCTGGGATGCCGGTTCCATCGGAAGACCGCCATCAGTCCCTGCCTTAATTTTTCCTTCCTCTTACTTAATTTTATTGCCTTGTCAAGTCAAATCCACAAGAAAAATGAAATAAAATTTTCTTTTCAGATCTCATTGATGCAGGATGCTGACGAGCACTACTTTGATGTAAGGCGACCGCATGATAGGACGATTGAATGTGTTAGAAAAACGGACAACATTGCATATTCACAACTATGATGTGTAAACTAAGGAGAAGGCATTTCAACAAATTAGAAGCAATGAAAGCTAGACACTATATGAAAGATGCAACGAATATCACTCTACCAAGTTAAAACTGTCTTGTCATAAGTGCCATTTCAACAAATTAGAAGTAGTACAAGCTAGAAAAGAACGCGAGACGTAACCTATAACACACTCCCAAGTTAAATGTGTCTTATGATAAGTGATTGTTGCAGGTTACACAACAGTAGTACTTTGATGTAAGAACATGGTGTGATAGACAGCTATTGTATGTTCTAGAAACAGGAACACGTGTCTTATTCACAAGTATAATGTGTAAAGTAAGCAGATGGAATTCAACAAAATTAGAAGCAATACAAGCTAGACATCATACATAACATGCAACCACATATAACAGTGCCAAGTTAGAGGGAGCACCTGTGATGGTGGACTAGGGAAGACGTGCTCATCATCAACACAGCTACGTTGAGTGTCTATGCATGTGTTGTCTTGCAAAACTTGTTGGGGGGATGGCGAAGTAGAATCTGTAGAGGCCCTCCATTTTAGTTGGTCGGAAGGAGCACCATTATCCACTGCCTTGCTAATTTCCTTCCGCTTTATTGATTTTGCATTGTCAAGTAAAACCAACAAGAAAAAGCAATAAAATTCACTCTTCAGAACTCATTCATGCATGATACTGACAATCACTACTTTGATGTAAGGCAAACACATGATACGAGGACGGAATATGTACGAAAAACATGACGACATGGCATATTCACAACTATTTGTGTAAACTAAGCAAAAGCCATTTCAATAAATTAGAAGCAATGCAAGCTAGACACCACATGAAAGATGCAACCAATATGACTCTGCCAAGTTAAAAGCGTCCCATGATAAATGGCGTTTCAACAAATTAGAAGTAGTGCATGCTATAAATCATATGAAAGATGCAACCAATATCACACTACATATACTAAAGGTGTCTCATCATAATTGATTGATGCGGGATACAAAAAAAATAGTAGGTTTATGTAAGGACATGCTTAATAGACAGATGCAATATGTACCAAAAACAAGAAGGCGTGTCGCATTAATAGGTATAATGTATAAACTAAGCAGAATAGCACATGCAATTTAACTAGATTGGAAGAATTGCAATCTAGACACCATATGCAACATGCAACCACATATCACACTGCCAAGTTAGAGCAAGCACCTGCGATGGTGGTGTAGGGGAAATGCGGTCATCAACTAGAAAGCTACGTTGACTATCTTCATCTAGCCTTGCTATTTCTTGAGAATCATGTGGGGAGGATGACACTGCATTCTTTAAAAGAGGACCTTTTCTCACAGTAATCCACGATCTTGACTGCCTCATCATAAGTGATTGATGAGGCATACACAAGAACATTAGTTTGATGTAAGAACATGGTTAATTGACAGATGTAGTAGTAGTACCAAAAACAGGAAGGCATGTCATATTCAAAGGTATAATGTGTAAACTAAGCAGATGCAATTTAATCAAATTGGAAGCAATACAAGCTAGACACCCGGCTAGAGTGGTGAGCATGATCATCGAGGACCTGAGAGCCTGGCGGGAGGTGGGCTGCTTCGCCACCACCGTGGATTTTTAGTTGGCTTGCAGGTGATGTTTGCTTGTGCTGGGCTTGTCACTGGCTCGGCCAGTGCCTTGACTAGCTATTTGGCTTCTGGTGCTCTAGGGTCTAGTACTCTTTGCGGCCGTCACCGTGATGTAAAAAAATTCTTTCCTTATCTTAATAAAGACCGACTTCCGCCTTTCGAATATAAGCTAGACACCATATGCAACATGCAACCACATATGACACCGCGAAGTTAAAGCAAGCACCTGGGATGGTAGTTCATGGTGAACGAGATCATCAACTCTAGAGCTACGTTTACTATCTCCATCTGCCGACACTACACCCTATAAAACGCTGAGACGTGTCTTGCTTATCCACGCATTAAGTAGGAGCAAATTCTCTCTTTTCTTTTGTGTTTTTATCAACAATGTGGCAGAGGCTGGAATACCCATGCATAAAAAAACAATAGTGAGAGTATGGAAGTGTGTGCAGAACTAGTGCACTGTAAAAGTAGCAGATAGTAGGTGGCTGAAAAATAAATGACAGGAGACATATGATAGCTCTACAACATTGCATGGCAAAAGAAATTAAATTCTAGGATTTTGTAATATGAGCAAAGGGATGGCTGGGAAATGCAGGTACTCCTCCAGCACACCACCGCATGTGGTCCTATCAAAATAACAGTCGACTGAAAATAAATAGGTCAGTCGATTTTTTTCTGAACCGTCCGATCTACAAGGAACGGGCAGATGGCCTTCGTCTACCTCCCGTCAGTCACTGTTGACGATCTTTCTCGAACAACCAGCGACCATCGGCCCAGACCCCTGCCTCCGCCGCCCCGCCCTCCCCTCAACCTCACACCACCGCCGTGCTTGGCACCACCCCCCGACCATCCCTTTAAGCCCAGCCGACCTCCAGATCAGGCGCCAGCAGCTCCTGGGCCCCACACACCCCTAAGATAGACACTCAGGCGCTGCTTCCCTGGTGTAACAGGCGGACTAGCGCCTCCGCGGGTGGTGCTTCCTTTAATTGGGAATCAACTGACCAGGAATTGAAATCCAGGGGGTGACAGACCTCTAGCTAAGGTGAAATAGTATATGAGGAGAGACCTTGTGCATCGCGAGTTACTAGGAACATCTAGTATCAGCAAGAAGGTGCAGTAAGAAGCGGTCAACTAGTGTCTTCTGTGGGATGAATACCGTGCAAGCAGACACGTAAGATTTGCACGAATAAGGCAAGATGAGTACCAGTTCTGGTTGCCAGTGCTGTGTCCTCCTAATTTCGTGCCGATCTTCTTGGTTTTACCAGGGGACCCGATGTTGCGGAGGACAGTGGAGCCTTGGATGAACCCATGGCCAAATTGTTGACTATGTTGCGGTGGCCGTCTGTCGGCGGAGGGGAAGCAGATCCGAGGTGGTGAAGGACGGCGAAGCGGGAACAACTCCGATGCGGTGGACGGTGGCGACGTTGGAGCGGCAGCGGTGAGGCGCAGGACGGCGTGGTTGAACTAGCTCGGATACGACGCACGTCGGCGTCCTGGAGGCAGCTCGGCCTCGGCTTCAACTACTAGTCGTGGAGAGCGTTGCGGTTGCGGTGGACGACGATGTCGGGGTATCGGCTCCGACGTGATGGAGGAGGGCGGTGGTTGATGGGTGGGATGGGGTGGCGGACGGAGGATGGTGGGGTTTCGCGGCTGGTGGAGAGGTAGTTTGGCGCCCACGGAGTATGAATGGGGAATCGGACCGGGGCGGGGGGGGGGGGGGAGAGCTAAGGGAGAACCATGTTTCAGTCTAGGACACGCTTGTTTGAAATTTGGGGAAAGTACAAACTTTGCCCCCCCTCTTAAATTTCGAACCTACTGCCAGTCGGGGGTAGGACGGTAATCCCAGGTGTCCCAAATAGTGGGCGGGAGCGATTTCGGCCAAGCACACGTGTGTTTAGGCGGCCACAGTGTATGAATGTTTTTCGGAGGCGGTTGCGTGGCGTCTAGATGAAGTTACAAACCTACCCCGGTTTAGACCTTTGGACGTCAGGCCGGTAGGTTTCACGGGTCAGAGTTCAAATAGTAATTTCCTTCTACCAAACATTGTTCTCACGCGGTTTCGGGCGAGTAGAGGCTCTTTTAGCGCTTCATTCGAAATTTTGAAACAGAAGCATTCACGTTTAGAGTACTCTTAAACTTTGAGGATTGACCTAAATAGACAATGTTAAATTTGACCTTGTATGTTTTAAAACCTCATTAAATGATGCGCTTCTTTTCAAAATATTGACTCTTGAAAATCCTATAACTGCGATTATTTTGGAATGGATGAGGTAAATTTGAATCTATTTTGTACACAACTATATATGCTATTACAAAAGCAGAGCAAAGATTGGTGCCCCCTTAATTTAGGTATGATTTACAAATGCCATGATCTCGAATTCAAATAATTGTATGGACTTCATGTTGAATTCGAATTTTTTAAACCACCTTAAGTTGAATTCAAATGTATGCTAGTTCCTAGCTAGCTATTTAGAATGTTCATTGTGTAACTTTTGTATGTATAATGTGCTTTACACACACAACATGAACTATACTCATGTTTATAATCGAATTGCTAAAGCGATGCAGTGTCTGGACTTCAAAATACCGACTCTATGGATCAATTGTGTCGAATAATAACATAGAATGCTCAAATTTGATAGAATATGGATGTCTGATGGATCAATGACCGTTGCTTAGGTGAATTGCAAATATCATGATCCCATCCTAATATTTGGATACAATTTATATTTTTAATCAATGTGTACATCAGCGTTTTACGTGTAGATTCACTCTCCATAGGCCCCTCCTCACACACGCGCTAACTTTCTCTGTCACACATACATGCACACGGTGTATATCCATCGGGGGTCTCTCACACATGCTCACACACTCTCTCCCGAGGTGTCTTTCTCGCACACATGCTCTCGATATCACCCTCCCTCTCTCTCGCAACCATGTACGACTGCTTTCACTAACCTTTGCCACAAACAATCTTCCTCTCACACACATACGCACACACGATCCCCACCGACCCTTTCTCTATACGTAGACCTGCCTACATGTCTCCCGCATGCACATTATCTTTAGGCCTATCTCGCACGCATTGTCTCCACCTCTCTTCCTAATTGACGAATATGATTCCAGCAGAGCATTCTGTAGGATGCACCTTAAAGTTAGGTTGGATGAATGGTAATATCAAAGACTAGGGGTTACCTTAGTTTGGAGACCTATCTAGGGTTACAAATCCTAGCCGACTTTGTCAATGGACACAGAGTCCTCACGGCTTTGGTATCTTTGTCTTGTATGACTAGTCCTCCATGGGTCTCCCTGAAATGTGTCACGGGCCGATGAATGTGGCATAGGAAGGAACCGACCCAAGGGCCTCACCTCGGCCCACTGGACCTCACGCGGCGAAACACCCTCTACCCTTAGGTCTCGTTATCTTCTCACACACACACATACCAACACGGACACCGCACAAACTATTTCTCCTCATGCCTCTATCCCCTCCCCCTTGCATGGACACACTCAAGGGCATCTCTCACCGAGACATCCTATTCGTCTCTCTCTGTAGACCTCTCTCATTTCTCGTGCTATCTCTCCCTCATCGCCCCCCCGCCCGCTGCCGGCCCCTCTATCCATACCTCTCTTGAATATGTACACACATCCTTTGTAGGCCCCGCCAAATACGTGAACTACACATTCACACATGTTACTTCTTATCACGCACCCCATTGATCTAAAAAGCCCTCTCTTCACTTTTACTTCGCATACAACATTACTTTTGAATAAAAACCACACAAAGTGTGGCAAAAACTTTATTTTAGAAATTCTACATATATACAACATTACAAAGTTATATGGAGTATGAAAGTTAATTTGCATTGCATGGTGCACCCAATGATATTTATTCCGCACTATGAATTTTTATATTTTTATACTATATATAAAGTTAGTCATAATAAAGAGAAACAAAGAGCATCTCTCTCTCCATCGCACACCCCCCTCTACGCCCCTTTCATGTACACACAAACTATCTCTAGGTCCTTTAAAAGTATAGCCCCAACACATTCACTCATGTTTCATCTTTCTCTCGCGATATATACAGTGACGATCACTGTATTTGAAGCTGTCGGTGCAACACACCCTGGGTCTGTTGCCCAGACAGTGCACAGGCATGGGAGCAAGATTACAGCACCAGACCAAGCCAAGATACAAGGTACCAAGATCTTCAAAGGACCAGTATGCAGATCAAGAGAACCAAGACCAAGCCAGAGAAGTAAGAAACCACCAGGAGTAAAGCCTCCCTTACCGGGTAGGCGAGCCTAGCAAGGACGGGGTCACCCCCGGAAGAAAACCACCAGGACGCCCCGGCAGGGCCTGCCGGGGCTCACGGAGGTGGAACCACCTCGCCATGACGCACGTCGTCGATCAGTGCGGTGTCAAGCCGCAAAGTGACCATGTGGCAGCCATTTGCCACATGGCAGCCTCCTTCTACAGAAGATACCTACAAACGACACCCGTCCTGCGACATGTCGAGTAGGCAGCCGTGAAGCTAGCAAGATAGCCCGGCAAGGCTTGCTGGGCAAGCAACGATGTGACGTTGAGCGGCGCATTTAATGCGCTCTATCAGCCTGCAGAGTTAGGTATGATATCACTATTTGCTATCTTATCAGTGCATAAATGACTGATTTGCCACTGTGGTGACCCCTTAGCCTATAAAAGGAGGCCCATGGCAACCTTAGAAAGGGTTGGACCCTGGATTAACGAATCCACCCCCCCTCATATTTCGTATGCTCGTGGCTGTTCTGCCTCGAGGCTACCCTGCCGGGCAAATGCGCTACGACCACCACCATTTTTCCACCATCAATCCACCAAAGTAGGAGTAGGGTTTTACGCCTTGCGGTGGCCCAAACCTGGGTAAAATTGCTCGTGTGATCTCTGCCGTGCTGCCCCACGCTCATCTGCTCTTTGTGCAACGTGACATCCCCCCTGCCGACCAGCAAGGGACCTTTGGTCCCATAGGTGGCCGTGGTTCCCCATGACATCTTTGGCGCGCCAGGTAGGGGGATCACTTGCGCGAACCTGAAAGCATGAACAGCGCGTCATCTTCATCGCCATCTTCATCTTTGACGGCGCATCGGCCATGGCGCCCAAGAAGAAATCCGGTACTTCAGCTCATCCGTCCACCTCGAAAGCTCCGCCGCCCGCAACCACCGATATTGCGGGGGATGCGGATGCACGCGAGGAAGCGGGCGCTGCTGGGGATGTGGTTGGAGTAGGCGGCGCCGTCACCACCTCCCCCACGGCCGAAGCAGGAGCAGGAGGCGCCGGAGGAGAGCAGCATCAGCAACATCCCGATGGCCATGCTCCACGAGGTACGGGCAAAGGGATTGTTCCACCTGCACCCCTTCCCCTCGCCGATGGGCATAGCCACAGTGGTGGCACTCGGTCCGGGGCAAATCGCCGCCCTCCGGCCGCCCCCTTCACGGGAGCGACTGTCAGCATTCTGGGAACGGGGGTACCCAGACTTGCCTGCCTACGGCCCACGGCGTGGCTCCATCGACGGCCTGGTACAGCCCACCTTCAACATCAACAACACAAGACCCCCGCGAGGGGCCAAGCCTCGCGAGGTGGACGACGCCAAGACCTCTGGAAGGAGCGGACTCCTTAGGCTGGCTCCTGAGGAGCGGAGATTTCTATGCGAGCCCTCACCTCGTGAGGCTCGGATGATGCAAGCCATGACGACCAAGGCCAGGCGGGCACCAGCGGGCGCAGAACAGTAGGTTTCCTCTTCGGTGCTAAAGAGGCAAGTGTAGGCGCGGAGTCCCGAGGAATCAGCCAAAGGTTTCCATTTCCATGCAACAAGACCAAGACCGCCAGGACGGCAGGAAGGAGGTCATCGCCGAGCCCACCACGGCGTCACGACCAGAAGCTTTGCAGGCGTAGACTACCTTTCGTCAGGATAAGATGTACTAGTTGTCTCCCTTCGAATTTGGCCATTGTGGGATCCCTTCCCGCCTTTGTTTTGGGGGAAGAGGACCAAGGCCACTATAAATATAGCCTAGCCACCACCTTAGACGGGGACGGATCATTCGGACCATCTCCGCCCTCACCAGCTCACACAAACACAAGAACACACCTCCTGAGGTTGTTCTCCCTCTGTACTAGTTCATCCTCAGCCCACCTCGAGGCCAATCCACCACAAAGCAGGAGTAGGGTTTTACACCGCAAGGTGGACCGAACCTGGGTAAATTGCCTTGTTCCATTTCCTTCCAGTTCATCGAGCTAGGCCGTGAGATCGATGAGTTGGCAGACTGGGGAGGTTGAGTTCTGCGCACGCACCCCAGAGTTCGAATCTATCTTGGGTCTGCGGAGCCCCGAATCCGACATTTGGCGCGCCAGGTAGGGGTGCGTCGGAGCCTCTCTTCCTCCCGTCGATTCGCCACCGTTCCGCCGTTCCCATGGCTGGTGCTCGTCGAGTTCATGCTGAGCGCCGCGCCGCCCTCGCCGCCCGCATCGCCCAGACAGTGCCTGCAGGTGATGGTGCTCCCCGTCGCTCCCCATCACCTGCGGCCAACGCTGTCACCAGCCTCGTGGCCTATGAGCAGCAGGCTTCGTCGCTGTAGCCTTCCGTGGGGCGTGATGGGCGCACCGCCACTCCGTCGCTGACTCCGGCGGCTGCTTCGTCTTCTCATGCTCGTCGCGGGCTGGCGAATGCGTAGGCTACGTTGCTCATGGCACACGAGCTCCTGCGCTATCGCCCGACCGATGACCTCTACTAGGACTGGCTGGACCGCGTCGCCGAGCTCGTCAGCGCCGCTAGAGAGGCCCCTGCACCGCCCCGCTCGCTGCCTCTCCCGCCGCCTCTCGCAGGCGACGTGGCCCACGGTGCGCCTCCTCTGCCTCCCAGGCAAGACATTGTACTCGAGCCAAGGCGTGAGGCTCCACGGCGTGACCCGCCGTGCAGGGCGCCGACGCGCGATAAGGAAAGCTGCCAGGTGGTGCAGCGGCCGCAAGGAGATGCGCGGGTGCTCCCAGCACCGCCATGTCAAGACCGCGTGCCACCCGAGGCGGTGGTGCATGAGCGCCAAGGTCAGGCTCCACATCCACGGCGAGCCTCGGTGAGTGCGGCAGGCTGCCGCGCGTTCACCCCAGAGCTGCGCCGCCTCGTCTGGCCAGGGAAGTTCAAGCCAGACCTGCCTTCATGCTACGACGGCACCCCCGACCCTGCTGAGTTCCTGCAGATCTACGAGCTGAGCATCGAGGCGGCCAACAGCGACGAGAAAGTCATGGCGAATTGGTTCACCATGGCCCTCAAAGATGGTGCGCGCTCGTGGCTCCTGAACCTCCCCGCGGGATCGATCTCCTCCTGGGATGAGATGCGAGAGCACTTCATCGCCAACTTCTAGGGCACTCGCGACCATGCACCTGCTGCGGGTGACCTGCGACACATCAAGCAGCAGCCAGGAGAGACTTTACACAAATACATCCAGCGCTTCACCAACGTTCACCTCAAGATCCCCAAGGTGTCGGATGAGGCCATCATTTCGGCGTTCACGGATGGCGTCCGCGACGTCAAGATGAAGGAAGAGCTCGCCATACGCGAGGACCTGTGCTCGGCTCTGGAGATGTTCAATATGGCAACCAGGTGCGCGAGGGCCGAGGAGGGTCACCTCTCCCTCCTTGAGCTTCTGAAGGCCGACCCAGACGACAAGAAGGCCAAGGCCAAGGATGTGAAGCGCAAGGGACTAGCAGTACTCGCGGCCGAACCCGAGATGAAGTGCGACTGCGACCACCCAGAGTCATCCAAGGGCAGCCGTCCGTTCTGCGTCTTCCACAACATGCATAGCCACAACACCAATAAATTCCAAGAGCTCAGGGCCATCCGCGACAGGCGCCTTGGTCGTCGCCCCGAGCGCAACGACCGAGGCTACGGCCGCGGAGGAGGCCGAGGCGAAGGACGCTGGGACAACCGCGACCACCGCCAGGACTGGCGCGATCAGCCTCGTGAGGACCACTGGCAGGGCCAGCCTCGCTAGGGCGCCTGGAGGGATCTGCCTCGCGAGGACCATCCTCAGGGCAACGCTGGCCTTCCTCCGCTACCGCCACCGCCAAGAAGGAATGATGACCACCACCAGGATGATGGGGCTGGGGGCTTCCAAGAGCCTCGTTCCATCGCTTGCATCCTGGGCGGCGCTCAGGCCCCTGCCTCCCATCGCATCTTCAAGCAGTTTGCTCGCGAGGTGAACGCAGCCCTGCCCAAGCTTGAAGCGACGTGTCCGCTCAGGTGGTCCAAGTACGCCATCACCTTCGACTCTGCTGACCAGCTCAAGTGCGCGGCCACTGCCGGCGCCCTCCCAATGCTCTGCTCGCCTACCATCAGCAACGTCCTCATCACCAAGACACTCATTGATGGCGGCGCAGGGCTTAATGTTCTCTCCATCGAGATGTTCGACATGCTCCTGGTGCCGTACGACCAGCTTCTGCCCACCAAGCCCTTCTCAGGAGTGACCGACGGCTCCACCACCCCGATAGGGCAGATCCGCCTCCCTGTCACCTTCGGCAAGCGCGACAACTACCGCACTGAGCTCATCGACTTCGACATCGCCCACATTCGCCTCCCGTACAACGCCATCCTTGGGTATCCGGCCCTGGCCAAGCTCATGGCAGCAACTCATCATGGCTACAATGTCCTCAAGATGCTAGGAAGCTGCAGCACCATCATGGTCGCCAAAAGACGCGGTGTGCTCTCTCGAGCGCGCCTACCAGGCTGCGGTGGTCGAGAACCCAGATGACCAGGGCGCTGCCTACCCTCCTGAGGCCGTCCCCAAGAAGAAGTAGCTACTGCGCCTAGGACCTCAGGAGGATGGGGCCTCCGACGGCCATGCTTCAGGACCTGCGCCCACTAACGGGGCGCCTTCCTCTCTCCCATAGGAAGGCGCGCCCGGCGCCCCTCTCAGGCTGGGCTCGGGGGCTCTCCTCTGGAGGGCCTCTGACCTGGCCAACGTCACGAGGGAGGCGCTCAGGCACCATGTCGAGGCGTGCTTCAACGCACGTTTCCGCAAGGAGGGCGCAGGGCGCGAGACGCTAGGCGCTCAGGAGTTCATCACCAAGGCAATCGAGGAACTTCAGGAAGCAAGAGCCATGCGAGGTGAGCGTCGCCCTGCATCACCCAGCGCGGCTCCCTCCCCTGACGAGGGTAGCGAGCTGTGTGCCTGCGTCAACACCCCAGGGCTCAACAGAGCCGCGTCTTAGGAGCTTTTCTAGCTGTCCCACATTGGCCGGTGCGAGGGCTCCCCTCACAGCTACGTTCGCATGCCTTTCGGTTTGCTGAACAGGGCTGCCGCGCACCAGCGCCACATGTGGGGCGTAATGGCGGCTCATGAGGCCAGGCACCAGGCGATCCTATCGGAGGTGGCGATGGATCCTCGTGAGCCCCCCGGGCCTCCAGAGCCTCGCGAGGCTCAGGACCTGGACGGCTCGTGAGGAGCGACTTCTGCAGCACGCGTCTTCAGCTACTTCAACACTTCTTCAGCAACGGTGCTAGGTGACACTTTTTGGTTTGTTCAGTTGGGGGCGCCCCTCGGGCAGCATTATCCCCAAGCCGTGTGGGTCCGTCCCTGCGGCATGTATCATTCTTTGCATCTATCAGAACTGGCTTTACCCTCTTCCATGAGTTGCTTTATGATTATGACCTGCCTGTCTGGTGCTTCGTCGCCTTTCACGGCCCCCGCGCATTGCTAACCCGCCTCTTGCTCATCCCGCAATGGAAGCTACACATGCTGGTACGACGCTTGTGCTCGGGTCCATCCCTGCAGTGCTGATAAATCTGAGAGATCGAGCTCTGGCTCGTGGCCTGCCCCATGCATGTCAACTTACCAGATCCTCAGTGCCTTCATCTTCTTGCGGAAAGATCAGCGACAGGACAGCAAGCGCGGTTATGTGTAATGTTCTCCTCCTCGGACTAACTCGCAGGAACCTCCGGAGCTTGACTACGAGCGGCCCCGCTGGCCACTCCCTTTTCACGCAATTCGCTTGCACGTTAAAGGGGGGGCTCCTGAGCATCGTGCCTCAGGGGCTCCTACTGGCTCTCAAGCCCTCGCCCCCTGGCCTTGACCACGGCATCATGACCTGGCATACCAGCGGTGGCCGAGCCTTGCTTGAGGGCCAGGACCCGAGGACGTAGAGCATCTAGATGAGCAAGAAAATGGGGAACCGGCATGAGCCCTACCTAGAAGCGCCACCGCTAAGGCACGGTCAGGCGTCGCGCAAGGGAATCACCGCGAACTCGCCAAGATAAGTCACCCCATACATATCGGCGTGAACCTCGCGACCCAGTATTTTGACTCTCGCGATCTCGCTTGGGCAATGTCGCTTTCCTTTTTAGCCTTCAGGGAGCTGCTTGCACACTAAAGGGGACCTCCTGAGCATCACGCCTCAGGTGTTCTCACCGGACCTTGGGCCGCTCACCTCCTGGCCTTGACCACAGCATCGCGACCTGTCATACCAGCTCTGGCTGAAGCCTGCCTGGGGACTGGGTCCTGTCGGCGTAGAGCACTAAGCTACTGCGAGAACGAAAAGGAGCACCGTGTCGAAGCGAGATACGCAGTTGCAACGCCGAACTAGGACGGTAACATTGAAGCAAAAGCATAATAGTTTCTTACATACCCCCATGGGGCTTGTCACAATTCCGCACAGGGAAAACAAAAAGAAGAGGACCTCGAAGAACCCCGGCCACAGGGCGTCACCGGCAACGCCGGGTGGACACCGCTGGTTAAGGTAGAAGGCCTTTCCCCGTGTCCGGATGGGACTCTCCTTTGCATGGATAGCAAGATTGGCGTCCGGATGTGTAATTTCCTTCATCTATAAACCGACTCTGTACAACCCTAGCCCCCTCCGGTGTCTATATGAACCAGAGGGTTTAGTCCATAGAGGCTATCATAATTCCCATAGGCTAGACATCTAGGGTTTAGCCATTACGATCTCGAGGTAGATCAACTCTTGTAACCCCTATACTCATCGAATACAATCAAGCAGGACGTAGGGTTTTACCTCCATTTAGAGGGCCCGAACCTGGGTAAACACCATGTCCCCTTTGTCCCTTGTTACCTTTGATCCTCAGACGCACAGTTCGGAACCCCCTACCCAAGATCGGCCGGTTTTGACACCGACATTGGTGCTTTCATTGAGAGTTCCTCTGTGTCGTCGACGGAAGGATCGATGGCTCGCCTTGTCATTAATGACAACATCACCTCTGGAGGAGCCCTAGTTCTGGGAAAGATCCTCTAACTCGGCGGTTTTACCGTGGGCGCCCGCTTGGCCATTAAGCCAAAGGCGGCACCCCAAATCGCCAAACATCATCTCCGCATCGGCCTCGAACACTCCGAAAAGATGGATCCGGCAGATGTCTTGTCCTTGAACGAACTGCTAGATCGCATCGCCGCCCTGGGGGTCGCAACAGGCTATGATCAGATTGGGCTTAAACCCGATCAGAGGGAAATCAAGTCCCCGCCGATCACCCATCTGGTAGCGGTCGTGGAGGAACAAGCTGAGAATACTTCTCCCCCTAAACTGATAACAAGCTATGTTCGGATTTCTGAGCCCTGCGAGCCGGATACCCATCTTCGGGAAGAGACCACAGGTCCTCCGAACATAGAATCAGTCGTTGAGCCCGAAAGTCACCAGGACCCTTCTGATCCTGGACTAGTGACCTCGGAGATTCTTCAAACTCTGGATCCAATAGTGTGTCGGGGTTCGGATTTTAGCCCACCCACCCACCACAAGCAATATTCCCCAAGCAATTCAGGTCCTCCAGACATATGTGACCTAATGTATGTACGACAACAACCTCAGGAAACGGTTCATCACTTTTGGGCTAGGTTCCTCCTTGTTAAAAACAAGATCAAAGATTGCTGCGACGAGGATGCGGTTTCAGTTTTCTGCCGCAACTATACGGATGAGGGAATCCTCAATGCCCTCAACCGCCGCCGCATACTGCACTTTGCAGATCTGGCACATATAGTATAGAAGTACTGCGCAATGGAAAGCGCCTGGAAAGCCCAGACAGCCCGGTGGGAACCTCCCGCCTTTAAGCAGCCCACTGGATGGGCAAAAAGGATGCACCTTTACGGGGCACCCGATCATCATCTCGTTGACAAGAAAATCAAACCCTTCTCGGGACATAGAACTGTCCTTGACGAATTGCTCGGCAAGCCCTGTCAGATACACATGACGCCGAATACCGAACCAACACATAGCCTTCGGGCATGTTGGGTACTCCGGCAGGTGGCTAAGAGTGGCGAGGCCATCCTCACCAACACCACCCCAGAGAAGCACTCTTCGGAGGATGACGACCTTTTCTTCAAATAATCGGCACAAAAGGGCGCTCCACGACCTCGCCGAAGTTAACCAAGTAACCGCATTAAATCCTTGGAATGATATGGCAATAACTTTTACTGCCGACGATGAACCAAGGGCCAGATCAGTCCGAGCACCTGCCGCCTTGGTCTTAAACCCAATTGTAGATGGCTTTCGACTCACCAAGGTGCTCATGGATGGCGGCAGCGTACTAAACCTCATCTACGAAGACACGCTCAATAAAATGCAAATGGACAAGAGTCACATCAAGCAAAGCATCACCACCTTTTGAGGGATTATCCCCAGTCGCGAAGCACGATGTTTGGGGAAAATTAAACTTGATGTAGTATTCGGCACGCCAGAGAACTACAGGTCCGAAGAGTTGCTCTTCCACGTGGCACCTTTCAATAGCGGATATCATGCCTTGTTCGGGCGAGACGCCTTCACACGCTTCCAAGCCATACCGCATTATGTGTATATGAAGCTCAAAATGCCAGGCCCAACGGAGTTATCACCATCTCCAGTGATCCGGATATAGCGCTCCGCGCCGAAAACAAAACGGCATCCTTGGCCCTCGAGGCACTATCTGAAGCCCTAGCGGCCCAGAAGCTAACTACTCTGCGTTCCATAGTGGACAAAGATGATGTAATCCTCGATAAGAGGCCCAAGTCCACTTCTTTCAAACCAGCAGACGAAATAGTAAAATTTCAAGTACACCCGACGGATCCCAACAAGACAGCCTCCATTGGAGCACAGCTGGATCCAATGATCGATGCCGCACTAAGAGCGTTTCTGCGCGAAAATTGGGATATATTCGCCTGGCACCCTTCGGACATGCCCGGAATCCCACGCAGACGGGCCGGACATAGCCTCAATATTATAAAGGGGTTCAAACCAGTCAAGCAAACGCTGTGGCGATTTTCCGAACCCAAACGACAAGCTATGGGGGAGGAGCTAGCTAAACTTCTTGAAGCAGGGTTCATCAGGGAGATCAAACACCCGGACTGGCTAGCAAACTTGGTCATGGTGCCGAAGAAGGATAAATCCTGGCGCCTTTGCATCGATTTCAAAGACCTCAATAAAGCCTGCCCTAAGGACCCCTTCCCGCTGCCCCGCATTGACAAAATCATTGACGCGACTGCAAGACACGATTCACCATGTTTCCTCGACGCATACTCCGGATACCATCAAATTAAGATGAAGGAATCCGACCAGCCCGCAACAGCATTCATTACCCCGTATGGGCCGTTCTGCTTCAACACCATGCCATTCGGACTCAAAAATGCTGGCGCCACTTACCAACGCATGATTCAAATATGTCTGGAAAAACAAATTGGCAAGACAGTTGAAGCATACGTAGATGATGTAGTCATCAAGACTAAACATGTCAAATCATTGGTGGATGATCTATGCCTCACATTCGACAACCTCCGAACATACGACATCCGGCTCAATCCGGAAAAATGTGTCTTCGGCGTTCCATCCGGGAAACTACTCGGGTTCATCCTTTCCAATAGAGGAATCGAAGCAAACCCAGCCAAAATCCGAGCCCTGTCACAATTGGCAACCCTAACAGACCTAAAGCAGGTCCAAAAACTAGCTGGGTGCGTGGCAGCTTTGAGCCGTTTTATCTCCAGATTGGGAGAAAAGGCACTGCCACTTTATCGCCTACTCCGACGAACCGACCACTTGGAGTGGACGGATGCAGCAACAGCCGATTGGAAGAAATAAAAACTTTGTTAGCAAGCAACCCAATCCTCGCCGCACCAAATGTCAGCGAACCTATGTTGCTCTACATATCTGCAACTCACCAGGTGGTGAGCGCGGTGCTCGTCGTCGAACAAGTGGACGAAGGACATAAATTCCCACTCCAAAAACCAGTATACTATGTGTCGGCGGTCCTTACACCATGCAAATCTCGATATCCGCACTACCAAAAGATAGCGTATGCGGTCTTCATGGCATCCCGGAACCTGAGGCACTACTTTCAAGAGTGTTCGATCATGGTGGCATCCGAAGTACCACTCAATGATATCATAAATAATCGGGACACCACCGGCCACATAGCCAAATGGGCCATCGAGCTCTTACCGTTTGAAATAACATACAAACCACGCCGAGCTATTAAATCTCAAGTGTTGGCCGACTTTGTCGCCGAATGGACGGAAGTCGAACTCCCTAAAGAATACATCACATACTCCCAATGGGTAATGTACTTCGACGGCTCCAAAATGTTAGCCGGGTTGGGAGCCGGTGTCATCTTAACTTCCCCTACTGGGGACACCGTCCGCTATGTATTGCAAATAATGTACACGGATTCCCACAACGCAGCCGAATACGAGGCACTACTGCACGGTCTCCGGATAGCGGTTTCTATGGGCATTCAACGCCTAGAGGTGCATGGGGATTCGAACCTCGCAATATGCCAAATAAATGGAGATTTTGATGCAAAAGATCCAAAGATGATGGCATACCGCGACGCCGTACTCAAAATATCAGCTCGGTTCGAGGGGCTCGAGTTTCATCACGTCGCTCGAGACAGTAATCAGGCAGCGGACATCCTTGCTCGAATGGGCGCTAAACGCGACCCCGTCCCACCTAACACCTTTGTGGAAAGGCTCTTCAAGCCATCCGTGGTATGGCAGGATGAGAGCGGCAAAACTAGTCTGGAGCCGATCATACACTCAGATGCCGAACACAACTCTGATATCATCAGGGGCTCGGGCACCAAAATGACACCTTCCGCCCATGTAATCATGGCTGTCAATGCTCCATGGACCGAACCCTTCCTGGCCTACCTTAATAGGCGGGAGCTCCCTGAAGACCAGAATGAGGCCCGTCGCATAGTTCGACACTCGAAAACCTATAAGGTTTATGAAGGAGAACTCTATAAGAAAAGTACTACTGGAGTTCTTCAAAGATGTGTCTCCAAAGAGGAGGGACGACAGCTCTTGGCTGAAATACATGCTGGTCTCGGTGGCCATCATGCCGCTGCTCGGGCCCTCGTAAGTAAGACCTTCCGTACAGGTTTCTTTTGGCCTACGGCCTGAGCAGATGCACAGGCTCTTGTACAGCGCTGTGTCGGATGCCAGCTTTTCGCCAATCAACGTCACATGCCGCCCACCGCCTTAAAAACAATCCCCATTACTTGGCCTTTTGTGGTCTGGGGGCTGGACATGGTCGGACCCCTTAAAGGGGGAAGCCACAAGAAGAAATATTTGCTGGTTATGGTGGACAAATTCACTAAGTGGATAGTGGCCAAACCAGTAAAAACAGCTGAAGCTGTACCAGTGATCGACTTTATATCCGGTGTTGTACACCGTTATGGTGTCCCTCAAAGTATCATTACTGACAATGGCTCTAACTTCACAGCCGATGAGGTGAAAGCTTGGTGTGCTAACTTGGGCATCAAGCTCGATTACGCCTCCGTATATCACCCTTAAACAAATGGTCAGGTCAAACGGGCTAATGGCCTGATAATGAGCGGCATTAGACCCAGACTAGTGCGATCCCTACGGGAGTCATATAAGCACTGGGTCGAGGAACTCGATTCCGTACTCTGGGGGCTGCGAACCACGCCCAATCGCACGACCGGATACACCCCCTTTTTTATGGTGTACGGCGCAGAGGCTGTTTTGCCCTGCGATATTATTCATGATTCCCCTCGAGTGCGCATGTATGAAGAGAGAGAGAGAGGCCGAGCTTGATCGGCGGACGACCTAGACGGCCTGGAGGAGGAGCGTGATGTTGCAAAAGCCCGTTCCGCATTCTATCAGCTGCAGGCTCGGCGGTACCAAAGCAGAGAAGTGCGGGCCAAGACTTATAATGTCGGCGAACTCGTTTTACGTCTCCCAGACAAGAAGAAGGACAAGCTCAAACCAAAATGGGAGGGTCCCTTCATTATAGATGAAGTTCTCATAGGAGGAGCCTATCGCCTTCGTAATGCATCAGACAATCGCCTAGAGCCGCATCCATGGAACGCTGCTCGGCTCCGAAGATTCTACGCATGAGTTCGGTCGTACTTTTTTTTCGTTCCTTTTTTTTCTCTCCTCTTCATTTTCTTTTCGTCTCTTTGTTTTTATACGATTCCCAGGATGTGTTCGGATAAGCCGAACACTTGGGGGGGGGGGGGGGGGGGGGGTAAAACATCCTAAAATGTATACACCACACCATGACTGGGGGCTTCTTTAACCGAAGCTTATTATTATTTCGAGCCTGGAGCTCACAATATAAATGTCGTTTGCTCATATACATCCTTTTTGCCATTATATGCACCTCTATGACTTAAGTTTTTGCCAAGCTGGGTTGCCTGGCTCCTGTGTTTATGCCCTACGTTCCCGATTGTTCGGCTAGGGTGTAAAGGGAGCACCTCTGCGATTGTTACAACCGGGTCACCGGACATGTACCTCAGACGGGTGAAGCCGAAAGCTAGCGTTCTTAAGAGAATAGGTGGTCGGCAATCAAACGACAAATTGTTACATTCTTGTAGCCACTCCAAATACTGTGGGGTAGTTTTTCCGTATAACGGATTAAAGCCCCGGCACGCATAGTTACCGCATGCCAACCCAAGGAAAGGAACCCTTAACGAAACTATTTTCCTTGGAAGATGTTTCTTACATATGTAATATAACATACATCCTAAACTACAATTTTTTGTCTGTTCGAGCACAATGACTGGGTTGCCTGGTTTCCGGACATAGTGAATGTTTCTTTTCATTCCCAATAGTATCCGGAAACACTCCACCATTTTTGGTCCGGAGGTTAAAGCTGAAAGCCTGCGATGACAAAACTTTTCACATGTTCGGATAAAGTCACAGGTTGATCATAACGTACTCTAATACATTGCATCAAATACCTACTCCTTATCTACTCCATCTATAAGACTATCTAACCTACATTCTTCCTGCGAATACTTCGCAGCTATCATTACTTGGTCATACACCAAACTCACTTGAATCTCTTTCCCGTCTGGTCCCTGTGGTCCCACTCGGGCCATATGATTTGGATCTAGCTTGGTGAAGCGTGTTTTCACCATGGCCCAGGCTTCTCGTGCGCCTTCACGGTAGGCGGATGTCTTCCATAGCTCAAACTAGTGCCGGGCACCTTTGAACAGGTTTGCCAAGCCCTCCATACTCTCTGGAGGGGTATCGGATGGCCATAAACCCTTAGTCATACTCTTCATGGCCTTCCGGGGCCGAGCATGTACCGCGGACAGCTCCTTTAGCACGTCGCCTTGAAATCCGGATACTTCCTCTTCCGGCCTACCAGTTAACAGACCTGCAGCAACAGAGTCATGATATTCCGAATTATGGATTCAACATGAGCACCTAGGGAGGTTCTGAATAAAAGAGGAAGACATACCGAATAGGCCACCCTTTAGTTTTTCATTTTCTCTCTGAGCGGCCGATAACTGAGCCTTCAAGCTCTCTATCTCTTCGGATTGTTTGTACTTTTCCTCCTCGAGAATTTTCTCCCTGGACGTACCCGTTGCGATCTTTTTCATCTCCGCCAGTTCGGCAGTAACAATATTCAATTGCATTCGGTTTGTTTTCAGCTCCTGGGCTAGCGCAGTGTTCTTTTCTTTAAGGACCTGCAGGGTATATCGATCCTTAAATCGGTTTGCCTCACCGCTTTAAGTCTCGGGGGCTACTGGCATATGACTATCCAAAATTGCATAAACGCTCACCTGTATGTCCTTTGAGAACAACTGAGTGACTCCGGCAAGTCCATCTCGAGCGGCTCGGATATATGCATCCACCGTGCTGAGTGTGGTAAACTCTTGCTCGGAAAAAGTCAGGGCACGCATGGCTTCCTTTAATCGATGGTGATTCATCACGCTCTCCACTTCGGAATTCATGACAGACACCTCGTCCAAATCCTCATGAGGATTCGGATCTGGCATTGCCTCAGTTCTTGACCTAGTTGGCAAGTCCGGCACCGGATTGGTGGACACTCGGCTAGCAGGGCGTTTGCCCACCATCTGCCGCGTGTTTCTCCTGACATCTAAGGTAAGAAGGAGACTCTAAACAATCCAGACTCATGCCTAGGCATGTATTAAGCAGACATACCTCTTGGAAGACTGTGGAGTTTCTGTAGCACTCCCGGTCCCCTTTTGTTTTGAACGGCTGCCCTGCGTAGGGGCCACCCTCGAGGAGGTACGGTCTGCCGAACACCGATCCTGTTAATAGTACGGAATGGTATAATAAGCAAAAGTGCATATAAGGGTTTCCTTTCAAGAGCCCTCCGAATACTCACGATGCAGAAGGGATAGAGGCGGGGGTAGTCGGCGGTGATAGCCACTCTTAAGCCGTCAAGGCTCGCTTGATAGAATACCCCATCATCGAACTCTATGTATATGTCCGGATCCTCGTGAAAGCCAGGGTCTCCATCACGGTTATGATCCTCTGGCTGTGGAGCGGGACAGTGGACATCCTCGATCATCTTCCTCCATGACTGTGTTTAGTAACAAAGGCAAAGTTGATTAGTGTTTGTGACAGCAATAAGGCAGCACAGACAATTGAAATCTTACCCATTCTACGGGGTTGTACATGGAATAGCCATCCCGGCAGCTTAAGCGGAGGAAGTCTTCTTTCTCACCCTTATACAGATCGGCCAGGATTGTGGCCAGTTCGGCAGGGGTATCTGGACCCTTCCGTCTATAATGGGCAGCGTCATCTTCTCCATTATAACACCATAAAGGAGTTACTCTGGATTGAAGAGGCTAAACGCACCTCTTTATTGCAATAGCCATGGCCTCGACTATCGAGAGCTTGGTATGGGCTAGTAACCTGATCTTGTTAACAAACCTTCTTATTTCCGCACTGTCTTCCTCCTTGGGACTTCGGGGACGCCAGTTGAGACACTTCTTTAAAGGAGCACTGGAAAATTCAGGAAGGCCACGCCGAACTGGGTCCGGCAGTGGGACGTCTTCCATATAAAACCATTCCGAAGACCACTATGGGTATACCTCCTTGGGATTTCCTATGAGGTATCCGGATCCGGCTATACGCCATACTTCGGCGCCGCCCACTTCAAAAATAGAGCCTCCTCGATGGCGGGGAACAAGGCAAAAGTACTTCCTCCATAGTTCAAAATGGGCCTCGATGCCTAAGAACAGTTCGCAGAGGGCAACAAAACCTGAGATGTGCGGAATCAAACCTGGGGTAAGGTTGTGCAATTGGATGCCGTAAAATTCCAATAGGCCCCTGAGAAAGGGATGGATTGGAAATCCTAGGCCCCGCAGCAGAAAGGGGATGAAGCACACCCTCTCCTCCTTGTTGGGGTTGGGGTAATTCTCAGCCATCACATCATTGCCAATTGAGGCCAATCCCGCCCGAACGGGGACTAGATCCACGGGGGGAAGGTAGCCCTATGTCTGGAGTCGACTCAGCTGAAGATGAGGCATGGAACAACTCTGCCAATCACCCTCTTGAGGGCCATGGGGGCGCGAAGATGAGCCGGGAGCACTGGCCATGTTGGAAAGTTTTGTTCGTAGCTAATCTTGACAGTCTTTCTTTTGCGTGATATGAGATGGCATTTGGGGATCTAGCTCTCCTTATATAGATACCGTCCGAGCGTGGTGAAGGTCTTATTTGCAAAAAATCACAGACCATTCGTATTCACCCAGCACACGGAAATCGAAGCTGTCGGCGTCCTAGGATCGGGGGTGCCCAGACTTGCCTGCCTGCGGCCCGTGGCGTGGCTCCATCGATGGCCTGGTATGGCCTAGCTTCAGCAACAACAACTCAAGACCCTCGCGAGGGGCCAAGCTTCGCGAGGCGGACGACACCCAGACCTCCACAAGGGGCGGTGTCCCCAGGCTGGCTCCTGAGGAGCGGAGATATCAATGTGAGCCGCACCTCGCGAGGTTCACCTGACGTGAGCCATGACGACCACGACCAGGCGGGCGCTAGCGGGCGCAGTGTACCAGTTTCCCCTTTGGTGCAAAGGAGGCAAGCGCAGGCGCGGAGTCCCGAGGAATCAAGCAAAGGTTTCCATATCGGTGCAACAAGACCAGGACTGCCAGGATGGCAGGACGGAGGTCATCGCGGAGCCGACTGCAGCGTCACCACTAGAGGCTTTTGCAAGCGAAGGCTACTTTTGTCAGGATAACTTGTACTAGCTGTCTCCCTTCGAATTTGGCCGTTGTGGGATTCCTTCCCGCCTACATTTGGGAAGAGGACCAAGGCCACTATAAATAGGACTTAGCCACCACCATAGAGAGGGGGAGAGAGAGATAGACAGAGAGAGAGACGGAGGGAAGAGAGAAAGAGAGACCGATCGGCCCAACGACCGGAGCTGGATTAGATCCATTCCACCCTCACCAGCTCACCAGCTCATCGAGCTCAAGAACACCTCACCTCCTGAGGTCGTTCCACCTCTGTACTAGTTCATCCTCAGCCCTCCGAGGCAATCCACCACAAAGCTGGAGTAGGGTATTACACCGCAAGGTGGCCCGAACCAGGATAATCTGCTGTGTCTCCTGTCTTTTGGGTTCGTTGAGCTAGGCCGTGGAATCGTTGAGCGGGCAGACTGGGGAGGGAGAGTTCTTCGCACGCACCCCAGAGTTCGAACCTATCAAGGGTTTGCGGAACCCCGAACCCGACATTTGGCGCGCCAGGTAGGGGTGCGTCGGAGCCCCTCTTCTTCCAGTCAGCCCGCCATCGTCCTACAACCCCTGCAGTCCCGATGGCTGGTGATCTGAGGGCTCACGCCGAGCACTGGGCTGCATGGCCCGTCCGGGCAGCGCCGTCCGCCCAAGAGGACCTCAACTCCGCGCTCCAGGCGGCCCGCACACCTCCCAACACCTCCGGGCGCGGGCGGCGCGGGCCGGCGCCGTTCGCCTTCGCGCCATGGCGCGCACGCGCCACTACGCGGTCTTCAGGCTACGCCGCGGCGACAGCACCACATACTCATCGGGAGCAAGCGAACATGCGGGTCGCGCTCATCGTGGCATGAGAGCTGCTGCGTTGCAGGTTGGCGGAGACCGGCCATGACGCGCTGCTGGAGCGGGTCGCCGAGCTGCTTGACGCCGCCTGCAGAGGAGCGGCGCCCTTTTGCCCCTTGGCCGCGCCTCAGGCTATGACGGGGGTGCGCGCCGGGCCCAGGCTTACACGCGCGCACCCCGAAGCGCCTGCGGGATTCGACAACACCAACGTGACCCGCGGTGCCGCTCTTCCTAACGCGACAGCGCCGCCTCCAGGAGGGGCGGGCTCAGGCGGCCCACAGCGGGGCCGCACTGGGGTTTCACCCCACGGCCATCAGGACCAGGTGACGGGCCTGGAAGCCCAAGACACGGGGCACCCAGGCGATGACCCTGACGCGGCGACTGCAGACGCTTACGTACCCCGCATGGTGGATCTGGAGTACACGCCGAAGGAAGGCCCCATCTTGTTCCCCGAGCCAAGCTGGGCAGAAGGGACGCTAGAGGCCGGAGTCTTCCACGAGCTGCCCGGAGGCTTTGCTGACCCTTCAGTGGCAACGACCATAGGGTACAGCCGATATCTCAGGAGCATGCTTACGCTAACCATGGACCGCAGGTGACCCAGGCCATAGTAGCGACTGAAAACCCCAGGGTGGTGGCACCGCTCGAGGCGGGAGCGGCGCACTGGGGGTTGCGCGGGAGGGGCTCGGAGCCAGGGCCTCCCCCACGGCGCACGGAGCAAGGCGTTGTACGGAAGTAGGTCCTCTACCGGGGGTGGCGCCGGCGTGCCCTTCCCTCGGACAGAGGGCCCATGGTCGCTGAGGGTGCCGCCAGCGTCCCCCTTGCCCCTTGGTCTCGTCCTGGTTTCCGGACGCCCCAACGGTGGTCGGGGGTGGCGCAGGGCGGGACCCTCATCTGGCAATATGAAGCAAGGCTCACGCCTGTGAAGGTCTCCGCTCGTGACGCTCTCACAGGCTCGGAGCCAGGGCCTCCCCCACGGCGCATGGAGCAAGGCATTGTACGGAGGTAGGTCCTCTGCCGGGGGAGGCGCCAGCGAGCCCTTCCCCCGGGCAGAGGGCCCGTGGTCGCCGAGGGTGCCGTCAGCGTCCCCCTTGCCCCTTGGTCTCGTCCTGGTTTCCGGACGCCCCAACGGTGGTCAAGGGTGGAGGCAGGGCGGGACCCTCGTCTGGCGATATGAAGCAAGGCTCATGCCTGTGATGGTCTTCGCTCGTGACGCTCTCACGGGCCTGGAGCCGGGTCCTCCCCCGCGCCGCATGAAGCAAGGCGTTGTACGGAGGTAGGTCCTCTGCCGGGGGAGGCGCCGGCGAGCCCTTCCCCCCCGGTAGAGGGCCCGTGCTCGCCGAGGGTGCCGCCAGCGTCCCCCTTGCCCCTTGGTCTCGTCCTGGTTTCCGGACGCCCCAACGGTGGTCGGGGGTGGTGCAGGGCGGGACCCTTGTCTGGCGATATGAAGCAAGGCTCACGCCTGTGAAGGTCTCCGCTCGTGACACTCCCACGTAATAATGAATGGGGTTGTACACGCCCCGGAGTCTCTGGAGTACCGCCCTCGGGCCTTGGGGGCTCCTGCCCACGTCCAAGTGGAAGCACCATGCTCTGCGCTGGCCGTCGACACTGTCCCCCAATGACTATGCTCACATCTAGTGAAAGCACTTAGCTCCGTGCTGGTGGGAAGAGAAGAAGACTAGCTAGGTGCCGGACGCGGCTATTTGCTTTCGCCCCGTTTTCTGTAATTTGATATGCCGCCTTCTAGACTGAGATTTGAAGTTCTTTTACATTGTCAAAAATGGGGGGAGTTTGCTTTTCTCTTATCTTGCGGCAGTTTCTTGCTTTCTGGTTTCATGTTCAACAAGTACGGTTCGCACCTGCTACCCATCCCTGCGAGCACCACGCGAGCGGGGGCTGGGCGTGGCATGCGCGCATCAAGCGCCCTCGGGTCAGCCCCGGAGACACCAAGGCCCCCCGGGGATCAAAGGCGCAGTCACCACGCGCATCCCCTGCCGTGATTCGGCAATCGGCTTCTCGCGAGGCACTCTGGGGCAGGCTAGCAGGCTCCTCGGGAGGCTCCGGACCTCACGAACCCCCCAGGCTCACCTCAGGGAGAGGATACAACCACGACATCAGGACCCACTCAGGATCTACGAAACCAAAGATAAGTCACAACAGCTACCCCGCTTGGGAGCCTGCAGGTTCGCAACGGCGTAGTTCAGATCCTACCTCAAAGGCATATCGTCATTTCGTACATTACGAGGGGCTCCTGTCGGTGTCAAAACTGGAGGATCTCGGGTAGGGGGTCCCAAACTGTGCGTCTAAGGTCGATGGTAACAGAAGACGGGGGACACGATGTTTACCCAGGTTCGGGCCCTACCTATGGAGGTAATACCCTACGTCCTGCTTGATTGATCTTGATGAATATGAGTATTACAAGAGTTGATCTACCATGAGATCGTAATGGCTAAAACCATGGAAGTCTAGCCTGTCTGATTATGATTGCCTCTACGGACTAAACTCTCTGGTTTATATAGACACCGGAGGGGGCTAGGGTTGTACAAAGTCGGTTACAGAGAAAGGAATTCTCATATCGAACGCCAAGCTTGCCATCCACGCCAAGGAGAGTCCCATCTGGACACGGGAGAGAGCCTTCTGTCTTGTATCTTCATGGCCTATCAGTCCGACCCACGTTACGTAGTCCGGACGCCTGAGGACCCCTTAATCCAGGACTCCCTTAGTAGCCCGTGAACCAGGCTTCAATGACGATGTGTCCGACGCGCAGATTGTCTTCAGCATTGCAAGGCGGGTTCCTCCTCCGAATACTCCAAAACAGACTTCAAGCACAGAAAACGTGTCCGGCTCTGCAAAACAAGTACCACACTCAACCGCAGAGAGGATAATATTTCACGAGTCCAATCTGCTTACAACTTTTTGTAACGCGACACCATGTTCCTGCACGGTCATTATTTCGAACCGTTTTCTTTTTAGCCTCCCGCTCCACATTTCGAGAAGCGGTTTTATTGGCACGTCTTGTCGAAGCAGAGATCATGTCCCCTTATTACGGGATTCTCATCAATACGGGTGCGGGTAACCCAACCGTCCCGTTGGTATGAATCCTTGGGAATAGGCAAGTTTTGAGGCCTAAGAGGAGGCGTTTTGATATTCATCGCCTTTATAAAGGGGCGCAGACCCGTCTTTCTCCTCTATGCCTCATCCTTTCCAACCTCGAGTTCTAGCACCCAAGGTTCAATTTATTTGTTCCGAGCCTCCTAGTCATGTCCGGACCCAACCCTCAAGGTCGGTGGGTGGCCTCCTCCGTCACAGAGGATGATATCGCGAAGCTCCGGGCGGCAAAATACCTGACCGCGGAAATCCCCCACATGCTCCCTGCTCAAGGGCAGGTCATTCCTACTCCCAGATCCAGCGAGAGGGTTGTATTCATCTCTCACTTCCTCCGAGGGCTAGGGTTCGCTCTCCATCCCTTTGTCCGTGGACTCATGTTCTATTACGGGCTAGATTTTCATGATCTAGCTCCGGACTCCTTTCTTCACATCTCGGCGTTCATCGTTATGTGCGAGGCCTTTCTCCGTATTCCCCCACACTTTGGCTTATGGCTCAAGACCTTTAATATGAAGCCGAAGGTAGTCGATGGGAAGCAAGCGGAGTGCGGCGGTGCGATGGTGAGCAAACTCACCCACACACCTTGGCCAAAAGGCTCTTTCACCGAAACCTCCAATCTATGGCAACGGGAGTGGTTTTACATCACTGAACCCCACGGTACCAAGTGGGCAGCTACACCTGCATTCCGGCCTGGCCCTCCATTACGGCTCGCATCATGGATTAATAAGGGGCTGGACTGGGGATCAATGGACGAAGTGCAGACGCTACAAAGCCGCATCCGGAGCCTCCTCGAGAAGGACACCGGCCTCATTGACGTAATCCAGGTAATGCTAGTCCGCCGGGTCCTGTCGTGCCAACGACGGCCCCTCCGCATGTGGGAGTTCAATCCGGAAGGACCACGGACTCTTCAGCACTTCTTCGGCACGACACACAAAGGAATGTGGAAGTTATCCTTCGGGACACGAAAACAGTGGCCGGATACTACCGAGGACATCGGCCTCGACTGCAACCATCCGGATACCTCGGTAAGCCCTCGAGTCCCGAACACAGCTCAGTTAGATATCTCGTAATAATATACTGAGAAAACCATCTTCGACCAGGGCTGGATCAAGAAGGCGGAAAGAATTAGGTGTTCGGCCCCTCTTCCCGAAGACTCAGCAGATCCTGGGTTAACAAGGATGCTAGCTCCTGCGGCATACCAAGTGTCGGCAAAGGGGGACAAAGAGGAGAGCAAGAAGCCCAAAGGTAGCCTCTATTCTAAAGGTACACCAGACACTATGTCCGGGGAGATTGGAACTCCCTCTTCCAAAGACAAAAGAGAAGGGGAAACTGACATCCCCTCTCCCGATGGGAAGAAAAGGGCCACCACTGAAGATTTGGAAGCAAAGGCTCCTAAGCGAGGGAAGATGTCCCTGTCAGGTGGCTCGGGTTCAGAAGACGACGTTGTCGCGCAGTTCCTCCGTAAGGACAAGCCTTTAGCCGAATCATAAGTGAACAGGGGCATCCGAAACATATCCCATTGCTTTCCGGTTACCAGGGTAACATTTAAAATATATGTTTGCAGTCCGGCACGCAGTCTTCCTCAACAGTCCTCCTCTTCGGGGGATCTTCTTTCGGAGATGATGGAAAGCGAGATGCCTCCACAGACCTTCTCGCTCGACAGGGCAGACGACTCCGAGGTGTCATCCCGGAGGATTTTTCCCGACCAACAAGCGGTGCGAGGGACAATGAAAACTACACCCGAGGTGATACTTCGGCCGTCCATAGTCCGGGACATGCGGACCCAATGGGGACCAATAATAAAGGGCCCGGACTATCCGGTCTACAGCCGGGGACGACTCTAGAGCCAGGTAAACATATTCTTTTGAAGGGAGTCCGTACTCCCACGGCCGCTCCCAGGGATCCGGGGGCGCCAGATACAATGACGGGCATGCTGCAACATGCGTCCGTCTCGGAGGAACATCGTACCTTAATGGGTACGGTAGTTGAGAGGATTCTGTCCGCGAGAAGCGGATTGAATGAATCCTTCATGAGCCTGCTAAGAGGCTTCGAGGTATGCAATGTAATATCTTTAATTGCACTTCTACGTGCAAAATGTACCTGTGTATAGATAGTAGCCCCTGAGACTCTGGTTGGCGTCCGAAGGGAGGCGACCAGAGGATCAAAAAAGATATTCCCAGGAAATAATCTGATGGATTGGAACACAGGCTGTTTCATCCATGACGACTGCCCAAGCTACAGAGGTTGGAAGGCTGAAGCAAAAACTTGAAGTGGCGGATAACGACCTCACACTTATTAACCGGCGGCTCGACGAGGCGCAAGGTATGTTTTTGGGGCAGTCAGTATATGTAAGGATGATAATATGAGCATGACGCTGAAAATTGTATACTGAGATATGTATAACTGCAGATAATGCTGCCGCAGTTGAGGCCCTACAGGCTGAGCTTGCCCGGGCCAAGGAGCAAGCCAGGATTAGTGAGGCGGCTGCCAAGAAGGCAACTGCTGAGTTAAAGGCCGAACAGGCTGCTCGGCGCCAGTGCGAGGAGAGAATATCTACCATGACGCGTGAGCTAAAGGATGCCAATGTTTGATGCGAATTCCTCGAGAAGGATAACAAAGCCAGAACGGTTGAACTCGGCAAGGCCTTACAAGAGACGAGAGAAGCATGGTCTGAGTCTAGAGCGGCTCGGGAAGAAATCCGGCAAGCTGGGGAGATAGCGGCCGGTAAGCCTTTCTTATTACAGACTAAATTCGGCGATCCGAAGTATGCCCCCCTTAATCAAATGTGGAGTTCTCCAGACACATTACTGGACTTGCCGAAGAGTGTCTCCGATGCGGCGCAGTTTTTCCAAGCGCAAGAAGGACGTGCAATGGAGAAGCTGTTCTGGTCGCAATTCAGCATGCCGAAGCGTCCGCTGTTACTGAACGAACAGATGGCCCAGTGGGCCGAGCTCCACAAGATATCCGGATCTGCCATGAAGGACATCATGGCCCGGCTGTGGCCGACTGAGCCAATTCCGAATAGTTATTTCGGTTTGGTGCAGCGACTTGTTGATGCGGTGTCGTGTATCGACGCTGTTAAGCGGTCAACATGCATTGAGGGTGCACGGATGGCCTTTGCCCGCATCAAGACGTACTGGGCGAAGATGAAGGCCACCGATATTGCAGTGAAGAGTCCACCCGAGGGCCAGGACCATCACACGCCAGAGCATTATTTTGAGGATGTCCTAGAGGGTGCCCGCTTGATAGAGGGTCAGTGCTCAAAAGATAGGATATTCGAGTGAATATACCAAAAAAACAATATTATGATATATTAAGGCCATATTTTTATACTTTTGCCTAAAAGTTTTGGTTCCTCCTGTGCGGCCATTCTTAGTATAATCTGAAAGTTTGCCAGTCGTCAGCTTCAGCCCCCTCGCATATAATACGGGGGTGTTCGGAAAAATTATTTGATCACTCTTTACCCAACGTCTTGGTCCATGAAGGAGGTGTCAATGCGGTGAACTAGGCAATCGGACTTTAGGGCTTTAAAACTTTCACTTAGCCATAGAAGTTTGACGGCGGATCTACGATATAGCCCCTGGTATGTACGCATTTACCCGAATACGGTGCGTTACATAGGTGACCATAAAAACGGTCCTTCGTGTAACACAGAAAGAATCGCAAAGGATTCCGATGAGTCATCGAGTGGTTGACCAGCTCTCACCGCATCATGACAGTCAGTTTTTGGCTTTCTCTACTGAGGTGCTCATCCGGATAAACCAGGACACAATCGCAGTAGTTCTCCCTTTACTACCCTAGTCGATATAGCGGAACGTAAGGTAGTAAGCACAGGAGCCGGGCAACCCAACTATTGACCAAAGACATGATTCAGAGTTGATGCATATAAGGCCAAACTCGTGACGCCGAAGTGTGCTGAAAAGCTGTTCGGACTTGTCGGCAACTCATGTGTTGCCGTATCGAGCCCTTGGCAATTTGTGCCAAGGTGCGTTCATGAGACAACCGAAGAAGCAAAATTCAGTACGTAGAAAAAGCAAATACTGAATACAGGTTATGTTCACTGGAATCTGATTGATACGTCAAACGCAATTCTACAGATTATAATACCCCTACCCAGGCTATTTAACATGCCGGGGGCCGAGGGTTGAGGAAAAAGGCAATTTATAGGTTTAAAATAAAGAGTGCGGTCTTACAAAAATTATTAGGACCTCCTGTCGCACGTCTGCGCTGCCTTGCCTCGGTTAAAGGACTCCTTAGTAGGAATAGCCTTTGGTTATTTATACAAAGCCGAACTTTAGAAAGAGTCCGTAAGATGACCAGGCTTGGAATCCCTGTTGTAAAGGATAAAAAATAGTTAGAAAAAATAAAAAGAATATGAGAGTGCGGACCGCATTGTAGGCCTTTCCGTACTATGCCTCCGCCGATGACCATGGTATTTTAAGTGCATAATGATATATGCGCGGTGTAAACTTCGTGGCTATATGGGGCGGACGACGGAGGCCGAACTGTTAATCCAGCTCTGAGATTGATTGGTCCTGTTTAGTAGAGACCGGCGGCTTGACGGCCGATGAGATACGCGGCTTGATAAGGCCGCTTTGTACTTTGGCAGCAGCAGCCATAGTACGCTCCTCTGTACAGACGGAGCATTCCGTATTTCTGTTTATCGTGATGACACCGAGTGGACTGGGCATCCTAAGATTGGAATAGGCGTAATGTGGGACCGCTTTAAAATGAGTAAAAGCGGTATGCCCGAGTAGTGCGTGGTAGCTGCTGCAGAACGGTACAATATCGAAGGTCAAGCCTTCGCTTCTAAAGCTGTTCGGCGAGCCAAAAACTACTTTCAATGTAATTGAGCCTGTGCAGCGAGCTTCTACGCCGGACACTGCTCCTTTGACGGTAGCTGTGGTGGGCTTGATTCGTGAAGGATCAATGCCCATTTTGCGGACAGTGTCTTGGTAGAGTAGATTAAGACTACTGCCGCTGTCCATAAGGACTTTCGTGAGATGGAACCCATCGATAATTGGATCGAGGATCAGAGCTGCCAAATTTTCGTGATAGATACTGGCTGGGTGGTCCTTGCGATCAAAAGTGATCGGGCAGGCCGCCCATTGGCTTAATTTTTGGGTGCCTGGCTCTATGGCATTGGCGTCCTGTGGTGCGCGCTTGCGCTCCTCTGTAGGGATGTGTGTCACGTATACCATGTTGACTGTTTTTACTTCGGGGGGAAATTGCTTCTGACCCCCGGTGTTCGGTTGGCGAGCCCCTTCCCCTTGTGTTCGGCTGGCGAGCCCCTTCCCCTTGTGTTCGGCGTTAAGCTTGCCGGCTTGTTTGAAGACCCAACAGCTTCTGTTGCAGTGATTGGCTGGTTTATCAGGGGTGCCATGAATCTGGCAGGACCGATCCAGTATCTTGTCAAAATTGGATGGTCTGTCTCTGTTTGCCTTGAATGGCTTTTTCCGTTGACCGGTTTTGGAGCAGCTGAATCCGGCGTTTACCGCCATATCTTGCGTTCCTTCATTATTATTTCGACGCTTGTGGTTATTGCGTCGTGGCTTGCCGTTGCCGTCTCGAACTTCGGAAGTGCCCGGATCACTGGTGCTGTTGCTTCTACGAGCGAGCCAGCTATCTTCTCCCGCGCAAAAGCGGGTCATCAGAGCGGTAAGGGCTGCCATGGATTTTGGTTTTTCTTGACCGAGGTGGCGGGCAAGCCATTCGTCTCGGACGCTATGTTTAAAGGCCGCGTCAGCTTTGGCGTCCGGACAATCGACAATTTGGTTCTTTTTAATTAGGAACCTAGTCCAGAGCTTCCTGGCTGACTCCCCGGGCTGCTGGATGATGTGACTTAGGTCGTCGGCATCCGGAGGCCGGACAAATGTACCTTGAAAGTTATCGTGGAAGGCATCTTCCAAGTCTTCCCAGCTGCCAATGGAGTTTTCTGGGAGGCTGTTCAGCCAGTGCCGCGCTGGTCCCTTTAATTTTAGTGGGAGGTATTTGATGGCGTGGAGGTCATCACCGCGGGCCATGTGGATATGGAGAAGGAAATCTTCAATCCATACTGCGGGATTTGCTGTTCCATCATATGATTTCAATACTCATGGGTTTAAACCCTTCCGAGAATTCGCGTTCCATTACTTCATCAGTGAAGAAAGGGGGTGTGCGGCGCCTTTATATCGGGCCGAGTCACGACGTATTGCGGATGTAGTCCGTCTGCGGTATTCAGCCCGGACGTGGTTATGCTCGTTACGTCTGGCTTGATAGCCGTCGTTGTGCGTCAGGGCATGCCCCCGCGATCCGTAGATCGATCTGGACTGACCTGCTCTGTTTTGCTGTAGGTCATATGTGTATTCCCGAGCTGTAGTGTCTTTGCCTTTACGGCGAGGTAGTATGGGCAGGTGTTTGGCTTGGGTTGCCGCTTTGTCCCGGTCACGTGGTGGTCGGTCAGCCGCATTACGTGTTGATGGCATGGGCTCAAGTGCCTCGTCGTCAAATTGGGGTAGCAATTTACGCTTCGGGTAACTTTTAATGGGACGCTCGAGTCCGTATTCCTCGGCTGCCCGGACATCAGTCCATCTGTCATTGAGTAGATCTTGATCAGCTTGAAGCTGCTGCTGTTTCTTTTTCAGGCTTCTCGCAGTGGCTATTGGCCGGCGCTTAAAGCGCTCCTGCTCGACGGGTTCCTCAGGCACCATAAAGTCTTCGTCGGCGAGGCTCACCTCATCCTCGGAGAGTGGAAGATAGCTGCTGTCCTCCGAGTCTTCGTTTATGGCCTGTTCGTCAGGGCTGACTTGCCCATCTTCCCTATCGTCCTGTTCGGAAGTGGGCTCGACGGGATCTTCTTTGTCTTCAGCATCGTCCAGAGTATTGTTTAATCTTGTGCCGGTATTGCAGTCTTTTCCACGACGTGATTTAGAGCGGTTCCACTGACGTCGGCGCTTTGGCTGTGTCTCAGGAGGTTTATCCTCGACTGGATCTTTCTCATTATCGACGTTATTCTCTTTGGGAGTATCCACCATGTACACGTCATACGAGGAGGTGGCTGTCCAGCGCCCAGTAAACGGCGGGTTTTGGGCCTGCTCCTCTCCGGCATCGTCTTCCATACCGTCGATGTCTTCGGAGTCGTAATTGAGCATGTCGGTTAACTCTTCGACAGTGGCAATGAAGTGGGTGGTGGGTGGGAAGCGAAATTCTCCGTCATCAGCCTCTAGTTCAAACCGGATATAATTCGGCTGTGAGTCGCCCGCTAAGGAGAGGGTTTTTAATGAGTTTAGCACATCACCCAAAGGCGAGTGTCGGAAGATGTCCGCGGAGCTGAACTCGACGATCGGCGCCCGATCAAACTCGATGGGCGCAGACGCACGCGGTTCGGAACCTGTGGCCGGAGACGAATCCGAGGTTCCGGTGACACAGGTCCTGTTCGAAGTTGGGTCTGTGTGCGGTGCCAACGCCGTTGAGTCTGCGGCTTCCATGGCGGGGTTGAGCTTCCTGTCCTCGAATGGCGCAATCTGCTCCGGATCTAGGGCCAGAGCAGTTACAGGCGCTATCTCCCGGATATGTTCCGATGATAGATTTAGGTCATGTTCATCGCGGTGGCTAGGAGCGGCTGCCATGGGCTCGAATCCGTTGAAGATCAAGTCTCCGCAGATATCAGCAACGTAGTTCAAGCTTCCAAACCTGACCTGATGGCCAGGGGCGTAACTGTCGATCTGCTCTAGATGGCCAAGCGAGTTGGCACGCAACATGAAGACACCGAATACGAAGATCTGGCCAGGGAGAAAGACCTCCCTCAAGGCAGCATCGTTGTGGATGATTAATTGAGCCATCGAGTCTTCTAGCGACGACACAGCGAAACTCTCAATGAAAGCACCAATGTCGGTGTCAAAACCGGCGGATCTTGGGTAGGGGGTCCCGAACTGTGCGTCTAAGGTCGATGGTAACAGGAGATGGGGGACACGATGTTTACCCAGGTTCGGGCCCTCTCTATGGAGGTAATACCCTACGTCCTACTTGATTGATCTTGATGAATATGAGTATTACAAGAGTTGATCTACCACGAGATCGTAATGGCTAAAACCCTAGAAGTCTAGCCTGTCTGATTATGATTGCCTCTATGGACTAAACCCTCTGGTTTATATAGACACCGGAGGGGGCTAGGGTTGTACAAAGTCAGTTACAGAGAAAGGAATCCTCATATCAAACGCCAAGCTTGCCATCCACGCCAAGGAGAGTCCCATCTAGACACGGGAGAGAGCGTTCTGTCTTGTATCTTCATGGCCCATCAGTCCGGCCCACGTTACGTATTCCGGACGCCCGAGGACCCCTTAATCCAGGACTCCCTCAGCTCCCCCTTCAAAATGCTTTCACGCCCCCAAGGTTTTTGTATACAGGTCAAGACAAAGGAAAGGCAGGACTAGCCAGAGGTGCCGCCTTCAGCGCCGTCCTCGCCACCCTCATCTACGCCACCGACACTGTCACCGGAGTCGTCATCGTCTGCGCCGTCATCGTCATGGTCTCCCTCACCGCCTGCGCTGTCGCTGGTTTCGTCTTCGACGTCTCCCACATTCGTCTTCAATACAATGCCATCCTTTGGTACCCAGCCCTGGCCAAGTTCATGGCGGTGACTCATCATGGCTACAATGTCCTCAAGATGCTAGGGAACCGCGACATCATCACGATCGCCTGCGAGGAAAAGGACGTGGTGTGCTCTCTCGAGCGCACCTACCAGGCCGCGGCGGTTGAGGACCCAGACAACGGAGGCGCCATCTACCCTCCTGAGGCTATCCCCAAGAAGAAGAAATAGCTGCTCCACCGAGAGCCTCAGGAGAACGGTGTCTCCACTGGCACCACCTCAGGACCAGCGCCCTCGGATGGGGTGCCCCCTCTCTCGCATAGGAAGGCGCACCCGGCGCCCCTCTCAGGCTGGGCTCGGGGGCTCTCCTCTAGAGGGCCTCTGATCTAGCCAACATCACGAGGGAGGCGCTCGCGCACCACGTGGAGGCATGCTTCAGCGCGCGCTTCCGCCAAAAGGGCACAAGGCACGAGCTGCCTGGTGCTCAGGAGTTCGTCATCAAGGCAACCAAGGAGCTTCAAGAGGCGAGAGCCATGAGCGGCGACCGCCGCCCGCCACCTGGCTCGGCTCCCTGTCCTGGCGAGGACAGTGAGCTGCGCGTCTGCACCAACTACCTCGGGCTCAACAGGGCTGTGTCTCAGGAGAGTTTCTGGCCATCGCATGTTGGTCGGTGCGAGGGCCCCCCTCACAGCTACGTTCGCATGCCGTACGGCCTGCCGAACGCGGCTGTCACCTTCGAGCACCACCTGCGGCGTGTCCTGGCAGCTCAGGAGACCAGGCACCAGGCGGTCCTGGTGGAGATGGCGACGGTTCTCCATGAGCCCCTTGAGCCTCCAGTGCCTCCTGAGGTTCAGTACCTACGCGACTCATGAGGAGCGACTTCTTCAGCGCACATCTTCATCTACTCCAACATCTCTTCAGCAACGATACCAGGTGACATTTTCCAGTTTATTCAGCTGGGGGCACCCCTCGGGCAGCATTATCCCCAAGTCGCGTGGGTCCATCCCTGTGGCATGTATCGCTTTGCATCTATCAGAGCTAGCCTTATTCCTGCCATCGGTCGCTTTATGATTATCACCTGCTTGCTCGTTGAATTTCGCGGCCCCCCGCGTTGCTGACCTGCCTCCTACTCATCCCGCAATGGGGGCTACACATGCTGGCACGGCGCTTGTGCTCGGGTCCGTCCCTGCAACGCTGACAAATCTGAGGAATCAAGCTCTGGCTCGTGGCCCACCCCGCGCACGTCACCTCACCAGATCCAAAGTGCCTTCATCTTCTTGCGGAAAGATCAACGGCAGGACAAAAAACGCGACTATAAGTTATATCCTCCTCTTGGACTAACCCGCAGGAACCTCCAGAGCAGGAACCTCCAGAGCTTAAGGCGGTCCCGCCAGCCGCCCCTTTTTTATGCAATTCGCTTGCGCGTTAAGGGGGGGGGGGGGCTCCTGAGCACCGCGCCTCAGGAGCTCCTACTGACTCTCCAGCCCTCACCCCCTGGCCTTGACCATGTCATCGCGACCTAGAATAC
Source organism: Thinopyrum elongatum (assembly GCA_011799875.1). Classification (NCBI taxonomy): domain Eukaryota; kingdom Viridiplantae; phylum Streptophyta; class Magnoliopsida; order Poales; family Poaceae; genus Thinopyrum; species Thinopyrum elongatum. Next base: position 407,103,174 of record CM022301.1, read on the forward strand.
CAGCGGCGGCTGAGCCTCACTCGAGGGTCAGGACCAGAGGACGCAGAGCATTCAGATAAGTGATGAAAAGGGAGGCCGGTGTGAGCCGTACCTGATAGCACCACCTCCAAGGTGCAAATCGGGCGCCGTGCGAAGGAATCACCTCAAGTTCATCAAGATAAGTTACCGATACGAATCAGCGCGAACCCGCTGCCTGGAATTTTTAACCCTCGTAGTCTCGCTCCAGCAACGCCACTTTCCTTTTTGGCCTTTAGGGAGCTGCTTGCACGCCAAAGGGGACCTCTTGAGCATCGCGCCTCAGGAGCTCTTACCGGACCTCGGGCCGCTCACCTCCTGGCCTTGACCAAGGCATCGCGACCTGGCATACCAGCGACGGCTGAAGCCTGCCTGGGGACTGGGACCTGCCGGCGTAGAGCGCAGAGCTACCACAAGAACGAAAAGGGTAACGATGCCGAAGCGAGACACGCAGCTGTAACCTTATACCAGCAATAATAGACATTGAAGCAAAAGCATTACAGTTTCCTTACATACCCCCACGGGGTTCGCCTTGACTCCACGCAGGGAGCAAAAGAAGAAAAACCTCGAGAAACCCTAGCAGCGGGCATCGCCGTCGACACCGTCATCAACAGTGGGCCACGTGAGGCCGACGCCAATCCCATCCAGATCATCGTCGACGTCGAGCGGACGCCGCTGCCGCACTCCTGGCACGACGGGAGCTCGGTGCACGTAGCTGTCGTCGCTCGACTCCGGAGACTCGCTAGGCTCGGGAGAGTCGCTGGACTCCCAGGAGCCGTCGCTGCTGCTGGAGGAGCTGTCGGCAGGCCCAGAGGCGGGTTCGGCGCCTGCAGCCACGCCACGAAGGCCGCTTCCTTTGGGGCAGCACTCCAGGCGGCGGCCCTCCTCATCGAAGACCTTGAAGAACAGTGTGGAGGCGCCATCGTACTCGAAGTGGATGGCGAGGGCTCCCTCCGCGCGGCAAGCACGGGCAACCTCGTCCCATCCTCGGGTCATGAAGATCTTGCCTGGGGGGATGACCTCGACTTCCGCCCCCATGGCTGGACTGCAGCACCTAGCGCGCTGCAGCCGCAACATAAGTGGCCCCCTCGGTGGCACCTCCTCAACGAAGAACTGCGGGAGCTGGATCCACGAGCGCGGTGGCATTGCCGCCCACACCACGAACTCACGCGAAGAACTTTCGGCGTGGGTTCACGGGCCAGTCACCCGAACAACCTCAGCCTGGCCACCGCGACCGTGGCTCACGCGGTGCGGGGCGTCGCCACCTCCTCCGGAGTCTTGAGCTCGGGCGTACAGAGGGAGTGGGAAGCCTGGCGGAGGCCGCTCGAGCCAGGGCCGCGTCACCTCCAGCCTCACGCCAACATCGCGGGGACGGCAGAGCCTTTTCTTCGGTGGGAGTGGTCCCTACTCCTCGAGAGGGGTTTTCCCCTTCTCCGCGGCGGAGAACCTCCTAATCGGTGCCATGAGCACCACGGCAAGACGGCGAGGCAAGAAGGAAGAAGAAGGAGCGGGAGGCGAAAAGATGGAGATGAGCAAAGGGGGCTTCACCCCTCTCCTCATTTATAGCCAAGGGAAGGCCGATCGCCGGCCTCCCAGATCGCGAGTAATGATGATTTTTCTCTGCATGCAGCAGGGTCTCGTCAAGTCGAGCAGTTGCCAAGGCAGCGTGGGGAAACGAAGGCGCCCACATCCCATCAATCGCCACGCGACAACCAAGGCCGCAGGCGGTTAGGGCCCGCGACGCTCCGCATTTGCCCTTTGGCTTCGCCTCGAAGCCAAGCACGAGCGCGCCTTGGGAAAGGGGGCTACTCTCGGCGTCCTGGGACCGGGGGTGCCTAGACATGCCTGCCTGCGGCCCGTGGCGTGGCTCCATCGATGACCTGGTACAGCCCAACTTCAGCAACAACAACTCAAGACCCTCGTGAGGGGCCAAGCCTCGCGAGGCAGACGACACCAAGACCTCCATAAGGGGCGGTCTCCCCAGGCTGGCTCCCGAGGAGCGGAGATATCAATGTGAGCCCCACCTCACGAGGTTCACCTGACGTGAGCCATGATGACCACTGTCGGTGTCAAAACCGGCGGATCTCGGGTAGGGGGTCCCGAACTGTGCGTCTAAGGTCGATGGTAACAGGAGACGGGGGACATGATGTTTACCCAGGTTCGGGCCCTCTCTATGGAGGTAATACCCTACGTCCTGCTTGATTGATCTTGATGAATATGAGTATTACAAGAGTTGATCTACCACGAGATCGTAATGGCTAAAACCCTAGAAGTCCAGCCTGTCTGATTATGATTGCCCCTACGGACTAAACCCTCCGGTTTATATAGACACCGGAGGGGGCTAGGGTTGTACAAAGTCAGTTACAGAGAAAGGAATCCTCATATCGAACACCAAGCTTGCCATCCACGCCGAGGAGAGTCCCATCTGGACACGGGAGAGAGCCTTCTATCTTGTATCTTCATGGCCCATCAGTCCGGCCCATGTTACGTAGTCCGGACGCCCGAGGACCCCTTAATTCAGGACTCCCTCAGTAGCCCCTGAACCAGGCTTCAATGACAATGTGTCCGGCGCGCAGATTGTCTTCGGCATTGCAAGGCGGGTTCCTCCTCTGAATACTCCAAAACAGACTTCGAGCAGAGAAAACATGTCCGGCTCTGCAAAACAAGTACCACACACAACCGCAGAGAGTATAATATTTCACGAGTCCAATCTGCTGACAACTTTTTGTAACGCGACACCACGTTCCTGCACGGTCATTATTTCGAACCGTTTTCTTTTTAGCCTCCCGCTCCATGTTTCGAGAAGCGGTTTTATTGGCACGTCTTGTCGAAGCAGAGATCATGTCCCCTTATTACGGGATTCTCATCAATACGGGTGCGGGTAACCCAACCGTCCCGTTGGTATGATTCCTTGGGAATAAGCAGGTTTTGAGGCCTAGGAGGAGGCGTTTTGATATTCACCGCCTTTATAAAGGGGCGCATACCCGTCTTTCTCCTCTATGCCTCATCTTTTCCAACCTCGAGTTCTAGCACCGAAGGTTCAATTTATTTGTTCCGAGCCTCCTAGTCATGTCCGGACCCAACCCTCAAGGTCGGTGGGTGGCCTCCTCCGTCACAGAGGAGGATATCGCGAAGCTCCGGGCGGCAAAATACCTGACCGCGGAAATCCCCCACAGGCTCCCTGCTCAAGGGCAGGTCATTCCTACTCCCAGATCCGGCGAGAGAGTTGTATTCATCTCTCACTTCCTCCGAGGGCTAGGGTTCGCTCTCCATCCCCTCGTCCGTGGACTCATGTTCTATTACGGACTAGATTTTCATGATCTAGCTCCGGACTCCTTTATTCACATCTCGGCGTTCATCGTCATGTGCGAGGCCTTCCTCCGTATTCCCCCGCACTTTGGCTTATGGCTCAAGACCTTTAATATGAAGCCGAAGGTAGTCGATGGGAAGCAAGTGGAGTGCGGCGGTGCGATGGTGAGCAAACTCACCCACACACCTTGGCCAAAAGGCTCTTTCACGGAAACCTCCAACCTATGGCAACGGGAGTGGTTTTACATCACTGAACCCCGCGGTACCAAGTGGGCAGCTACACCTGTGTTCCGGCCTGGCCCTCCATTACGGCTCGCATCATGGATTAATAAGGGGCTGGACTGGGGATCAATAGACGAAGTGCAGACGCTACACAGCCGCATCCGGAGCCTCCTCGGGAAGGACACCGGCCTCATCGACGTAATCCAGGTAATGCTAGTCCGCCGGGTCCTGCCGAGCTAGCGACGGCCCCTCCGCATGTGGGAGTTCAATCCGGAAGGACCACGGACTCTTCAGCACTTCTTCGGCATGACGCACAAAGGAATGTGGAAGTTATTCTTCGGGACACGAAAACAGTGGCCGGATACTACCGAGGACATCGGCCTCGATTGCAACCATCCGGATACCTCGGTAAGCCCTCGACTCCCGAAAACAGCTCAGTTAGATATCTCGTAACAATATACTGAAAAAACCATCTTCGACTAGTGCTGGATCAAGAAGGCGGAAAGAATTAGGTGTTCGGCCCCTCTTCCCGAAGACTCAGCAGATCCTGTGTTCACAAGGATGCTGGCTCCGGCGCCATACCAAGTTTCGGTGAAGGGGGACAAAGAGGAGAGCAAGAAGGTCAAAGGTGGCCTCTATTCTAAAGGTACACCAGACACTATGTCCGGGGAGATTGGAACTCCTTCTTCCGAAGACAAAAGAGAAGGGGAAACTGACATCCCCTCTCCCGATGGGAAGCAAAGGCTCCTAAGCGAGGGAAGATGTCCCTGTCAGGTGGCTCGGGTTCAGAAGACGACGTTGTCGCGCAATTCCTCCGTAAGGACAAGCCTTTAGCCGAATCGTAAGTGAACAGGGGCGTCCAAAACATATCCCATTGCTTTCCGGTTACCAGGGTAACATTTAAAATATATGTTTGCAGTCCGGCACGCAGTCTTCCTCAACAGTCCTCCTCTTCGGGGGATCTTCTTCCGAAGATGATGGAAAGTGAGATGCCTCCACAGACCTTCTCGCCCGACAGGGCAGACGACTCCGAGGTGTCGTCCCAGAGGATTTTTCCCGACCAACAAGCGGTGCGAGGGACAATGAAAACTACACCCGAAGGTGATACTTCGGTCGTCCAGAGTCCGGGACATGCGGACCCAATGGGGACCAATAATAAAGGGCCCGGACTATTCGGTCTACAACCGGGGACGACTCTAGAGCCGCGTAAACATATTCTTTTGAAGGGAGTCCGTACTCCCGCGGCCTCTCCCAGGGATCCGAGGGCGCCAGATACAATGACGGGCATGCTGCAACATGCGTCCGTCTCAGAGGAACATCGTACCTTAATGGGTACGGTAGTTGAGAGGATTCTGTCCGCGAGAAGCGGATTGAATGAATCCTTCATGAGCCTGCTAAGAGGCTTCGAGGTATGCAATGTAATATCTTTAATTGCACTTCTACGTGCAAAATGTACCTGTGTATAGATAGTAGCCCCTGAGACTCTGGTTGGCATCCGAAGGGAGGCGATAAGAGGATCAAAAAAGATATTCCCATGAAATAATCTGATGGATTGGAACACAGGCTGTTTCATCCATGACGACTACCCAAGCTACAGAGGTTGCAAGGCTGAAGCAGAAACTTGAAGTGGCGGATAACGACCACACACTTATTAACCGGTGGCTCGACGAGGCGCAAGGTATGTTTTTGGGGCAGTCAGTATATGTAAGTATGATAATATGAGCATGACGCTGAAAATTGTATATTGAGATATGTATAACTGCAGATAATGCTGCCGTAGTTGAGGCCCTACGGGCTGAGCTTGCCCGGGCCAAGGAGCAAGCCAGGATGAGTGAGGCGGCTGCCAAGAAGGCAGCTGCGGAGTTAAAGGCCGAACAGGCTGCTCGGCGCCAGTGCGAGGAGAGAATATCTACCATGACGCGTGAGCTAAAGGATGCCAATGTTCGATGCGAATTCCTCGAGAAGGATAACAAAGCTAGAATGGTCGAACTCGGCAAGGCCTTACAAGAAGCGAGATAAGCACGGTCCGAGTCTAGAGCGGCTCGGGAAGAAATCCGGCAAGCTGGGGAGATAGCGGCCGGTAAGCCTTTCTTATTACAGACTAAATTCGGCGATCCGAAGTATGCTCCCCTTAATCAAATGTGGAGTTCTCCAGATGCATTACTGGACTTGCCAAAGAGTGTTTCCGATGTGGCGCAGTTTTTACAAGCGCAAGAAGGACGTGCAATGGAGAAGCTGTTCTGGTCGCAATTCAGCATGCCTAAGCGTCCGCTGTTACTGAACGAACAGATGGCTCAGTGGGCCAAGCTCCACAAGATATCTGGATCTGCCATGAAGGACGTCGTGGCCCGGCTGTGGCCGACTGAGCCAATTCCGAATAGTTATTTCGGTTTGGTGCAGCGACTTGTTGATGCGGTGCCGTGTATCGACGCTGTTAAGCGGTCAACGTGCATTGCGGGTGCACGGATGGCCTTTGCCTGCGTCAAGACGTACTGGGCGAAGATGAAGGCCACCGATATTGCAGTGAAGAGTCCAGCCTAGGGCCAGGACCATCACACGCCAGAGCATTATTTTGAGGATGTCCTAGAGGGTGCCCGCTTGATAGAGGGTCAGTGCTCGAAAGATATGATATTCGAGTGAATATACCAAATGAAAAACAATATGATGATATATTAAGGCCATATTTTTATACTTGTGCCTAAAAGTTTTGGTTCCTCCTGTGCGGCCGTTCTTCGTATAATCTGAAAGTTTGCCAGTCGTCGGCTTCAGCCCCCTCACATATAATACGGGGGTGTTCAGAAAAGCATTTGATCACTCTTTACCCAACGTCTTGGTCCATGAAGGAGGTGTCAATGCGGCGAACTAGGCAATCGGACTATAGGGCTTTCACACTTTCACTTAGCCATAGGAGTTTGACGGCGGGTCTACGATATAGCCCCTGGTATGTACGCATTTACCCAAATACGGTGTGTTACATAGGTGACCAGAAAAACGGTCCTTCGTGTAACACAGAAAAAATCGCGAAGGATTCCGATGAGTCATCGAGTGGTTGACCAGCTCTCGCCGCATCATGACAGTCAGTTTTCGGCTTTCTCTACTGAGGTGCTCATCCAGATAAACCAGGTTTAAAATAAAGAGTGCGGTCTTACAAAATTTATTAGGACCTCCTGTCGCACGTCTGCACTGCCTTGCCTCGGTTAAAGGACTCCTTAGTAGGAATAGCCTTTGGTTATTTATACAAAGCCGAACTGTAGAAAGAGTCCGTAAGATGACCAGGCTTGGAATCACCTGTTGTAAAGGATAAAAAATAGTTATAAAAAATAAAAAGAATATGAGAGTGCGGACCGCATTGTAGGCCTGTCCGTACTATGCCTCCGCCGATGACCATGGTATTTTAAGTGCATAATGATATATGCGCGGTGTAAACTTCGCGGCTATATGGGGCAGACGACGGAGGCCGAACTGTTAATCCAGCTTTGAGATTTATTGGTCCTGTTTAGTAGAGACCGGCGGCTTGACGGCCGATGAGATACGCGGCTTGATAAGGCCGCTTTGTACTTTGGCTGCAGCAGCCATAGTACGCTCCTCTGCGCGGAGGGAGCATTCCGTATTTCCGTTCATCATGATGACGCCGCGTGGACCGGGCATCCTAAGATTGGAATAGGCGTAACGTGGGACTGCTTTAAAATGAGTAAAAGTGGTACGCTCGAGTAGTGTGTGGTAGCTGCTACGGAACGGTACAATATCGAAGGTCAAGCCTTCGCTTCTAAAGCTGTTCGGCGAGCCGAAAACGACTTTCAATGTAATTGAGCCTGTGGTGGGCTTAATTCGTGAAGGATCAATGCCCATATTGCGGACAGTGTCTTGGTAGAGTAGATTAAGACTACTGCCGCTGTCCATAAGGACTTTCGTGAGATGGAACCCATCGATAATTGGATCGAGGATCAGAGCTGCCAAACTTGCGATCAAAATTGATCGGGCAGGCCGCCCATTGGCTTAATTTTGGGGTGCCTGGCTCTATGGCATTGGCGTCCTGTGGTGCGCGCTTGCGCTCCTCTGTAGGGATGTGTGTCACGTATACCATGTTGACTGTTTTTACTTCAGGGGGAAATTGCTTCTGACCCCCGGTGTTCGGTTGGCGAGCCCCTTCCCCTTGTGTTCGGCGTTAAGCTTGCCAGCTTGTTTGAAGACCCAACAGCTTCTGTTGGAGTGTTTGGCTTTTTTATCAGGGGTGCCATGAATCTAGCAGGACCGATCCAGTATCGTGTCAAAATTGGATGGTCCGTCTCTGTTTGCCTTGAATGGCTTTTTCCGTTGACCGGTTTTTTAGCCGCTGAATCCGGCGTTTACCGCCATGTCTTGCGTTCCTTCATTATTATTTCGACGCTTGTGGTTATTGCGTCGTGGCTTGCCGTTGCCGTCTCGAACTTCGGAAGTGCCCGGATCACTAGTGCTGTTGCTTCTACGAGCGAGCCAACTATCTTCTCCCGCACAGAAGCGGGTCATCAGAGCGGTAAGGGCTGCCACGGATTTTGGTTTTTCTTGACCGAGGTGGCGGGCAAGCCATTCATCTCGGACGCTATGTTTAAAGGCCGCGAGGACTTCGGCGTCCGGACAATCGACAATTTCGCTCTTTTTAATTAGGAACCTAGTCCAGAGCTTCGTGGCTGACTCCCCGGGCTGCTGGATGATGTGACTTAGGTCGTCGGCATCGAGAGGCCGGACATATGTACCTTGAAAGTTATCGTGGAAGGCATCTTCCAAGTCTTCCCAGCTGCCAATGGAGTTTTCTGGGAGGCTGTTCAGCCAGTGCCGCGCTGGTCCCTTTAATTTTAGTGGGAGGTATTTGATGGCGTGGAGGTCATCACCGCGGGCCATGTGGATATGGAGAAGGAAATCTTCAATCCATACTGCGGGATTTGCTGTGCCATCGTATGATTCGATACTCATGGGTTTAAACCCTTCCGAGAATTCGTGTTCCATTACTTCATCAGTGAAGAAAGGGGGTGTGCGGCGCCTTTATATCGGGCCGAGTCACGACGTATTGCGGATGTAGTCCGTCTGCGGTATTCGGCCCGGACGTGGTTATGCTCGTTACGTCTGGCTTGATAGCCGTCGTTGTGTGTCAGGGCATGCCCCCGCGATCCGTAGATCGATCTGGACTGACCTGCTATGTTTTGTCGTAGGTCATATGTGTATTCCCGAGCTGTAGTGTCTTTGCCTTTACGGCGAGGTAGTATGGGCAGGTGTTCGGCTTGGGTTGCCGCTTTGTCCCGGCCACGTGGTGGTCGGTCAGCCGCATTACGTGTTGATGGCATGGGCTCAAGTGCCTCGTCGTCGAATTGGGGTAGCAATTTACGCTTTGGGTAACTTTTAATGGGACGCTCGAGTCAGTATTCCTCGGCTGCCCGGACATCAGTCCATCTGTCATTGAGTAGATCTTGATCAGCTTGAGGCTGCTGCTGTTTCTTTTTCAGGCTTCTCGCAGTGGCTATTAGCCGGCGCTTAAAGCGCTCCTACTCGACGGGTTCCTCAGGCACGAGAAAGTCTTCGTCGCCGAGGCTCACCTCATCCTCGGCGAGTGGAAGATAGCTGCTGTCCTCCGAGTCTTCGTTTATGGCCTGTTCGTCAGGGCTGACTTGCCCATCTTCCCTATCGTCGTATTCGGAAGTGGGCTCAACGGGATCTTCTTTGTCTTCAGCATCATCCGGAGTATTGTTTTCTCTCGTGCCGGTACTGCTGTCTTTTCCACGACGTGATTTAGAGCGGTGCCGCTGACGTCGGTGCTTTGGCTTTGTCTCAGGAGGTTTATCCTCGACTGGATCTTTCTCGTTATCGCCGTTATTCTATTTGGGAGTATCCACCATGTACACGTCATACGAGGAGGTGGCTGTCCGGCGCCCAGTAAACGGCGGGTTTTGGGCCTGCTCCTCTCCGGCATCGTCATCCATACCGTCGATGTCTTCGGAGTCGTAATCGAGCATGTCGGTTAAGTCTTCGACAGTGGCAATGAAGTGGGTGGAGGGTGGGAAGCGAAATTCTCCGTCATCAGCCTCCAGTTCAAACCGGATATAATTCGGCTGTGAGTCCCCCGCTAAGGAGAGGGTTTTTAATGAGTTTAGCACATCACCCAAAGGCGAGTGTCAGAAGATGTCCGCGGAGCTGAACTCGACGATCGGCGCCCGATCAAGCTCGATGGGCGCGGACGCACGCGGTTCAGAACCTGTGGCCGGAGACGAATCCGAGGTTCCGGTGACTAAGATCCCGTTCGAAGTTGGGTCTGTGTGCGGATCCAACGCCGCTGAGTCTGCGGCTTCCGTGGCGGGGTTGAGCTTCCCGTCCTCGGATGGCGCAATCTGCTCCGGATCTAGGGCCAGAGCAGTTACAGGCGCTATCTCCCGGATATGGTCCGATGACAGATTTAGGTCATGTTCATCGCGGTGGCAGGGAGCGGCTGCCATGGGCTCGAATCCGTCGAAGATCAAGTCTCCGCGGATATCAGCAACGTTGTTCAAGCTTCCAAACCTGACCTGATGGCCAGGGGCGTAGCTGTCGATCTGCTTTAGATGGCCAAGCGAGTTGGCACGCAGCATGAAGTCGCCGAATACGAAGATCTGGTCGGGGAGAAAGACCTCCCTCAAGGCAGCATCGTTGTGGATGATTGATGGGGCCATCGAGTCTTCTAGCGACGACACAGCGGAACTCTCAATGAAAGCACCAATGTCGGTGTCAAAACCGGCGGATCTCGGGTAGGGGGTCCCGAACTGTGCGTCTAAGGTCGATGGTAACAGGAGACGGGGGACACGATGTTTACCCAGGTTCGGGCCCTCTCTATGGAGGTAATACCCTACGTCCTGCTTGATTGATCTTGATGAATATGAGTATTACAAGAGTTGATCTACCATGAGATCATAATGGCTAAAACCCAGAAGTCTAGCCTATCTGATTATGATTGCCCCTATGGACTAAACCCTCCGGTTTATATAGACACCGGAGGGGGCTAGGGTTGTACAAAGTCGGTTACAGAGAAAGGAATCCTCATATCGAACGCCAAGCTTGCCATCCACGCCAAGGAGAGTCCCATCTGGACACGGGAAAGAGCCTTCTGTCTTGTATCTTCATGGCCCATCAGTCCAGCCCACGTTACGTAGTCCGGACGCCCGAGGACCCCTTAATCCAGGACTCCCTCAACCACGACCAGGCGGGCGCCAGCGGGCGCAGTGTACTAGTTTCCCCTTTGGTGCAAAGAAGGCAAGCGTAGGCGCGGAGTCCTGAGGAATCAAGCAAAGGTTTCCATATTGGTGCAACAAGACCAGGACCGCCAGGACAGTAGGACGGAGGTCATCGCGGAGCCCACTACAACGTCACCACTAGAGGCTTTTGCAGGCGAAGACTACTTTTGTCAGGATAACTTGTATTAGCTGTCTCCCTTCGAATTTGGCCGTTGTGGGATCCCTTCCTGCCTACATTTGGGAAGAGGACCAAGGCCACTATAAATAGGACTTAGCCACCACCATAGAGAGGGGGAGAGACATAGACAGAGAGAGAGAGACGGAGGGAAGAGAGAAAAGAGACCGATCGGCCCAACGACCGGAGCTGGATTAGATCCATTCCACCCTCACCACCTCACCAGCTCATCGAGCTCAAGAACACCTCACCTCCTGAGGTCGTTCCATCTCTGTACTAGTTCATCCTCAGCCCTCCGAGCCAATCCACCACAAAGCTGGAGTAGGGTATTACATAGCAAGGTGGCCCAAACCAGGATAAACTACTGTGTCTCCTGTCTTTTGGGTTCGTCAAGCTAGGCTGTGGAATCGTTGAGCAGGAAGACTGGGGAGGGAGAGTTCTTCGCACGCACCCCTGAGTTCGAACCTCTCAAGGGTTTGCAGAACCCCGAATCCGACAGAAGCGACCACAGAAAACAATCATAAAGGCAGGACATCAAGGTCAGAACCGGACTATCGTCAATCTGAAGTACAAATGAAGAACCTGCCTTGCAAAGCCGAAGACATAAGCCGGATACTACGTCGTCATTGAAGGCAAGTTCGGGGGCTACTGAGGGAGTCCTGGATTAAGGGGTCCTCAGGCGTCCGGGTTATGTGACATGGGCCGGACTGATGGGCCGTGAAGATATAAGGTAGAAGGCCTTTCCCCATGTCCGGATGAGACTCTCCTTTGCATGGATAGCAAGATTGGCGTCCGGATGTGTAATTTCCTTCAATTGTAAATCGACTCTGTACAACCCTAGCCCCCTCCGGTGTCTATATAAACCGGAGGGTTTAGTCCGTAGAGGCTATCATAATTCCCATAGGCTAGACATCTAGGGTTTAGCCATTATGATCTCGAGGTAGATCAACTCTTGTAACCCCTATACTCATCGAATACAATAAAGCAGGACGTAAGGTTTTACCTTCATTAAGAGGGCCCAAACCTGGGTAAACACCGTGTCCCCTTTGTCCCTTGTTACCTTCGATCCTCAGACGCACAGTTCGGGACCCCCTACCCGATATCGGCCGGTTTTGACATCGACAGCGAGAGCTCGGCGGCTCGTAGCTGTCGTCGTCGCTGGACTCCGGAGAGTCCCTGGATTCTGGGGAGTCACCACTGCTACTGGAGGAGCTGATGGCAAGGCCAAGGGCAAGTTCAGCGCCCGGGGCCTCGCCACAGGGATCGCCTCTTCCGGAGCAGCACTCCAGGCGCCGGCCGTCTTCGTCGAAGACCTTGAAGAAAAGCATGGAGGCTCCGTTGTACTCGAAGTGGATGGCGAGGGCCCCCTCCGGACAGCAGGCGCGGGCGATCTCGCCCCATCCTCGAGTCATGAAGACGTCGCCTGGGGGGACGACCTCGACCTCTGCTTCCGTGGCTTGGCTGCAGCACCCGGCGTGTTGCAGCCACAGCTCGGCGGGCCCCCTTGGCGGTATCTCCTTGGCGAAGAACCTCGAGTGCCGGATCCATGTGCGCGGTGGCATTGGCGCCCACACCACGAACTCACGCGACATGCCCTCAGCGTGAGTTCGCAAGACGGCTGGCCGTGCGGCCACATCCTGTCCTCCGTAACCCCGACCCGCGCGGCGCTGGGCGGTGCCCCTGCCCAAGGCTCTACACGCGAGCATACGTGGGGATCGGGAAGCCAGGTGGAGGTCGCTCGTACCCAGGCCGCGTCACCTCCTACCCCTCGCCGGTGTCATGGGAGCGGCTAAGCCTTTTCTTCGGCGAGAGTTGCCTGGGCTCCTCCCGAGGAGTTTTTCCCTTCTCCGCCGCGGGAAACCTCCTTATCGGCGCCATGGATGTTTCGGCAAGACGGCGAGACGAGAAAGAGGAAGAAGGAGCAAGCAGCGGGAAGATGGAGATGAGCAGGGGGCTCCGCCCCTCTCCCCATTTATAGCCAGAGGGAGGCCAACCGCCGGCCGCCACGATCCCCAGTAATGATGATCTTTCTGCATGCAACAGGCTCTAGTCAAGTCGAATGGTTGCCAAGGCTGCGTGGGGAAGTAGAGACGCCCACGTCCCATCAAGCGCCATGCGTCGATCGAGGCCGCAGGCGGTTGGGGCCCGCGGCGCTCCACCCTTGCCCCTTGGCTTCGCCCCGAAGCCAAGTCCGAGCGCGCCTTGGGCCCGGGGGCTACTGTCGACGTTCTGGGAATGGGGGTACCCAGACTTGCCTACCTGCGGCCCACGGCGTGGCTCCATCGATGGCCTGGTATAGCCCACCTTCAACATCAGCAACACAAGACCCTCGTGAGGGGCCAAGCCTCGCGAGGTGGACGACGCCAAGATCTCCGGAAGGAGCGACCTCCTTAGGCTAGCTCATGAGGAGCGGAGATTTCTATACGAGCCCTCACCTCGTGAGGCTCGGATGACGCAAGCCATGATGACCAAGGCCAGGCGGGCGCCAGCGGGCACAGAATAGCCGGTTTCCTCTTCAGTGCTAAAGAGGCAAGCGCAGGTGCGGAGTCCCGAGGAATCAGCCAAAGGTTTCCATTTCCATGCAATAAGACCAAGACAGCCAGGACGGCAGGATGGAGGTCATCACCGAGCCCACCACGGCGTCACGACCAGAAGCTTTGCAGGCGCAGACCACCTTTCGTTAGGATAAGATGTACCAAGCCGTTGTGGGATCCCATCCCACCTTCGTTTTGGGGGAAGAGGACCAAGGCCACTATAAATATAGCCTAGCCACCACCTTAGACGGGGACGGATCATTCGGACCATCCCCACCCTCACCAGCTCACACAAACAGAAGAACACACCTCCTGAGGTTGTTCTCCCTCTGTACTAGTTCATCCTCAGCCCACCTCGAGGCCAATCCACCACAAAGCAGGAGTAGGGTTTTACACCGCAAGGTGGCCCGAACCTGGGTAAATCGCCTTGTTCCATTTCCTTCCAGTTCATCGAGCTAGGCCGTGAGATCGACGAGTTGGCAGACTAGGGAGGTTGAGTTCTTCGCATGCACCCCAGAGTTCGAATCTATCTTGGGTCTGCAGAGCCCCGAATCTGACATTTGGCGCGCCAGGTAGGGGTGCGTCGGAGCCTCTCTTCCCCCCCATCGATTCGCCACCGTTCCGCCGTTCCCATTGCTGACGCTCGTCGAGTTTGTGCTGAGCGCCGCACCGCCCTCGCCGCCCATGTCACCCAGATAGCGCCTGCAGGCGATGGCGCTCCCTGTCGCTCCCCATCACCTGCGGCCAACGCTGCCACCGGCCCCACGGCCCATGAGCAGCAGGCTTCATCACTGCAGCCTTCCGTGGGGTGTGATGGGCGCACCACCACTCCGTCGCTGACTCTGGTGGCTGCTTCGTCTTCTCATGCTCGTCGCGGGCCGCCAAACGCGCAGGCTGCGTTGCTCATGCCACGCGAGCTCCTGCGCTATCGCCCGACCGATGACCTCTATGAGGACTGGCTGGACCGCATCGCCGAGCTCATCAGCGCCACCGGAGTGGCCCCTGCACCATCCCGCTCGCTGCCTCCCCCGCCGCCTCTTGCAGGCGACGTGGCCCACGGTGCGCCTCCTCCGCCTCCCAGGCAAGACGTCGTCCTCTAGCTAAGGCATGAGGCTCCACGGCGTGACCCACTATGCAGGGTGCCGGCGCGCGACGACGAAAGCTGCCAGGTGGTGCAGCGGCCACAAGGAGATGCGCGGGAGCTCCCAGCACCACCATGTCAAGACCGCGTGCCACCCGAGGCGGTGGTGCATGAGCGCCAAGGTCAGGCTCCACCTCCACGGTGAGCCCCGGTGAGTGCGGCAGGCTGCCGCGCGTTCAACACGGAGCTACGCCATGTCGTCTGGCCAGGAAAGTTCAAGCCAGACCTGCCTCCACGCTACGATGGCACCCCCGACCCTGCTGAGCTCCTGCAACTCTACGAGCTGAGCATCAAGGCGGCCAACAGCGACGAGAATGTCATGGCGAATTGGTTTCCCATGGCCCTCAAAGATGGCGCGTGCTCATGGCTCCTGAACCTCCCCGCGGGATCGATCTCCTCCGGGAGTGAGATGCGAGAGTACTTCATCACCAACTTCCAGGGCACTAACGACCGTGCACCTGCTACGGGTGACCTACGACGCATCAAGCAGTAGCCAGGAGAGACTTTGCACAAATACATCCAGCGCTTCACCAATGTTCGCCTCAAGATCCCCAAGGCGTCGGATGAGGCCATCATTTCAGGGTTTACCGATGGCGTCCGCGATGTCAAGATGAAGGAAGAGCTCGCCATACATAAGGACCTGTGCTTGGCTCTGGAGACGTTCAACATGGCAACCAGGTGCGCGCGTGCCGAGGAGGGTCGCCTCTCCCTCCTTGAGCTTCCGGAGGCTGACCCAGACGACAAGAAGGCCAAGGCCAAGGATGTGAAGCGCAAGGGACCAGCAGTACTCGCGGCCGAACCTGAGATGAAGCACGGCTGCGACCACCTGGAGTCATCCAAGGGCAGTCGTCCGTTCTGCGTCTTCCACAACATGCACAGCCACAACACCAATGACTACCAAGAGCTCAGGGCCATCCACGACGGGCGCCTTGGTCGTCGCCCCGAGCACAACGACCGAGACTACCGCCGCGGAGGAGGCCGAGGCAGAGGACACTGGGACAACCGCGACCCCCGCTAGGACTGGCGCGATCAGCCTTGTGAGGACCGCTGGCAGGGCCAGCCTTGCGAGGGGGCCTGGAGGGATCAGCCTTGCGAGGACCGTCCTCAGGGAAACACTGGCCTTCCTCCGCTGCAGCCACCGCTAAGAAGGAATGATGACCACCACCGAGATGATGGGGCTGGGGGCTTCCAAGAGCCTCGTGCCATCGCTTGCATCCCAGGCGGCGCTCAGGCCCCTGCCTCCCATCGCATCTTCAAGCAGCTTGCTCGTGAGGTGAACGCAGCCCTGCCCAAGCTCGAAGTGACGGATCTGCGCAAGTGGTCCAAGTACGCCATCACCTTCGACTCTACTGACCAGCTCAAGTGCGCGGCCACTGCCGGCGCCCTCCCAATGCTCTGCTCGCCTACCATCAGCAATGTCCTTGTCACCAAGACACTCATCGATGGCGGCGCAGGGCTCAATGTTCTCTCCTTCGAGACGTTCGACAGGCTCCAGGTGCCGTACGAAAAGCTTCTGCCCACCAAGCCCTTCTCAGGAGTGACCGACGGCTCCACCACCCCGATAGGGCAGATCTGCCTCACTGTCACCTTCGGCAAGCGCGACAACTACCACACTAAGCTCATCGACTGTGACGTCGCCCACATTCGCCTCCCGTACAATGCCATCCTTGGGTATCCGGCCCTAGCCAAGCTCATGGCAGCAACTCATCATGGCTACAATGTCCTCAAGATGCCAGGAAGCTGCGGCACCATCACGGTCACCTGCGACGAGGAAGACGCAGTGTGCTCTCTTGAGCGCGCCTACCAGGCTACGGCGGTTGAGAACCCAGATGACCAGGGCGCTGCCTACCCTCCTGAGGCCGTCTCCAAGAAGAAGAAGCAGCTGCTTCATCTAGGACCTCAGGAGGATGGGGCCTCCGACGGCCATGCTTCAGGACCTGCGCCCACTGACAGGGCGCCTTCCTCTTTCCCATAGGAAGGCGCGCCCGGCACCCCTCTCTGGCTGGGCTCAGGGGCTCTCCTCTGGAGGGCCTCTGGCCTAGCCAACGTCATGAGGGAGGTGCTCGGGCACCATGTGGAGGCGTGCTTCAACGCGCATTTCCGCAAGGAGGGCGCAGGGCACGAGGCGTCAGGCGCTCAGGAGTTCATCACCAAGGCAATCGAGGAACTTCAGGAGGTAAGAGCCATGCGAGGCGAGCATCGCCCCGCATCATGCGGTGCGGCTCCCTTCCCTGACGAGGGCAGCGAGCTGTGTGCCTACGTCAACACCCCAGGGCTCCACAGAGCCGCGTCTCTGGAGCTTTTCTGCCCGTCCCATGTTGGCTGGTGCGAGGGCCCCCCTCACAGCAACGTTCGCATGCCTTTCGGTTTGCTGAACAGAGCTGCTGCGCACCAGCGCCACATGTGAGGCGTAATGGCGGCTCATGAGGCCAGGCACCAGGCGATACTATCGATGGTGGCGATGGATCCTCATGAGCCCCCCGGGCCTCCAGAGCCTCGCGAGGCTAAGGACCTGGACGGCTCGTGAGGAGCGACTTCTGCAGCACGCGTCTTCATCTACTTCAACACTTCACCAACCATGAACGTCCTACGCTCTTGCAAACCCGCCCACGACCGCCTCATGATTAAGGACTGGTACGACGCCTGTGCTCGGGTCCGTCTCTGCAGCGTCCCTAAACCCAAGTGGCTGAGCTCTGGTTCACGAGCCAGCTCCCGTGTACGTCACCTCCCATGGTCCTTGGTGCCTTGTTCTCGCATGAGCTAATTGGGGGCGGACAAGTTAGGGCATGCGACCCGGTTCCTCGCCGCCACGGGAGCCACACGCCGGTTGTCTTTCTTCAGGACTTTAACATGAGAAGACTGGGCACGACATCTGTGCTCGGATCCATCCCTGCAGCGTCGACAAACCCAACGGCTGAGCTCTATCTGGCGGGCCGGCCCCGTTCATGTCACCTCCTGGGGTCGTTGGTATTTGGCATGTTCATGCGATAACCTCAGGAGATTCACTCGGTGCAGGCTGCCTAACCATCTCGCAGGACCATCACAAGTGTTACGAATCAAATTTAGGCGCAACCCGCCTTGTGGTAGTGCCCTTTGAGTCCCACGCTGGCTCACGGGTGCCCATACACACCTCCTCCAGTCCTGCCGTGCAAGCCACATGTCAGGACGGGGCTGTACACATCCCGGAGTCTCCCCTCAGAGGGAGCTCCCACCCTCGTACCAGTGGAAGCCCCATGCTCCGCGCTGGCGGACGACACGGTCGAGGAGCGGCTATGGCCATGCAAGAGCGGAAGCACCATGCTCCACGCTGGTGAATAAACAACTGAGGGTAGCCTAACGATTGCAGTAACCTCTGAAGAGCCACTAGGCTCGCTGTTCAGCCTCACCGCGCCGCTTTCCCCTCGGGAGTGTTGCGCGAGGAGGTTGGGCACGGGGGCGACGCTCAGGTCACGCCTGGCGTACGCCACTTCGCCAGGTCCCTCGGACCTGGTCTTCGCGCGCCCCTCCCGAGCGAGAGCTCGACGAGGAAAGGTATGGAGGGTTGTTCGTACGTCTAGGGGGACCCCTGGGCATCGCGACCCAAGAGCCTAATTGGTCATGTAGCCCCTCACCCCTTGGTCTCGTCCTGGTGATCCGGACGCCCCAACGGCGGCTGAGGTATGCACGGGGCCGGGCCTTGCCAATGCAGAACGCTAAAACCTACACCCGCATCTCCTTCCTGAGGGCTGTTCGTACGTCAAGGGGGACTCCTGAGCATCGCGACTCAGGAGCCGCACTGGTCACGTAGCCCCTCACCCCTTGGTCTTGTCTTGGTGATCTGGACGACCCAATGGTGGTTGAGGTATGCGCGGGGCCGGGCCCTGCCGACGCAGAACATTAAAGCAAACAGAAAGGAAATCGCGGAACCCTAGCAAATTATTACAAAACATACTGTCTCTTAAAAAGCTCAAAGCATGAGTTCTTACGCCTCCACGAGGCATGATAAATGTTGCAGGATTAAAATAGGGAGGAGCACCGCCTTCGAGCCACTTCCTCAGCCTTGGACACCACCGTCGCCCGCCTGGGGAGTCCCGTCATCGACAACGTCGCCGCCGTCCTTGCCATCAGCAGCGGCCGCAGGGTCGACGCAGAGGAACTTCTGCAGCAGTGCCTCTACCTGCTTCTTCATGGCCTCGATGGCAGTGTCATGGAGCTCAGGATCCATAGGTTCGAGCAGCTCACCAAGGTCGAAGCTGGGGTCCCGAAGATGGAGGTGGCTGAAGATGTGCGTCGCGGCCGAGGTAAAAAGCGCGCGAGCCTCTCCCTCCACCATGGGGCCTACTCCGACGACGATGCCCTCGAGCGCCGTGGCAATCTTGGGGAGCAGCCCGGCGGGGCCTTCCTCCGGAGTCGCCAGTGACTTCTCGTACCCTACCCCGTAAAGGTCCTGTAGTGCCTTGCGGGACCTCAGCTCGAGGGAGATGAAGGCGTCGCGCCCCGCGGCGGCCGCCTTCTCAGCCGCGGCGACGAATTTCTCCCTGGCCTCCAGCCGGGCCTTCTCCTCGGAGACGAGCTTGGTATGGGATTCCTGGGCCGTTTCCGTCTCCTCCTTCAGCTTCTCCAGACAGCTCTGCTCCGCAGCCTGTTCCTGGGCTGCCTGCTCCAGTTCAGCGTCGCGGTTGGCGAGTGCAGCCTCCCGGGCCTTCAGCTCCTCCTCCTACACCTCGAGCTGATAGGTGCGGACGGCCTGCTTATCGCGGAGGGCCTTCAGCTCAGCCTTCGCCGTGCGGTAGCGTTTCTTGGCAGCCCCTGCATCGGTCAGCGCTGTGTCACGAGCAGCTTTAGCCACGCCGGCCACCTTCCTACCTTCCTCAGCGGCGGCCTCGGCCTGGCCCTAGGCCGTCCTGACGGATGATTCGGCCTGGAGCCACCCCGAAACCAGCTCCAGATGGTCCACCGCCATGCGCCGGTCGGCGCCCTGAGGATCAGCCCAGAGCCAGTTCAGCGCGGTGAAGGCATCCTCCAGAGCGCCGGGCATGGCGGAGGAGCCACGGTCTGCCAGTGTGACGGCGTGGGGAGGAGGTGGCACTGGTGCCATGACTGGCGAAGCAACAGCAGCAAGGACGGCCGGGGGCTCTGGAGCCCTCAGACGCCCAGCAGGTGCACTGGGGACGGGCGCCTCTGGAGTTAGCTTAGCCGCGGAGGCGGTCTTCTCTGGAGGCTGGGCCCCCAAGCCTTGAGAGGCCAACCCCGTCGCAGGAGGATGCGAGGCGGCCTCTTCTTTCCGCGCCGGAGTCGCCACGGCCGCGGCAGGCTGCTTGGCCTCGGAGGCCCTCCTCCTTCTTCCTCTTCGCCACCGACGTCAGCCTGGCCATCAAGAGGAGAATGTCTGGGCACTGCGTCAAGAGCGGGAAGCAAAGACAAGGTGAAGCACTTACTCGTCCTCAGCGACGTACGACCTCTTCCTACCCAGGAGCATGGCGCCCCCGAGCTTCCTGGGCACGAGCTTCACCGCGCTCTCAGGAGCGGACGAGCGCGCAGCGGCCGGCTCTGCAATGGTGGCGGCTGGCGACAAGGTGGAGGCGTCGCCCCGGGGAAGCGGCGCCGTCCCGCCCTTCTTTGGGGTCCCCAGCTTCGGCCTCCTCAGTGGGGTGCCCCTGGACCTCGTGGAAACCCCGGTGGAGCGTGGTGACCCCTCGACCAGGTACTCACCAGCGTCATCGTCATCAGAGAGGACACGGAGGAGCTCGCTCTGCCGCTGGGGAGAGGTCTCCCCACCCCCTCCAAGGTCGCCTCCAAGTCCCCCTCCTCCTCTTCCTCGGAGTGCTCGTCGATGGACACCGGCACCGGGGAGCTAGGGGGCTGGGAAGGCTTTGGCGGCATGAGCCCCCGCTCGTTGAAGATGGGCATGGCGGCGGCTACCTTCTCTCCGTTGTCGCGGCGGTACAGCGGGAGGTAGGCCACTGGGAGGACGCCCGAGTCCTTCTCGAGCAAGGTGCGCATGGCCTTGCTCAGCTCCTCATCGGATAGGTCATCCAGGCACAGCCGGAGTTTGTCTTCCGCGCCCTTGAGGCAACACAGAGGGCGCGAGTGCGCCTGGAGCGAAGCTAGGCGCTGTGTCAGGAACTCCCTGACGATCATGGCCCCTATCAACTTCTCCGCCTTCAGGTCCGCCGTCATCTTCTCCAGCAGCAGCTCTACCCGGGGGTCGGTGAGTTTCTCGTGAGCACACCGATCCAGCTTCACCGGCAACATGGTCGGCAGCTCCAGCCGAGCGTGGGAGCGCTTGGCGTCCATGAAGATCCACTTGTGCCGGAAGTCCTCCACCTTCTTCCCGGCCCTCGAGATCGCGTTGCTGCCATGAGATGCGATGAAGCAGACGCACCCGGAGCACTGGGTGCTGCCCATCCGGAGGTAGAAGAAGTGGCGGAATAGCGCAACAGAGGGCGCCACCCCCACAAACGCCTCGCAGTAGAAGGCGAAGATCGACAAGAGGAGGATGGAGTTGGGATGAAGATGAAGGGCGTGGATCTGGTAATGGTTGAGGATGGCGAAGAAGAAACTGGAGAAGGGGGGACGAGCCCAGCAAAGACGCTGTGTAGGAAGAAGGTGTAGAAGGTCTCCCCCAAGGTTTCTGGATTGGCTGAGCCAACCCGGAGCGTCGTCTCCCCTCCCTCATTGGCGCTGCTCACCGTCAGCGAGAGCACGGTGGCAAGATGCTTCTCCTCAGTGACGGTGGATGCACTGAGGGCCGGCTCGAACAAGGGTGCCGAGCGCGCAGAAGGAGCGGCAGGCTTCACTTTTTCGATCGCCATTAGAGGCAAGTCCAAGGAGAGTTTGGCAGATCTGGAGAAGCTCTGAGCAAGGATAGAAGGGGATCTGGAGCGAGACGAAGGGACGGCAATGAAGGCTCAGCGGCAGGCACCATCCTTTTTGTTAGCCAAGGACGGTTGTCGAGGCTGCGTGGGGAAGCGGAGATGCCCATGTCCCATCAAGCGCCACGGGTCGACCAAGGCCGCAGGCGGTTGGGGCCCGTGGCACTCCACCCTTGCCCCTTGGCTTCACCCCGAAGCCAAGTCCGAGCGCGCCTTGGGCCCGGGGGCTACTGTCATCGTTCTGGGAATGGGGGTACCCAAACTTGCCTGCCTGCGGCCCACGGCGTGGCTCCATCGACGGCCTGGTATGGCTCACCTTCAACATCAACAATACAAGACCCTCACGAGGGGCCAAGCCTCGCGAGGTGGACGACACCAAGACCTCTGGAAGGAGCGGCCTCCTTAGGCTGGCTCTTGAGGAGCGGAGATTTCTATGCGAGCCCTCACCTCGTGAGGCTCGGATGCTGCAAGCCATGACGACCAAGGCCAGGCGGGCGCCAGCGGGCGTAGAATAGTAGGTTTCCTCTTCGGTGCTAAAGAGGCAAGTGCAGGCACGGAGTCCCGAGGAATCAGCTAAAGGTTTCCATTTCCATGCAACAAGACCAAGACTGCCAGGACGGCAGGACGGAGGTCATCGCCGAGCCCACCACGGCGTCATGACCAGAAGCTTTGCAGGTGTAGACCACCTTTCGTCAGGATAGGATGTACTAGTTGTCTCCCTTCGAATTTGGCCGTTGTGGGATCCCTTCCCGCCTTCGTTTTGGGGGAAGAGGACCAAGGCCACTATAAATATAGCCTAGCCACCACCTTAGACGGGACGGATCATTCTGGGATGGATCATTCGGACCATCCCCGCCCTCACCAGCTCACACAAACACAAGAACACACCTCCTGAGGTTGTTCTCCCTCTGTACTAGTTCATCCTCAGCCCACCTCGAGGCCAATCCACCACAAAGCAGGAGTAGGGTTTTACACCGCAAGGTAGCCTGAACCTGGGTAAATTTCCTTGTTCCATTTCCTTCCAGTTCATCGAGCTAGGCCGTGAGATCGATGAGTTGGCAGACTGGGGAGGTTGAGTTCTTCGCACGCACCCAAGAGTTTGAATCTATCTTGGGTTTGCGAAGCCCTGAATCCGACAGCGACCGCAGTGCGTGCACCTCCCCCGGGGCGAGTCGACTAGGTCGCTGTGCCCAATGGAGCCGCTGGACCCCAAGCACCTTCACCACATCATCATGCCATCCAAATGGCCGCCTCGCAACAGCAAGGACGTGGTGCTGTCGCCACTGGCATCGTCAGAAGCCGGGCGACGGTGCGGTCCATGTCATCATCACCCATGCCACGCACGGCTCACGAAGCCATGGCACAGGCCCAGATGCTACTGAGGTTTCTGCCGGCAGCCGAGCAGATGGACGAGTGGCATGCCACCATCCAGAGTCTGCTCAGTTTCGCCGAGGCTGGGGCCTCGCAGCGAGCTGGCCCGCCACGGCCTCCCCAAGCAACAACGACGGCTCGTGCTGCTGGTCGTACAGAAGGGGCCACCCCCACGGTACAGTCCCCACCACGGCCACCAGCGCGAGCGCAGTAGAATCAAGAAACTAACAACGTCTCGATGGCCTCCTCTGACCCTCAAGCACGTCCAAGCCAATGGCGAGCCCCGGAGGACAGGCGGAGGGGAGACGCGCGCGTCATCATCGAGCGGCGCTGTGATGACCACAGTCAGGCCAACAAGTGTGATGGTCCCAACGTTGATGAGCCCGCGCTTGAGGTTGGTAGGTGCCTGCCTTTCGAGGTTGGGTGCCCTACCTTTACTCGTGAGCTGCGGCAAGTCCGTTGGCCGTCCGTTCGTATGTTCAAGCCAGAGATACCCGAGAAGTATGATGGAAGGCTAAACCCGGTAGAGTTTCTGAGCATCTACACCATCGCTGTTCAGGCTGCCGTGGGAAGAGACGAGAAGGTGTTTGCCAACTACTTCCCTTTGGCACTCAAGTCCAATGTGAGGTCTTGGCTGATGCACCTGCTGGAGAACTCCATTTCGTCATGGGCTGACCTATGCCACGAGTTCATTGACACCTTCATTGGCGGCCACCAAGAACCAGGACGGCCGAGCGATTTGCAGCTTCTCCATCAAAAAGAAGGAGAAACTCTTCAGAAGTACTTGCCGAGATTCAGCAGAGTCCACAGGAACATCCCAAATATCCATCCAACAGGTATGATAGCTGCCTTCCAGTTCAATGTGCGTAACCGCAGGATTTGTTCCAAGATGAACATGCGGTTGCCCAAAACTGTGAAGGAGCTTTACACTTTGGCAGACAAGTGTGCTCGGATGGAGGAAGGAAGGAAACTCCCAGGAGAAGAGGATTGCGTCAACATTGACTCAGAGGACGATGATGAATCCACCAGTCAAAAGAAGAGCAAGAAGCGCAGCAAGAGGCGCAAGGATAAGGTAGTGTGGCTGTCAAAGGGTCGTGCACACCTAGTACTGGCAAGAAAGCTAAAGCTGAAGCTCCCGGCAAGGAGGCTGCCTTGTGCACTGACTGGCGGGAGGCTGCGGCTGCCGAGAAGGCTGGGAAAGGCGACGGGCCGTACTGCAAAATTCATCGGACCAAGGGCCACGACCTTCAGGAGTGTTATCAGGTTGAGCAGCTCGTCAAGAGGCAGAGAGCAGAATATGAGAAGCGTGATAAGGAAAAAGGTCAAAATACTGCTGGCGGTAAGGGCCGAGGCAGTGAAGCAAATTGCCCCAGCAAACCCTTTCGGAATCAAGGAAAACCCGCCAGGGGTCGAGAGAAGGAAGCTTGCAATGATGAGAGTGCTAGAGGGGATGAAGAGGAAACCAGTGAGCAGGATTTCGAGAAAGCCACTGACGCCCTGTGCATTGACGGTGGTGCATCCCTTCACTCTTCTCACCGCCAACTCAAACGGTGGGCACGTGAGGTCAATGACGTGGAACCAGTGCCAGAGGCTCGGAAACCGCTCAAATGGTCATGCACACCCATCATCTTTGATGAAGAAGACCATCCTGACCGTACTACTATGGTAGGATGTTTGCCGTTGTTGGTCTCTCCAATGATTCACAACCTCAAGGTCACAAAGATGTTGGTTGATGGCGGGGCCGGGTTGAATCTGATTTTCCCAAAGGTCATCAGCAAACTTCAGATAGCAGGAGAAGAGCTAAAGGCCACGGGCACGTTTCAAGGAGTTAATCCCGGCAGGAGTCATCCTAAGGGAAAGATCACGTTGCCTGTGACATTTGGGGGAGAGCTGAATTATCGGACTGAGAAGATTGTGTTTGATGTGGTCGACCTTCCCCTGCCGTACAATGGGATCCCTGGACGCCCAGCCCTGGCTAAATTCATGGCGGCATCCCACTATGCCTACAACACCTTGAAGATGCCTGGGCCGGTAGGAGTCATTTCCATCTCGTTAGACGAGAAGGACACAATCATATCCGTGGATAAGATGTACCGGGACGCAGTCGCGGCAGAGGCAGCGGCAGCAGTAGTTCCCTCTGAGGAGGACAGAGGAAAGAAGAAGGATAGCAGGGACGCTGGCAAGGAATCTGGGAAGTGTGCCTCTTCGGAGTACGCTGCACCTGTTGATGACTTGCCGGAGAGTTTCATCAGCAAGAGATCCAAGGTTGCTGCGCCCCAAGTGAAGAAGGTCCCGGCAGGGCAGGATGGCGTTGATGGTACCTTTACTATCAGCGCCACCCTGATGACAAATAGGAAAGCGCGCTCGTTGCCTTCCTGTGGGAGAATATCGATGTGTTTGCCTGGCAACCATCCGATATCCCCGGTGTTCCCAGGGAGGTAATCGAGCACCACCTTGCTGTCTGCCCACATGCCCGACCTGTCAGGCAGAAAGTTCGGAAGTAGGCCTTGGAGAGGCAGTAGTTTATTGCAGAGGAGATCAAGAAGCTTGAGGCAGCTGGTTTGGTCAGAGGAGTGATGCATCCAACATGGTTAGCAAACCTAGTGGTCGTTCAGAAGGCTAACGGGAAATGGCAGCTTTCCATAGATTTCACAGATCTCAACAAGGCTTGCCCGAAGGACCCATTTCCCTTGCCGCGCATCGATCAGATTGTGGATTCCACTTCAAGCTGTGACTTGCTCTCCTTCTTGGATGCGTATTCTGGATATCACCAAATCTTCATGTCCAAAGAAGACGAAGAAAAGACCTCGTTCATCACCCCATGTGGTACGTACTACTTTGTCCGCATGCCATTCGGATTAAAGAGTGCCGGGTCTACTTTTGCAAGAGAAATATAGATTGGTTTTGAGCCACAGCTGCATAGAAACATTGAGGCCTATATGGATGATATTGTGGTCAAGACCAAGGATAGAGCAACCCTCGTCCGGGATTTGGAGGAGACATTTGCTAACTTGCGCAAGATCAACTTGATGCTCAACCTAGAGAAATGTGTGTTTGGCTTGCCTTCCAGCAAGTTACTTGGGTTCTTTGTATCCCATCGGGGGATCGAAGCCAACCTCGACAAGATCAAGGCTATCGAGAAGATTCAAGCGCCCAGGACAGTCAAAGATGTGAGGCGTCTGACAGGGTGCGTTGCCGTGCCAAGTAGATTCATCTCCAAGTCTGCCGAGCGCGCCCTGCCGTTCTTCAAAATCCTGAGGAAGGCAGGACCCATGAAGTGGACCCCAGAAGCAGATGCAGCTTTGCAAGAGTTGAAGGCCTACTTGTCCTCTGTGCCCACCTTGGTTGCCCCCAAACCACAAGAGCCGTTGCTGCTATACTTGGCGGCGACCAATCAAGTGGTTAGTGCATCCTTGGTGGCTCAGCAGGAAGTAGAAGAAACAGAAAGTGGGCAAGGCCCGGCAGAGCCAGACAAGGATCAGGGCAAAAATGGACACGGCAGCAAGGGCGACCCCAAGGATGCGGCAAGGAAGAAAGTGGTGCAGCGCCCAGTGTACTTCGTCAGTTTTCTATTATAGGGAGCTAGATCGAGGTACTCTGGCATGCAAAAATTGATCTTTGGTCTCGTCATGGCCTCAAGGAAACTGCGCCACTACTTCCAAGCCCATGAGATCACGGTTGTCACTCACTTCCCATTGCAAAGGATACTCTGAAACCCTGAGGCTACCGGCAGAATTGTGGAGTGGGCTTTGGAGTTATCCAGCTTTGGCCTGAAGTTTTAGAGCACGTCAACAATTCAGAGTAGGGCGTTGGCAGAGTTTATTGCTGAATGGACGCCAACCCCTGATGAGGAAGTGCTGGAGACAGCTATCCCCGGCAAGGAAGCACCCCAAGAATGGATTATGTATTTCGATGGAGCCTTTTCCCTACAAGGTGCATGGGCTGGCGTGCTTCTCGTTACCCCCTCCGGGGAGCACTTGAAGTATGTCGTCCAGATGCACTTTGCCCGGGAAGAGGCAACCAGTAATACATCAGATTATGAAGGGCTCCTTGCCGGGCTCAGGATTGCCGCAGAATTGGGAATCAAGAAGCTGATCATTCAAGGAGATTCACAACTTGTGGTGAGACAAGTCAACAAGGATTACCAAAGACCATTGATGGAGGCATACGTTGAGGAAGTGAGAAGATTGGAGGAGCGCTTTGACGGATTGCAAATAGAGCACGTACCTCGTGTGGAAAATAGCATAGCTGATCATATGTCAAAGTGTGCTGCGCAGAAGCTTCCTGTGGAACCAGACTTTTCTTCTCCACCTTACTCAACCCTCCGTATCCCCAGCAACAATGGCCCGGAAAAGGAGAAAGATGGACTCCGGTAAGCCTCTCCCGGTAGAGCCACACAATGCTCCTGGTAGGGACCCTGCCGGTAACAACTCCTCATCACTTGCCAGACCGCACCCTCCAGCCGGGCCTATGGTCCCCGCGTACGAGGAACATGCCCCCGCAGTAGAGGAGGTGTCGCTAGTCCTTGTTGCCGAGCCCTAGGGTCCAACTTGGGCAAGGCACATTGTCCACTTTCTTCAAATCAGAGAGCTTCTCGATGACCAAGATGAGGCTGAAAGAGTAGCCCGGAGGGCCAGTATGTATCAGTTTGTCGACGACACTCTGTACAGAAGGAGGCCCAATGGTGTGAAATTAAATTGCATCTACTAGGAAGAAGGAAAGGAACTGCTGGCTGAAATACACAAAGGCATGTGCGGCTCCCACATTGGATCAAGGGCGTTAGTTGGGAAAGCATTCCGGCAAGGATTCTATTGGCCCACAGCCCTCCAAGATGCGGTTGAGCTCGTCACCAAATGTGAAGCCTGCCAGTTCCATTCCAAGAATATCCACCTCCATGCACAAGCTCTTCAGACAATCCCTTTGTCATGGCCATTTTCGGTCTGGGGGCTCGATATCCTCGGCTCTTTCCCCTGAGCTGCCGGGGGATTTGAATTCTTGTTCGTTGCTATCGACAAGTTTACAAAGTGGCTGGAAGTAGCTACCGTGAGAAAGGTGACTGCTCAGTCAGCTATCAAGTTCTTGAAAGAATTGGTGTGCCGTTTTGGAGTTCCGGCAAGGATCATTACTGATAACGGCACCCAGTTCACGAGCCGCGCCTTCATGCAATATGTTCATGCCCTCGAAAGCAAGATCTCATTTGCCTTTGTCGCACATCCCAGGAGCAACGGGCAAGCCGAGAGGGCGAACGCTGAAGTGTTGCAAGGACTCAAGATAAGATCCTTTGTTACGCTGCAGAAGCATGGCAGGCGGTGGATTGTTGAGCTGCCAGTAGTTCTCTGGTCCCTCAGAATGACACCAAATCGAGCTACCGGGCAGACTCCCTTATCCCTAGTCTATGGGGCATAAGTAGTTATCCCCACGGAACTCATTTACAGGTCGCCTCGAGTGCTTGCCTACGATGAAGTAGCACAAGATCAGCACCGGTGTGACGACGCTGTGCTACTCGAGGAGAACCGTCTCCGGGATGCTACGCGTGCTGCACGCTATCAGCAAGCTCTGCATCGCTATCACAGCTGCAGGGTTCGTGCCCGGTGTTTTGAGGAAGGCGACCTTGTCCTTAGGTGTGTTCAATCTGCCAAGGGTACAAACAAGTTGGCGCTGAAGTGGGAAGGCCCTTACAGGGTAGTTCGAGTCACCAGACCTGGCACAGTTCGTCTCGAGACCGGAGGTGGCATTCAATTGCAAAACTCATGGAATATTGAGCTTCTCCGCAAGTTCTACCCATAAGGCGCGACTGTCGGGCCTTGCCCGGCAGCCACCCTTTTGTACAGGCCTGGCCTCAGTTGCATGTAACCCCTTGTACAAAGCCAGGCGATGACGCTGAGCAACAGAGAAATAAACGAAGCGCTGGGGGGGCCCCCGACCAAGTTGCATGCATGCATGGGCATTCCAAGAGCATTGCATAAGCATTTCATAAGCATTTGCATATGCATATAGATAGGGTCGCATATTGCATCATTTCCATCTGTGTGAGGCTGCAGGTTCCTGCCGTGAGCTTGGCCTCTACCGGGAGTTGGGACGATGAACCAGCACTGCGATCTCTAGCAAGCCAAACAGATAAGTTCTACCTCCTGTCCATAAATGTTCTATAAGCTGGAGCTTATGCATAAGAAAACCTCGCCGCTCTTTGAAGCTTAGGTGCTCCCATCCCTGGACTCTAACGTTGCTTCGGCCAGGGTGGTTGTAGTGGCCTTTGGTGAAAAGAAATTGGCAGGGGGCTGGTCCCTTTATTTTTTGCCCGGTAGGCTTAGTCCCCTAGCAACAAGATAAAAGGGTACTGGCAGGATAACCTGCTGGGGAAATCTCGTTTATTTAAAGTAAAGAGGCATCCCACCTCTGCATGGATATATACATGCACGAGTTCCCGGCAAGGTTCATCTTTTTCAATAATATGCTGCTAATACAAGTACAAATCTTACAGAACACGAACATGGACTCGAGAGATTACATTATTTGAACTAAAATTTGGCAAGTGCCGGCAGGTTTAAGATTGAAAAAAGATAAGTGCCCCGTAAACTCCTCCCCCTGTCCCTTGTCAGGACCCCGATTCCATGTCACATCAATCTAGCCGGTAACACCTCATATCACTTTGCGGCCTCACGCACGGTATTCCCACGGGTGTCGCCTTACCATGGCCCGGGACCGTTTGCGCCTTTTGGCTCACGTATATGATAGTGTCGCTAGCATCCATATGACAGAGAACCCGGGCCGACATGACTAGTCGTGAACCCAAAGTGGCACTAACTTACGGGGACAGGCATACATGACCCAGCAACGAACGTGTCGGTCATCAGCGAGTGAATTCGGGCTGTAGCAACTGGGCTAGCAGGACTCCGAAAGACACCGCGTGACGTTTCCCCGAAGGGACAGACACAGGATCGAGGAAGGACACATGCCGGCCAGTCTAAGTGTTCCGGAGCAGTAGTGCTGGGCTAGCAGGACTCCGGTGAACCGGGTTGTAGTGGACTACTATGGCTCATGGAAGCACAAGACTACATTTCCCCATAAGAGAGGCTACCAAGGATAAACAACTAGGTTGTCGGATCCCACACATACCAAGCATTTCAATCATACACACAATATGCTGGATATGGGCAAATACAACATGGCATCACAACAAGACTCTACGACTCAGAGTATTTATTCATTAGGCTTCATGGAGCCAAGTATTACAAACATGGGTCTCATGACCCAACATTCAGAGCATACAAGTCAAAACACATGCGGAAGCTTAACATGTCTGAGTACAGACATCTATAAATGAAAAGGGCTGAGAAGCCTGACTATCTACCAGATCCTGCCGAGGGCACAAGATCGTAGCTGAGGTAACAAGCTAAACGTCGAAGTCCACGTGGAACTACTAGCGAGACTGAAGTCTCTCTGCAAAACATAAAAAAGGCAAACGTGAGTACAAATGTACCCAGCAAGACTTACATCAAAACTATCTACAAATGCATCGGTATCATCAAAGAGGGTGGTGGAGTTTAACTGCAGCAAGCCAGCTTTGACTCAGTGGCTATCCTGAACTACGAATGCTGGTAACTCTTTTGAGGTGGCGCACACGAGTCCACATATTCACCATATCAATACACCACTATGGATCCGCTCCCGTCTCCCTACGAGAACGCCATCCACAGCACTCACGCTTATCTTGCGAGTTTTAGAGTATCCACTTTCACTTGTCTATGAACTGTACAGGCAACCAAGTAGTTCTTTACCGCGGACGCGGCTATTCGAATAGATCATATTAACCCTGCAGGGGTATACTTCTTCACACACGCTCTCGCCACTTACCACCATGTACACATCGTGTATCTCGGCAACCTTCAAGCGAAAGCCTGGCGAGGGAGTCGGCCACGACCTGACTAACCACACAAGTCTCTAGTCAAGGTTTATCGCCTATTCGGGTTCCATCCGCGAGGAGATCTGGCCGGAGTTTCGCTCACAGCCCCAAACGATGTGTGCAGGGTTCCCGAGACACCAAACGGGCGCCCGGTACACCGTGCCACGTGTATCTACCGCAACATAGCCCACCCCTAGGGTCAGCGCTACGCACGGCCCCCAACACATATCCTACAAACACCAGAAACTAGTTGCAACTCCTGGACAGAGAACAAGGGCGGCTAATAAGTCGAGAGAGTCAATTAAGGATCCCAATGTGTGGTAGTAGCTGAATCTTAAATCACGCATACAGATCTCAGTTCTTAAGGACGGCCTCAATGAAACAACCCACCATGTACTCCTACATGGCCTCTCATCGGTACCTTTACCAAATCGTGTTCACACACTTAGCTCTCAGCAGTAGGATATGTTCACAACTTTCCAATTCATCCCCGATGAATCAGACCTGACACAACTCTAAGCAATAGCAGGCATGACAAACAAGCATGAATGAGTAGGCACATCAGGGCTCAAACAACTCCTACTCATGCTAGTGGGTTTCATCTATTTACTGTGGCAATGACAGGTCATGCAGAGGAAAGGGGTTCAACTACCGCAGCATGTAACAGTTGAATTGTTGTTGTCCTAATGCAGTAAAAGAGAGCAGAAGCGAGATAGTGGGTTTGTATAGGAATGAACAAGGGGGTTTTGCTTGCCTGGCACTTCTGAAGATAGTATAGTTCTTCATCGGTGTCATTGAACATGTCTTCGGAACCACGTCTACTGAGAGGGAGCAACCACCGGCAAACACAAGAGGAACCACAATCAATGCGATGCACATTCATATGAATGATATGTCATATTAAGGTACTGAATTGACCTAGTGCAACAGTTAGTCATATTCATTGAAGTGGAATCCAAGCCTAGAGCAATTCCAACTCCAAAACTAATTACTATTTATTCCATAATCATGAATTGTCCTATTCGGTGAGGTTAACTTGTTCAAACATGCATCAAAATGGTACAGATGGAAGGATTGGATTTTTCTGATCCAAAAACATATATAAATTATTTCATTCTGAGCTATAGATTATTTTCTATGAATTTTTAGAAGTTTTGGACATTTTTTGGAATTTTCTGATTATTTTAAATCCAGAAAATGATTTACTGCATCAGCATTACGTCACTGTGACGTCAGCAGAGTCAACAGGGCTGGTCCGGGTCAAATCTGGCCAGTGGGGCCCACTGGTCAGTGACTCAGGGCTGGTTAGGGTCGTAGGCAGGTGGGCCTGGTCAACGGCCACGTCAGCAGGGTCAACCCTGACATGTGGGTCCCGTTGGGTTATATTTAAACTAAGCAGAAATAAAGCTGGGGTTAATTAGGACGTGGGGCCCATGCGTCAGTGTCCCATGGGGTTAGTTAGCTAGGTCATTAGTGACTAATGATAGCGCCACATCAGCTCGCCGGAGGCCAACCGGTGACGACCACGGCCGACGGCGGAAGTGCACCGTGCGCTCGCTACGGAGCTCCATTCGATGCGCGGTTTGCTCCTACGGGTTCCTGGGGGTGAGGCGCATCCAAAGAGTCAAGCAGCAGCAGCTGGGGTGGCCGGAGCTGATGGCGGAGAGCTCTTTTGCGGCCGCCGGAGTTCGGGCACCGACGGGTTAGGCGCTACGCCTCGTTTTGAGCTGAACTAGTGGGATCTGCGGCTTCCTGAGGAGGCGCTGAGCATGCCTACATGCTCTGGTGTGACGTGCGGGTGTTGCAACCGCGGCGGCGACATGGCCGGAGGCGGGGAGCGCTCGACTCTGGTGGTTGATGCGGCTAGAGTACGAATTAGGCAACGGGGCATGGGGGAAACGGTGTAGCAGCTCACCGCGGTTCTTCTGGTGCTGCTGGCGAGGCAGGGGAGGCTCGGGGTCTGGCGGAACGACAGAGGGAATCACCGGCACCCGAGGTCGGAAACGGTGGCGTTGGCGAGGCTTCAGGGCATCCGGTGTTGCGTAGCTTAGCGAGGAGGTCGAGGACGACATGGCGGAGCTTCTGGACCTGGCGGGATGGCGAGGGAGGGCTGGTGGCCACGGGGGTGCTCGTCGGTGTTCTCGGGCGGTCGCGGAAATCGCGGGAGAGAGAGACAGAGGAGGAGATGGGGACGAGGGAGAGTGAGAGGGGGTCGGGGAGGCGCCGAGGAGGCTCTTCGAGGCGCTGCGCTGGCGCGGGTGAGGGCAGGCAGGCAGGGTGGTGGCGTGGCGAGCTCGGCGGTGTCGCGGTGTCCCTCCTCTGCCTACTGGCAGAGGTAGGCGATGACTGGCACCAGGCCAGTGGGCTGGGCTGGCCAGGTAGGAGGCCTAGGTAACTCTCTCCCTCTCTTTTCTTTATGTTTTCTATTTTTCTGCATTTGTGACTTTATTAAAAATAGCTAGGCACTTTCAAAAATCACCAAACTGCTCATGCCCACTGTTTAGGATATAAACAACATGGAACATTTCAGTTTGGGATTATTTGGACATTTAAAATATTTAATAGCATTTAAATATCCAAATGCAAATAACATAAGATTTAATTCAGTGACCCAATGATGTCCTAGAAAATTGTGCACCATTTTTGTCAGGGGTTCTAGACCAAGGCAAAGATGATGAACATTTTAGAAGGGCATTTCAGGTTCATTGAAAAGGATTTTAGTAAACCCTAGTTGGTTTAAGATGTGCTGGGGGTTTCTGTCATCCGCATTTCAACTTCATTTGAAATTAAACATGATGCACACATGAAACTGGCCTAGCCAGAACTAGGGATGTGACAACTCACCCCCACTCAAAAGAATCTCGCCCCGAGATTCAAGCGTAGGGTAAGATGAAATGGGAACGCAAACTAACACAATCTTCACAATCCAGATTGCACTTCATAAGTATGTTGATCCGATCACCATCTTTGTCTCGATGTCTTGCTCTGAGAACTCCAACTAACATGACAACGAGAGAAAAGGGAAAACTCTAGAAGGATCGATCTTCTCGAAGATCGAACAACTCAGGATCAGCTCATGGAATGAGACATAGCAACATCTCTCGAGCTGAGACACGAAGCATACATCTAGAGGGATGGAGTGAAACAAATGACGGAGGTTCACTAGGTAGACAACAATTTCACGCTTAACAAGGTGGTGAACGGTTGTCAACGTAGCGAAGATTTGAGTTGCCATGATACCATAATGAGACACCTTAGAGGAGGTGACTCATAGAGTTATTCCCTTAAGTGGCAAAAAGAATTACTTTTGATACAGAGATCAATAAAATTCTCTAAACCAGCCTAAGGCAATCACAATCGAACATTTGAAGGAGTTCCAGAGAATGACATAGTCGAACTAGGATGAATGATGTGGACTACCTTGTTGAAGACAACGCAATGGATGATTTTTGCTTATCACCGGAAATGGGTGGAACCCATGGTAGGATGGCACCACGGCAGGTGCAGGCTGGGAACAAAATGCAAATGTTGGGAATGATTCTAGAAACTGGGGAGAAGCTCATCAGAAGAAAGTGATTCCACTATTTGAATGATTATAGCATAATCGAAGGAACTGGGAGCACATGAATTCCTAGGGAGCAACTTCTAGAATAAGTCGCACGAAATCCTCATGGAGAAGATGGTAAAATTGCTTAATCAAGAAGCTACAATAATAGATCTTCCGGCTAGGTGTGTCGGCCAACATCAACCTTGTCGGGACCTACGTCATAGATCTTGGAAAAGTTCCAACCATCATATCTGCCTGAGATTCAGATCCGGTTGGTAACGGAATATTTCCAGACTCATTCTAGAGAAAAATGAAAGTTTGCAACACAATCGACGAGATGACGTTGCGGACTCTCGGGAAATGAACTACGATGGCAGCTCCAAAACATGAGCTGATTCTGCTACATACATGTGAGCACGTGTCCAAGACAAGCATGACCAGTAGTAGTCTTACAACGAAACACTACCGAGTTCTGTTGGGAACCATCATTGCGGAGAGCGAAGTTCGGCGCATGTACCTTTGGGTCCTTAAGGATTAGCACTTAAGAACTTCTTTTTCTTTGAACAAATCAATCAGTGGTGTGCTAGGAACACATATGGAGTGGAGGCGGCCAACCTATCAAACCATAGAGCACTTTGCACGTGCATGACTAACTTGGGACGATTCCAGAGGAGGCAAAACAAACTTTCTCGAATTCACTGCGGCAACTTGCATCGAATACACATGAATTAGAGGAAGTCACTTCTTTCATCCAAACATATGCTCCATGAGCTAGCATGAAGAAATGCTTACAAAAGTTTCCAATACTAACTTAAATGTTCAACATGAATCACGGACAAGATAAGGATGTTGTCGATGGGCTCAACAACAATTTATCAAGATTCCCATAAGATGGGGTTACATGATTATGTGAACAAGATGGTAGCATGGGTCAGACCAAAAGATATAATGGTGTATGCCCGAGGGAACAACCACGGATAAGACAACATTACGAACATCGTTGGTTCTGATTTGATTTGATGATAGCCCATACTCAAATCAAAGTTTGGATAAGATAATAGGTCCATCAATTGATCACCAGGATCAATCAATGAAAGTATCATCTTTCTTCAACACACACACACGAAGATATCCCTTAGGAATGAACTGAGTCAGACAAGCTCTCATCTTCCAGCTCTCCAAGTTGTTGTTTAGCTTAACCAACTAGCTCAGGGTATCCGACACAGATTCTTGGAGAAAGGGTGGTTTATAAGAAACCAACTTGATCACGAGCTCAACATAGCGATCAGGTGACAACCTGGTAGCACTTCCGAGAAGATATTCGGAAAGTCACGAACCACCGATATGTAACTAAGCTCGAGAACAGTCTTGCTTTTCAGGGCAAGACGATGTGATCAAGAGAGTGATGGATTGACACAATCCTAACTCATCGATCGAAGAGTGCACCAACAAAAATGGACTAGGTAGCATGATCAGTCCTAGGATGGTGATTCATTAACCAACACACCAAGGATGAGAATATTGTCCTTTAACTACCAAGCAACGCAGTTGCTAGGAGTATTGCTTTCACACATCATGATTCACCTGTCGGTATTTCGGTTACAATAACACGGAGACCGAGAAATGAATAATGATGGCGAGAAGTATCACTGTACCAAGAGTTCATAGGATGGTGTGCAATTCCCATGATATTCTTGATATAAAGATGGTAATACTCCGGGGTAGAACAAAACAAAAGCTGGATTGGCATTTTGATCTGCGGAATACAACCGCTTTGACCAAATCCTAGATATGGATGAGGTACTGGAGTTTGTTTCTCCTAGTCATTCCGTAATAGAATGGCTTGACGGACCACAAGAATAATAAGCATCGATAACACGAATGCACAACTAGTCCTGACTATCAATTGATAGACAGAGGGTCAGAATACAACTAAAGAGGGACAACTCAAAGGAACATATAACTTTTTTTTGAGTTGTGGAAGCATAGATTAGTATGTCGAACCAAGTTGAACAGGTTTCTTCCAGATAACCCATGCAGAAAGGTAGAACTGGCAGAGTCACAATATGGAATGGAGAACTCACCAAGAGCACTCTGGTTGTGATCTTTTTGGTTCAAGAACTTCTGCCTTAATGGTTCATGATATTTGGAAGAAGGAAATACCACGGACCTCGAGGACTGTCGCAAGGTTACTAATATCCTAAAGGAACTAGCGAACACTGACAACAGGAAGTAAGTAGAGTGAATCTTGGGCTCAAGAACCTAGAAATAGAATGCCTACTAACTAAATAGCATCACGGGATGCTTCCGAGAATGACGGCCAGAATCATCACACTAGGAATATAAAGCATTACTAGATTACTTGGTGGTTCTCTAGGATGCCTAGGGTCATAATACTAGCTCCAACACATATGTCAAGGCAATGGAATACCTCAACAGACCGTTAGTGTGCCTAATCTGGCCCAAAGGGACGCGGAAACAGAGGGAAAGGATTTTGCAAATGCATCAGATTGTTTGGAAACCTGGGATGACTCGGACAGCATAACGGCTGTAAATGCTCAAAAAGATTTGAGACATCCTGCAAAAGGGTGGCATAACCACTTAACATCACAATATCAAGGTTCTGAAATCACCTAACAACACACGGAAGTAGTAGGAACTGAAATGAGGCTCAAATCCAACAATCCTATGAGTCTACGGATTAGTAACACGTGATCCTGATAGATAGATGAGAAAGCCTAGTTCTTAATCCCCGTAGCAAAGAAGAGGTTGACTAAGATCAGAAAGGCATAAAGTAAAGGAGTAAAAAGAGCCTTACGTTCCCTTCCACAATCAATTCACTTATATAACTAAAGCATTTCTAGACTCAACTTCGACCAGTTTGGCTTGGTAATCCTACAGGCAGTCAGGCTCTGATACCAAAGCTGTCAGGACCCCGATTCCAAGTCACATCAATCTAGCCGGTAACACCTCATATCACTTTGCGGCCTCACGCACGGTATTCCCACGGGTGTTGCCTTACCATGGCCCGGGACCGTTTGCGCCTTTTGGCTCATGTATATGATAGTGTCGCTAGCATCCATATGACAGAGAACCCGGGCCGACATGACTAGTCGTGAACCCAAAGTGGCACTAACTTACGGGGACAGGCATACATGACCCAGCAACGAACGTGTCGGTCATCAGCGAGTGAATTCGGGCTGTAGCAACTGGGCTAGCAGGACTCCGAAAGACACCACGTGATGTTTCCCCGAAGGGACACACACAGGATCGAGGAAGGACACATGCCGGCCAGTCTAAGTGTTCCGGAGCAGTAGTGCTAGGCTAGCAGGACTCCAGTGAACCGGGCTGTAGCGGACTACTATGGCTCATGGAAGCACAAGACTACATTTCCCCATAAGAGAGGCTACCAAGGATAAACAACTAGGTTGTCCGATCCCACACATACCAAGCATTTCAATCATACACACAATATGCTGGATATGGGCAAATACAACATGGCATCACAACAAGACTCTACGACTCAGAGTATTTATTCATTAGGCTTCGAGGAGCCAAGTATTACAAACATGGGTCTCATGACCCAACATTCAGAGCATACAAGTCAAAACACATGCGGAAGCTTAACATGTCTGAGTACAGACATCTATAAATGAAAAGGGCTGAGAAGCCTGACTATCTACCAGATCCTGCTGAGGGCACAAGATCGTAGCTGAGGTAACAAGCTAAACGTCGAAGTCCACGTGGAACTACTAGCGAGACTGAAGTCTCTCTACAAAACATAAAATAGGCAAACGTGAGTACAAATGTACCCAGCAAGACTTACATCAAAACTATCTACAAATGCATCGGTATCATCAAAGAGGGTGGTGGAGTTTAACTGCAGCAAGCCAGCTTTGACTCAGTGGCTATCCTGAACTACGAATGCTGGTAACTCTTTTGAGGTGGCGCACACGAGTCCACATATTCACCATATCAATACACCACTATGGATCCGCTCCCGGCTCCCTACGAGAACGCCATCCATAGCACTCACGCTTATCTTGCGAGTTTTAGAGTATCCACTTTCACTTGTCTATGAACTGTACAGGCAACCAAGTAGTTCTTTACCGCGGACGCGGCTATTCGAATAGATCATATTAACCCTGCAGGGGTATACTTCTTCACACACGCTCTCGCCACTTACCACCATGTACACATCGTGTATCTCGGCAACCTTCAAGCGGAAGCCTGGCGAGGGAGTCGGCCACGAC
Source organism: Thinopyrum elongatum (assembly GCA_011799875.1). Taxonomy (NCBI): domain Eukaryota; kingdom Viridiplantae; phylum Streptophyta; class Magnoliopsida; order Poales; family Poaceae; genus Thinopyrum; species Thinopyrum elongatum. The sequence goes on from CM022301.1 coordinate 407,141,730, forward strand.
CTGACTAACCACACAAGTCTCTAGTCCAGGTTTATCGCCTATTCGGGTTCCATCCGCGAGGAGATCCGGCCGGAGTTTCGCTCACAGCCCCAAACGATGTGTGCAGGGTTCCCGAGACACCAAACGGGCGCCCGGTACACCGTGCCACATGTATCTACCGCAACATAGCCCACCCCTAGGGTCAGCGCTATGCACGGCCCCCAACACATATCCTACAAACACCAGAAACTAGTTGCAACTCCTGGACAGAGAACAAGGGCGGCTAATAAGTCGAGAGAGTCAATTAAGGGTCCCAATGTGTGGTAGTAGCTGAATCTTAAATCACGCATACAGATCTCAGTTCTTAAGGACGGCCTCAATGAAACAACCCACCATGTACTCCTACATGGCCTCTCATCGATACCTTTACCAAATCGTGTTCACACACTTAGCTCTCAGCAGTAGGATATGTTCACAACTTTCCAATTCATCCCCGATGAATCAGACCTGACACAACTCTAAGCAATAGCAGGCATGACAAACAAGCATGAATGAGTAGGCACATCAGGGCTCAAACAACTCCTACTCATGCTAGTGGGTTTCATCTATTTACTGTGGCAATGACAGGTCATGCAGAGGAAAGGGGTTCAACTACCGCAGCATGTAACAGTTGAATCATTGTTGTCCTAATGCAGTAAAAGAGAGCAGAAGCGAGATAGTGGGTTTGTATAGGAATGAACAAGGGGGTTTTGCTTGCCTGGCACTTCTGAAGATAGTATAGTTCTTCATCGGTGTCATTGAACACGTCGTCGGAACCACGTCTACTGAGAGGGAGCAACCACCGGCAAACACAAGAGGAACCACAATCCATGTGATGCACATTCATATGAATGATATGTCATATTAAGGTACTGAATTGACCTAGTGCAACAGTTAGTCATATTCATTGAAGTGGAATCCAAGCCTATAGCAATTCCAACTCCAAAACTAATTACTATTTATTCCATAATCATGAATTGTCCTATTCGGTGAGGTTAGCTTGTTCAAACATGCATGAAAATGGTACAGATGGAAAGATTGGATTTTTCTGATCCAAAAACATATATAAATTATTTCATTCTGAGCTATAGTTTATTTTCTATGAATTTTTAGAAGTTTTGGACATTTTCTGGAATTTTCTGATTATTTTAAATCCAGAAAATGATTTACTGCATCAGCATTACGTCACTGTGACATCAGCAGAGTCAACAGGGCTGGTCCGGGTCAAATCTGGCCAGTGGGGCCCACTGGTCAGTGACTCAGGGCTGGTTAGGGTCGTAGACAGGTGGGCCTGGTCAACGGCCACGTCAGCAGGGTCAACCCTGACATGTGGGTCCCGTTGGGTTATATTGAAACTAAGCAGAAATAAAGCTGGGGTTAATTAGGACGTGGGGCCCATGCGTCAGTGTCCCATGGGGTTAGTTAGCTGGGTCATTAGTGACTAATGATAGCGCCACGTCAGCTCGCCGGAGGCCAACCGGCGACGACCACGGCCGACGGCGGAGGTGCACCGTGCGCTCGCTACGGAGCTCCATTCGATGCGCGGTTTGCTCCTACGGGTTCCTGGGGGTGAGGCGCATCCAAAGAGTCAAGCAGCAGCAGCTGGGGTGGCCGGAGCTGACGGCGGAGAGCTCTTTTGCGGCCGCCGGAGTTCGGGCACCGACGGGTTAGGCGCTATGGCGCGTTTTGAGCTGAACTAGTGGGATCTGCGGCTTCTTGAGGAGGCGCTGAGCATGCCTACATGCTCTGGTGTGACGTGCGGGTGTTGCAACTGCGGCGGCGACATGGCCGGAGGCGGGGAGCGCTCGACTCTGGTGGTTGATGCGGCTAGAGTACGAATTAGGCAACGGGGCATGGGGGAAACGGTGTAGCAGTTCACCGCGGTTCTTCTGGTGCTGCTGGCGAGGCAGGGGAGGCTCAGGGTCCGGCGGAACGACGGAGGGAATCACCGGCACCCGAGGTCGGAAACGGTGGCGTTGGCGAGGCTTCAGGGCATCCGGTGTTGCGTAGCTTAGCGAGGAGGTCGAGGACGACATGGCGGAGCTTCTGGACCTGGCGGCATGGCGAGGGAGGGCTGGTGGCCACGGGGGTGCTCGTCGGTGTTCTCGGGCGGTCGCGGAAATCGCGGGAGAGAGAGACAGAGGAGGAGATGGGGACGAGGGAGAGTGAGAGGGGGTCGGGGAGGCGCCGAGGAGGCTCTTCGAGGCACTGCGCTGGCGCGGGTGAGGGCAGGCAGGCAGGGTGGTGGCGTGGCGAGCTCGGCGGTGTCGCGGTGTCCCTCCTCTGCCTACTGGCAGAGGTAGGCGATGACTGGCACCAGGCCAGTGGGCTGGGCTGGCCAGGTAGGAGGCCTAGGTAACTCTCTCCCTCTCTTTTCTTTATGTTTTCTATTTTTCTGCATTTGTGACTTTATTAAAAATAGCTAGGCACTTTCAAAAATCACCAAACTGCTCATGCCCACTATTTAGGATATAAACAACATGGAACATTTCAGTTTGGGATTATTTGGACATTTAAAATATTTAATAGCATTTAAATATCCAAATGCAAATAACATAAGATTTAATTCAGTGACCCAATGATGTCCTAGAAAATTGTGCACCATTTTTGTCAGGGGTTCTAGACCAAGGCAAAGATGATGAACATTTTAGAAGGGCATTTCAGGTTCATTGAAAAGGATTTTAGTAAACCCTAGTTGGTTTAAGATGTGCTGGGGGTTTCTGTCATCCCCATTTCAACTTCATTTGAAATTAAACATGATGCACACATGAAACTGGCCTAGCCAGAACTAGGGATGTGACATCCCTCTTGTCCCAGGTAGTGCAGTGGGAAGAGAAAAGGGCGGGAGATGCGGCGACACAACGCCACCCCGATCCCGTCGAGGCCTACCAAAAACAGCCCGACAAGATCGGGAGTGGCGAGGCTACAAAGGAGGAAGATGGAGGGAGCACCTCAGCGACCCCCTGGTCACCGCTTCCAGGACCAACCCAGGGGCTTCAACACTGGCGCCGACAGAAAGGGACGTCAGTGCCGAGCTGTAAGACCACTGGAGGAAGCGGAAGCGCCAGGAGAACGGCCCTTTCCCCGGAAACCAATAAAATGGTGATGACGGTGCCGGGGAAAGGAGGGGAAAGACAGAAAGACGAGGTGGCAGGTCGCCAGTACAAGACGAACGCGTCGATGCTATCATACTCCGACTGGACGGCCTGCCACCCGCCTTCTCCGTCTCCCCTGGCTTCATATTCATCAACACCATCCCGGGGAAACGCCGACTTTGCGGTCCGACACCTTCCTCGGAAAGACGGCGAGCGACCAAGATGACCAGGGGGCTCGGGATGCGCCGCTCCCCACCTTGGCGGGCAGGAAGGCGCGCCTCTCGTCGGCATCAGCCCCAAGGCTTCTGGGAGGGGCAGTGCTGGGATTACAAATGACCCCCGGCCCTGCCTCCCGTGTGAGCATTGAAGACACTAAGAGCTTGGTCGCCAAACCAGCAAGCAGCAGCAGCCCAGGGCTGAATGCCGCATTACCCGGTGGCCAACCAACTGTGGCGAAAGGAGCAAGTGTTTCCTCACAGTGGGAAAGCTTGATATCCCCCACGCCACGGGCAGCCTGTCCGCGGCGTCTTCTCCAAACATGGACCAGACTCACTCCCCAAGCACCAACACAAACACTTGGCGGCACCAACCCCAGGCTAGAGCCTGGGGCCTGGCCCCAGGCTCTTCTCTTCGACATAACCAGCAGGAGGCAGAAAACAGAGGAGAGGAGACGCAAGGATGAATGACTCCTCCCTCCCTTCGCCCCTCCTTTTATAGGTGGGCCGGCGATGGGAGCCACTCCCTCAACAAGCGGCCATCGTCCTCCTCCACCAATTCAAGAAGACCGGGCCCCCGCCTTGATGCTCTCCCGCGCCACGCGCCTCCGTTACCTACCCCGCGCGATGCATGCAGCATACATGGCTAAGGATAAGGGCGAGGTGGGAAGAGTGAATTGGTAGTTTCTACCCCGTGCGTTAAAAGTCATTCACGAGCCATTACAAGGGTGGCCCCACCACGACTGGCTTTACACAACGCGCAGGGAAACCAAAAACTAGCCCAGGCTCAAAATTACTGAAGATGTAAAGAAGACCTCAAGAGGCCAGCCTCTTCCACACCCCTGCCTATGCACTTATTTAGGGCCTCCCCTGATGACGCTCGGCAGCGCGTTCGGGGTAGGCCCGGGGGCTTCTGTCGGTGCAACAAACCCTGGGTCTATTGCCCATACTGTGCACAGGCACGGGAGCAAGATTACAGCACCAGACCAAGCCAAGATACAAGGGACCAAGATCTTCAAAGGACCAATATGCAGATCAAGAGAACCAAGACCAAGCCAGAGAAATAAGAAACCACCAGGAGTAAAGCCTCCCTTGCCGGGCAGGCGAGCCCAGCAAGGATGGGGTCACCCCCGGAAGAAAACCCCCAGGACGCCCCGGCAGGGCCTGCCGGGGCTCATGGAGGTGGAACCACCTCGCCATGACGCACGTTGTCGATCAGTGCGGTGTCAAGCCGCAAAGTGACTAAGTGGCAGCCATTTGCCACATGGCAGCCTCCTTCTATAGAAGATACCTACAGACAACACCTGTCCTGCGACGTGTCGAGCAGGTAGGCGCGAAGCTGGCAAGATAGCCCGGCAAGGCTTGCCGGGCAAGCAGCGATGTGCCGTTGAGCGGCGCATTTAATGCGCTCTGTCAGCCTGCAGAGTTAGGTATGATAGCACTATTTGCTATCTTATTAGTGCATAAATGACTGATTTGCCACTGTGGTGACCCCTTAGCCTATAAAAGGAGGCCCATGGCAACCTTAGAAACGGTTGGACCCTGGATTAGCGAATCCACCCTCCCTCATATTTCGTACGCTCGTGGCTGTTTCGCCTCGAGGCTACCTTGCCGGGCAAACGCGCTACGACCACCACCATTTTTCCACCATCAATCCACCAAAGCAGGAGTAGGGTTTTACGCCTCGCGGTGGCCAGAACCTGGGTAAAATTGCTCATGTGATCTCTGCCGTGTTGCCCCACGCTCTTCTGCTCTTTGTGCAACGTGACATCCCCCTGCCAAACCAGCAAGGGACCTTTGGTCCCATAGGTGGCCGTGGTTTCCCACGACAGAAGCAAAAGCACGATACATTCATTGGACTTCTGAATCCACTCATTATGGTCACCATTTACATCTTGTGGTTATTATACAGTCATGAGCTCACCGTACATCTCTGTATTTGTTGAAGACACGACTAGTTGACCAGTTAAATGCTCCACATGGCACATCTAGTGTTGCATCACATTATCTCACTACCATAAGGCCCACCTATTGGCATGTATAAGAATGAAAACAAATGATAAAAAATTATAGGACGATGGGTATTCGAAGTCATGAACGCGAGCACAGCGGACAAGGTGGTCTTGTATTGGTATGCTGAGCTGTCTCTTTTAATACACATGAGCTAGTGTGGTGATTATACACACATGCATGCATGCACACGAACTACATGCATGCAACAATCACACGTACACACGCAGCCACGCAACACTAACACTCATGCACGCACACAACACTCACACGCACACATGCATGCACACACCACACGACCAACACACACGCTCACACTCAAGTGCTCAACCTACACGTGCATGTGCACACATTAGGCCCTGACAGACACATACACAACCAGGTGGTTCCTGCACATGGGTTGGAGTCTTGTCGCACCTGCGTAAATTTGTGTTTATCTTACTTTTTTCCTCTGCGAACTGACAGGTGGGACCCACAAGAAACATGGTTAATGATACGTCTCCAACGTATCTATAATTTTTGATTGTTCCATGCTATTATATTATCTGTTTTGGATGTTTTATATGCATTAATATGCTATTTTATATTATTTTTGGGACTAACCTAATAACCTAGAGCCCAGTGCTAGTTTCTGTTTTTTCCTTGTTTTTGAGTTTCGCAGAAAAGGAATACCAAATGGAGTCCAAATGGAATAAAACCTTCGCGATGATTTTTCTTGGACCAGAAGACAACCAGGAGACTTGGAGATGAAGTCGGAGGAGCCACGAGGCGGCCACAAGGACGGAGGGCGCGCCCAGGGTGGTAGGGCGCACCCCCCACCCTTGTGGGCCCCCCGTGACCCTCCTGACCTAATTCTTTCGCCTATATATTCCCAAATATCCCCAAACCACCAGAGGCATCCACGAAAACACTTTTCCACCACTGCAACCTTCTGTACCTATGAGATCCCATCTAGGGAACTTTTTCGGCACCCTGCCGGAGGGGGATTCGATCACGGAGGGCTTCTACATCAACTCTATTGCCCTTTCGATGAAGCGTGAGTAGTTTACCACAGACCTACGGGTCCATAGCTAGTAGCTAGATGGCTTCTTCTCTCTCTTTGATTCTCAATACCATGTTCTCCTCGATGTTCTTGGAGATCTATTCGATGTAATACTTTTTTGCGGTGTGTTTGCCGAGATCCGATGAATTGTGGATTTATGATCAGCTTATCTATGATTATTATTTGAATCTTCTCTGAATTATTTTATGCATGACTTGATATCTTTGTAATTCTCTTCGCACTACCGGTTTGGTTTGGCCAACTAGATTGGTTTTTCTTGCAATGGGAGAAGTGCTTAGCTTTTGGTTCAATCTTGCGGTGTCCTTTCCCAGTGACAGTAGGGGCTGCAAGGCACGTATTGTATTATTGCCATCGAGGATAAAAAGATGGGGTTTTCATCATATTGCTTGAGTTAATTCCTCTACATCATGTCATCTTACTTAATGCGTTACTCCGTTCTTTATGAACTTATTTCTCTAGATGCATGCTGGATAGTGATCGATGTGTGGAGTAATAGTAGTAGATGCAGAATCGTTTCGGTCTACTTGACACGGACGTGATGCCTATATTCATGATCATTGCCTTAGATATCGTCATAACTTTGCGCTTTTCTATCAATTGCTTGGCAGTAATTTGTTCACCCACCGTAGTATTTGCTATCTTGAGAGAAGCCTCTAGTGAAACCTATGGCCCCCGGGTCTATTTTCCATCATATAAGTTTCCGATCTACTATTTTGCAATCTTTTACTTTCCGATCTATAAACCAAAAATACCAAAAATATTTACTTTACCGTTTATCTATCTCTATCAGATCTCATTTTTGCAAATAACCATGAAGGGATTGACAACCCCTTTATCGTGCTGGGTGCAAGTTGTTTGATTGTTTGTGCAGGTATTCGGTGACTTGTGCGTTGTCTCCTACTGGATTGATACCTTGGTTCTCAAACTGAGGGAAATACTTATCTCTACTTTGCTGCATCACCCTTTCCTCTTCAAGGGAAAAACCAACGCAAGCTCAAGAAGTAGCAGTCAATTTAACCAGTCAACATAGAGCCACGTAGACTATTTGGCAGGTCAACAGAGTGCAATCCGATGCTGAACAGTGAGCAAGTGACCGTATAATCACCGCAAAACGTATATAGTGACCCTAATGAGCGTATTCTGAAGTCCGGTGACCGTATTATGCTTTTCGCTTGAAATACACTGATCGCCAGTGTATTTATCTCTTCTCTTGCTCTCTCTGTGGAGCCGAGTGGGCCAATGTGCCAGTGCCAAAATTGGCGCACGCCACCCCATTATTGATGTAAGAGCGAACAAGCACTGCGTCTACCATACAACCTGTAGATATGAGTTACAAATGCTACGAAGACGAATACAAATATTTGAATCCACTTTATGCCTAGTTTCTCTCTGTAGGCCCTCCAAAAGTACATCTCTACACGTTCTCGCATGTTACATCTAACAACTATGCAATACAACACTACTACACTCGAACACAATAAACCACATGTGTTTTTAGTTTTACTAGATCTCAAATTGTTACTTAATTATTCAGTTTGCATATTAAAATTGCCTTTGAAATGTATGGCTAGCATCATCTAGTGATATGAAAGGTCAGACTACACACACACACACACACACACACACACACAAAAGGGCCATTACACATTCAAGCATTTCACATCTTTCTCTCTCTCTGTGTGTCAAACTGACTATGCCAAACTACCCTGTCTACCGCGTAGGAAAAATCCCACCCTCGCCTGTTTAATCGGGTTTGTATAGATGGATCATGCGAAATAGCAAAACTATAGTAGGACTACAGTACAAGTAACAGTTCACTGGGCCTCCGTGTCGTGTACTCCTCCATCGTAAGAGTGGAGCGCTCGCTTTCATAAATGTTCTAGTCCCTTTCGCCGACATGTGGGACATCAAGGAACCGAGTCCACATTCCATACCAAAATAATAGTGCAGAGTAGCAGGGGTCACACCCCGGTCTTGGCACCATCGTAGTATTGAGCAATGAGGCATCAAATCATAAAGCTGCACCTTTCCCGCAGTTAAGTTGGAGGGATGAAGCAACCATCATTTCACTCTTTGCAGAATCTGGTTCTCCCTCATCTTCTTCAAGTTAACCACGTGTTTCTTCTGCTGTTGTTCTGCCTCATGTGGGATGCGGATCGGCTTGGTACATCACTGACATGTGGCACCACATGTTAACAAACCACCAGGCCAACCTCCTCTAAAAATAAGAAACCTCCCCCGCCTTCCGCGCGGCAAAATCACCTCCTTTTTACTAATCATAATATATTTTTTAGATCCATATAATCGAGATTTATATAGATAGCACCAAGGAGCAAAACCAAGTAGTACGCTTAAGGGCATCCACAATGTGTAGCCAAATGTGAAAATAGCTTTTGGCATCGATATGAACCATTATGGAGGGTGCTGCCTAAGCCAAAAAAGAGGGAACCAAAGCTCCCTAATTGATTGATTGAAGGAATAGAAAAATGCAACCTCTCTCCTCTTTCTCCCGTGCTTGGACACATGTATTGAGCACAGTCTACTCCCTTGTCCCTTCTATCACAAATCACAAAGCAGTGAGGCGTCAAATCACAAAGCATGGACGAAGCAACCATCATTTCACTCTTCACTGACTTCGCTTCTCCATCGTCTTCTTCGAGAAACCACCTTTACCACACTATTGTGCTACTAGTAGGACATTTAGGCATCCTTTGGTTCAACAAACTTCCTGGATGCAAAGAAGGCGGTTGTCTCGGCTTGCAGGCGGCACTTGTGAATGACTTACTGTGGTCTGCCTCAATGGTGTGCTCCGTCGAACACACTTCGCCAAAGCCACAACGATCGAGATATCATCGACGTCACTACAATGGGGAAGGAATTCAATAGTTACTATCTCCATTTTTTCTATACAAGGCTAGTATCAAAATTACAATTTGCAGAAGGCCACTAACACTAATCGAGGCAAAATTGATGGGGTTTGCCTCGTACTAGCAACCAAGGACATTAATATACCCTTGAATGCATGCGGAAGTGAAAACGTTGGTTTGCATGGCGCTGCATTAATAAAGCAATGAGGAGTGAGATGGTTAGCTTGTTGGGCGTTGGAGAAAAAAATACGCATTAGTTGACACGTCAAACGAGGATTTGTATCGATCGATCCCGCGAAGGAAAATCCCGCCTTCTTTATTAACACAGTACGTACTAAAATCGAAGTCGCTCACCCTCGCAAACCAGATGTTATTACAAGTATAAAATGAAAAGGAGGTACACTTACGCACGCCTGCCATGGTTGTACCACACCCTCACACAGTGGCTCCTGCACGCCGCAAATCCAACCAAGGGAACGCACCCTCACTGACACGTGTTACCGCATGTGATCAAACCAAACTCAGCCATCCAACCGCTGACACCTAATTTTTGTTCATACAGTATGTTTATCCAACCACATGTTGGGGAAGATCTGCGCGGCTCGTGTGGTGGTCTGTTGGGGAAGAAGAAGAGGTGAGCAAGAAGAAGGGTTAGGAGACGTAGGATATTCATCCAACCGCCTGAAATGGTCGACTGACCCAAATGATGAAAGTCAGGCGACTTGCATAAATATATGTTTTTACATAGCAAAAGATCCCTAAAAATAACAACATAAAGAAAAACTATCACTGCTCGCAGAACGAGCCGCCCTCGTCGTCTTTGGCTGCCGGCGTGAACCAGCCATAGCTGCCGACGTGTGTCTCCTCACCATGGTTGTCCTCGGCCTCCAGCTACTCGTTCACGTGGAGCGTGCGGGTGCTTTGCACGGATGCGAGCACCGCATGGTTCACATCCATGACGTTCGGTTCCGCCTGCAGGAGGGCCTAGATGGCAGCGGCATCCGCGCGCTCCGCGTCGAGTTGAGCCTCCGCCGCCCGGTTCAAGTTCAGGACGTCCAGTTCCACCTGTAGGAGGGCCTCAATGCCAGTGGCATCCGCGCGCTCCGTGTCAAGTTGAGCCTCTGCCGCCCGGTTCACGTCTACGACATCCGGTTCTGCCTGCAGGAGGGCCTCGATGCAGCGGCATCCGCACGCTTCACGTCGAGTTGAGCCTCCGCCTCCCGGTGCTCCTTTAGGATCGCCAAGTTGAACCGCTGGTCCGCCTGCACTATGGGGGACCCGGACGCCGGCACGAAGTCGACGTCCATCGTCTCATACGCATCAGGGGCCTTCTGCGTCACGACCTCTGCTATGAACATTGGATCGTCTTCCTCCTCCTTGGAGCTTGGCTCCAGAGAACTCGGGGATTGGCCCGCTGCAAAGCTAGCTTGGGAACGGAGGTCTGTGGCACCGACCGCCGCCATGATTTCTGCGCAGTGCTCCAGCATCAGCATCTTGTAGTACGTGATCTTGCGGCGCACCATGGCTTTCTGGCAAACTAGTGGACGGCCGATGCGGACTAGGGGGTCGAAAGGCTGGAGAATGGGCTGGAGAGGAGGTGTGGTTTTGGGAAGTGGTGACAAGCCAGCAAGTTGCTGGCGTAGGCCGAGTAGCGAAGGTTCCGGTGGGAATAGTGGTTCCGGTGATGACTGGTCAATCGGTTTTGACTGCGCGGAGTTTGTAAAGTCGGACGGCTGGAGCCTGGAGAGTTGTGGGGGTGGGATGGGACCAAAGTTTCGGAGTTTCACGTGGCAGACGTTCGGACCTCCTCACCGTTCCTGTTGACGATGAGGCGGTGACTTCGTTAGTCTCAAGATGATATGCCGGCTCAGTCTCTCGAAGGTGCTCATAGGGGTAGGGTGTGTGTGTGTTCGTTCATAAGACTAAGTGTATGCGCGCATGTACGAGCGCTTGCGTCTGTACTGTGTTAAAAAAAAGGAGTACTCGGTAGTATGCAAGTTCATAAGGAACAAACGTTGTACATCACTCTTCACTACAAAAAAATACACTTCCGTGATGATACGTGTTTGTCACAGTAGGTCACATTTTCTGTCAAGCATGTACATCCATGACGATTTTATGAAAGAATCAAGATAGTCATACCTGTGCTGTCGTAGAAGTGTTCCATGAAAATACCAAAATTATCATCACGGAAGTGTCCACTTCCATGAAGATAAATGGCGCGTCATGGAAGTGCTTTCGTCAAGTGTAACCGACAGGTGGCATCCACCGTAACAGGTCGCTATTAAGCTATCGGGTTCCAGTTTGAATCCGATAACCCGTTAACAGCCCGGACCAATGGGGATTTTCCACGTGTAAAATTCTCAATGGCTAGAGGAACCACGTGTCGGCTCATCGTTGGGACAGATGTCATCCACTCATTGGACCGAAGGCGCCTATGATACGTCAACACGTGGCACGGCCCAACAGAGGCCAATTCCAGTGAAAAGGCCGGCCTGTTTGAGTTGGTCAAAAGGTAGCGGACCGGCCCACGAAAAGCCTATTAGAGGCCTGTTCGCATATAGCCCATTTACAGCCCGCTAACTCACGGCCCGTTACGGCCTATCCGAATTAGGCCCAGTAGCGTCATCTGAGCCATCCAATATGATTCCAGCCCATTGTAACTTCCGGCCCATGTATGGCCCATGAAGTCTTTCGGCCCATACGAGGCCCTTTGTAACTCTGGGCCCATTAAAGACCCGAGGTGAAACTGGCCCACAATGAACAGTGTATCGCTTTATACCCATTAATGACACATTATTCCGTCGGCCGTTTCCAGCCCGTGTTAACTTTCGGCCTTCTAAGGGCCCATTTATTATTGGGCTCATTTCTAGAATTCGGTTACTTACAGTCCGTTACTGGCCTGTTTTGCTTCTGGGCCAAATTCAGCCCGTGGTTACAGTCGGCCCGTTTGTGGCCCGTTAACCCGTTGGGCTGTTTTCATAGCGTCATCAAATACGGCCTATTAACGGCCCGTTATGGTTGGGCCATAAAACAGACGATTTCCAAATTAGCCTGTTTACGACCCATTTTACGGACCATTATTGGTCCACGAATAGTATGGCCCATGTTTGGCGAAACGATTATACGGCCCGTAGAAGGCCCATGGATCCTACGGCCCGTAGAAGGCCCATGGATCCTATGGCCCGTAGGAGGCCCATGGTCACTACAGCAGGTAGTAGGACCATGGTTACAATAGTCCGTGTGTTGCCATGGTTATTGTGGCCTTGTTATAAAAATAGGTTATTGTGCCACTAGAAAAACGCGAAAAAAGAACTGCAGTGACTACAAGCAAACAACTAAACAAGACAATAAGGAAATAAACAAGCAAGCAACTAATGCTAGGCTATTTTGGCTATTACACATATTACATCCACTGTGTCGGCGTCCTGGGACCGGGGGTGCCCAGACTTGCCTGCCTGCGGCCCATGGCGTGGCTCCATCGACGGCCTGGTACGGCCTAGCTTCAGCAACAACGATTCAAGACCCTCGAGAGGGGACAAGCCTCGCGAGGCAGACGACGCCAAGACCTCCACGGGGGGCGGTCTCCCCAGGATGGCTCCCGAGGAGCGGAGATATCAATGCGAGCCGCACCTGGCGAGGTTCACCTGACATGAGCCATGACGACCACGACCAGGCGGGCGCCAGCGGGCGCAGTGTACCAGTTTCCCCTTTGGTGCAAAGGAGGCAAGCGCAGGCGCGGAGTCCCGAGGAATCAAGCAAAGGTTTCCATATCGGTGCAACAAGACCAGGACTGCCAGGATGGCAGGACGGAGGTCATCGTGGAGCCCACTACAGCGTCACCACCAGAGGCTTTTGCAGGCGAAGACTACTTTTGTCAGGATAACTTGTACTAGCTGTCTCCCTTCGAATTTGGCCATTGTGGGATCCCTTCCGGACTACATTTGGGAAGAGGACCAAGGCCACTATAAATAGGACTTAGCCACCACCATAAAGACGGGGAGGGAGAGACAGAGAGAGAGACGGAGGGAAGAGAAAAAGAGAGACCGATCAGCCCAACGACCGGAGCTGGATTAGATCCATTCCACCCTCACCACCTCACCAGCTCATCGAGCTCAAGAACATCTCACCTCCTGAGGTCATTCCACCTCTGTACTAGTTCATCCTCAGCCCTCCGAGGCAATCCACCACAAAGCTGGAGTAGGGCATTACACCGCAAGGTGGCCCGAACCAGGATAAACTGCCGTGTCTCCTGTCTTTTGGGGTCGTCGAGCTAGGCTGTGGAATCGTTGAGCAGGCAGACTAGGGAGGGAGAGTTCTTCGCACGCACCCAGAGTTCGAACCTCTCAAGGGTTTGCAGAACCCCGAATCCGACGTTTGGTGCGCCAGGTAGGGGTGCTTCAGAGCTTTTCTCCCGTCGGTCGACTCGTCGCTGCTCCACCGCTTCCATGGCAGACGCTCGTCGAGCCCGTGCTGAGAGTTGGGCCACCCTCGCCGCTCGCGTCGCTCAGACGGTGCTCGCTAGCGGGTGCCTCCCCACCGTTCTCCATCACCTGCTGCTAACGCCGCCACCGGCCCGGCGGGGCACGAGCAACAAGCCTCGTCGCTGCACCCCTCCGTGCGGCATGATGGGCGCACGGCCACTCCATCGCTGACTCCAGCAGGTTCGTCGTCTCACGCTCGTCGCGGGCTGGCGGACGCGCAAGCTGCGTTGCTCATGGCACGTGAGCTCTTGCGCTACTGTCCCGTCGACAACTTCTATGAGGACTAGGTCGAGCGCATCGCCGAGCTCGTCAGCGCCGCAGGGGGCTCGCCTGCGCCGTCTCTCTCGCTGCCTCGCCCGCCACCTGCCGCGGGCGACGTAGCCCACGGAGCGCCTCCACCACCTCCCCGTCAAGACATCGCCCTCGCACCAAGGCGCGTGGCCCCACAGCGTGACCCGCCACGCAGGGCGCCCGCGCGTGAAGAAGCAAGCTGCCAGGAGGTCCATCGGCCACAAGAAGATGCTCCTGCACTCCCAGTGCCCCCACGCCAAGACCGCGCGCCGCCTGTGGTGGTGGCGGGTGAGCGCCAAGATCAAGGTCCACCTCCATGTCGAGCCCCCGTGACCACTGCGGGCTGCCAAGCCTTCACTCCCGAACTTCGCAGCATCATCTGGCCGGGGAAGTTCAAGCCCGACCTGCCTCCATGCTACAATGGCACTCCCGACCCTGCTGAGTTCCTGCCACTCTACGAGCTGAGCATCGTGGCGGCCAACGGCGACGAGAAGGTCATGGTGAACTGGTTCCCCATGGCTCTCAAGGATGGCTCGCACTCATGGCTCCTAAACCTGCCTGCAGGATCGATCTCATCCTGGGGCGAGATGCGCGAGCGTTTCATCGCCAACTTCCAGGGCACCCGCGACCGCCCGCCTGCCACGGGCGACCTGTGATGTATCAAGTAGTAGCCAGGGGAAACCCTGCAGAAGTACATCCAAGACTTCAACAGCGTCCATCTTAAGATCCCCAAGGTGTCAGACGAGGCCATCATCTCGGCATTCTCTGATGGCGTCCGCGATGTCAACGTGAAGGAGGAGCTGGCCATACACGAAGACCTGTGCACGGCTCTGGAAATGTTCAACATGGCGACCAAGTGCGCGAGAGCTGAGGAGGGACGCCTCTCCCTCCTCGAGCTCCCAGCGGCTGACTCGGAAGACAAGAAGGCCAAGGCCAAGGATGTGAAATGCAAGGGGGCGGCCGTGCTTGCGGCTGAACCAGAGATGAAGCGCGGCTGTGACCACCCAGAGCCAGCCAAGGGCAGCCGCCCATTCTGCGTCTTCCACAACATACACAGCCACAACACCAATGACTGCCATGAGCTCAGGGCCATCCACGACGGGCACCTAGGTCGATGTCCCGAGCGCAACGATCGAGGCTACGGTCGTGGAGGAGGCCGAGGTAGAGGACGCTGGGACGACCGCAGGCCTCGTGAGGACCGTCCCCAGGGCAACCCCGGCCTCCCTCCGCTGCCACCGCCACCAAGAACGAACGACGACCACCATCAGGATGAGGGGGCTGGGGGCTTCCAAGAGCCTCGCGCCGTCGCTTGCATCCTAGGCGGCGCTCAGGCCCCAGCCTCTCAGCGCGTCTTCAGGCAGTTTGCCTGTGAGGTGAATGCGGCTCTCCCCAGGCTCGAGGTCACACGCCCGCTCAGGTGGTCCAAGTGCATCATTACGTTCAGCTCGGCAGACCAGCTCAAGTGCGCGGCAACCGCCGGTGCCCTCCCGATGCTCTGCCCTCCCATTATCAGCAACGTCCTCGTCACCAAGACCCTCATCGATGGCGGTGTGGGGCTCAATGTCCTTTCCATCGAAATGTTCGATCATCTCCAAGTGCCCTATGATCAGCTGCAGCCCACCAAGCCTTTCTCAGGAGTGACCGACGGCTCCACCACCCCGATAGGGCAGATCGGCCTCCCTGTCACCTTCGGCCAACGCGACAACTACCGCACCGAGCTCATCGACTTCGACATCGCCCACATTCATCTTCCGTACAATGCCATCCTTGGGTACCCAGCCCTGGCCAAGTTCATGGCGGTGACTCATCATGGCTACAATGTCCTCAAGATGCCAGGGAGCCGTGACATCATCACAATCGCCTGCGAGGAAAAGGACGCGGTGTGCTCTCTCGACCGCGCCTACCAGGCCGCGGCGGTTGAGGACCCAGACAACGGAGTCACCATCTACCCTCCTGAGGCTATCCCCAAGAAGAAGAAACAGCTGTTTCACTGAGAGCCTCAGGAGAACGGTGTCTCCACCGGCACCACCTCAGGACCAGCGCCCTCGGATGGGACGGCCCCCTCTCTCGCATAGGAAGGCGCGCCCGGCGCCCCTCTCAGGCTGGGCTCGGGGGCTCTCCTCTGGAGGGCCTCTGATCTAGCCAACGTCATGAGGGAGGCGCTCGGGCACCACGCGGAGGCGTGCTTTAGCGCGCGCTTCTGCCAAAAGGGCACAAGGCACGAGCTGCCTAGTGCTCAGCAGTTCGCCATCAAGGCAACCAAGGAGCTTCAAGAGGCGAGAGCCATCCACGGTGCCCGCCGCCCGCCACCTGGCTCGGCTCCCTGTCCTGGCGAGGGCAGTGAGCTGCGCGTCTGCACCAACTACCTCGGGCTCAACAGGGCTGCGTCTCAGGAGCGTTTCTGCCCATCGCATGTTGGTCGGTGTGAGGGCCCCCCTCACAGCCACATTCGCATGCCGTACGGCCTGCCGAACGCGGCTGTCACCTTCGAGCACCACCTGCGGCGCGTCCTGGAGGCTCAGAAGACCAGGCACCAGGCGGTCCTGGTGGAGATGGCGATGGTTCTCCATGAGCCCCCTGAGCCTCCAGAGCCTCCTGAGGTTCAGGACCCAGGCGACTCGTGAGGAGCGACTTCTTCAGCGCACATCTTCAGCTACTCCAACATCTCTTTAGCAACGATACCAGGTGACATTTTCCAGTTTATTCAGTTGGGGGCACCCCTCGGGCAGCATTATCCCCAAGTCGCGTGGGCCTGTCCCTGCGACATGTATCCTTTTGCATCTTGATTCACTTTGTTGGGGGTGCCCCTCAGGCTGCATCATCCCCAAGCCGCGTGGGTCCATCCCTGTGGCATGTATCGCTTTGCATCTATCAGAGCTAGCCTTATTCCTGCCATCGGTCGCTTTATGAATATCACCTGCTTGCTCGTTGAATTTCGCGGCCCCCCACGTTGCTGACCTGCCTCCTGCTCATCCCGCAACGGGGGCTACACATGCTGGAACGGCGCTTGTGCTCGGGTCCGTCCCTGCAACGCTGACAAATCTGAGGGATCGAGCTCTGGCTCGGGCCCGCCCCGCGCACGTCACCTCACCAGATCCTCAGTGCCTTCATCTTCTTGCGGAAAGATCAGTGGCAGGACAGCAAACGCGACTATAAGTTATATCCTCCTCTTGGAGTAACCCACAGGAACCTCCAGAGCTTAAGGCGGTCCCGCCGGCTGCCCCTTTTTTACACAATTCGCTTGCGCATTAAAGGTGGGGCTCCAGAGCACTGCGCCTCAGGAGCACCTACTGACTCTCCAGCCCTCACCCCCTGGCCTTGACCATGGCATCGCGACCTGGCATACCAGCGGCGGCTGAGCCTCGCTCGAGGGTCGGGACCCGAGGACGCAGAGCATTCAAATAAGCGAGGAAACGGGAGGCCGGCGCGAGACCTACTTGATAGCACCACCTCCAAGGCACAAATCAGGCACTGTGCGAAGGAATCACCTCAAGTTCATCAAGATAAGTTACCGATACTAATCAGCACGAACCCGCTGCCTGGAATTTTTAACCCTCGTAATCTCGCTCCGGCAACGCCACTTTCCTTTTCAGCCTTTAGGGAGCTGCTTGCACGCCAAAGGGGACCTCTTGAGCATCACGCCTCAGGAGCTCTTACCGGACCTCGGGCCACTCACCTCCTAGCCATGACCACGGCATCACGACCTGGCATACCAGCGACGGCTGAAGCCTGCCTGGGGACTGGGACCTGCCGGCGTAGAGCGCAAAGCTACCGCGAGAACGAAAAGGGGAACGATGCCGAAGCGAGACACGCAGCTGTAACCTTATACCAGGAATAATAGACATTGAAGCAAAAGCATTACAGTTTCCTTACATACCCCCACGGGGTTTGCCTTGACTCCTCGCAGGGAGCAAAATAAGAAAAACATCGAGAAACCCTAGCAGCTAGCATCACCATCGACGCCATCATCAACAGTGGGCCACATGAGGATGACGCCAACCCCATTCAGATCATCATCGATGTCGAGCGGACGCCGCTGCCGCACTCTTGGCACGGTGGGAGCTCGGTGGCACGTAGCTGTCGTCACTAGACTCCGGAGACTCGCTAGGCTCGAGAGAGTCGCTGGACTCCCAGGAGCCGTCGCTACTGCTGGAGGAGCCGTCGGCAGGCCCGGAGGCAGGCTCGGTGCCTGCAACCGCGCCACGAAGGCCGCTTCCTCCGGGGCAGCACTCCAGGCAGCGGCCCTCCTCGTCAAAGACCTTGAAGAACAGTGTGGAGGCGCCATCGTACTCGAAGTGGTTGGCGAGGGCTCCCTCCGCGCGGCAAGCGCGGGCGACCTCGCCCCATCCTCGGGTCATGAAGATCTTGCCTGGGGGGACGACCTCGACTTCCGCCCCCATGACCGGACTGCAGAACCCGGCGCGCTGCAGCCGCAGCTTAAGTGGCCCCCTCGGTGGCACCTCCTCGGCAAAGAACGGCGGGAGCTGGATCCATGAGTGCGGCGGCATTGCCGCCCACACCACGAACTCGCGCAAAGAACTTTCGGCGTGGGTTCGCAGGCCAGTCACCCGTACAACCTCAGCCTGGCCACCACGGCCGTGGCTCGCGCGGTGCGGGGTGCCGCCACCTCCTCCGGAGTCTTGAGCTCGGGCGTACAGAGGGAGCGGGAAGCCCGGTGGAGGCCGCTCGAGCCAGGGCCGTGTCACCTCCAGCCTCACACCAATGTCGCGGGGACGGCTGAGCCTTTTCTTCGGTGGGAGTGGTCCCTGCTCCTCGCGAGGGGTTTCCCCTTTCTCCGCGGCAGAGAACCTCCTAATCGGCACCATGAGCACCACGGCAAGACGGCGAAGCAAGAAGGAAGAAGAAGGAGTGGGAGGCGAGAAGACGGAGATGAGCAAAGGGGGCTTCGCCCCTCTCCTCATTTATAGCCAAGGGAAGGCCGATCGCCGGCCTCGACGATCGCGAGTAATGATGATTTTTCTCTGCATGCAGCAGGGTCTCGTCAAGTTGAGCAGTTGCTGAGGCAGTGTGGGGAAGCGGAGGCGCCCGCGTCCCATCAATCGCCACGCGGCAACCAAGGCCGCAGGCGGTTAGGGCCCGCGGCGCTCCGCACTTGCCCTTTGGCTTCGCCTCGAAGCCAAGCACGAGCGCGCCTTGGGCCCGGCGGCTACTGTCGGTGTCCTGGGACCGGGGGTGCCTAGACTTGCCTGCCTGCGGCCCGTGGAGTGGCTCCATCGACGGCCTGGTACGGCCCAGCTTCAACAACAACGACTCTAGACCCTCGCGAGGGGCCAAGCCTCGCGAGGCAGATGACGCCAAGACCTCCACGGGGGGCGGTCTCCCTAGGATGGCTCCCGAGGAGCGGAGATATCAATGCGAGCCGCACCTCGCGAGGTTCACCTGATGTGAGCCATGATGACCACGACCAGGCGGGCGCCAGCGGGCGCAGTGTACTAGTTTCCCCTTTGGTGCAAAGGAGGCAAGCGCAGGCGCGGAGTCCCGAGGAATCAAGCAAAGGTTTCCATATCGGTGCAACAAGAACAGGACCGCCAGGACGGCAGGATGGAGGTCATCGCGGAGCCCACTATAGCGTCACCACCAGAGGCTTTTGCAGGCGAAGACTACTTTTGTCAGGATAACTTGTACTAGCTGTCTCCCTTCGAATTTGGCCGTTGTGGGATCGCTTCCGGCCTACATTTGGGAAGAGGACCAAGGCCACTATAAATAGGACTTAGCCACCACCATAAAGACGGGGAGGGAGAGACAGAGAGAGAGACAGAGGGAAGAGAAAAAGAGAGACCTATCGGCCCAACGACCGGAGCTGGATTAGATCCATTCCACCCTCACCACCTCACCAGCTCATCAAGCTCAAGAACACCTCACCTCCTGAGGTCGTTCCACCTCTGTACTAGTTCATCCTCAGCCCTCCAAGGCAATCCACCACAAAGCTGGAGTAGGGTATTACACCGCAAGGTGGCTCGAACCAGGATAAACTGCTGTGTCTCCTGTCTTTTTGGTTCGTCGAGCTAGGCTGTGGAATCGTTGAGCGGGCAGACTAGGGAGGGAGAGTTCTTTGGACGCACCCCAGAGTTCGAACCTCTCAAGGGTTTGCGGAACCCCGAATCCGACACACTGGGCATCAAAGTTCACCACCAATGCAAATATAGGGAACAAAGCAGCATATGACATACACTGGCCATCTAAATTGGCCACGAGTGCAAATAAACACGACAGCAAAACAAGTCCATAACTGAAACAACTTCAGAAGAGCTCAAGAAACGTTATCCTGGGTATCCACCATGCTGGCAATAATCTTAGTAAGCTTATTAGCTTTCTCATGTTTGGCGCTAAAATCCTCCAACGCTTGCTGTTGCAACAGAAAGTATGCATCTGAATGCTCCAGGGACTTCTGTAGTCCTTCGGCTTCTTATAGGAGCATAGCTGATCGATGTCTTTCAACTTGTAGTTGAGACTCAAGAAATTGAACTGATTCAGACAGTGAGTTTGAATAGCTTGTGCCAGCAGTAGTGGCTAGTAACTCAAACACTACACCAAGACAGGACTTTGGGGTTGTCTCACGGTCTTCAAGATAGTTTTCCTTAGCTATTTTATCAGCTTTGTTGGAGACCAACAAGGATGTCTCACTATCCTGAACCTTATCTGGATTACTTCCTTTACCATTGCTTAATAAGGCACTCTTCCCCAATATTCTGTTGGCATTCCAAAAGAAGAAACAAGCAGACACATAACAGGTTTAGCATGTACTAGTATATGAAACTCATTTCGGTGAACCAATTCATTAGTAAGGTGGACATGATTAAACTACCAAGTCTTCTATTGCCAAGTAGTACATAATAAAAGCATCAAACATACATATATCTATGTCCTATGGTCACTGCATTGTCTTGCCAAATCAAAATAGAGACACGGTTCAAATCATATCAATTCAAGACAAAGCAGCACTGAAAGAATACAAAGCGTGGGAAACTACGTGGCACAACAAGATTTCAGATGGGTACCACGAGTCTACATGTACAACAACACTATTGGCTCTGTTGTGATGCTAGTAATGTGCATGATATGAGAAGTCAACTGTATACACAATTGAAATTGAAATCAATAGAGATATTTATAAGAGCAAACCTGTTAAAGAAACATGCGTAAACATACCTGTTGTGCCATTGGAGTTTCGATTGGATCCATCAAATTAAAAATAAGTTTGTATGAGTAAATACAGTGATACAAGAGCAAATCAGTATGCACGATAGCAATGGAATCTTAAATGAGAACAATTGTTCTTCAGGTTTAAGCACTTGTTCTACATGAATAGAGTACAGTAAGACGCAACCATATAGTACTTCAAAATAAAAAATGAGCTCATAGACCTTACCACATTCTTGGTTCGGGACCAGTACAGAACAAGGCGTTCCCAATCATCGTCCAGTAAATGTGTCTCTGGAGAACGTAAGGGAATTTAATGAGCTTCTTTGCCAGTGAAGTACATTTTCTTCAGGTAATTCCGATACTGCCACCAAGCATTCTTGAAGATAGCAGAGGTATTAGCACAGGTTACCTCATCCTGAGTTTCCAAATCGGTCCTTCTCTATAGAGAAAAATGGGAAAATTTGTTGTATTATAACCATCATGGGGGTAGAATGTATGGGACAAAGCAAAGTAATTGCCATGAATAACATTACTTACACATAACTCCTGGACGAACACCTGCAACTGGCATTTTCCTTCATCTTTAGTATAATATTTCCATGATGGGAAGATACGCACATAGGATTTAACAACATAAAATGCGATAGATGCTAAACTACGAATGGCTGGTTGTGCTTCCTCCACAGGAATAGTTGTACTAACTGGTGGAGTTGGGGTTCGCCGTGGTAGTACTGGCGCTTTGGGCACTGGAGGTGCCTTACTAACTGCTCTTGTTTGGGAGCTCTGTGGTGGAGATGGTGCTGTGTCAACAGGAACTGGGTTACTATCTACTGGGGTTGGGGTTAGATTGGGTGAAGCTGGTTCTCTGTCCATCGCAGTAGGGGTACAATCTGTTAGAGTCTGGGTTATGTGTGGTAGGGCTGGTTCTCGTGCATGTACAACCGAGGTGCTATCTCCACCAAGAGGTAGCACTGTTTTATTTGAAGACCGTGTTTTTACTCCGCAAGTTTCTGCAATCACCTGCTCCAATTCAAATGGCTGATAAACAAGAAACATAGTTGAATGTACAGACCTTGTATGAGAGACAGATGCAATAGATAGTGTGGAAAAAAGAGGGCATGAAATAGTTGACATTTATATTGTTTAACTAAAAAGGATAGAATGACATAATTTCACATATATGATATCTATCTAAACTGGATAGCATAGCATGACATAATTCAAAGATATGACGACTAACTAAACAGGATGGCATGAGATAATTATATGATGTCTTTAGTAAACAGGTTCGCATGACATAATTCACATACATGTTATCTAAGTAATCAGGATCGCATGATTTAATTCACATATGTGATTTATATACTAAGCAGAGGGCATTCACATATATGATGTCTGAACTAAGAACATGGTGTTGAATATTGTGTATATGATGTCTAAACTATGCAATGCAAGACACCATATGCATGATATGAGCAATATAACCGTGCTGAGTTAGAGCATACACCTAAGTGGGGGAATAGGACTGGTCATCTGTGTCTGAATCCATCTCTGAGGAGCTATCGGGACCCAGCCAGAGATCTGCTTCGACAGGTAGCACTGTCTGCTCTGAAGACCTTGTTTTCACTCCAGATTTTTCCATCACCCACTCAAATGGCTGATTCACAGGAAGAGTAGCTTAATGTACAAAGATTGCTGACAACTGGAAATGTAATGAAGAAAAGGATGGGCAAGATATCATTCAAATATATGATGCCTGGTTAAACAGGATGGCATTGCATATTTCACATATATTATGGCTGGCTAAAAGAGATGAGACTGCATAATTCCCATATATGATATAGAAACTAAACAGGTGGCATTACAGAACATGTCTAAACTAAGCAGATGACATATATGATGTCGAAAGTAGGCACTGCAAGGCAACATATGCATGATATGACCAACATCATCATGCCAAGTTATATCAAACACCTTGGGGGGTAAATAGGAGTGGTCAGCTGCGTCTGAATCCGCCTCAGAACAGATTTCTTCCTCTGGATTACAATCTGGAGAGGGGGGGGAGGGTTTGCCATTGAACCCACCATGGAGCGATGTCTGCATGACATTGTATTGCCGCGCAAAACTCTTCTCTTTCTCTCCACATGTTCAGCATGACTGTGTACAATATCTGACGTGCATACGAAAAAATATATAGTGAGATTATGTAAGGAGAGCATGCAAAAATCTAGAGTGCTGGTAACAACCAGTGGATGGATCCAAAAATAATGATAGCAGGCTGATGATAGCTTTAATTTAATAAAAAGACATATGATGATTGCTTTACTATTTGTTTCCCACCCAAGATGAACAACATAGGCATACCCTAGGTGAACCAGATAATAGACAGAGATACTATTCATTGCTGCCTCGATATGTGCCCCACAAGTAATTTTAAAAATCAAGTTTGAACATTAATTTGGACCTGACTTGGAGTCTAAGAGGTGAACAGGATGATAAAGTAGTAGGTAATATTAAGCAATGCATAACATAAGCAGAAACAAAAGAGTGCGACCTCTCTTGTGGACCCGTGTACTCCTCAGGTTCATCTGCTGAGTCGATGATGGTGATGCAGTTGCGGTGGGTGCCGGCGGCAGGGAAGGAGATCTGAGGCGGCGAAAGATGGTCAGGAGTCGTGATGTCTGGTTTGGTGGATGCTTCTATCGATGGAGCAGCTCAGGTGAGGTGGACGACGTCACGGCAGGAGCAGGGCAAACCACACAAAGTTTTCTTTGACACCTACCTATAACTAAAGTAATTTTGTAAGGGCTCTTTTGGCTTGCATGATTCTAAAAACGTAGGGATAGGAAAAACACCGGAATAGGATAGGAATGCACATGGGAAACAGAGCATTTGTAAACACATGATTTCTGTCAACTTGGGTGTTTGGTTCACAGGAATTGGAAGAGCAGAGGAATACAAAGAAACATGGCCAAATTAAAGTGAAACCATATGAAAGCGTGGACAGTTAGAATGTTATTCTGCCACTAATGCACTTGGTCTTGTTTTCATGCATAGGATTTTGAAAAGTAGGTCCAGGTGGATGTTTTGCTCCATTCCTTTCAACAAAATGCATGAATAATTGAATAGTAGAGTGCCATAGGAAAATTTCCTATTGCTATGTTTTTCCTTCACTTTTTTCTTTGAACCAAAATAGCCATAATGGATCGAGATGAATGTAGAGTAATAAGTGATGCGACAAGTGTACAACCTCTTTGCCGTAGCTGTGTCGACCTCAGCATCATTGGGTTGGTCGCTGAAGAAGTTGAGGTAGAGGTGGCTGTTGGAGGTGTGGAGGAAGATCTGAGGAATCTATAGACGGCGTCCAGGGCACTGCTCTGTTGTGATGGATCGTTCCGTCATTGGAGCAGCTCTGGCGAGCCATAAGACATTGAGGATGAAGCAGTACAAGACAGACATCGTTAATCTCAAGTGGGATTCTAATAGCATCTCCAATAGATGATGTAAAATACATTACCAAAAAGTGATAGATCTAAAATTTACATCACCAAAAAACACCTGACTACAACAGATGATGTAAAAACTGTTGACTCTGAACTTAACTATCAAAACTGAAATTTACTGTGGAATCTGAATGTTACTGTCGAAACCGAACGCACTGGTAGCAGAGAGGCACTTCACATGTAGTTTAGGCCGCTCGAGCACTAGTAGTAGAGAAACAGGGATCTAAATTAGCAGGCGATCGACGGGGAACACAGTAGCAGATAGCAGCCAGAGCAGCAGCGCTTGGAGGAGCAGCATGAACTAGAGCCAGAGCAGCAACTCGTGTAGCTGCAGCAGCCCGTGTACCAGCATCAGCAGCGCGAGTGAGAGCAAGAGCAGAGCAGCAGCACGAGCGATGGGGAGAGTAGAGCAGCAGCACACGCGAGCGAGCAAGAGCCGGAGCAGCAGCAAGTCCGGTTGGTATGGACGCCGCTGTCGAAGGGGCCTCGCACTGGGAAGAGCCGCCATGGAGATGTCGCCCGCTGCGCCGGCTTCGAGGTAGCCGCGCCATGGGGGCGCAGGATGGAGCACCATCGGCGCCGGTAGGTCGAGTTAAGGAGAAGGTGCGATGCGATGAGTGCACAACCTCTTTGGTGGCGCCGAGTAGGCCTCGGCTTCGTCCGAGGAGTCTGTGAGGATGCTGCGGTTCTGGTGGAGCAGGTTAAGGCGATGCTATGGGGATGGATCAGCTGCGATAGATGAGGCGATCGTCGGAGCAGCTCCTTGGAGGTGGAGGACGGGGCCGCTGAACTGGCGGGACGACGAGATCGACGACGGATCCTCATCCGGGGAGGTGGATGAGGGACGTCGGGCTGTTGCGGTGGACGACGTCGTCGGGGAAGAGGCTTCGGCTGGGCAGCAGTGGGGTGGCGGATGGAGGAGGGTGGGGTTTCGCGGCTGGAGCAGAGAGGTTATGGCGGCCTGGGATTTCGAATGGGGATTTTGAATGGCGAAAAGGAGGTGATGGGAGGGGGGAACCATGACTTAGGGACGCGCTTGTCCAAAATGTAGGGTGTGTTACAAAAGTACCCCCACCAATTTAAACTAGCGGCCCTTTCGGCTCAGGGTTAGAAGGGGGATTTCACATGTCGGGATTTGGCAGCTGGAGGGAGTTTTCGCGCGCGTTGTAATTTCGAGATAGCAAGGCACGAGTTGTGAAGGCGCGGGTTTTGGGAGCACGATATCTGAATTTTCGGGACATAACAAGGCGCGGGTTGAATTTTAGGGACAAGCCTAACGTGTAATATTGTACATACCAAATCAATTCGCACTTTCCTCAATGAAAAAAATAAAAAAATAAAATTATTCGCACCACACAAAGAGAGAGTCTTGTCTCGTTTTACTGAACAAATGCTATTCAAAGCTATGAATCCATGTTATGTCCAATTAAATTTTTTCGCTGGCTGTATAATGCATGTAACCTACTCATACCAACATTTTAGTGCATTCCAAATGTCTATACCACCGCTGCAATTCGAACGAAATTTGAATTCATTTCTCTATTTGAATAAGAATCTACAATCATGATTGTTGCCAACTTAAACCATCATTCGTGTATTATCTTAACAACACACCACATGATTACTAGTGAGATAGATATGAACTATGTGTACTATATGAACTCGAATTCAAATTTTTTAATACACTTGATGTTGATTCCAAATAATAGTACATTTGATGTACTAACTAGATCTTCATAATCTAAACCATGTTCCATACGTACACCGTGTTTATACAAAGTATAGTGCCCCGCCCCCTACATTATGACAAGTATTTAGCCCTGAGTTGCAAAAGCCACACATTATCACAAATTATAATCAATGTTCTATATATTATATGTAGTATAACATGTTCATAACCACACCATGCATATCACCATTATATATATTCATTCATGCATGCGTCGGTTTAAAACACTATGATATCTTCTTCAAATATCCGAATCCACTTTTTTATAATGAATTATGATCTCTGTTCATCTTTTACACCCATACAATGCTCTTTTCTTTGTAGCTAGCGCTAACTTTCTATCGTGCATGCACATGCCCGCCCCCCCTCTCACCCTCCCTCAGCGTCCCCTCGATCGCGCACATTCGTTATTTCTCTTTAGGTCGTTCACCCATGGTGTGTGTAGGCCCCCCGGCTCCTTCTTTCTGGCACACACACCAGTCGACATACCTCTCTAGCCAAGTGTGCCTAACACAAACACACACTTCCCCTCTTCTCTTCTCACCGTCCATGCCCCCCTATGTCCAATACTGTTCCACGCAGGTGCACACTCCCGCCCCTCTTTTCATCGATCTCATACTCGCACACTCCTCCCCCCTCGACATAGTAGGCCTGTCGCACCACCTCCTAGCTGCACCCCTCTCCCCCTGTCCATCTCTCCAGACCTTATTTGCTTCTAACACATGCATGCATGTATACCTACCGATCTCCCTACATATAGCTAGGTCGACTATAATTCTTTTTCCCCACGCACCGATCGACTTACCTCACTAGTTATGTCTCTCCCTTTCTCCGACACACGATGATTGATCTTCCTATGTAGTTACGTTTGCTTACCACAACCATATCGTCCCCCCTCATCATCCTTGCATACCTCCCGACCCATCTCTCACACGCACGTGCATAGATAGGCAGACGTCCCCTCTCTTATTGATATTGCACTCGTACCCTCCGTTTGTCTAGTAGGCCTCTCCCACCATTTGTGAGAAGCAACTCCACCACCAACCCTCCGACACTCTACCTTTGTCTCTCTCCCAACCTTATTCCTCTGCTACACATATGCATGGATGCCGATCGATCTCCCTCAATACATAGCTAGGTCTCTCTCCTTCTCCACACATATACCAGTCGATCTACCTCTCTATAGTTAGGTCTCTGCCCCCTCCCCCCCCCACACACACATCGATAGTCGAATGTTATAGGTAGGTATCCATGCCACAGAGACAAACTGCACCTCTGCCCTCTCACATTCCAGTAGGCCAGCCGCCCTGTATCTTTGACGTGGGCAAACACAAATTCGATGGAACTCTTTATCGATCCCGCACCCACACACTTCATCCCTGTTTTCGATTCTATCGATATCTCATGCCGATGATCCCTCCACTCTCTTCTCATGGATCGCTCCCTCTATATATGATATATCCATGACTCTGTTTCACACACTTTGCATATGTTACATTTTTTTTGTTTGAGATATCATCGACACATTGCCTCTGTTTCGCACAAACCATCTCTCTCACACCCACCCATGTACGTACGTACCTGCACGTAAAGAAGAGGTGCACGCACGATGCACGCACTCATGTCTCGTTCCCGGCCACACCCGCGCGGGTACACGGTGGAGTTCA
This sequence comes from Thinopyrum elongatum, assembly GCA_011799875.1. NCBI lineage: Eukaryota > Viridiplantae > Streptophyta > Magnoliopsida > Poales > Poaceae > Thinopyrum > Thinopyrum elongatum. Next base: position 407,169,836 of record CM022301.1, read on the forward strand.
TTTCCGAATCCTTTCTATGGTTGCCCTGGGCCTCCTTTTATAGATGAAGGGGTCACCACAGTGGCAAATTAGTCTTTACATACTGATTAGATAGCAAACAGTGCTATCATACCTAACTCTGCAGGCTGGCAGAGCGCATTAAATGCACCGGTCAGTGTCACATCATAGCATGCCCGGCAGGCCTTGCTGGGCTGTTTTGCCAGCTTCACGCTTGCTTGCTTGACACGTCTCAGGACGGGTGTCGTTTGGAGGTATTTTCTGTAGGAAGTGGCTGCCATGTGGCAGGAAGCAGCCACTTAGTCACTTAGGAGCTTGACACCGCACTGATCGATGATGTGCGTCACTGTGAGGTGGTGTGGTGGAGTGGTTTGCCTCCGCGAGCCCCGACAGGCCTGCCGGGGCGACCTTGGAGGTTTGCTTCCAGGGTAACCCCAACCTCGCCAGGCTCGCCTGCCCGGCAAGGGAGGTTCTTCTCGTAGTGGTATCTTGTCTCTCTGGCTAGTCTTGGTCTTCTTGATCTGCACTTTGATCCTTCAAAGAACTAATCCCTCGTGCTTTGGTCTGATCTTGGTGCTGTAATCTTGTTCTTGGGCCTGTGCACAGTCTGGGCAACGGACCCGGGGTTTGTTGCACCGATAGGAGCCCCTGAGCCTGGCCCGAACGCGCTGTCGGGCGTCGTCGAGTTAGGCCCTAACCAGTGCACAGGCAGGGGCGTAGTGGTGGCCGGCCCCTGAATATCTTCTTTGCTTCTTCATTAACTTGAGCCCGGGCCGATCTCCAGTTCTTCCATGCATCGTGTAACGCCAATCATGGTGGGGCCACTCTTGTAATGGCCCGTGAATGACTTTAACGCACAGGCGAGTATCTGCCAATTTACTCTTCCCACCACGCCCTTATCCTTGGCCACATATGCTGCATGCATCAAGTGGGGTAGGTAACGGAGGCGCGTGGTGCGGGAGAGCATCAAGGCGGGGGCCCGGTCTTCTCGGATTGGTGGAGGAGGGCGGCGGTTACCCGTCGAGGGGTCGGCTCTCTTCCTCGACCCGCCTATAAAAGGAGGGGCGGGGGAGGAGCGGAGGCATTCATCCTCACATCCCTTCTCCTCCATCCTTTGCTTTCTGCTGGTCATGCCAAAAGGGAGAGCCCGGGCTAGGCCCCGGGCCACAGCTTGGGTTTGGCGATGTTGAATGCTCATGCTGATGCTTGGGGAGTGAGTCTGGTTCAGGCCCGTGGGAGGCGCGGTTACGCCTTCGTTGGGGCGAGATTCCTTCCTCATCTTCCTGCAAGCCTCAGGAGGGCGCGCGGGCGGCACGACGGTAGCACCGGAGGTGGCGACTCTGGTGTGCTCGTCGCCGGGCCATCCGTAGCTTCAATTTTAGTGAGGGGCAACGCAAGCGGCACCACGCCGAAGCCCGTAACGGACGCAAGGCGTGATAGTCGACCGTGGCATATTCCCCCTCCTCTCGCGGCGTTGGAGGAAGGGTGCAGAATGGGCTCGCCATCGATAAAGGTGGATCTAACCTCCCCGGGCACTGCCTGCTCGGCGCGTGGGAGAGCTCCTTGTCCCCATACATGCTTCCTTAATGTGCGGCGGCTCCTGATCTTTGGGCCGTCGGGGACGACCATGCTCTCTGTGGGATTACCCGGAGAGCATGGAGCCCGATTTGGCTGTCATGATGGGGGCTTCGGGCGGCAGCGGTACGGAAGGTGGCAGCAACCCATGACGCGTCAAGAAGGGGGGCGACCGTTCCGACGAGTCATGTTTGCCGGTGACTCCACCGTCCCCGTCTAGGCTTCCGGTAGCGTCACCATCCACACCTGCCCTCCGGTTTCTTCCTCCTAGCTTGGAAACGGTGCCATCCTGATCCTGGGGAGGCATCGAATCCTAGCCAGGCCTTCCCTCCGCCTTCTTCGTCTCTCCCTGTAGTTTCGAAGAAGGAGAGGAAAAAGTGAAGGCATCATGGGCACTTTATCTTTTTTCAATCTTAAATCTGTAGGCACTTGCCAAATTTCAGTTCAATTTATGTAATCTCTCAAATCCATGTTTGTGTTTTGTAAGGTCAGTACTTGTTTGATCAGCATATTAATGAAAAAGATAAACCTTGCCGGGGACTTGTGCATGTAATATGTCCATGCAGAGGTGGAATGCCTCTATACTTTTAAGTAAAAAAGTTTCCCCTGGCAGGCTACCCTGCCGGTATCCTCAGTTTTGTTGCCGTGGATTTAGGCCTACCAGGCACAAATCGTGAAGAGGGATCAGCCCCCCGCCAATCTTTTTTCACCAAAGGCCACTGCGACCATCCTGACCGAAGCAACGTTCGAGTCAAGGAATGGGAGCACCTAAGTTTCAAAAAGCGGCGAGGTTTTCTTATGCACAAGTCCTCGCTTACAGAACACATATGGATAAGAGAAAAACTTATCTGTTTGGCTTGCCGGAGATCGCATTGTAGGCTTATCTTTCCATCTCCTCTTGGGGACCAAGTCCTTGGCAGGAGCCTGTAGTTTATGCAGATGAAAATGATGCTAGATGCGACCTTATCTACATGAACATGCGATGCTCATGAAATGCTTATGCATGCATGCAACTTGTCAGGGGCCCCCCAGCGCTTCATTAATTTCTCTGTTGCTCAGGGTCTGCACCTAGCTTTGTACAAGGGGTTACATGCAACTGAGGCAAGGCCTATACAAAAGGGTGGCTGCCGGGCACTTACGGGTAGAACTTGCGGAGATGCTCAATATTCCATGAGTTTTGAAATTGAATGCCATCTCCGGTCTCCAGACGGACTGCACCAGATCTGGTGACTCGTACTAGCCGGTAAGGGCCTTCCCACCTCGGCGTCAACTTGTTTGCACCCTTGGCAGACTGAACGCGCCTAAGGACAAGGTCGCCTTCCTCAAGACACGGGCGTGAACCGTGCAGCTGTGATAGCGACGCAGGGCTTGTTGGTAGCGTGCAGCACGCGTAGCAGCCCGGAGATGGTTCTTCTCGAGAAGCACAGCATTGTCACGCCGATGCTGATCCTGCGCTACTTCATCGTAGGCAAGCACTCGAGGTGACCCGTAAATGAGTTCCGTGGGGATAACTGCTTCTGCCCCATAGACTAGGGAGAAGGGAGTCTGCCCGGTAGCTTGATTTGGTGTCATTCTGAGGGACCAAAGAACCATAGGCAGCTCGTCGATCCATCACCTGCCGCACTTCTGTAGCTTATCAAATGTTCTCATCTTGAGTCCTCGCAACACTTCAGCGTTTGCCCTCTTAGCTTGTCCATTGCTTCTGGGATGTGCAATAGAGGTGAATGAGATCTTGCTTCTGAGGGCATGAACATATTGCATGAAGGCGCAGCTCATGAACTGGGTGCTGTTATCGGTGATGATCCGGGTAGGAACCCCGAAGCGGCACACTAATCCTTTCAAGAACTTGATAGCTGACTGAGCAGTCACCTTTCTCACGGCTTCTACTTCCGACCACTTTGTAAACTTGTTGATTGCAACGAACAAGAATTCAAAGCCCCCGGAAGCTCGGGGGAAAGGGCCGAGGATATCGAGCCCCCAGACCGAAAACGGCCATGACAAAGGGATTTTCTGAAGAGCATGAGCAGGCAGATGGATGTTCTTGGAATGGAACTGGCAGGCTTCACATTTAGTGACTAGCTCGACCGCATCTTGGAGGGCTGTGGGCCAATAGAATCCTTGCCGGAATGCTTTCCCAACCAATGCCCTTGATCCAATTTGGGAGCTGCACATGCCTTTGTGTATTTCTGCCAGCAGTTCCTTTCCTTCTTCCCAGCAAATGCACTTCAATTTCACACCGTTGGGCCTCCTTCTGTATAGTGTGTCATCGACAAACTAATACATACTGGCCCTCCGGGCTACTCTTGCAGCTTCTTCTTGCTCTTTGGGAAGTTCTCTGGTTTGGAGGACTATGTGCCTTGCCCAAGTTGGAGCCTGGGGCTCGGCAACGAGGACTAGCGGCACCTCCTCATTCGTGGGAGCAAGTTCCTCGACTGCGTTGTCCAGTGGCCCGGCAGGAGGGTGCAGCCCGGCAATCGAAGGGGAGTTGTTTCCAGTAGGGTCCCTGCCAGGAGCCCCGAGAGGCTCTACCAGAGTCTAGTTTCCTCCTCTTTTGGGCCATTGTTGCCGGGGATACGGAGGGCTGAGTAAGATGGAGAACAAAAGTTCCTGGCTCCACAGGAAGCTTTTGCGGAGCGCACTTTGACAGATGATTAGCAATGTTGTTTTCTGCATGGGGTACATGCTCTGTTTGCAAGCCGTCAAAGTGCTCCTCCAGTCTTCTCACTTCCTCAATGTATGCCTCCATCAATGGACTTTGGTAATCCTTGTTGACTTGTCTCACCACAAGTTGTGAATCTCCTCGAATGATCAGCTTCTTGATTCGCAATTCAGTGGCAATCCTGAGCCCGGCAAGGAGCCCTTCATACTTTGTTGTATTGTTGGTCGCCTCCTCCTGGGGAAAATGCATCTGGACGATGTACTTCAGGTGCTCTCCAGTGGGAGCAACGAGAAGCACGCCGGCCCCTGCACCTTGTAGGGAGAAGGCACCATCGAAATACATGATCCATTCTTGGGGTGCTTCCTTGCCGGGAATAACTGTTTCCAGCACTTCTTCATCAGGGGTTGGCGTCCATTTTGCAATAAACTCTACCAATGCCCTGCTCTGAATCATTGATGTGCTTTCAAATTTCAGGCCAAAGCTGGATAACTCCAATGCCCACTCCACTATTCTTCCGGTAGCCTCAGGGTTTCGGAGTATCCTTTGCAAAGGAAAGTGGGTGACAACCATGATCTCATGGGCTTGGAAGTAGTGGCGCAGTTTCCTTGAGGCCATGACAAGGCCAAAAATCAACTTTTGCACACCAGAGTACCTAGATCTAGCCCCATGCAATAGGGAGCTGATGAAGTACACTGGGCGCTGCACCACTTTCTTCCTTGCCGCGTCCTTGGGGTTGTCTCCGCTGCCGTGTTCTTATTTGTCCTGATCCATATCTGGCCTTGTCGAGCTGTTCTCACTCTCCCCCTGGAAGGGACACTAGCTGAGGCTACTGCTTCCTCCTCTTCCCGCTGCGCCACTAGTGCTGCACTAACCACTTGATTAGTTGCCGCCAGGTATAGCAGCAATGGCTCTTGTGGTTTGCTAGCAACCAAAGTGGGCACAGAGGACAAGTAGGTCTTCAAATCTTGCAGTGCTGTATCTGCTTTCGGGGTCCACTTCATGGGTCCTGCCTTCTTCAAGATCTTGAAGAATGGCAAGGCGCGCTCGGCAGACTTGGAGATGAATCTGCTAAGCGCGGCAACGCACCCTGTCAAACGCCTCACATACTTAACTGTCTTAGGTGCCTGAATTTGCTCGATAGCCTTGATCTTATCGGGGTTGGCCTCTATCCCACGATGGGACACAAAGAAACCAAGTAGCTTGCCGGAGAGAATGCCAAACACGCACTTCTCCGGGTTCAGCTTCAAGTTAATCTTGCGCAGATTAGCAAACGTCTCTCCTAAATCCTGGATGAGGATTGATCTATCCTTGGTCTTGACCACTATATCATCCATATAAGCTTCAATGTTCCTGTGGCACTGTGATTCAAAACCAATCTGGACTGCTCTTGCAAAAGTGGACCCGGCACTCTTTAACCCGAAAGGCATGCGCACGAAGCAGTATGTGCCACATGGGGTGATGAATGAGGTCTTCTCTTCGTCTTCCTTGGACATAAAAATCTGATGATATCCATAGTATGCATCCAGAAAGGAGAGCAAATCACATCCTGAAGTGGAATCCACAATCTGGTCGATGCGCGGTAAGGGAAATGGGTCCTTCGGGCAGGCCTTGTTAAGATCTGTGAAATCTATGCAAAGCGTCCATTTTCCGTTAGCCTTGCGTACGACCACAGGGTTTGCTAACCACGTTGGATGCAGTACTCCTCTGACCATACCAGCTGCCTCAAGTTTCTTGATTTCTTCTGCAATGAATTGCTGCCGCTCCAAGGCTTGCTTTTGGACCTTTTGCTTGACGGGTCGGGCATGTGGGCAGACAACAAGGTGGTGCTCGATTACCTCCCTGGGAACACCGGGGATATCAGATGGTTGCCAAGCAAACACATTGATATTCGCCCACAGGAAGGCAACAAGCATGCTTTCCTATTTGTCATCAAGGGTGGCACTGATAGTAAAGGTACCAAAAGCGCCAGCTAGCCCTGTCGGGACCTTTTTCACATGAGGTGCAGCAGCCTTGGATCTCTTGCTGTTGGAACTCTCCAGCAAGTCATCAACAGGCGCAGCATACTCCAAAGAGGTACACTTCCCGGATTCCTTGCTAGTGTCCCTGCTAGCTTTCTTCTTTCCTTTGAATTCTTTGGCAGGAATTGTGGCTTCCGCGGCCTCTGCCGTGACTGCGTCCCGGTACATCTTATCCACACAAATAATTGCGTCCTTCTCATTTGACGGAATGGAAATGACTCCCATCGGCCCTGGCATCTTCAAGGTGTTGTAGGCATAGTGGGATGCCGCCATGAATTTTGCCAGAGTTGGGCATCCAAGGATTCCATTGTACGACAGGGGGAGGTCGACCACATCAAACACAAACTTCTCAGTCCGGTAGTGCAACTCTCCTCCAAATGTCACTGGCAACATGATCTTCCCCTTAGGATGACTCCTACCGGGGTTGATTCCTTGAAACGTGCCCGTGACTTTGAGTTCTTCCTCTGATATCTGAAGTTTGCTGATAACCTTTGGGGAAATCAGATTCAACCCGGCCCCGCCGTCAACCAACATCTTTATGACTTTGAGGTTGTGTATCGTTGGTGAAACCAACAACGGGAAGCATCCTACCACGGTGGTGCGGTCGGGATGGTCCTCTTCGTCGAAGATGATGGGCGTGCATGACCATTTGAGCGATTTCTGAGACTCTGCCACTGGCTCCACGGCATTGACCTCACGCGCCCATCGTTTAAGTTGGCGGTGAGAGGATTGCAGAGATGGACCCCCGTACATGCACGGGGCGTCAGTGGCCTTCTGGAATTCCTGCTCACTGGTTTCCTCTTCATCCCCTCCATCACTTTCATCATTGCAATCCTCCTTCTCTCAGCCCCTGGCGGGTTATCCTTGGTTCCGAAGAGCCTTGTCGGGGCGATTTGCTTCACCGCCTTGGCCCTTCCCGCCAGTGCCATTCTGACCTTTTTCCTTGTCACGCTTCTCATATTCAGCTCTCTGCTTCTTGACGAGCTGCTCAACCTGATGACATTCCTGGAGATCGTGACCCTTGGTCCGATGAATCTTGCAATACGGCCCATCACCTTTCCCAGCCTTCTCGGCAGCCGCAGCCTCCCGGCAGTCAGTGCACGTGACAACTTCCTTGCCGGGGGCTTCGGCCTTAGCCTTCTTGCTGGTACTAGGCATGCCCGATCACTCAACGGTTAGTACTCCTTTATCCTTGCGCTTCTTGTTCTTCTTCTTCTGACTGGTGGCCTCGCCATCATCCTCTGAGTCGATCTCGACGCCATCTTCTTCTCCAAGGAGTTTCCTCCCCTCCTCCACCCGAGCACACTTGTCAACCAAGGTGTAAAGCTCCTTCACAGTCTTGGGCAGTCGAACGTTCATCTTGGAGCGTATCCGATGGTTGCGCACGTTGGACTGGAACGCAGCTATCACAGTTGCTGGGTGAATATCTAGAATATTCCTATGGACTCGGCTAAACCTCTGCATGTACTTCCGCAGAGTCTCTCCTTCCTTCTGCGGGAGAAGCTGCAAATCGCTGGGCCGTCCTGGTTCTTGGTGGCCGCCTGTGAAGGCGCCAACGAACTCATGGCACATGTCAGCCCAAGTCGAGATGGAGTTCTCCGACAGATGCATCAGCCAAGACCTCACATTTGGCTTGAGCGCCAAAGGGAAGTAGTTGCCAAAAACCTTCTCATCTCTTCCCCCGGTAGCTTGAACAGTGATGGTGTAGATGCTCAAGAACTCTACTGGGTTCAGTCTCCCATCATACTTCTCTGGTATCTCTGGCTTGAACGTGCGAGCGGGCGGCCAACGGACTTGCCGCAGCTCACGGGTGAAGGCAGGGCACCCAGCCTTTAAAGGTAGGTACCCGCCTCTGCCGAGCGCAGGCTCGTCGATGTTGGGGCCATCGCGCCCATTGGACTGGTGGTGGTCGTCGCGGCGTCGCTCGATGGTGATGTGCGTGCCCTCCATCTGCCTGTCCTTCAGGGCTCGCCATTAGCCCTGACGTGCTCGAGGATCGGATGAAGCCATCGAGACGTCATCAAGCTCTTGGTCTCGTGGCCCTCGCGCTGGTTGCCGCAGTGGGGATTGCACCATGGGGGTGGCCCCTTCCGCGTGGCTAGCAGCGTGGCCCGCCGTCGTCGTCTGGGGAGGCCGTGGCGGGCCAGCTCGCTGTGAGCCTCGGGAAAGCCAATCAGACTCTGAATGGTGGCTCTCCACTCATCCATCTGGTCAACTGCCGGCGGAAACATCAGCAGCAACTGGGCCCGCGCCATGGCCTCCGAAGCGGTGCTTGGCATTGGTGATGATGATGTAGACCGTAGCATCGCCCGGCTCCTGACGGTGCCAGTGGTGGCTGCGCCGGGCTCCCGTCGTCGGGAGCCAGTCGCTGGGATGGCAGGGTGACGAGGTGAGGGCGCGTGTGGACCAATGACTCCGTTCGGAGCATTGGCTGGGCCAGTTTGCTCCGAGGGCGGTGCATGTCCTGCGACTGCGCCCACGGTGGGGGCGGCCGGAGGATTGCGATTCGCCTCGGTATGAGCATCACCGCCGTGGCTATGCCCCTTGGCCCGGCCGGGAGGGACAGAAGGAATAATCTCTCTACCCATACCTCGTGGAGCGTGGTCGTCGGGATGTTGTCAGTGCTGTCCTTCTCCGGTGCCTCCTGCTCCTGCTTCAGCCGCGGGGGAGGTGGTGACAACACCGCCTGCGCCGACCACGTCTCCCGCAGTGCCCACATCCTCATGCGCCTCTGCATTCCCCGTGGTGTCGGCGGTCGCGGGCGGCGGGGCCTTCGAGGTGGACGGGTGAGCTGCGGCACCGGACTTCTTCTTGGGCGCCATAGTCGATGGAGCCGTCGATGATGAAAATGGCAATGAAGGTGACGCGCTGCTTACGCTCTCGGGTTCGCGCAAGTGATCCCCCTACCTGCCGCGCCAAAGATGTCGTGGGAAACCACGGCCACCTATGGGGCCATGAGCCCCTTTTGGTTCGACGGGGGGATGGGCACGTTGCACAAAGAGCGGAGAAGTGTAACACAGCACGACATAGATCACACGAGCAGTTTTACCCAGGTTCGGGCTGCCGCGAGGCGTAAAACCCTACTCCTGCTTTGGTGGATTAATGGTGGAAAATGGTGGAAAGACGCAGCGCTCTTGCCCAGCAAGGTTGCCTCGGGGCGAGAGTGGCTACACGCGTATGAATGTGCGGGGGTCCGAATCCTTTCTATGGCTGCCCTGGGCCTCCTTTCATAGATGAAGGGATCACCACAGTGGCAAATCAGTCTTTACATACTGATTAGATAGCAAATAGTACTATCATACCTAACTCTGCAGGCTGACAGAGCGCATTAAATGCGCCACTCAGTGTCACATCACAGCGTGCCCGGCAGGCCTTGCCGGGCTGTTTTGCCAGCTTCGCACCTACTCGTTTGACACGTCTCAGGACGGGTGTCGTTTGGAGGTATTTTCTGTAGGAAGTGGCTGCCATGTGGCAGGAATTAGCCACTTAGTCACTTAGGAGCTTGACACCGCACTAATCGATGACGTGCATCGCTGTGAGGTGGTGTGGTGGAGTGGTTTGCCTCCGCGAGCCCCGGCAGGCCTGCCAGGGCGACCTTGGAGGTTTGCTTTCGGGGTAACCCCAACCTCGCTAGGCTCGCCTGCCCGGCAAGGGAGATTCTTCTCGTAGTGGTATCTTGTCTCTCTGGCTAGTCTTGGTCTTCTTGATCTGCACTTTGATCCTTCAAAGAACTGACCCCTCTTGCTTTGGTCTGATCTTGGTGCTGTAATCTTGTTCTTGGGCCTGTGCATAGTCTGGGCAATGGACACAGGGTTTGTTGCACCGACACGGCTGGTCGTAATGGAAGTATCATAAGTGGTATCATGCATGTCAACTAGACTTTTTGGATGATGTGGCACACAATTAAATGAGGAAAGAGAGGGTGTAGTATCATATCATGATACCGTATCATATTAAATTTTGTACTACTTTGTGTCATGCATGGCAATTAATAAGGTAACCTAAGATACTAACTTATGATACTATGCATTACGGACGTAGTATCATACACTATTATCATATACATGATACTAGTATATGATACTCACCATTACGACCAATGATAATGTTGTCCTCAAAGCTGGACGTACACGGTCAAGGTCCACGGTCAAGGGGGTCAGGGCAGACATGACCATCACTGCGTCCGCCATTTGAAGCGGTGCGCCGGCCGAGGGCGCCGCCCACTGCACTCCCAGCTGTACCCGCCTCCTCACCGCATTCAAAAACCTACATTTAAACCCGTGTGGAATGCGAGAAACCCACTCCGGCCACACACGTCCGTTCAGGAGCAGGACGCCGGCCAAGCTCCTCCGTCCACCATTTTCTCCACTCTTTCGGCGGCATCCGACGAGCAGGAAGAGCAGTTCTCCGGCATAAAACCCGTCTGGGTGGCCCGCCGAGCCCGGCAGTTACGAGCGAGGCAGCTCGCTGCACCACCTACCTTGCCTAGCCCGTCGGAGGCAGTTGCCGCACTAAGCCAGTGCGTGGTTCCGCAGCTGGCCGCTCCAATACAGCTCGAGGAAGAGTGCCGACTTGCTCCACGCCGGCTTGTCGGGGAGCACGGTGGCACGGGCTTCATCACTGCCCTCGACGCCGCCGCGTCGTATAGCACCTCCAGTGCCTGCGACTGCGCCATCCGCCGTTGACGCGCGCGTAGCCGCGCCATGTAGGCAGAGAAAGAAGCCGCCGCGGATGTCGATGAGGTGACGCGGCTACACAGCTACGCGGATGTCGACGAGGTGACAGCTAGCACGTCCCCACCTGCCGCCATCATCGAGGATAAGTAGAACATGGGAGGCCGCCACCGATTGTATCCCATGAAGGCCACCGCCGAGGCGACGCCGGCGAAAACAGCCGGTGTCTTACATGATTCTTCTTCAGCCGGATGCTGGAGGACGACAAAGAGATCGGGCCGCGACCATTTAGATTAGGTATATTAATTCTACCAGGCTGGTTGTAATGGGGGTATCATAAGTAGTATCATGCATGCCAACTAGGCAAATTTGATGAGGTGGCGTAGAATTAAATGAAGAAAGAGAGGTTTGAGTATCATATTATGATATCGTATGGAATTAAGTTACTCCCATTATGGTTAGTCTTAGGCCTTGTTCAGTTCAACCTCCTCCCAAGGGGTTTGGAGAGGATTGGAGGGGAATTTGGCTTGTACATGATTTAATCCCCCACAATCCCTGTTAAAACCCCTTGAACCGCACATGCCCTTAAGGTTAAAAATGACCGGGATTACAGAGGACAGGGTACAAACTTCAAGGATTTAAAGGTGAGGGTTTGTTTCTCACTAGCTCTACAACCTCAAGGTTTATACTCCCTCCGTCCCAAAATAAGTGTCTCAACTTTATACTAACTCTAATACAAATTTGTACTAAGCTTGAGACACTTATTTTGGGATGGAGGGAGTAAATCGGACTTCACTCTCCCCTCACGCACACGCCCGGGTACACTCACGGTGGAGCGCATTTGCACACAAAAAGGCAGGTAACGTGACAATTTGAGACATCTAGTCGTCCACTTAATGTGGGGTCTAGGACCAAATGTCAGCCATACCAAGTGCGACCTGAATGCGGTAGTGCTTTTATTGATCGAGTTTCTTTTTACTGGTACATTAAATGAAAAAAATATGGCTGCGCGTGTATTCAATTTAAAATGATCGCTACGGAGGAAAAAACAATTACTACTCCACTAGTCCACTTCGGGACTTGCTTGCTAGGGTTGTTCTCTTCTTCTCACTCTCTACAGATCTAAACAAGACCGTGGTGTCCACTCTCTTTCTCTCTCTCTCTCTCTTCTCTCCGGTTGACACAGATCTGGCCGGATACCTTCCGCTGGTGGTTGCTGGTGGCGAGGGAGGAAGCTGACACGCGCCGTCTTCTCTGACCTGGCACCGGCGTGGGAGGTCCTCTTCACACTTGCTCCCCGCCGTCGAGTTGGCAGATCCCGCCTCCTACCTCGCCACATCCCACCGACCGGAGGTATAACTTTTTTTAGAACCGGCCTTATTCTAATGGCCTAGCTCCCCACGTCGCTGCATCCCTTTTTTTCATCAAGTTAGGATTGCTCCCCACGTCACTGCATCCTGCATGTGGACATTCTTATAGTATTACAAAACTCTCCATGTAGCTAGCTCCGTCGGCTTGTCAAACACTCGAACACCACCCACATTTTTACTATTAGAGGAAAAAAGGTATTGCAGATACTGGCTAACGAACCGATCTCTTGGTTGGAAAGGGAAATAAAGATGCTGGCCTGACCGGTCTCTTGGTCGAAAAAGGATAGAAAGTGGGGGGTGTTGGGTCGACAATGCAACCGAGAATGAGCACGTCTAGATTTCTTGTGGTCACATAGGAAAGGTCACTGACGAGAACAAAAAATGCACAAACCTAGACATGCTTTGCATGTTTGCCGCACTCGGCGACACCTCTGCCTCACCACTTTATGCCTTGGTGGATGTAAAACGTGCTTGTGCCTCCCTTGTCCCTATGCCCTTACTGCTGCTGTTAATCTAACATCACAGGTAAAATGAAACAATTCCACTGTTAATGTGATGTCGCTGTTAAGTAATGCTGCTATCAATCTATTGCCATTGATAAAATGAATCAATGCCACCACCATTTTATGAAATGCTTCTGTCTTGCTTTATTTCTCATAAAGAGTGTTTTGGGCCGTTACACTAAACTCTAACACCGGTAACATAGCTGCATCTTTGTTGAACTGCACAAAATTTAATTGCACAATGGTTGACACGACGATGTGTTTCTCCTTTCCGTATCACCCTTTGTTAGAACGATCGTTCCTATTACCCATGCAGGTACGTACTGATCAAGTGCTACTCCCAATCTGCCATCACACAGTCATAGCCCCCGTTAATCTAGTGCCAGTGTTGATTTGATGTGATGGCACTTCTTAGTTAATGGCACGTTTTCATACTGCCACTGTAATGGCATTGATAACATATGAGATGCTGCTGTTAATCATGTGCCGCTGCAAAAAAATGACACTTAAATAACCCTGTTACATATTTGTGCAAACAGGGTTGTTTATCTCCATATGGTGTCTATTTGTGCAAACGGAAGCACAAACCTCAATTTTAGTGGAACCTGCTGTCAGCTGACCTCACGGTGCTTCAGGTATTCCTACATTCTTAACTAGGTAGAATGACCAATGCAAGATGAAATAAGCTTATTCGTATGTTGACTTGCTGTTTGCAGTGTGGAATGAGCCTGTCATGTGTGGAGGAGCAAACAATCACTGCAGTCGCTCCGTCAACGCAAGATAAAAGAGACTGAGTCATTGATGGCCTGGCCGGCGAGTAGGGGTCATGCAAACAGCGGTGCATTATTTTAGTGGAACTGGACAAAACAGATATTGGGGTTAGTCGGACAAATTTTCTACAGCCACACGAAAGGAATTGCGCTCATCGATTGCATAGAATTTCCTTCGTGACATCATAGGAGATCCCAAGGTGGAAATCAACTAACCACCTATAAAATTATGCATAATCTTCCTCACGAAGGTCAGTATCCCCTTCGTCCAGATGATCATGTTTTGTCATGCCAAGCTATTGATATCTGCTACTGTATTGCGACACCGTTTAAGTACAACGCTTTCCTATCTTTTCACATTCAGGACAATGAAGATGATTTCAGTGGAACTGCACAAAATGGTCTGATGTTGAGTGATCTCTATTGCCTCCTCTGTTTGCTGCAATGTGTCAGTGTAAATTGCAAGATGAGCCATCAAGCTAGCTATGGAGTTGCCAACATGCTCAAAGTGCACGCAACATTGAGCAGAAAGAAGCATGCCCAGGAAATTAATGCGTGCGTAGGGAGGCCCTTTGCTCAGAGAAGCATCTATCATTTTTTATTTATTTCTACACCTTCTCACAACTTTGTCTTGGTTGAAGTCTTGTGAATCATTTAGATGCATAAACATGCTGAACTTAAGTGCTTGTGAATGTTAGCTATTATGCATACCGTATCTTGTGAAGCTTAGTTTAGTGTGAATGTTAGCGTGTCAACCTTTACAATCTATGTATATTGTGGGCATGTTATTTGAACCCTCATTTTGCTGTGCTACGACCAGTGTGAGTGTCTACATGCAGTACACCATCCTCTAATTTGGTGGATGCCAAGCCGGCCCGAAAAGGAGCTATAGCTTTTTTCAAGTTCAAAAATGTTACCGATGAGGAGCCATAATTAAGCTGGAGGCGTCTCTTTTTTTCTTTCGATTGGGAAATAAGCTGGAGAGCTGGAGAGTGTCTCTCATGGGCTGCCTCTAGTGTTAAGGCCCTCCAGTACGAAACACGGGCAGCCGACTGGGCCGATACAAAAGCCTATCCATCTTAAAGCCCATTTGTTTTTGTTTTTTGCAAGGAAAAGCCCATATTTCTTGTAGAGGGGGTGATCCCAGGAAAACCCTCCTTCCTCCTCACTTCCACTTATACTACAGCTCGCTGGACTCTCTCGCTTCTGTCGCCCCCCAATTCCCCCCGCTCCCCATCTTCCTCACTCGTACAGAAAACCTCTGCTCACCTTCTTCCTCACTCATACAGAAAACGCCTGCTCCTCTTCTTCCTCGCTCCTACAGAAAACCCCAGCCATCCTTCTTCCCCACTCGCATTGCCACTAGGCTCGTCTCTCACTACTTTGCTCAGACCCGTGAGCTCGGTGTGATGCCCACAAGGAAAATGGAGTCGGCTGGCCCCAGCGCCAAGAAGATGAGGTTCCCACCAGCGGCGACGCCGGTTGTAGATCCCACACCCGGCAGCGCGGGGAGAAGCGGCGAGCCCCCCACCCGGATCTGAGGAACCCATAGAATCTCTGATGGACCGCATCAGCGATCTCCGGATGACATCCTTGGGGAGATCATCTCCCTTCTCCCCACCAAGGATGGCTGCCGCACACAAGTCCTCGCATCTCAGTGGCACACTCTCTGGCGCACCGCGCCTCTTAATCTTGACTGTCGTCAGATAACTGTCCTTCCTGAATTTTATCTCCTTAGAGCTATCGTCTCCTCCCACCAGGGCCCCGTTCAACGCCTCTGCATCTAGACACGCTACCTGCTCTCCATACCCCGCACTGTGGACGCCTGGCTAAAATCCACTGAATTCGAAAAACTCTAGCAGCTTGAGTTCTACCATTACTACGAAAAATATATGCCGCGATCCCAACTCCATGTATTTGTGCCCACACCACCGTTTTCCATCTCGTGGTTTTCCTCCTCTCTCCACACCCTCACCATAGCCCGATGCCATCTACCAGACAATATGGTACTAATGATTCGACTCCCACTGCTAAAAAGACTTTCGCTTGTGGTGGTTGATCTGTCGGAGGCCTCACTACAGAGCATCATCCACTCCAGTTGCCCTACCCTGGAGCGCTTGCTAATTGTTTTGGGAATAGGAATCCATATCAGTTGTCTTCAAATAAAGTCGCCTCACCTTAAAAGCATTGGAATTTATTTTGAAGGACATCACCTCATCATCGAAGATGCCCCTTCACTTCAAAGGTTGCTCCTTGATTATTGTTATAAACCTTCGCAAATAACTATCATCTCTGTGCCTAAACTTGAGGCCTTGGGTGTAATTCATGATCCATTTGTACATCACAACATGGTGTTTGGCTCCACACTTATTCAGGTGCTGTATATTATCATCTACACTTTTGTAATCACAAGCTGCATTTTTAATTTGTGCGCATACATTTTATATCATCTTGGAGTACACTTTGGATACTAATATTATGTTATATGCTCAATGAAGAGTTCTTCCATTGATAGCCTATCAATGGTGTTGGATTCTGTCAAGATCTTATATATCGAAATGTTTAGTATTGAGCTGAACACAATTATTGGCTGGCTGCGATGCTTTCAATGTCTGGAGAATTTGTATATAGAGGTGATTATTTCATGCACATTGAAAGCCCATATATATTGTACTAGAATTACCTTTCGGCTGTCACTCTATCGACATACTCTTTTTTTAGACCTAACCTGTTTTCCATCTTCATATCTACGTAGGCATCAACACATGGAGGAAAACATATAACCAATCGGTGGCGTAATAAGCACTGGGATTTTCTCAGTTCTCATGACATTCATTTGAGGACAATAACGATGGAAGGTTATGCATGCAATCAGGCAAACAGAAACTTCGTCACATTCTTCCTGTTGAATGCGAGGTTACTATTGTCCATGAGGCTTAAGTTTTTCAACAAGAAATTTCTCACAGATGGATATGTTGAACAGCAAAAAAAGAAGTTTCAGGTCAACAAATGGGCTTCTGAACATGCTCGGCTTCTATTTACAACAACTTGTCATCTTATGCCAGTAAACTTTTTGGCACAGGATGTTGATTTTATGGATCAGACCGACCCATTTGTTTGTGACTACCAAAAACAGTGGTTGGGTTAGATGTTATTGCCATGCATGTTCAGTCTGGGTTTTGTCTAAACCTGATGAACAATTAACCCTTGTTCTTTTGTACAGTTTGTAATCTGGGTTTCAACTCAGCTGTGACTGTCATATTTTGTTTGAAACAAGGCAAATGGCTTGCCATTTGTTTAACTAAGAGATAAATATTTTAACAAATCCCAACCAAGGGAAATAACATCACTCTCGCTAGCTGCTTGAGCTCACTGTGCATTACAGAACCCAAGTGATTAGCCCCCACTAGCACCCACAAACCTATTTTGAACTAGCACACCAAATGGGCTATAAATTTTCATAAGAAAGGCTGCATGGCCGTGACAAATTTGGATTTTGACATTTGGGACCCATGAGGAAAAAGCCTATCCAAGGTGGTGTCGACTTACTAGTCAACAAACGATTCTGCCTACCAGGCATTGGATTGACATCCAACATCTATCGTGTATCTTTTATCTCTTGTCTTCTTCCTCCAGCCGCCCAAACCAAACAACCCCATCGGTTCTGCCTGCTCCCGCCTCCCACGGCTGGCTGCGCCTCCGCCGCCCTACCATACCCTCAAACGTTGGCCAGTCCATCCCTCTCTTCCCCCACACATCCTATTATTCTCCGGCGACATCAGCCCCAACACTCACCCGCACCCGAACCAGTGAACCCTCGTACTCCCCTCCGCCTGCGACTAGACTGGCACATCTTCCACGGCTCCTGTTCGTTCCATCCGAGGCCTCGCCATCGTCCTCCGCCTCGGTTCGCTCGCCGTGCATGGTGCGTTGCCGTCTGGCGTTGTCAACATGGTCAAAAACCGAGAGGGATAAGGAGATGAATGTACATGGTGAGGATGACAGTAGGGACCCACCAGGGTCATGGCAGTACGCAAGCAAGTGCCTCGTTATTACAAGCCCAAAAAATGGTTCCTCCTAATGGTTGGACATCTGGGTCCTACGCCATTGTCAACGTAGTCAATAAACGAGAGAATTACACAACTAGCGGCTGACACCAGGGACCCAGCAGGTCACGCACCTGTTATTTACTTCTTTTTAGAACAAGCAGTTGTTATTTACTAGTTTTAGAGACAGATCAGGGTAACAACGGGGCTGTGCGGGGGCTATGTCCCTTCTAGCCAGGGTTTTATTTTATGTTTATCACATCATGAGCACAGTTGTGTTTTTTTCTATCTGAAAATGGCTAGCCCAGTTCTACTTTTTTAAAGAAATACCCAACGGAGGCCTACTTGCTTTCTCAGCCCTGCTGGGCTGCAAATCTTTCAAGACGAGAGCGATGTATTCGCTTGCCCAGAAAATGAAGTAGTAAGAAATGGGATGTAACTTTATAAACACAGCAAACCGGCAATTAGTTTCAAATATCATTTTTTTTAAGATTTCGACATTTTGAATTTAATTGTTTTTTTGCGGGGAAAATTATGTTGGATTTTAAATTGATATAAATTTATTATTTTTAAATTAGTTTAAACATGACTTGAAATTTTGGGATTAAAAACAGTTCGGACCGCACCGAAATATGCAAAATTTCATAGAAATTTTTAACCGTGGCCACAATATGGGCTGTAATGCTAACAAAAAGAATATGGGCTCCAAAAAAATCCTTAAGAATTAGCAAATGGGCTATAAATTATCATAAATAATGGCAGATGGGCCGTATGTTGTTTTCCACAGATTTGAGGCTGACTTGTGCGCCTACTATAGGTTAACGCGTACGCTTTTCTAAAAAAAAGGTTGACGCGCACGCAATGCCGTTTCAACTTAGTCAACACACGAGAGCAGTGACTGTTGGATGTCCATCCAACGGCCGCCGTGCTTCTTCAATCTCTGCTCTTCTTGCTCCAGCCGCTCAAACCAGCGCCGGCGGGACTGCCTGCTCCCTCCTCCCGTGGCCGGCTGTGCTGCCACGCAAGCCGCACCGCCCCACCCTACTCCATCGCTAGCCAGGCCATTCCTCTACTCACCCACACCTCCTATTATTTTCCAGCGATGGCAGCCGAACTAGTAAACCCTCGTACTCCCCACTGCGTGGGAAACAACTGCCGAGTCTTCCCCGGCTCAGGGTCGTTCCCTTCCTAGGCCTCGCCGTCATCCACTGCCCTGGTGCTCTCGGCGCGGCGTGGTCAACGTGGTCAATGAACGACATCCATCGGAAGAGGAGTGTACGTGGAGAGGCTGACAGCTGGGTCCACGGCCGCACACAAGGAAGTGCCTCCTTATTATGCACAAAATAATGATTCCTCCACCTGACAGCAGGGACCCACCGGAAGGGCCTCCGTATTTCGTGACAAAAACATTCCTCCTGCTGACAGCTCAGACCCACCAGCTATATCTTCGCACGGAAGGAAGTGCCTCCTTATTACGCACAAAAAAATGAATACTCCGCCTGCTATCTGGGACCCACCATAGTTAGAGGCTAACTTGTGGGCCTACTAAGTTGACGCGGACGGAGGGCTTTGTCAACTTAGTCAATATGAACGATTCTAGCTCCAGTGACCGTACGATGTCCATCCAACGGCCGTAGTGCTTCTTCAACCTTTGGTCTTCTTGCTCTAGCCGCCCAAACCAGCGTCGGTCGTGCCGCCCGATCCTACCTCCCATGGCCGGCTCTGCTGCTGCGCAAGCCTCACCGCCCCACCCTACTCCCATCGCTAGCCTGGCCATCCCGGTACTCACCCAGACCTGCTGTTATTCTCCCGCGACGGCAGCCTCACACTCCAGCCAAACCAGTAAACCCTCGTACGCCGCTCCGCGTGGGAAACAACTGCCGACTCTTCCCCGGCTCCTGGTCATTCCCTTCCTAGGCCTCGCCGTCGTCCACCGCCTTGGTGCTCTCGACGCGGCGTGGTCAACGTGGTTAAGGAACGACTTACATCGAAAGAGGACTGTACGTGGAGAGGCTGACAGGTGGGTCCACAGCCGTAGCAAGGAAGTGCCTCCTTATTACACGCAAAATAATGATTCCTCCACCTGACAGCAGGGATCTACCGGAAGGGCCTCTGTATTTTGGCTTAGTTGTATTTTGCAAAAAAACGTTTTCCCCCCTGACAGCTGGGACCCACCAGCTATATCTTCGGACGCAAGGAAAGTGCCTCCATATTAGGCACCAAAAAAATGAATCCTCCCCCTGACAGCTCGGACCCACCATCAATAATTTCGCACGCAAGGAAGTGCCTTCTTATCCTCCCTGATAGCCAGGACGCACCTGGTCAAAGCATACATAGCATTGTCGCGAACGTGTACGTACATATTGGTCGATCGGTCTCTCTGCAATGATAAACCGTGGCCGAGCAAGCAGCGGCACATGTAGTAGTAGAGCCTCCGACACAGCAGTTCAGGCAGTCCCTTCTAAACCATGTACACTTACGTACAACCACATGCCAAAAAATATGGCCACGTACATACATACGGGCGGGGTCTCGAACGCGTACTCGCGCATACATACGGCCAGGGCTCATGTACATGGAGAGGCAACGGACGGCAGCAACGGCGTCCTGTTCATCGGGTAGCCAACCGGCTGGGTCGAAATGGAGAAACAATGTCCTGTTCATCGGGAGGCAACAGACTGGGTCGGAATACGTCCTGTTCAACGGGAGCCAACCGGCTTGGACGGAACAGCCGAAACAGGGTCTGGCGTACCGCAGTACGGAGAAATGGCCTTCTGTTCGACCGGCTACGGTCGAAACGAGGGTCCTATTCATCGGGAGGGGTGTGGCGTACCGCAAAACAGAGGAAACGGACTTGTGTTGGAGCGCTAGGTCAAAACGGGGGTCCTGTTCATTGGAGGGGTGTGGCGTACCACAAAACGGGACTCCACGGGCTACTGTTCACCCACCGTCGACTTCCTTCAGCCTCAACTTGCATTGTTCATCCACCGCGTCTTCCTCCTACCTCCACCAGCTACTGTTCATCCATGGGCTACTATTCATCCAGCCCTCCACCGGCTACTATTCAACCAGCCCTCCACGGGGTCCTGTTCATCCACCCCCAACCAGCTCAGCTATGGCGGTCCTCCTCTCGGGGTCCTGTTCATCCAGCGGCAACGGCCTACTACTACTACCACGGGGTCCTGTTCATCCAACCCCCACCGGACTATTCATCCAACCCCAACCACGTACGTCTCGACTCGTTCAACCAACCCCCACGTTCATTGTTCATCAGGAGGCAGCAGGTTTGATCGGCTTCAGTTAGTAGCAGTAACGAAGGAATCCCTTGATCGGGTTCAGTTAACACCCAGGGATCGATCAATCGCTCGGGTTCAGTAACGTAGCTAGTGCAATCGCTCGGGTTCAGTAAGCGAACACCTCGCTCGGGTTCAGTTAGAGCCCAACGCCTCACACACATGCGCGTACGTATATGAGAGAAAATGCGCAAACCTCCGTGCATTGCTCGGCCCCGACCACCCACCGTAACCGGGAACTCCCCGAAATTTTCCTCGCCCTCGCTTCTACCGTGATTTTTTTCGTCATGGACGGCCCAAAGAATGTCATGCAGGTGCGTCTCCGGCCCGCCCAGGACAAAAAGCCCATTTTCTATCATGATTTTTTGTCATAGAAGTAGGAGCCCACCACATCTATGATGATACCGGGTTTTGTCACAATTATCGTCATAGAAGTGTCATAAGCATGACAGAAAAAAATTCCGTTCGGCCCAAAATGTCACGGATGTGTCTTTTTTTGTAGTGCTTGTCACGTTCGCATTGCACCCCGGCACGATGGACCTTACACGTCACTCATCGAATGGAACGCGCTTCGTCTTGCATTTTTGCTCGCTTGTGGGACCGCAGTTGAGAGCAAATCGATGGTAGGCAAACTCCCCCCTGGAGTCGGATGTCCCTACCCCTCCCTCGCCTGCGTCGGCTTAATTTACTACTCCACTCCACTAGTACTACTCCTCCTACTACTATTTGGACAGGGAGCTTCAAAACAAATAGTTGTACTATTGGACTAGCTATACGTGGCGAAATCCTAGTAGGAAGAGCATGCACAAGAACAAGCATTCACGTGTTTGAATACAAATTGGAAACCATTTCTGTTTGAATACAAATCTAGAAGTACGTACGAATCTAACAATATTGATTGGGCGTTATTGAATGTTGATACTTTTTTCTGTAAGTTTGATCAAAGTAGAGATACTTTGACTACACACAAAACTTATATGTAAACTAAAAAGGATCGGAGGGAGTATATTGTATGTTCAAAAGCGAAACGAACATTGAATAACCTTTATATATGATTTGATGATGCTATAATCACTGGTTCAAAAATTTGAATCCGACTTAGGTTGATTTCTAATTTTTGAAACTTTTTTAGGGATTCAAATACCATGTGTCTTCTTATGCATAAAACATTTTTTTCCTTGACGCACCATCTCTGTGTATCACTCATGCACCCACTCGTTCTCTCTTGGTTTCATCTCGGGGTCTCTTTCTCTCTCTCCCTCCCTCCCTCCCTCTCTCTCTCTCTCTCTCTCTCTCTCTCTCTCTCTCTCTCGTGCACACACACACCTAATTGATCTATCGAGGTATCGGGATTGTATATCGCTCGTCAGGTCGCTCTTCGACACATGCCTAGGTCACTCTACCATGCATTAATTGTAACCAAGCCTTTCATCTATCTTGTTTTAAGCATACATTCATCATTCTGCTAAGGGTGGCACTACCGTTATGGCACAACCAGTAGATCAACACCCGGCTCGTTGAGGATGCACGGGGCGCCGAAGTGTGCGCGCGCTGCGACGCATCCGCGGAGTGTTCTAGCGCGGCCAACTGCATCCCCAGGACCTGAGACCATGCCGTGTCGTCTTGCTTTTTCAATGACATGTGGGATCGCATGTGAGCAAAGGCCATCTCCAATGTTGCCACGCCCGCAGCTGACTACCCTGGCCCACAAAAAACCCTCGTCCCTCGCGCAGTCGCGCGCGTCCGTTCCCTGTCGGCGCCAGCTGCCCGCATTCATGCCATCCATCTGTATGTTGTCATTAAGCAGACTCGCTACCCAAGGAACCAACTCCGGCAACTTAGACGCACCCGGACGCTTGGCCTTACTCACCGGAATGCGCTACTTAAAGTGGCAACGCCCAGCTAAACTCCACACCATAGCGCATCCTCCTACCTGGCACCACATCCACCATGACCACGAGCAGGAATGCTCTGCGGGAGAGCTTATCTTTGGGGGTGAAGCTGGAGGTCGCCGCCCTCGCTCAACTCGCCACTCGCAACACAATAGCGGCATAGCCGGATGTGGACGCGACCGCACAAGTGGTGGCCGCGCTGGCGGCCGATGACGAGAGCACCGCCAACCACGCGTCCTACTTGCCGCCGTCCAACGTTTGGTGGCGCATGAGGCAGGTGAAGCGACAGACTGTCCATGTCCATCATCATCGACCTCACATCCACCGGCACCGCCGAGGTCAGGGACTCCTCCGAGGATGAGTAGGGCATGGGTGGCGGCAGGCCATGGTGTGCCAACTAGCCGGTCTGTCTCCCGTGTTCTACTCTTCCTTGCCGGAGACCGCACCTTCACTTCACGGGTCTTGAACCCCGCCACCGTTCATGGAGACGGCAGATGGAGGACGTCGTCGTCGATGCGGAAGTACAAAGGAAAGTGGACGTTGGTCGCCGCCGTAGGATAGGTTTAGGGTCGGGTTTCTTTTCTTTTTCTGTCCTATAAAAGTTCAAAAAGTAATGAAAATCTGCCATGTTTGCATGAATCTTGTCCGGTGTATATGAACTTTCACAATAATAGTAAAATATATTGTATGAAAATATATTGAATGATGATTCTAATCGTATTTACTTGGTATTGTGGTTGTCGTTGTTTTTGTGTGTATAAACTTGGTCTAAGTTTAGAAGGTTTGACACGAGACAAAGCTAACATGCGACGTAAATAAACACATAGGGTCTACATACACAATTTATCTTAGGCACTCCAATAGTATGTCCATTACACATTCACGCATTTCACATCTTTCTTTCACTTTGTCTATCAAACCAACTAAGCCTTGTGGTAAAAAAGTCCTAAAAAAACCAACTAAGCCAACCTCCTAGCATATCGCGCGGGAAAAGACCCGGCCGCACCATTTTAGTCGGGATTACCGGATTACTAGTAGTAAAGATGGATCGCGCAAAGCACCAAGTTTAAAAGGAAAAAGGTGGTACACTTACAGCATGCCTTTCGCGGTCGCATTGCACCCCTCACACGGTCGGTCCTCCACACGGCTCACCCTAACAGTACGGACTTCGGCTTGCCTCTTCACTGACACGTGGGACCACATTTGGAGGAACCTACCATGTGCCAAACTCCCCCGCCCACCACGCGAAAATTCCCCCAAAAAATTCCCCCTAAAGCCCAAATTCAACTGCCCTTCGGCCAACTAGCCAATAATATTCCCCAAACCCCCTCCCCCCGGGCCCCTCCACTCCATTCGCTCCGCCAAAGCCGCCCTCCCTGCCGCACCGATACGTCGGCATCACGGTTCGTCGAGGGGATGCATGGCGATCCTCTCGCTCCCACAATACACTCTCGTAGACTGCCGTCTTCCTGCCGTGCCGCCACTGCTGGCGACGTTCTTGTGGAGACGCACAGCGGTCAGCTTCTCCCACGGTATGTGCATTCTAGACTGAGGCCCCATGCATGTTGGAGTAGCGCTGAATGTTAGCTGATAGACCGCTGTTAATCTCACTGTTTGCCGAAATAGTTTACAGTCAATATACTCTGCTTAAGAAGCTTCCTTGCCCTGTTCTGCACTCAATCTGCTTTGTTGAGATGGCATGCCACACCCGATTAGTTGCTAAAATATCCTACCATATATTTATTGTGAAGCAGATTGCCATGGTCTAGTAGCCAATCTGTTAGGTGAAATAGCTCGACACCGTTTTATACTCGATCTTTGTTGCTGACATGGCCTTCGATGGCTGTATGCTCGGCCTCATTGATTGCTAAAATAGCCTGCCATAATTTAGCACTCAATCTGTTTTCTGAATTAGCTTTACATATATTTCGTTACAAAGATCTGCTTGTCCAAATATCTTGCCATAGATTTAGACATCGACCTAGGTATTTTTTTTGGACTTTTTTAAAAAAATATATATTTTTCCTATAATATCTAGTAGAAGAACTAATTTGTATGTCTAACATATGGACATGACTTGGATAACTTCTGCTCGAAGATTCTCCGCTGCATATGTCGAGGGGGTTGAAAACTTCATGAACTTTATCAGAGCTGAGTACGATGGTCCGAAATCATATGTGCTCTGCCCATGTAGCAGTTGTATGAATTCAGTTTCAAGACCGCAGTCAACTATGCAAAATCATCTACACTTGTATGGGATGTCGGTCACATATACTAGGTGGGTTCATCATGGTGAAGCTGTGAACATCAATGTTATTGACTATGTGGAGGTAGCAGATCACCATCTTGATCTGCCTGATGCTCAGGTGGAAGAGGAGGAGGAGGAGGAGGTGGTGGTGGCGGAGCCAGTGAGTTTGACCCACATTGAAACAATGCTACGAAATGCTCACGCATTTCATGAACTTTCACCTGCATAAGGAAAATGGTGGGCCCGCATGTTGGAACAATGCAACGTGGCAGTCACCCCAGGAAATAAGCTATCAGTATTCTCAGCTATGGTCACCTTTCTTAAGGTGAAGACATCTAAGTGGATGACCAAAAAATCATTGGATGCGATGTTGGCTGCTTTCCGCAAATCTTACCCAGATGCGTCTGAGCTGCCACACACCTACAGTAAAATGAAGAATTTCCTTCATGTAGTTGGAATTGGATATGATATGATCCATGTTTGTAATAATAATTGTGTTCTGTTCCAGAAGGATTATGCCAACTTAAGTGAATGCCCAAAATGCAAATCATCAAGATGGAAAGATGGCGATGCTGTGAAGAGGATTCCTCATAATGTTCTGAGACATTTTCCAATTATTCCAAGATTGCAGAGGTTGTTTCATGATGCTGAAACAAGAGAGGATGTACTGTGGCATTCTAGGAACCAGGATTACAGAGATCAGAATGTAATGAGCCTTCCATCTCATGGTAGTGACTGGATAAGCTTCAATCAGAAACACAAAAAGTTTGCTGCTGAGCCGAGAAACATTAGACTTGGCTTAGCTACATATGGGTTCAACCCATTTGGCCACCAGAGCACCACATATAGCATGTGTCTAGTGCTTGTTATCGCTTGCAACATGCCACCAAATGTCTGCTCCAAAGAATCAAACTACATGATGGCCTTGCTCATCCCAGGTCCAAAATGTCCTGGAAAGGATTTTGATTTATTCATGGAGCCTCTTGTGGAGGAACTTCAACAACTATGGAGGGGTGTTCTCACTCGAGACCTATATAGTAGCCCACCAGCTGATTTCTTTCCGCGTGCTGTTATAATTTGGTACATCCATGATTATCCGGCTTTGGGAACTATGTCAGGGTGAACTACACATGGTTAAAATGCATGTGTTCACTGTGACAAGAATCCGCTGTCATACGCAATACTTAGCAAGATCTGTTACATTAGACACCGTCGTTTCCTTGCCAAGGACAAGTCGTGTCCTATAACATACCGAAGACATGTGTTCAATTCAAAGCATGAAAACCGTGATGCGCCAAAGAGGCTTACCGGCGATGAGTTGCAAGAGGAATTAGAGAAGGTCAGGCATATTACACCAGGTAACCATCCTGATAATGGTAGCGGGAAAAGGAAGCGTGGCAGGGCAGAAGAGAGATTATTGTTTACCCGCAGGTCCACTTTGTGGGACTTGGAGTATTGGAAATATTTGGATCTGCGGCATAATCTTGATGTGATGCACATCGAGAAAAATATATGTGACAGCATAATCGGCACACTTCTTAATATTGAAGGCAAGACAAAAGATACCTTAAAATCTAGGACTGATTTGACACACCTGGGTATCAGATCCGATTTGCAGGTGAATGTTGATGGTGCATCATGGGACATGGCACCAGCTGTGTATGTCTTGGACAAGGTAAAAAGAAAAGAATTAATTCTGCAAGGTCCTGTCACATGTGAGATTCCCACATGGATTTGCTTGCAACCAAAAAAGGAGAGTCAGTGCAGATGGAAACAAGGTACAAGGCTAGAAAACTCATGACTGCCACATCCTACTTCAAAGGGTTTTACCTGTTATCCTTACAGGATTGGGCCGCCCTGACTTATACAGAGCAGTTGCAGAGTTAGGATAATTCTTCAGGGAACTCTGCATTAGAAATATCAAGATAGATGCTTTGGAGTGTCTTAGAAACAAGATACTAACTATCCTATGCGACCTTGAGAAGATATATCCTCCAGTCTTCTTTGATGTGATGGTGCATTTGGCTGTTCATCTACCTGATGAGGCACTACTTAGAGGTCCAGTACAGTATGGCTGGATGTACCCTATTGAAAGGCGTCTAGGCACTTTCAAGGGCTATGTTAGGAACATAGCTAGACCTGAGGGTTCCATTGCAGAGGCCTACATTGCTACAGAAGCGTTGACATTCTGCTCAAAATACATTGAAATAGCTGATCATCTTAGCAAAAAGGTGGGTGAAGACAATCCCGAGCTCAATGTTTTCGATTGTTTTGTTCGAGTTCTAGGGAAGAGTCGACAAGATGACAAACCTAAAGATTTGGACAAAATGGATTGGTATGTGTTGAATAACTGTCCTGAGATTCTACCTTATATCGAGTAAGTGTTAAGTACTGCAAGTTATACATCATCATCTACTAAACTTGCAGCACATTCTTATTTATTTAGATGTTTGACGCGATCACTATGTTGTGCAGCATCCACAAAAAGGAGTTACTACCACAAAATCCAAGAAACATTGACAAACTAGTTATGGCAGGATTTGCGAAATGGTTCAAGAGCCGTGTAAGCTTTTGAATTGCACTGTCAGTTTTTTTAATATATTGAGTACATAAGATGATCAGCTTGTTTATTTTCTAACCATAGGTTAAGAAGATGTAGGAGGATGGGCAGGCAGTTAATGATGCCCTTTACGCACTAACAATGGGTCCTGATACTCGGGTAAGACATTATGAATCTTGCGTTGTTGGAGATGTGCGCTACAACACCCTTGCATGCGATGAAGGCGGGAAGACACAAAATAGTGCCATCATGAGCACAGATATGTATGACGATGAGACAACTGAAATGTATGCTAACATAACAGACATTGTTCAGTTGTAGTATATCTTCAGTTTCGAGGTTCATCGATGTGTGGTTCTGTTCTTCTGTCATTGGTACAACCTATTTTCCAGGATCGCAAAACCCAAAGCTGATGATTATTTCCAATCCATCAATGTCAAGGCGGCGTACCACACCGACGAGCCTTTATTTTGGCAAATCAAGCAACACAGATATTTTTCTTGGAAGACACATTTGCATGTAGCGATGACTGGAGAGTATTGCAAAGATTTGAGCAAAGGAATTCATTTAATGAAGTTGCACAACAAGATGATGCTTAGACTGCTCTTGATGTAGAAGATTCCATGGATGTTCGTAGTATCTTTGAGAACCATCACATCAATAACGCTGGCGAAAAGATGCCCTATCGGGCTGTGGACGTACGAGAGTTGATCAATAAGACGCCAATGTTCGAGGACATTGAGGATGAAGAAGAAGATGACACTAGGGGGAATTATGATTCAGACAGATACACATGGCGAAGATGTTGACGCTGCTGCTACGGATGATGATTAGATTGCTTTTGTCGTATTTTCCTGTGAGAAGATGACCTTTTATCTACTATGTGAAATTGTGTTTGCTATGACAACTGAAACCTGATGAAGTTGTTGTTTAGTATTTTGATGTGAGTACATCACTTATTGTGTATGTTGATTTCTGTTTGGTGATTGTATGATGACTAAAACATGATGGCATTGTTGTTTAGTTGTACTCATATTTGGCTGTGAAACTTGTATTTGATGACATAGTTTGCTGTTGGACTGCAATTTGCCCTACGTCTTCGAATGGGAACAAAGCTAACCAGATAGGGCCTCTGCTAATTTATTTATTTATTAGCAAAAGGGCCTCTGCTATTTATTTATTTATGAGCAAAAGGGGATACCCCCCGATTTCCGTTAATAGAAATCATTAGATGTTCACAACACTATGCCCAACCTGCTAAACATGTTTCATTCATTACTAGTTTCAGCAAAGTGCTCATGTCATAGCCACTGAATACATCACGAGTGCTACATACACTGCAAATAAAGAGACAATCATCCTACAGAGCATAATGATCTTGCCCATTATCTTCACAAGCTCTTTCATCTCCTCATTGCTGTCAAGGCCGTTCAACAGCTGTTGCTTGGCCATGATCAAATGAACTGCATCTTTAACCTTCTGCTCTATATCTTCCTCTTCTGTCCTTGCTTCAGTTACTTGTCCAACACCCCAACCTACTGGTATTGGGATGCCTCGGCTAACCAAATAATCAGCGTAGTTCCATTCCCCCACATCAGCAACTTCCTAGAAATACAAATCACATGAATCTTCCCTTTTCTTCACGAATCAAATTGGAAGATCATCAACCAAACTATTAAAAAAATCAGCAACTAAAAGCAGGCGAAGAACACTTAAACATATTATTACCCCATGATTCGGGCATTTGTTGAAGACTAGGCTAGGGTTGAGGATTGTAGTTGAGACGCGACGGATGACTCTGCGTGATTTGAAGCAGTGGCATCACACCAATGACAGTGGTTTGTGATGAGCAACCGACTGCGGTGAGTGTGCCGACGGGGGTGTGATGCACTACAAAAAAAGACACATCCGTGACATTTTGGGCCGAACAATTTTTTTCCTGTCATGCTTATTACATTTCTATGACGATAATTGTGACAAAACCCGGTATCATCATAGATGTGGTGGGCTCCTACTTCTATGACAAAACATCATCACAGAAAATGGGCTTTTCGTCCTGGGCCGGCCGGAGACACACCTGCATGACATTCTTTGGGTCGTCCATGACGGAAAAAATCATGGTAGAAGCGAGGGCGAGGAAAATTTCGGGGAGTTCCCGGTTACGGTGGGTAGTCGGGGCCGAGCGATGCACGGAGGTTTGCGCGTTTCTCTCATACACGTACACGCGTGTGTGCAAGGCGTTGCGCTCTAACTGAACCCGAGCGAGGCATTGGGCTCTAACTGAACCCGAGTGATTGCACTAGCTATGTTACTGAACCCCGATCGATCCCTTGCTATTAACTGAACCCGAGTGATTCCATCGCTACTGCTGCTAACTGAAGCCGATCGCAGCTGCCTCTTGATGAACAGTCCCCAGTGGGGGTTGGATGAACAGTTCCCGGTGGGAGTTGGATGAACAGGATCCTGTGGTAGTAGAGGCAGTTGCAGCTGGACGAACAGGACCTCGATCGAGGAGGCCGATGGAGGTCGGATGAACAGGACCCCGTGGAGGCTCCATGAATAGTAGCCGGTGGAGGGTTGATGAACATGACCCCGTGGAGGGATGGTTGAGCAGGAGCCGGTGGAGGCTGGATGAACAGGACCCCGTGGAGGGCTGGTTGAACAGTAGCCGGTGGAGGCTAGATGAATAGGCCCCAGTGGATGAACAGTAGTTGGTGGAGGCTGGAGAAAGTCAATGGTGGATGAATAGTAGTAGGTGGAGGCTGGAGGAAGTCGATGGTGGATGAACAGTGGCAGGTGGATGCTGGAGCGAGGCAGTAGACGGTGGATGAACAGTAGCCCTTGGAGTCCCGTTTTGCGGTAGGCCACACCCCTCCCGATGAACAGAATCCCGTTTCGACCGTAGGCGCTCCAACACATGTCCGTTTCCTCCATTTTGCGGTACGCCACACCCCTCCTGATCAACAGCACCCCGTTTTGACCGTAGACACTCGAACAGAAGGCCGTTTCCTCCGTTCTGGGGTACGCTAGACCCTTCCCGATGAACAGGACCCCATTTCGACCGTACGCGGTCGAACAGAAGCCCGTTTTCCTCCGTTTTGTGGTACACCAGACCCCGTTCCGGCTGTTCCGTCCAAGCCGGTTGGCTCCCGATAAATAGGACGCGTTCCGACCCAGTGGCTTGGCTCCCGATGAACAGGACGCGTTCCGACCCAGTGGCTTCGCTCTCGATGAATAGGACACTGTTTCCTCCATTCCGACCCAGCCGGTTAGCTGCCGATGAACAGGATAACATCTCCGTTGCCTCTCCATGTACACGAGCCCTGCTCGTACAAATGCGGGAGTAGGCGTTTGAGACCCCGCCCGTATGTACGTATGTGGCCATATTTTTTGGCATCTGGCTGTACATACATGTACACGGTTTTGACTGGACTGCCTGAACTGCTATGTCGGGGGCTCTACTACTACATGTGCCACTGCTTGCTCGGCCACGGTTCATCATTCCAGAGAGACCGATCGACCAGTATGTACGTACACGTTCGTGAACAGAATGACAACGCTACATACGCTTCGACCAGGTGGGTCCCGACTGTCAGGGAGGATAAGGAGGCACTTCCTTGCATGCAAAGTTATTGATGGTGGGTCCCGGCGGTTAGGGGGGAGAATCATTTTTTTGCTCGTAATATGGACGCACTTCCTTGCTTGCGAAAATGTAGCTGGTAGGTCCCAGCTGTGAGGGGGAAACGTTTTTTTGCAAAATACAGAGTCCCTTCCAGTGGGTCCCTGCTGTCAGGTGGAGGAATAATTATTTTACGCGTAATAAGGAGGCACTTCCTTGCTGCAGCCATGGACCCAGCTGTCAGCCTCTCCACGTACAGTCCTCTTCCGATGGAAGTTGTTCCTTGACCATGTTGACTACGCCGCGCCGAGAGCACCAAGGCGGTGGACGACGGCGAGGCCTGGAAGGGGATGATGCAGAGCCGGGGAAGACACAGCAGTGGATGCCCATGCGGAGAGGAGTACGAGGGTTGACTAGTTCGACTACGGTGTGAGCCATCGCCGTAGAATAACACGGGTTGTGGGTGAGTAGAGTGTTGGCCTGGCCAGCAGTGGGAGTAGGGCGGGGTGGTGAGGCCTACGCAGCAGCACAGCCAGTCACTGGAGGCAGGAGCAGGCTGTCTCGCCGGCACTGGTTTGGGCAGCTGGAGCAAGAAGAGCAGCGATTGAAGAAGTAGCAGGACCGTTCGATTAAAATCCAACGGTCACTGCTGCTAGAATTGTTTGTTGACTAAGTTGACAAAGCCCTGCGTACGCATCAACTTAGTAGGCCCACAGGTCAGCCTCCGAACCAGTGCTCCCCAGATGTTAGTGGGAGGAATCATTTTTTTTCACGTAATAAGGAGGCAGTTGCTTGCGTGCGGCCATGGACCATTGGGGGTCCCTACTGTCAGCCTCTCCATGTACATCCCTATTCTGATGGTTGTTGTTTGATGAATGTTGAGCAAGCCGTGCCTAGAGGACTAATGCGGTGGACGATGGTGAGGCCTAGGAATAGAACGACCCGGAGCCGGCGAAGACACAGCAGTGGATGCCCACGCTGAGGAGAGTATGACGGTTGACTGGTTCGGCTGTGGCATGAGGCTACCGTCACCGGAGAATAGCAGGAGGTGCGCGTGGGTAGAGGGATGGCCAGGCCAGCGGAGGGAGTAGGGTGGGCCGATGAAGCCTGTGCGACATCATAGCTGGCCACAAGAGGAGTGAGCAGGCAGTCCCGCCGGCGCTGGTTTATGCAGCTGGAGCAGGAAGATCAGAGATTGAAGAAGCACGTCGGCCGTTGGATGGACATCCAACAGTCACTGCTGCTAGAATCGCGTGTTGACTGACAAAGCCTTGCGTAAACAAGTCAGCCTCGAAATCTGTGGCGTGTACAGCCCATTTGCTATTATTTTTATAATTTACAGCCCATTTGCTAATTCATATGGAATTTATTGCAGCCCATTTTCCAATTTTAGAATTGCTGCCCATTTTCTGGTCAGTGCCAGGGTTAAAAATTTGAACTAAATATGCGAAATTTTAAAAATTCGCATATTTTTGCTGGGGAACAAAATGTTCTTAATCCAAAAATTAGTAGCCATACTAAAACAAATTTAAAAATAAAGTAGTACTATGTGATGTTAAAATCCAATGAAATATAAAATATCAGTGAAGAACAAAAACAAAAAAAAAACTAATTGCCCATTTGCTATATTTTTTTTTGGAATTTGCAACCCGTTTCATATTACTTTTAAGATATACTGCCCATACTCTTTGGCCAGGCCGGAATGCATCCCTCCTCGTCTTGAAAGATTTGCAGCCCAGTAAGTCGGAGAAAACAAATAGGCCTAGCTTGGGTATTCTTCAAAAAGAAATAGTGGGCTACCTATTTTCCCAAAGAAAAAACTGCTGGGCTGGTCATGTTCTTAGATGGGCCACAGAGACCGCACAACCCAGTTTATAGCCTGCTCCTGTGAACAAATCCTCAAAAAAAAGTTGTGCAATTCTGTCGTTAATTGACTATACGTTGACAATGATGTGGGTTCCAGATATCAGCAGGGTGGATCAGAGTAAAAAATGAGGGGTGCATCTGAGTAGTAAAAGTGGCGCTTGCTTGTGTTCGGGAGTGGACCTGGTGGGTCCATACTGTCATACTCACAACTACAGTGCTCTCCCAATTCACAATGTTAACAGGGCCGGACGGCGGCGCTGCGGTGAGCGCACCAAGGCAGAGGACGATGGCGAGGCCTCGGACAGGAATGAACAGGAGCCAGGGAACATGCGGCAGTATGGTCGTAGGCGGAGGGGAGTACGAGGGTTCACTGGTTGTGGTGCGGGGTAGGCTGCCATCGCCGAATTAGAATAGCATGTCGGGGGGAGTAAAGGGATGGCCTGGCCAGCATTTCAAGGTACGACAGGGCGGCGATACGTGCACGACAGCGCAACCAGCCGTAGAAGGCGGGAACAGGCGCTCCCGCCGGTGCAGGTTTGGTTTTGGCGGCTGGACCGGTCAGACCCAAAAACTCATTATGCTGGATTATAAGAATTAATTTTATATGGCTAAAACTTATTGTAAAATGCTGCGGAGCACCTTTTTCTTCTTGAGCTCTTTTTTAGACAATTTTCTTCTTGAGGTGTGAAGCCGAGCACATTCAGAAGCCCTGGGATAAAGTGGTGTCACCAATGTGTTGGGTTGGGTTGGGCATTCTTATCGAAAAATAATAATGGACTAGAACTATTTACGACATTGACAATGATTTGCATGGGTCCGCTGGTTGCAGGAAGAAAATGGTGGGAGAAAAAAGACTGGTCGCTATCTTTGCCTAAGAATAATATCGACTGAATGTAACGACACTCTCATAGGAAATAATATCCTGCTGTTAAAATTTGACTTTTCAAATCGTAAATTTAAAGAACTGGTGCATGAGCATTTAGCTTTATTTATTTATTTACTTATTTATGTTTAGGGGACCATGAGCATGTACCTGGGACGGATTCATGTGAGAGCCTCCTTTCCAGTTAATTATGGGCTCCTCTATTGGGCCTTCATCAGTGGGCTGCATGTTATCGACAAGTGGAAAATGTGTTCCGTACCAAAAATAGTATGCGCTACGTACGGGGCACTAAAGGATCGGACCATGCAACGACTTCCAAAACATTGTGTTTGTCATTCCAACAACACATTTATTCAACCAACAGACAAAATATACTACTGATTGTACATTGAAAACAGCAGCAGCAGCAACCAGGGCTGGGGGTGCAACAGAAGCAGTAAGCAGGCCAGAAGAGTAAAGACGCAGCTCTCTCTTCCAAACCAAACATCAGCCATCATTACAAAAGGGCTACCAAAAAAGAACAAGTGTATGCATCAAACTATATAAAGATCCTACTACACCAAGTGTACGCATCTAACTAACTGGCTCAGTAGACGTTACTATTTATTAAGCTGTGGAGATTGGCTGACGGCTTGAACCAGATGGGTGCCTGACGGGGGAAACTCCAGCTAGCAGGTCGAAGTCTGATACTTGCAACCCTCTCTCCTACTTTGGGCTACAGAGCGTGGCGGCACATATCAGGGTATGGTGCATGGAGAGACGCATGGTACGTTGTGTACACACAGTTTTGCCTGATGAACGAAACCACGCTGCCATCATGATCCTTGCCATTGGTTATCTCCTAGTTAATCGGATAATTCAGTCCAAGAAATAGAGAGCGTGTACCAAGGTTACTTACCAGCCTCCTGTAAAAAATTCCCGAAGGCCCAAAGAAGCTGGGATCCTGCTCAAAGACCTTGCGGTGACTGTGATTGTATTCCGCAAAACAACACGTCTGGTACGTGCGAATGATCATCAATCATTCGCTGTTGTCTGATCGAGCCAGGAACCACCTGCAACTGCCATGCCGCTTTTCTTTGAAAGGTTCTGGGATTAGGAAGGGTAGGGACACTAGGCGGCCTACAACATCATATCAAGTTGGAGTCAAATAAAGAAGGGCTCGTGTTGTAGTCAATCTTAAGAACAACATGTTATGAGCATGAATATTTTTTCAGTAAATGTCGACAGTAATATAAGCAAGCCATCATGATATCATAGGAATGTAACATACTGCTGTAACAGCCATTTGTAGTGATGACTGGAGTAGGCCAGCAATACATCCAGCCATAGAAGGAGTCCACAGTGTAAATGAAGCCCTTGTGTTCAATGGCATCATAGAACCACGGAGGATGTATCATCCTGCGATGGATGTGCAGATTTATCCACTTACCGCAGTGACCTGTCAGATAGGCGAGACCACAGTTGAAGAACGCAATTAGCCTGAAGTCTTTATAATTCATAGATCTTGTGGGCACTTGGCAGATTACAACCTTGAGCAAATCAAACTTGGTATCATGTTGGCTACTGTAAGATTCCGAGTATTCTGGGCTGCGGTGCCAAAGCAGTGCAATGTTAATCAAAGGAAGGGGGATCAATCACCAGGTGTAAACCTCCACGAGCATCCAGCTGCCGCGACCGTCGATGAGCACCATCCAAGACATGTTCATGCCGACCCAGTACATATCGTTAATGTAGTTGAGGGTGAAGGGGATCGGATCGCAGTCGAGGGGGTTGATGCTCGCCACCCTACGATCGTTATGCTGCGTGACACGCCGTTTCTGAAGATCAGGCGGCATCAGCTAGCAGGGAGCTGGCTTAAAAAGCTCTGGCCTGAGGGCGCTAAGTAAATGGTACAACCCCGACGAGCACGCGGCGAGCGGCATGGTACTGAGATTGTCCACATGCGAAACAATGAGCTTGATCATTACCTCTGTGGGGAGTGAATTCCAGCCACTCTTTCGGCGAACGCTTCTTGGTTCTGCCATTGTTAGTGCTTGGGTTCTGGAAGAGGGGGGAGGCGCCTAAGCGGGGATGGAAGATTGGATGATTATGTGCGGACGAGGATGGAGAAGCGAATATGTGCTGCGGGAAGTGGACAGGTGATGATGACAATAGCATACCGCTTGACTTACAAGACACATCCCAGCAGTGTAGGGTCATATAGATGCCAGACAACTTGCTTGAGTGATCACAGTACTAGTACAATAAACTACTAGCACTGGAGGAGTAGTTTGTTCTAAAATAGTTACAAACTTCAATGCCCGAGCGTGGAACGACTATGAACCGCCATCGGTGCTAACTCCAATCCCCAACAAACTTTCGCTGGAAGACATGGTAGTTGCAAACGCCCGCGACGCAGTTACTGTACGTGTGTAAGGGTGGCGGTTTTGTCAAATACTATGGCTTAAAAACAGACCACCGTCAGATGGAAATCTGACGGTTATGTGGGATTCGCTAGGATTGGGCTCGTGGCGAACAATCGCCAGATATCATTACTTAAAAAAAGGTTGAAACACCCGGGGCTATAACTTGCACTGGCTGACCACTAACAATGATACTAACATAGTTGTAAAATGGTCAAAGAATGTGTCTACGTGGTGTTTGGAATTATATGCAAACTAGCAAGATGCCCGTGCATTGCACGGAACATCAAGATGCATTTTTTTTCAAAACATCTGTTGTGATTGACCCATGCAGGAGTAATCCCATGTGTAAAAACTAATGATATCTCGAGAATTTCATCAGAAAAATGGTATCTCAAGAATTTAATCGAAAAAATGATATCTCGAGAAAGATGAGAGATAAGGCGAGGAGGAGTGGGGCATGGTGGTGACTGATGGTTGGACTGGGCGGAGGCATGGGGATGGACGGCGCCGGCAGCGGCCACCATGCCAGATTGTTCTAGAGACTTCCTTTTTTAATTGCTTAGCAATGAGGTTGTGGGAGATAAGGATGAATGAGGCAAGGCCTTATTTGCAAATGTGGAGAGGGGTGTGGGTATCTTTTTGCAAAATTGCCATAGTTTCCTTCATATCCATCAGATATAGATCGGACGGCCTATATTGCAGGATGGCAGGCACACCATCATCACCAACTCTATTTTTTTATCTAGGGAGTACTAGTAAGACACCATATACTGCTTCATGTGCTACTCCTGCGCTCCATTCGGCGGGCGCAATGTCCCCTACAGCCACTCCCTCCTGCGCTCCATTCGGCGGACACAACGTCACCTACAGCCACTCCCGTTTCAAGGACGGCCTGGTCGATGCCTGCAAGGTGCCATGCGTCTAATAGAGTTTTGGCTGCAAGAGGTATGTCGACCAGCACTCGCTTGCGGAGCATAGTTCCAGATGCGCGCACGCGCCCTGCTACTGCTATGAGTGCATGCCGCCATTTGAAGGCTCGCCGGCGAGCCTCATGCATCACCTCACGGCACCGCCCGTCAATCACTACTGGCCCGCGGCGGTGAACATCAAGTACGAGACGTGCTACCCATTTGCCATGCCGGAGTCGATGGAGGATCACCGCCGCCTGCTAGTCGCGAAGGAGGACGGCAGCGTCTTCCTCTTGGCCGTGGGCGCCGGCAAGGCCCGCGCAGGCCGCCGCCCCGTCTCTGTAGTGTGCGT
Organism: Thinopyrum elongatum; assembly: GCA_011799875.1. Lineage (NCBI taxonomy): Eukaryota > Viridiplantae > Streptophyta > Magnoliopsida > Poales > Poaceae > Thinopyrum > Thinopyrum elongatum. The sequence continues at coordinate 407,207,473 of CM022301.1, forward strand.
CAGGGGCAACGCCGCTGACGCTGGCACGAGGCCGGTGTATGGGTGCGTGCTCACTGTTAATGCCCCTCCGAAGTACGAGGGCGCCCATGCCACCTCCATCACGCTGACTGGGACTGTGCTGAGCTATTCCGTTCTTGGCAATGTGGACATGGAAGACGCCTGGTATGATTTTCACCCCAAGATGGTGCACGGGGACTCCAAGGAGGTTCACCTAGTCATATGCATTACCAAGTCAACTGTTCATCATTAGTCTTCACTCAATGTAATCCGCTGTCTAAGCATGTGGAGACTTCTTATTTATATAGTATAGAACCTTCCATGCATGACCTTGCTCTATTAGAGTATCGCACTTGAATAAAAGTGTATCCATTTATGGTTTAGTCTAGAATCTTCCATGTATGCTTTTGCTCCATTAGAGTTCTCGCTTGCCATTTATGAGATTAATTGAGAATTTTTACTACAGTAATGGTGAAAGACTTATGATGAACCATTTCTTACATCTCCTCTGCCCCCTTCCAAGTCATGCTGATTTACTCCCTCCGTCTAGGTGTATAAGAGCATGGTTAATAGTATAGCCAACTATTGACTATAAGGAAGTGCCATGTCATCTATAGCCAACTTATAGCCAACATGTATAACAATTAGCTATAAGTATGTGCTAATTTATTAATACATGGCCCACTTTCCACTCTCACATAGTGCCTAGGAGCATGTGCTACAGCTGGCTCTTGCATGAGAGCCCGCTTACATTCTCTCTCCTATCCTCTCTCCTCCAACTAAGCATTAGAAATATTACTTTACTTCTTACAGCCTGCTGACTGTACCTTATTGTACTCGCTCTAAGTCACCTTACGAAAACCAAATAATCCGAAAACACTTAGGCGCGGTGCATTAACGCCCACCTCGTTTCTTGTTTCTTGACATATCAACCAATAAGAGATGTGGGGCGTGCAAGTTTTCAATGACTCAAGACTACCAAACACGACATGCGGTGGTTAGTTCATTGCATGCAATGCTATTAATTAGCAAATAAACATTAAGTTCTCTCATTTTCCCCTCCTTCTTGGTCACGATGCACAACCTAAGATGACTTATTCACCTAGACGGAGGGAGTAGTCGGAATTAACCAAGGAGCAAAACCAAGTGGTAGGCTGCTCCTGTCGTGTTGGCATAGCAACTCAGCAGAGTCACGGTGCACAACCTAAGATGACTTATTCACCTAGATGGAGGAAGTACATTCATGGTGGTCTAGAAAAAAAATAAACAAAATCGATACTCAAAAACTAATTCTTAAAGATCATTTCTTGCAAAGCACAATAAGTGTTATTTCTTCACAAGTTTTGGATGCAGGTTGAATAGTTGAACGCTTTTGTTTGCAAAAGATACTTTTTTGTCTATTTAGCCTACATTTACTATTCACCCAGATGTTTGTGAGCTCTAGAGAAGAAATAATATCCGACGAAACCTATCGATACTCGTTACACATGAGATGACCCCCACATACTTTGTCAAAATAAACAACTCCCCGATCAATGCATTTCACTATTCCGTGCAACGCACGGGCACCTTATGATACGTCCATTTTGCATCATGTTTACCTACTGTTATTCATAATGTTTTATGCATAATAATGCTTTTTGGGGTAATTCTAATGCCTTTTCTCTCATAATATGCAAGGTACACACAAAGAGGGAGAATTCCGGCAGCTAGAAATCTGGACCTAGAAAAGCTACGTCAGGCCACCTATTCTGCATAACTCCAAATGAGCTAAAACTTTACGAGGATTTTTTATGGAATATATAAGAAATATTGGAGCCAATAAGTACCAGAGGGGGCCCACTAGGTGGGCACAACCCACCTGGGCGTGCTAGGGAGCCCAGGCGCGCCCTGGTGGGTTGTGCTCCCCTCGGCCCACCTCCGGTGCCCATCTTCTGGTATATAAGTCATTTTGACCTAGAAAAAGTAAGGGAGGATTTTCAGGACGGAGCGCCACCGTCTCTAGGCGGAACTTGGGCAGGAGCACTTTTGCCCTCTAGCAGAGCGATTCCGCCGGGGGAACTTCCCTCCCGGAGTGGGAAATCATCGTCGTCATCATCACCAACAACTCTCCCATCTTGGGGAGGGCAATCTTCATCAACATCTTCAACAGCACCATCTCCTCTCAAACCCTAGTTCATCTCTTGTGTTCAATCTTGGTACCAGAACTATAGATTGGTGCTTGTGGGTGACTAGTAGTGTTGATTACATCTTGTAGTTGATTACTATATGGTTTATTTGGTGGAAGATTATATGTTCAGATCCAATATGCTATTTAATACCCCTCTGATATTGAGCATGTTTATCACTTGTGAGTAGTTACTTTTGTTCTTGAGGTCATGGGAGAAATCATGTTGCAAGTAATCATGTGAACTTGATATGTGTTCGATATTTTGATAGTATTTATGTTGTGATTCCCTTAGTGGTGTCATGTGAACGTCAACTACATGACACTTCACCATATTTGGGCCTAAGGGAATGCATTGTGGAGTAGTTATTAGATTATGGGTTGCGAGAGTGACAGAAGCTTAAACCCTAGTTTATGCGCTATTCCGTAAGGGACCGATTGGATCCAAAAGTTTAATGCTATGGTTAGAATTTATTCTTAATACTTTTCTCGTAGTTGCGGATGCTTGCGAAGGGATTAATCATAAGTAGGGGGTTTCTTCAAGTAAGAACAGCACCTAAGCACCGGTCCACCCACATATCAAATTATCAAAGTAGCGAACACAAATCGAATCAACATGATGAAAGTGACTAGATGAAATTCCCGTGTACCCTCAAGAATGCTATGCTTATTATAAGAGACCGTTTTGGCCTGTCCTTTGCCTCAAAAGGATTGGGCTACCTTGCTGCACTTTTGTTACTATTATCGTTACTTGCTCGTTACAAATTATCTTGCTATCAAACTACTCTATTACTTACAATTTCAGCACCTGCAGACATTACCTTGCTGAAAACCACTTGTCATTTCCTTCTGCTCCTCGTTGGGTTTGACACTCTTACTTATCGAAAAGGCTACAATTGATCCCATATACTTGTGGGTCATCAAGGCTCTTTTCTGGCACCGTTGCCGGGGAGTGAAGCGCTCTTGGTAAGTGGAAATTGGTAAGGAAAAATTATTACTACGTGCTGAAGTTTATTGTCACCTGTTACTATGGAAAACAATCCTTTGAGGGGTTTGTTCGGGGTATCTTCACCTCGACCAGAACCACAATTAGTTACCCCTCAACCTACTGCACCTACTGAAAATATTGAATATGAAATTCCTTCGGGTATGATAGAACAACTGCTAGCTAATCCTTATGGAGGAGATGGAACAGAACATCCTGATATGCACTTGATATATGTGGAAGAAATTTGTGGATTGTTTAAGTTTGCAGGTTTACCCGGAGATGAAGTGAAGAAGAAGTTTTTCTCTTTATCTTTGAAGGGAAAAGCATTGGCATGGTATAGGCTATGCGATGATATTGGATCTTGGAATTGGAATCGATTGAAATTGGAGTTTCACCAAAAAAATTATCCTATGCATCTAGTTCATCGTGATCGGAATTACATATATAATTTTTGGCCTCGTGAAGGAGAAAGTATCGCTCTAGCTTGGGGGAGGCTTAAGTCAATGTTATATTCATGCCCCAATTATGAGCTCTCAAGAGAAATTATTATCCAGAATTTTTATGCTCGGCTTTCTCATAATGATCGATCCATGCTTGATACTTCTTGTGCTGGTTCTTTTATGAAGAAGACTATTGAATTCCGGTGGGATCTTTTGGAAAGAATTAAATGCAACTCTAAAGATTGGGAACTCGACGAAGGTAAAGAGTCAGGTATTAAGCTTAAGTATGATTGTGTTAAATCTTTTATGAATACCGATGCTTTTCAAAAGTTTAGCACTAAATATGGACTTGACTCTGAGATAGTAGCCTCCTTTTCAAAAGTTTAGCACTACTCATGTTGATCTCCCTAAGGAGAAGTGGTTTAAATATCACCCACCTATTAAAGAAGAAATTAAAGAACCAGTACTAGCTAAAGAGGAAACTATTATTTATAATGTTGATCCAGTTGTTCCTACTGCTCATATTGAGAAACCACCTTTCCCTGTTAGTATAAAGGAACATGCTAAAGTTCAACTATGGTCAATAAAAGTTATATTAGAACACCTAAACCTAATGAACAAATCAAAGTAGAACCTAGTGTTGCTATGGTTAAAGATCTCCTGGAAGAAAATATAGATGGGCATGTTATTTACTTCTGTAATGAAGCTACTAGAATTGCCAAACCTGATAAAGAGGATAAACATAGACCCGTTGTTGGCATGCCTGTTGTCATGGTTTATGTGACATAGGTGCTAGCGTGAGTGCTATTCCCTTTACCTTATATCAAGAAATTATGAATGACATAGCACCCGCTGAAATAGAAGAAATAGATGCTACTATTAAACTTGCTAATAGAGACACCATCACACCACTTGGGATTGTTAGAGATGTTGAAGTCTTGTGTGGGAAAATAAAATACCCTACTGATTTTTTTGTTCTTGGTTCCCCACAAGATGATTTTTGTCCCATTATCTTTGGTAGACCTTTCTTGAACACCGTTAATGCTAAAATAGATTGTGAGAAATAACCTGTTGGTGTTAGCTTTGGTGATGAGTCTCATGAGTTTAATTTTTCCAAGTTTAGTAGAAAACCACATAAAAAGAATTGCCTAGTAATGATGAAATAATTGGTCTTGCTTCTCCTGCTGTGCCTCCTACTGATCCTCTTGAACAATATCTACTAGACCATGAAAATGATTTACATATGCATGAAAGAAATGAAATAGATAAGATTTTCTTTGAACAACGTCCTCTGCTTAAACACAATTTGCCTATTGAAACTCTGGGAGGTCCTCCTCCACCTAAAGGTGATCCTGTGTTTGAATTAAAACAATTGCCAGACACTTTCAAATATGCTTATCTTGATGAGAAGAAGATATATCCTTTTATTATTAGTGCTAACCTTACAGAACATGAAGAAGAAAGACTATTGAAAGTTCTAAGGAAGCACCGAGCTTCCATTGGATATACTCTTGATGATTTAAAGGGCATTAGTCCCACTCTATGTTAGCACAAGATTAATATGGAACCTGATGCTAAACCCGTTGTTGATCACCAATGTCGGTTAAATCCAAAGATGAAAGAAGTGGTAAGAACGGAAATATTAAAACTTCTGGAAGCAGGTATAATCTATCCTATAGCTGATAGTAGATGGGTAAGTCCTGTTCATTGTGTCCCTAAGAAAGGAGGTATTACTGTTGTTCCTAATGATAAGAATGAACTTATTCCACAAAGAATTGTTACAGGCTATAGAATGGTAATTGATTTTAGAAAATTAAACAAAGCTACTAGAAAAGATCATTACCCTCTGCCTTTTATTGATCAAATGCTAGAAAGATTATCTAAGCATACACATTTTTGCTTCCTTGATGGATACTTTGGTTTTTCACAAATACCTGTTTCTCAACCTGATCAAGAAAAGACCACTTTCACTTGTCCCTTTGGAACTTATGCTTATAGATGTATGCCTTTTGGTTTATGTAATGCACCTGCTACCTTTCAAAGATGTATGACTGCTATATTCTCTGATTTTTGTGAAAAGATTGTTGAGGTTTTCATGGATGACTTCTTCGTTTATGGGAAGTCTTTTGATGATTGTTTAAGCAATCTTGATCGAGTTTTGCAGAGATGCGAGCAAACAAATCTTGTCTTGAATTAGGAGAAGTGCCACTTTATGGTTAATGAAGGTATTGTTTTGGGCCATAAAATTTCTGAAAGAGGTATTGAGGTGGACAAAGCTAAGGTTGATGCAATTGAGAAAATGCCATGTCCTAAAGATATCAAAGGTATTCATAGTTTCTTAGGTCATGCTGGTTTCTATAGGAGATTTATCAAAGACTTTTCTAAAATTTCTAGGCACCTTACAAATCTTTTGCAAAAGGATGTTACTTTTGTTTTTGATGATGATTGTTTAGAAGCCTTCGAAACACTCAAGAAAGCCTTAATTTCTGCACCTATTGTTCAACCACCTGACTGGAACTTGCCTTTTGAAATTATGTGTGATGCTAGTGATTATGCTGTTGGTGCTGTTCTAGGACAAAGAGTTGATAAGAAACTAAATGTTATTCCTTATGCTAGTAAAACTCTAGACAGTGCTCAAAGGAATTATACTACTACTGAAAAAGAATTTCTAGCAGTGGTGTTTGCTTGTGATAAATTTAGATCTTACATTGTTGATTCAAAAGTAATTGTTCACACCGATCATGCTGCTATAAAATATCTCATGGAAAAGAAAGATGCTAAACCTAGACTTATTTGTTGGGTTCTCTTACTGCAAGAATTTGATCTACATATCACTGATAGAAAAGGAGCAGAGAACCCCGTAGCTGATAACTTGTCTAGGTTGGAGAATGTCCTTGATGACCCACTACCTATTGATGACAACTTTCCTGATGAGCAGTTAGCTGCAATAAATGTTTCTCATAACACTCCTTGGTATGCTGACTATGCTACTTACATTGTTGCTAAATATTTACCACCTAGCTTTACTTACCAACAAAAGAAAAAATTCTTCTATGATTTAAGACATTACTTTTGGGATGACCCACATCTTTATAAAGAAAGAGTAGATGGTATTATTAGACATTGTGTACCTGAGCATGAACAGGGACAAATCCTACGGAAATGTCACTCTGAAGTTTATGGAGGGTATCATGCGGGAGACAGAACTGCTCACAAGGTATTGCAGTCTGGGTTTTTTTAGCCTACTCTTTTCAAGGATGCTCGTAAGTTCTTCTTATCTTGTGATGAATGTCAAAGAAAAGGTAATATCGGTAAGCATCAAGAAATGCCTATGAATTATTCACTTGTTGTTGAACCATTTGATGTTTGGGGATTTGATTATATGGGACCTTTTCCTTCCTCTAATGGGTATACACATATTTTGGTTGCTGTTGGTTATGTTACTAAGTGGGTAGAAGCTATTCCAACTAGTAGTGCTGATCACAACACCTCTATTAAAATGCTTAAGAAAGTTATTTTCCCAAGGTTTGGAGTCCCTAGATATTTAATGACTGATGGTGGTTCACATTTTATTCATGGAGCTTTCCATAAAATGCTTGCCTAGTATGATGTTAACCATAGAATTGCATCGCCTTATCATCCTCAGTCTAGTGGTCAAGTTGAACTTAGCAATAGAGAATTAAAATTAATTTGGCAAAAGACTGTTAATAGGTCCCGGGAGAATTGGTCTAAGAAATTAGATGATGCACATTGGGCTTATAGAACAGCATATAAAAATCCTATGGGTATGTCTCCTTATAAAATGGTTTATGGAAAAGCTTGTCATTTGCCTCTTGAGTTAGAACATAAAGCATATTGGGCAATCAAAGAACTCAACTATGATTTTAAACTTGCCGGTGAAAAGAGGTTATTTGATATTAGCTCATTAGATGAATGGAGAACCCAAGCTTATGAAAATGCCAAGTTATTTAAAGAAAAAAGTTAAAAGATGGCATGATAAAAGAATCCAAAAGCGTGAGTTCAAAGTTGGAGAGTATGTTCTTTTGTACAACTCTCTTTTCAGATTCTTTGCAGGAAAACTCCTCTCCAAATGGGAAGGACCTTATGTTATCGAGGAGGTTTATCAGTCTGGAGCTATCAAAATAAATAATGCCGAAGGTACTAACCCGAAGGTTGTTAATGGGCAATGAATAAAACATTATATCTCAGGTACGCCCATTAATGTTGAAAGTAATATTATCCAAACTATGACACCAGAAGAACACATAAAAGAGTCCTTCCGGAACACTCCAGAATTGTGAAAAAAGAGGAGGTACGTGATACGGTAAGTAAACGGACTCCGAAAAATCCGCAAAAATATTTTTCGTCAGTTTTGGAATATAAAAAAAATTAGGAAAATAATAAACTACCAGTAAGCGTACCCTGGTGGGCACAAGACACCAGGCGCGCCCAGGTGGGTTCTGCCCACCTCGGGTACCTTCCGGACTCCGTTTTTCTACAGTTTGCTTGTTTCCCAAGATAAAAAATCTTTATATACCCCCCGAACCTATTGACCACCGTATCGCGGAGAAATCTTCTGTTTTCTTTTCTTGCTATTTTTTGGTCAGATCTGTTAAGCCAGGCATCATGTCTTCCTCCTCCTCCTCCAACAACATGGAAGAGGATGCTTGGTTGATGAAGATTGAGCTGAAGAGAGAGGAGCCCGTAGAAGCCCTCAAGGGAGAAAAGAGCAAGGAGGCTACCGAAGACCAAGCCCCGGTGGTCGAGCAAGCACTCCAGCCGAGGAGGAAGAAGAAGATATCCTTAAACCTTACTATGCTCATCTTACCCCTATTGAGATTGAAGCCTTTCGGATCATTGATACGGTTCGTGTGCAAAATAAATATCTCACGCGTGAAAATATTTTGCATCAAGAGCACATCATCTTCCTCTGGAGCGTCATCCGTAGATTGGAGAATCTCTTGATCTTGAAGGACAAGATCACCTCCACTTCACCAACACCACCTTCGTCATCACCAAAAGAAAATTGAGTATCGGGTATGGGCACTCCCCTTGGCTTCCGCCAAGCTTGGGGGAGGTGCCCCGGTATTGTATCACCCCCACTATCTTTTACCTTTACTTATTTTAGTTCGATCCTTGTTATCTTTTGCCTTAGATGAATAAAAGTTTAGTTCGATCCTTTCTTTTTGAGAGTTTGCTTAGTGATCTATCCTTGTAATCGTGTGCGAGATATATAATAAAGTTTAGTTTGAGTTTTTGCTTTCTTTACTTTCATGTTCCAATAAAAAGAAAGGAAATAAATGAAAAAGATCATATTCTAATCTTATGGTAGATAATAACACCACATAAGGAAAAGTATAAGTAGAAAATTTTATTAGAGATTGACAAACATAGCATTGGTCAATGATGCAACTCATGAAAGAATTAATAAGGGAAGAGAAGATTCACTTATAAATACACTATCCTGGAAATCTTTTGTGATTGTGAGCTCCCATCAAAATATTATATGCCAAAATTGTTGACGTTGGACAAGGAAGACAATGTAATGATTTATGTTTGTTCATACTCACATAGAAGTTATATTGTCATAGATCCTTCAACATGTGGTGCTTGCCCCCTATCTTTGCTAGCCAAAAACTCCGCACTAAGTAGAGATACTACTTGTGCATCCAAAAACCCTTAAACCCAAGTCTTACTTTCAAGAGTCCACCATACCTACCTAAGGATTGAGTAAGATCCTTCAAGTAAGTTGTCATCGGTGCAATAAGGCAATAAAAATTGCTTCTAAAAGTGTGAGATCATTTAGTGTAAGAGAAAATTGAGCGTTGTACGAACTTGTGATGGTGAATAATAAAAGTGATAGACTGCATAATAAAGGTTGCCATCACAAGAGGCAATACAACATGACTTTCTTTTGCACTAAGGGGTTGAGCATACAAACAAATAAGCGCATGGCAACCTCTGCTTCCCTCTGCGAACGGCCTATCTTTTACTTTTATGTATTTACTTTTATGCAAGAGTCAAAGTTTTTCTCTCTATTCATTTTTATTTTTCTCCTTTGGCAAGCATCATGTGGTGAGGAAAGATCTAGGCACATATGTCCAGTTGAATATGGGTAGCATAAGTTATTATTGTTGACATCACCCTTGAGGTGAATACGTTGGGAGGGGAAACAATAAGCCCCTATCTTTCTATGTGTCCGGTTGAAACGTTTTGCTCATGTGTATGCGGTGAGTGTTAGCAATCATAGAAGACTATATGATGGTTGAGTATGGGGACTTGCCTAAAGGCTCTGATATGTGACCCTTCCTGAAAAGATGATGAATTGTAGTTGCAAAGTTGACTGAGAACATAGTTTGTTGGTTTCCAATAGAGTTTATGCTTTATACTTCGATAGTGTGATGAATTGTTACTTATTCATGAGAAGTCCAATATAAAAGTTCTATGATAAAAGTTTTATGTTAAAGTTTGTTGCTGTTATAATAATTCACATGATGGTTCTATGTCCATATTTTGTTTTTATCGACACCTCTCTCTCTAAGCATGTAGACATGTTTTTCGATTTCGGTTTTCGCTTGAGGACAAGCGAGGTCTAAGCTTGGGGCAGTTGATACGTCCATTTTGCATCATGTTTACCTACTATTATTCATAATGTTTTTATGCATAATAATGCTTTTTGGGGTAATTCTAATGCCTTTTCTCTCATAATATGCAAGGTACACACAAAGAGGGAGAATTCCGGCAGGTGGAAATCTGGACCTGGAAAAGCTACGTCAAGCCACCTATTCTGCACAACTCCAAATGAGCTAAAACTTTACGAGGATATTTTATGGAATATATAAGAAATATTGGAGCCAATAAGTACCAGAGGGGGCCCACCAGGTGGGCACAACCCACCTGGGCGCGCTAGGGAGCCCAGGCGCGCCCTGGTGGGTTGTGCTCCCCTCGGCCCACCTCCGATGCCCATCTTCTGGTATATAAGTCATTTTGACCTAGAAAAAATAAGGGAGGACTTTCGGGACGGAGCACCGCCGTCTCGAGGCGGAACTTGGGCAGGAGCACTTTTGCCCTCCGGCGGAGCGATTCCGCCGGGGGAACTTCCCTCCCGGAGGGGGAAATCATCGTCATCATCATCACCAACAACTCTCCCATCTTGGGGAGGGCAATCTTCATCATCATCTTCAACAGCACCATCTCCTCTCAAACCCTAGTTCATCTCTTGTGTTCAATCTTTGTACCGGAACTATAGATTGGTGCTTGTGGGTGACTAGTAGTGTTGATTACATCTTGTAGTTGATTACTATATGGTTTATTTGGTGGAAGATTATATGTTCAGATCCAATATGCTATTTAATACCCCTCTGATCTTGAGCATGTTTATCACTTGTGAGTAGTTACTTTTGTTCTTGAGGTCATGGGAGAAATCATGTTGCAAGTAATCATGTGAACTTGATATGTGTTCGATATTTTGATAGTATGTATGTTGTGATTCCCTTAGTGGTGTCATGTGAACGTCAACTAGATGACACTTCACCATATTTGGGCCTAAGGGAATACATTGTGGCGTAGTTATTAGATGATGGGTTGCGAGAGTGACAGAAGCTTAAACCCTAGTTTATACGCTATTTCGTAAGGGACCGATTGGATCCAAAAGTTTAATGCTATGGTTAGAATTTATTTTTAATACTTTTCTCATAGTTGCGGATGCTTGCGAGGGGGTTTATAATAAGTAGGAGGTTTGTTCAAGTAAGAACAACACCTAAGCACTTGTCCACCCACATATCAAATTATCAAAGTAGCGAACACAAATCGAATCAACATGATGAAAGTGACTAGATGAAATTCCCGTGTACCCTCAAGAACGCTTTGCTTATTATAAGAGACCGTTTTGGCCTGTCCTTTGCCTCAAAAGGATTGGGCTACCTTGCTGCACTTTTGTTACTATTACCGTTACTTGCTCGTTACAAATTATCTTGCTATCAAACTACTCTGTTACTTACAGTTTCAGCACTTGCAGACATTTCCTTGCTGAGAGCCACTTGTCATTTCCTTCTGCTCCTCGTTGGGTTTGACACTCTTACTTATCAAAAAGGCTACAATTGATCCCATATACTTGTGGGTCATCACCTTACTATATATAGTATGACCATAAATTTAACTAACATTATATATAGTACAATAAATGCTCATGCATGTCACCGAAAATTATATCATTGAAAACTATGTTCAAATACGAATCCAATGATATAGTTTTTGTTGACATGCACTAACATTTTGTGAGTTAAATCTTCAGTCGAATTACATGGGGGACTAATAAACCACGACGGAGGTAGTAGTACTAGTGTAGAGGGCAGCGCTGCCCGGGAGTCTCACCCCGCTCGTGGCGCGGCAGTAAAGCCGTCATATCACAAAACCCCACCACTCCCATTAATAAGTGCCTAGTAAAATAAACGGAGAAGCAACCATCACATCCCTCTGTCTTTTTTGCATTTCATCTCTCTGCATTTACTTTGTCCGGTTCATCTCGCACACTTGATCCTTAGCTACTACTCTTAGTATCCCTAGCTACTACTCCTAGGGCCAGTTCTTTTGGTGGCTTAAAAAATAAGCCGTCTCTTCCCCAACTTTTCCCATAAGACTACTCTCTCCGTCTCGGTTTATAGGGCGTGCACGTAGTTCTAGGTCATCCATTTGACTAACTAAATATGAGTATATCATTGGATTCTTAAGCGGATGTAGTTTCTAAACATATATTTTTCATCACATATAATACATATATAGCTAGTTAAATTCTCAACCTAGAACGGCGTGCATGCCCTGTAAACTGAGACGAAGGAAGTAGTCAAAGTGGAGAGTAACATAAGGCGCCTCACTCATTCATTTGGGCTTGTAAACTACTACCTCCGTCCTGGTTTATTAGTCACCATTGTAATTTGTGCTAAATTTTGACCAAAGATTTAACAGATAAATGGTTAGTGCATGTCAACAAAAGTTATATAATTTTGGTGACATGCATAAACATTTCATTAGTTAAATTTATGGTGAAAATTTGACACAGATTACAATGGGGACCAATAAACCAGGACGGAGGTAGTAGTTATGGGATTACTAATATAGAAGACTAAAATAACTGGTCCCTGGTACTCCTAGTAGTAGTACTCAAGTTGGAATTCCAATTGCACGGCACAACTTGTTAGGCAAAAAATTCGATACAGGTTGTACGAAGCGGTTTGGGAATTTGCATGCCTTCCCGATCAGTGAGATACTTCATACAAAATACGATAGAGAAATAACCACAAAGAAGGAAGCTAAAAGTAAACAATGAAACGAGCATTTTTGCATTTCTTTTGCATTGAATCGTTTCACAAGCTTGACAAGTGCTGTTTTTCTACTTTTACAAAAACTGCATCGTAATGTTAAAATGTGCATTTGCACATACATAAGTAATAGAAGTAGCACAGTCTGCAAGCATATATAGAGAGAGATGTCTAGTGCAATATATAGTTAAGTTTGTGCTATATGCACGTACTTACAAAATGCGTACGGATACACAAGGTTTCCAAACTTTTACATACTTAATCAAGGACGCAAATAATTCCCGAACGTTCGGGATTTATCATTTGTGTCCCAAAACTAATGAGATTGCCTTACGAAACTTAATTATTCCTAATAAAAGCTAGGCGCTTGCACGAGCGCTTGCGGCGCGCCACGAGTGCCCTGGTGCACGGCCGTTTCCCAGAGCGCAGACACAACACCTCTTCCTCAGCCTCGCAACTCGCGAGCTGCTGATTGGCGGCTTGCCGGCGGGCGAGCGCGATCTCACTGGTGTGGTGATCCGGCGCCAATAGGTACTCCTCCTCACTTGAAGCGTGCACCCAGTCCACGTACCGCCAAACGTAGATGATGCGCTTGGGCCCGACTGCACTCAGAGCTTTGGCACGGGCGTCCTCTGCCACCCTCACGGCCCTCGCACGAGCCTTCTGCCAAAGAGCCAATTGGCACTCTCTTGGACGCGACATAGGCCTGCCAGGCAGCATGCCTCGCGGCGCGCTTCTCTTCCTCAGCCTGCTTCTCCGGCTCTATTTTGGTGCGCTCTGCTGGAGGCAAAGCCTCCCACAAGGTGACCTCCATTTCTTTCCAAAGCTCTTCAAGGCTGGGGGGCTCGGCGGGCGACGCGGCGTTCTCCTTGTAGCAGGGAGCCGTAGCGTCCTCCGACGCGCGTGCACTACTAGAAAAAGGGCTGTTAGTGGCGCACCTGTTTTTGCTGTTAATGGCGCACTACAGGTGCGCCACTATTAACACGCCACTAGTAACAAATAGTAATGGCGCACCTCTGGTGCGCCACTAGTATCCCAGATAATAGTGGCGCACCACATAGTGCGCCATTACTATGTCCACCAGTGCGCCATTACTATGCCTCCCAGGGGCCATATTTACCTTGTGCTCTGGGTTACTAATGGCGCACTTTTAGATAATGCGCCACTGGTGTGTTTATTTCAGTGCGCCACTAAAGTGCAATATGATGCGCCACTACTATGAATATTAGGAATTTTTTTCTTTTCTGATATTTGCACAGGTTACAAAATACATTACTGCACAGAATATAAACAGCACAACATATAAACAGCAGATTTATCGAATACAATAGAAGATTAGTCTCCGAATACAATTCATCATATTAGTCTCCGAATTCAAAATACCGAACAAAGTTAGAACATTACAAGTCTCGAGACCGCGAGTAGAGAGTTTGTCTTCGCATTACAAGTCGATATCGATCATCTAAACTACCATCACATAGAAGAGAGCTGCGGTCACGATGAGCATCATCGCGATGAAACTGGTCTTCATCCGGTTCCTCCTCCGCTCCCTCCTCTCTCCCGCTAGATAGCGTGCGTATCTAGCTTCCGCCTCCTCCCTAGTGGTGTACCCTTTGTAACTATTACCGCTGAAACGGTGAACCTGTCTCTGACACTACTCCCAGTCGTCGTAGACTCCGGGAACCTTACCCTTGTACACGACATACGACGGCATCTCTATGCACTAGACAAACAAAACGTTAGTAGCAATTCACAGACAACACATAAGCAATATATAAGTATGCAACAAAAGGATCGGAAGAGAAAAGCAACACATTAATAGCACGATTCATGGTCCTACTAATAAATAGCATCAATTACATAGAAGTTGAACGACTATCCAAACTAAAGAGACATACAAGTTCATTAAAGTTTAATTACAACATGAGCTAATCGATATTTCAGAACTACATAGCATCATTACTTTCGACTCGACTCAGGGACCAGAGCGTGGATGAAGCTGCCGTCTATCGTGATGGCCATGAAATCGCGGTCGTTGTCAGCCTGCATTTGTAGCGTTGTTTCTATTTCACTGTTGGACGGTTGATATCTGAGGTAGAACTGCCCTGAGGTACGAAGGACATCTTGATGGATGATTTCCGCAAACTCCAACTGGATGCGAAAGAATTCTTGTCTGATGTCCGTGTCCTGGATTGCCGACAAGCGTGCAGCCCAATCTTTGAGATTAGTTGGTAGCAGAAGGTGATTATGGTCCCGTACGATCGCCCGCATGTGATGGAGGGCGTAGTAGGCATCCTTCTGACCGCCAGGCGGCTGCTTGACGCAGGGGAACATCGTTACGTGGGTGAACACGTGCTTGCCGTACCTACAAATTGGCCTCGTGAAGGTGCCTCCAGATTTGGCGTAGCCAGGGAGAGCATCATCAAGAACTTTCTTGATATTTGTGTAGTCTTTCTTCGACTGACGGTCCGAGTCGAAATACGTGGCCATGGAATATTTCGGGCTTAAGAGGATGAGTGTGCAATGTGTGTCACTACACAAAACACGGAATGTTAGAAAAAAAAGAACGATCGAAATCTAAGAAATCATATGTTACGGGGCGGTGAGGGGATGACTTACTCGGGAAAGTAAGGCACAAGGAAGTTATCCTTATCTGGGTTCGCCAGAATGACGCCTTCGAGGTATGAATTCGTGACTTGCCGGTCCCCAGCGCTGCCCAAGATCTTGGCACGCATGTAGAAGGGGTCGACTATCACGATGTACGGGGTCTTGTCTCTAATGATATGCATCTCAATACTGAGCGAAAATAGCCGAATGAAGGTGTAGTGCAGCGGATGAAGGTTAAACATAGCGAAGATGTCATCAAACCGCAGGATGATCATACCCCCGATGGTGCTATCGACAAAGCCCTTGCCCTCTGGCACCTTGGCCACGAAAACCGGGTATGCCACATCATTCTCGGAGAGACGCCGCTTCTCCAAAGAAAGATCACGGTCATGCAGACTTCGCATAGCACCGGTTGCAGCATTGAGCAGATTAGTCGGTAGCATCGGCCTACCCGCCACATGCACCCTCCTCGTGATATCCTTAGGTGAAGGTGGCCCGTCCTGAGCACGGATCGTACTCGGTGCGGGCTGGCTCGCACCCTTGTTATTTTTTCTTTTCCGTCCCTTCTGCTTCTTCTGCTGTAATGGGATAGAGTTCTGCTCAGAGACCACCTTCTTGAGTGTGTTGGGGCTGATAATATTTTGCACCTCGGCTATCTGACGCTCGGTGAAGGCGGCAGCTGGAGGCGTCTCCTGAGAACTGAACGCCAGACGACGCCTGTTGCAATTGGGTTTCTGCGCGGTACCAGCTAGATCGCGATCGTCTTTTGCAGGGTTGGGTTCTTGAGAAGGAGGCCCCAAGAATTCGTCACCGTACCCATGTTCGTTGAAGTACTTATCGACGTTGGTAAATGTACCATCATCGTCATCCGGATCCTGTGCCATATGCATGTCCGGATCAGCTGACGGCGGTAGCGTTGCGGCGGTCTTGCCATGGCTTGGCGCCAGCACGACTGGCGGTGTTGTCTGTGGGGTGGTGTCCCCCGCCCCCAAATGTATCTGGCTCTTCGGCCAAAGCATGCACCAGCTTATGCAGGCGCTGAGGGTCATCACATCATCTTCGTCGGCCCCAGCGGGTCGATACGGAGGTAACAAGTCGTCGCAGCCCCGCAGCACCCGAACCAGTTGAACCCTATACACGGTGGGTGGCATCGAATTACCATGGAACACGCGGTTGCCCGGTTGAACGATTCTGGCCTTGGCGACATCGATCAACTCGCCGTCCACGAAGTGCAGGAGAGTGCATGGAACGTCGGCGGTGCCCTGCGAAAACATGTAGGGCGTCAGGGATGCCCAGTCAAAGACAAGGAGATGAAGTCATCGACCGAGAGGCTTAGTTACCGTGATGGCGTCGAGCTCGGCTAATGTCGAGGCACCGCCAACGGCGGGCGTGCAAGTGACGGAGGGGCCGCTTGCTGCCGTGGTGCCGGCCGGCATATTCTTCCCACACCCGGGTGCATTAAGCTCCAATGCCGGCGCCGACGCCGAAGACACCAATGCCGCCTCCGCCGGAGACACCAATGCCACCGCCGGCGTGTTGTGCGAGTTGCTGCCCGTGAAGCTGGGAATCGGGGGCGGCCCCTGTTGGCCGCCCGCAATCCACGCCTGCAGCCCCTGAATCAAGGTAGGCACAATGGCGGTGATCGTCGCTCCCAGTTGGTCTCGCACTTGCTCTTCGACTATCTTCGGAATCCGCGCCACTTGTGCCTTGAGTTCTTGAACCTCGCGCTCCTGGCTTTCCGAGCTGGTCTTTCTCTCCTTTCGCCCAGCGTTAGAGTATTCCGACCATTTCGTGGACAAGCCTTTGCCGGCCACACGACCAGCTGACGACGGCTTACTGAACTTATCCTTGTGTTTCATTACGTTCAACGCCCTATTTAAAGTGGTGTCCCAAGGGGAGCTCTGAGACGACCCCGCGCTACTGCTTTCAGTGTCCTGCGGAAGGAACGTGAACCATTTAGAAATTTGGCTTCATTAATTAGAATGCAACCATATGGAGCTAATTACGCGGGGGTGTATTCCTTACCAGAACAAGCTCAAGCGCCTTGGTCTTCGGATCCGTGGTAAGCTCCTTTGTTATCGGGTCCACCTTGTACCGGGCCCTGACATAGTTCCTGGTCTGCTTGTCACGGTATTTATCGAAGAGGGGCGGTAGGCCTTGCTCGGCACGCTCCGCGTCCTCCTTGTCCCATATAGGTTCCGCCACTCTGTAACCGCCGGGACCGAGTTTGTGGACCCCTAAGTTCAAGTCCCGCATATCTTTCCCCCACTGACATGATTCCGCGGATGTGTTGCTCTCGCACTTGATCTTGAACTCCCGGTAGTCAGCTTCGCTGATCGAAGGATTTGTCTCCTTGATCTTCTCATAACTATCACCTCTTAGAATCCTTCTCTTCACCGCGGCTCTCCAAGTAGCCAAGGCCGTGCTCATCTTCATGAGGGCGGCACTGTTCACTTTATTCCCTAAGAGGCGTGTGTTTGCGAAGTCACCGGGGAACTTGTATCGTTCATGCAGCTTCGTGAAGAGGAGGTTGCGCAAATTCCCTCGGTCACGATGCCTTATGTTCTCGGTGTTGATCGAGACGGTGCTCCGGAGAATGCACCCGAGTTGTCCCGAGTACCCACTGACTAATTCTTTGGGCGCCGTTGGATGCCCACTGGAGGACACTTCAGTAAATTCCTCCTTGACGGTGCCGAGCACGTTCGGGCGCCGGTCCTTCCGTTGCCTCTTCGGTTGGCTGCCATCTATGCGTGCGCTGCCATCATCAGTGGTGGCATCCTCGGCGGCACCATCAGTGGTGTCATCCCCGACGCCACTAGGGGTTGTGTAGTCGAGATCGGTGTCTTCTGCGGCGTCCTCATAGCGGTGAGGTTCTTCCTCCATCTCCTGGGACAGCTCCCAGAATGCCTTGCCCGAACCGCCGGCCTCATCGTTGTTGGCCATGTTCGCTCTAAATAGGAAAAAAGGCTACTAGAGTTATTTCTTAAATGCAGTCTAGGAAAAAAGCCTACTGAACTTGACTATGGAGACCTTCAGTTGTCCACTTGCAAAATCAAGAAGGTACACTTGTGATTGTTATTTTCTTGCATTTATATAGATGCTTGCATTAGAATCTATCTATCTGAACTTGGTATTCTTAAAAAAAACAATCTAAAATTTCTCCTTAATTTACTACTCCTATATTAAAGCGCATACTGTAAACAGCTATGTCTTTGGCATTGCGCAACTTCTCCCTGTAACCTAACTCAGTCTTATATTTTTGGTGTACTAGGTTGGTATTGGAGGTCCCCTTATTAATTCTAATGATGGGAGTTTTGTTAGGATTAACTTTTATGATAATACCGATAAAACCCCTTTCCTGCCAAGGAGTAAAATTGTTGATGTCTTAAAAGGGATTGATCTTCCATCACAAAGCTATTCTCTTTTAGACAAACATTTAACAGGAGCTTACATCGTGAATCTGAACAACAGGAGTAACTAGACTGCATTTAACAGGAGTACACTACTAGAGTTAACAAATTGGGCATCTTCTAGGTCAAACTATAAATGTTGATTAATTTTTGTTTCGGTTGAGAATCGGGCACCTTCTAGGTCAAGAAAATTGGGCATGACCTTTGCTAATTTTCTTGACCTAGGAGTGCCCCATTCTCAACCAAAACGGAAATTAATCAACATTTTAGGAGAAAGGGGTCATTTCAGAAGATCACAAGTTCAGAAGATCTACAGTAGCAGCAGCATCACAAGTTGACAAAATTCAGTGAATATAATGATCAACTCTACAGTAGCAGCAGCATCACAAGTAGTACAACAGTAGCATCATCACAAGTAGTACAGCAGCAGCAGTGAATACAGTTTTTATAGCATGTACTTTGGGTTCGGTTCTCTCGAGAGTTACCTCATGGGACTGGGAGTAGCCAAGTAGGTACTCCCACCACATATTATACTAGTTCAGTGACTTCCTGATACTACATTTTCACTTTGGATAGTAAGGGCCAGTTCTTTTGGTAGCTTTTTTGGGCTTCTAGAATAAGGTGCCCCCTACCCAGCTTATTCTAGAAGCCCAACCAAATTTAATTTTTTAGAAGCCTAGGGGGCAGCTTATTCCAGCTTATTCTAAAATCCAGCAGAAGAACTGGCCCTAATTATCATGTGATACGCCAATGCGAACTGCACAATACAAATTCATCGCAATATACTCGCATAAAAGGGTATGTTGCAAAAAAGAGTATATGGTAGTGAATGTTTTTCATGCTGTTCTATTAGGAGTATGAGGCATGGGAGTACATGTTACCATGACTATATAGTATTTCTTACTGCTCAGAGGATGTACTCCCACACTTACTATACTAACTGGATAATCTTGTTGTATCATTTTGTATATACTCTGCTAATCATTATAATATATATGAAAGTGGATCTAAAATTTAAGCATAATACACTCTTTTTGTAAGCATTAATTGTGTCCTTGTGTTTAGGTTTCTCAGGAAGGAAGGAATTCAATGGAAAAAGGGTCCATCCCATTTGTAGGCTCTGCTGGTGTTAACAGCTCTACACACAAGAACATCCTTACTCGAACAGAGACAATGGCTACTCTAGAGGAATCTCGTCTCAAATCTAGCACATGATAGCATCTTGAACTGAACCAACATCAAAAGAATATGAGTATGCAGGCGTACCAAGTATTTCCTAGTGCAAAGCTACTATGGAATGAATGGGCATCAATATAGCCAATACAGTAAGGAAATACATAACTACCAGTCAGTTGCAATGTTTTGCTTAGCACATTCCTAATATGTGCAAGCATCAATAGGCTTAGTTTATTTTCAAGTAGTTTAACACATCACCAAAGGATATAATAGTTTCAACCAAGATTAATTCATTTGTGCCATAGCAACAGTAGGAACTAAAAAGACAACCGCGATTTGAAGCACACTTTATAGCGGACACAAAAAACTATGAAATTGATTAAGTTGAGGAAGTTCATTGTCAAGTATATAGCAGTGTAGAGCTGCTAACTCCATTTTCCAAATCATGCATGCTATATAACTAATGAACAATCAAAGCAATAGCCAATACTACCAGCTTATCCCACAAAGACCACAACTGAACCAACATCAGAAGCTAAGTAGGCCCTGCTCACCGGGGAGAGGAGGAAGAGGGGAGAGGAGGCGGAGCTCATCGGGGAGGCGCAAGGAGGCCCTGCGAGAGCTTAGTAGCAGCAGAGGTGGCCGGAGTTGAGGAAGACAGCGGCGACCCGAGGAAGAAGGCGAGGTGGATCCGGTGCTGTGCGGCTCCTCGGGTTCTCGCTCCTGCAGGGACGAGGGAGGGGCGTGAGCAGCGGGCGAGAGGGAGGGAGAGCGCGGCCGGGGAGAGGAGGAGAGGGGAGGACGATCGGCTCGCGCGCGCACCTCGCAATGCCGGCGGCGGTGGAGCGGGCGCGGGCGGACGGCGGCGTGCTCCCACGGGGGTCGTCGGGTTAGGTGGGGCGCGCGCACCTCGCAATGCCGGCAGCGGTGGAGCGGGCGCGGGCGGACGGCGGTGGAGCGGGCCCGGGCGAGGGCGGTGGATCTGGCGAGGGAGGGAGAGAGGCCAAAGGGAGAGGGGAGCAAGTGGGAGTGGGGGGAGGGTTAGCAATGGCGCACCTTTTAGGGGTGCGCCATAAAAATACATATACCAATGGCGCACCTTCTAGGGGTGCGCCATAAACACTGTGATAGCAATGGCGCACCTTCTCCTGGTGCGCCATTACTATCTTTTTTTTTGGATATCAATGGCGCACCTCCTAGGGGTGCGCCATAAATACCTTGATAGCAATGGCGCACCTTCTCCTGGTGCGCCATTAATAACTTTTTTTTTACCAGAATAAACATAAATAAAAACAATTAAAATACCAGAAGAAAACACAAAGAAGCCCAAGGTGCCTGTAAATGATGATTTGCAACAAAACAAGAGGGAGAAGAACAAAAATTCCAAATCCAAGAAGAAAGTGGTCGGTACTTCAACTTTGGTGATGGAGAAGTTACAAAATACAATCGAGAAATGAAGGCTACAATTTAAATACAATCGATCTTAGCTATCTTTTCTCAATCTTCTTGCCCTTCTTTTTCGCAAATGGAGTTCTTCTCTTGAACGGACGTCCTTTAGGTAGGGTGGTCCTGCTTCTTCTTGTGGTGTATGCTGGTACTTCATCGTCGTCGTCATGTTCCATCTTCGGGTCGCCGTACTTGTCGAAGTCTTGCTCATTGGCGACTCCATCCATTCCGATGATCTTCCTTTTGCCTCTCCTCACGACAACACGACTGGGCTTTGACGGGTCGGTAATGAAGAAGCATTGGTCCACTTGGGAAGCCAGTACCCATGGCTCATTTTTCGCGGTGACGTTTGCACCCGCGGTCTTGGATTTGGCTTCGGGTATAACCATGGTGGTGAAATACCGGTCTTCTTTTAGGACGCTCTTGGCCCATCTGACACGGAACATCGGGACCTTCTCTCCAGCGTAGCTCAGCTCCCAGATCTCCTCGATCCTTCTGTAGTATCTGTCCTTGTCATTACCGGTGTAGGATTCCATCATTACCCCGGAGTTCTGATAACCATCACTCTTGATCATGTCCTTTTCCTCGGTGTAGAATGTGTAGCCGTTGATATCGTACGCCTCATAGGTCATCAGGTTGTGCTCGGCGCCCTGTGACAAGGCGAATATGAGTTTTTCTTCCGCGGAAGAATCCTCATGTAAAGGGTACGACAGAAGCTTCTCCTTGAACCAACGCATGAAACATGAGTTGTGCTCTTTGATTATATCTCCGTCCGTCCTCTGTTGGCCTCGATCATTGTATGTCTTCTCAATAAAGGTTTTGTGCTCTACCACCCAAGGATCGACCACGTCTATGTGTTGTAGCGCGACTAGATTTGCTCTTTCAAAGTCGGCGAGTCGACCCTTGAAGTCGACATGCATTTCGCGGCAACCGTCGCGGTGACCCCATCCAGCGAGCCTGCTGAGGTGCCTGTTGACGGGCAGACCAACGGGGTTCTCGATGCCTAGATAAATCGTGCAGTAGGAGATGCACTCTTCGGTCAGAAAGCCCTTGGCTATGCTTCCCTTTGGATGTGACATGTTGCGAGCGTATCCTTTGATGACACCATTCATCCTTTCGAACGGCATCATGCTGTGCAGGAACGTCGGCCCGAGTTGGATGATATCCTCCACGATATGGACCAGCAGATGCACGATAACGTCGAAGAATGCGGGCGGGAAGTACATCTCAAGCTCGCATAGTATCACCATGATCTCTTCCTGTAGCCTTCTGAGTTGCCTCACGCCAACCGACTTCCGAGAGATGACGTCGAAAAAGTTGCATAGGCCAAATAGCGTTTCACGGACGTGCGCGTCCATGATCCCACAGATTGCAACTGGAAGTATCTGCGTCATCAGCACATGACAGTCGTGAGACTTCACCCCGCTGAACTTCTGCTTCGTTGAGTCTAGGTATCTGCTTATCTTCCCCGCGTAACCGTAAGGAAGTTTTACTCCTACGAGGCAGGTGAAAAACTGCTCGATCTCCTCCTGACTTAAAGTGAAGCACGCGGGAGGGCAGTCATTTCCGATCTTCTTGGCCTTTTTGCCTTTGCGACGACTTTCCGTGTCCTTCGCCTAATCATCATCATTAGCGTGAAGCTCCTCCCTGATGCCCATTGATTTCAAGTCTGCCCTTGCTTTCAGCCCATCTTTGGTCCTCTCTGGCATGTTGAGCAGGGTACCAAGCAGACTCTCGCACACGTTCTTCGTGATATGCATGACATCAAGGCTGTGAGGCACACGGAGGATCTTCCAGTACGGAAGTCCCAGAAAACAGACCTCATTTTCCATACCTTCAGCAGCGGCTCTGGCGCCTTTCGCTTCTTTCCCGGCTCTGGCGCCTTTCGCTTCTTTCCCGGCTCTGGCGCCTTTCGCTTCTTTCCCGGTGGTGGGCACTCTTTCCAATTTTTCAACAGCTCATCTATTTCCTCGCCGCTCCTCGTACGCGGGCGTCTTCGGGGTTCAGTTTCACCATCGAACAGATCCTTGCGTTTTATCCATGAGTCATCGTCGCAAAGCCACCTTCGATGTCCCATGAACACAGTTTTTGAAGACCCAGAATCTCTATCTAGCTGGCAATACGTTGTGTCATCCATGCACCTGACGCATCCAGAAAATCCGTGGACCACCTGCCCCGCGACATATCCGTAACCGAGATAGTCGTACACCGTCGTGAGCAATGCGGCTCTCATAGGGAAATATTCTTTCTCTGCGGCGTCCCACGTATTGGCTGGCATTTTCCACAGCGTGTCTAGCTCCTCTTTCAGCAGCCCCAGATACAGATTGATGTCGTTCCCTGGTTGTTTCGGCCCTTCAATTAGCATACTCATGTGAATGTATTTCCTCTTCATGCACAACCAGGGGGGAAGGTTGTACATCCACACAAACACAGGCCAGGTGCTATGTGTGCTTCTCTGGCTGCCAAACGGATTGACTCCATCGGTGCTCGCACCCAACACGATGTTCCTTGGATTGTTCCCAAATTCTGGGTGTTCGAAGTTCAACGCTTGCCACTGGCTCGCATCCTTAGGGTGACTCAGCATCTTGTCTTTTTTATTTATCTCCGGATCATTTCCGTCATCTTCTCGCTTCTTCTCCTCCCTATCCGCGTGCCAGCGCAGGAGCTTTGCTACCTTAGGGTCCGTGAAATACCGCTGCAGACGAGGAGTGATCGGAAAGTACCACACCACTTTTCGAGGAGCTTTCTTCCTCTTCTTGTATCGAGTGACACCGCACACCGGACATATGGTAGACTCCGCGTGCTCGTCCCGATAAATGATGCAATTGTTCATGCACACATGGTATTTCACGTGCGGTAAATCCAGAGGACACACGATTTTCTTCGCCTCCTCGAAACTGGTCGGGCACTTGTTCCCCTTGGGAAGACGTTCGTGCCAGAATGACATGTTCTCGTCGAAGCATGCGTCGGTCATTTTGTGTTTTACCTTCATCTCCAGAGCCATGAGCGTTACTTTCAGGTGGGTATCCTCGGGCCTGCATCCTTCATACAATGGAGTAACCACGTCTATCTCTAGTTGATCCAGCTTGGCTTTCTCTCGGGCGGCAGCTCTTACGTTATCCGTCTGCTTGAGAAGCAGCTCTTGAATATGAGGGTCCTGCACCCAGCCCATCGATGGTCCATCGTCGTCTGCTCCGGCATCTTCATCTTCATGATCATGCCCTTCGTCTTGATCTTCCTCATCATCATGTCCGGCATCTTCTACATGATGACTGTGTACTACATCTACTTCGTGATCATGTCCTGGAGATTCTTCGTCTTCTCGCCCGCCCTCGCTGCGGTTGTCTTGCTGCCCTTCCTCATTTCTTGCCCGGCCCCCATGGACGACTACATAATCATCTTCATCACCTTGCCATCGATAGCCATCCATGAAACCACGCAAGAGTAGGTGGTCCCGCACCTGTACAGAATCCGAGTCCATAAGGCTCTTCAGCTTGCATCTTCGACACGGACATCTTATCTCTGTCTCGTTCTTTTGAAGCATCTCGGCCTTCGCAGAGCTCAAAAACCTATTCGCGATGCCTTCGGTCATCGTGCGGACCATGGTCGCCTGCGGGGTAGAGCAAAACAATATTTTAGAACCAAAAAAAAATTTGGCATGACTTTGCCAAAAAATAGGACCAAAAAGAATGCATAGTGCCAAATTCTCGCTGAAACGGAAATGAATCAACATTCCGGCAAAATATTGGCAACTATCGCATTTCAAATACCGGTACCTGCAAACACGAACATATGCAACACCACAAACATATGCAACACCACAAACATACGTAGATCTAGGCCATAAAAAGTGCATGTGCACGTTGTTGGAGGGAGAAAAAAGTAGATCTAGAACATAAAGAAAGCTTTCCCCTTACTTACCTATCAAAAAAAGGAAATTTAACCACTTAATTTGGGTGAATCTATGGTGCAAATGAGGTGAGGAGGAGGAGGCAACCGAGACAAGCTTGGAGGAGGAGGTGGAGAGAATTAAGTGGGGAAAGTGAGTGTGGTAGGTGGCTGTCCAAAATATCTAGCTGCTCTCAGGTTACCAATGGCGCACCTCCTAAGAATGCGCCATTAGTAAACCTGGTTACTAATGGCGCACCTGGTATGTGGTGCGCCATTACTAGTTTTGAAAAAAAAATTGTTAGTAGTGGCGCACCGTGGTTGTGGTGCGCCATTAATAGTTTTAACTAGTAATGGCGCACTATCCCCAGGTGCGCCATTACTAGTTTTGAAAAAAAAAGTTAAAAAAAAATTTGTTAGTAGTGGCGCACGGAGTGTGTGGTGCGCCATTACTAGTTTTAACTAGTAATGGCGCACTATCCCCTGGTGCGCCATTACTAGTTTTGAAAACATAAATAAAAAAAAATTGTCAGTAGTGGCGCACCGTGGGTGTGGTGCGCCATTAGTGATATGGACACTAATGGCGTACCTATACATGGTGTGCCACTGCTATATAGCAGTGGCGCACCACATACGTGGTGCGCCATTAATGTCCATATTAGCTATAGCCTTCTTTCTAGTAGTGGTGCTGGCGAGACTGGGACCACCGACGCATCCACCTCGATGCATCGCGGCGAGGAGCGGAACGCCGACGCGTCCACCTCGACGCATCACGGCGAGGAGTGGAACACCGACGCATCCTCCTTGACTAGTGGCGGTGAGGAACAGAACAACGACGCGTGACCCTCCGTGCGGTGCAGCGAGGGGCGCCTAGGGCTTGGGAGGGGCGATGCCATGGTGGTCGACGTGAGAGGGAGGGGGAGGAGATAGCGATGAACGTGAGTGTTCTTCCGAATGCCATGGGAGGCACAGTATTTATAGCGAGCAATGGCACACCTACGTAAGATATGTTGTGTGATTAACGTAACAACTACGTGGGCATATTTGTTGGAGTAAATTACGGGGGAGGGAAGGGGTGGAAAGACTGCTGGTCACAACGGATTGGACGAGCGCGGGGGGAGGAGAGTCATGCATGCAGATTTTTTTGCACATGGGGTGGAGTGGTGGGACTACCGGAGGGAGAAGGAGAGTCAAGCAGGCAGATTGTTTTCACACATTGAGAAAAAAAGATTTGGAGACGAACGAGCTTCCTACAGGTATGGGGAATAGTGCATAATAAGTCATCTTACATGCAATGAACAGACCATTGCATGCCGGGCTAGGTACAATCTCAAGTCATTAAAAACATACATGCCCCACACATGTTCAGATTTCAAGGTGCACTAAATTATTGCATGCGATGATTAAGGCTGGCCATTGTGGTGGTATCTTAGCTGGTATCATGCACACGGGAATAGCAAACATGCTGATGTGTCAAAGAATTAAAGAAGAGAGGGGGGTTAGAGTAACATAGGTAGATACCGTATCATGTTAAATACTATGCTCCTTTGTGTCATGCATGGCACTATAAAGGTAGTCCCATATCATACACTAGTATCATGCTCATGATACTAGTATATGATACTTTCCACTACGAGTAGCCTAAAGAGAATATTGACTAATGCATGTAAAAATCTTTGTCATTTACTAGTGTTCATGCATGCATGCAATGCAATAATGCATTGGTAAACACATTTTTTTGTGAAGAACAAGAGCATTAATTGAGCACTTTTGCAGACTACAAAAACTATTCCACCGCCTCTATCTTGGAAAGAGTAAGTGAATTTTTTGAATCGAGCCCTTTAAACTAGAAGGGAGGTAGTAGTACTCTAATAGCTACACTTGTTGTGATGACTAGATAGGACATGCACTGGTACGCGTCGGTGCTATACAAATGATTTTTAACCCCTTTCCGCGATAGCGTTTGGAACCGTTGCCAAGTGAGTGTGGGAGATAGGGGGGTCCTTCCCACACGACCCAGAAACCGTCGGGGATAGGCCCTCCTAGCACACAGGCTGGGGCAAAATGAGCTCGTGTGCGATCGGGCGAGGCATCGAAACCCAATCGTTTCCGTTCATATGTACATCCCACACGGTGAATCCCAGAAAAACATTTTCGTTTTGATGTATATCACACACAGTCAATCCAAGGAATACGTTTCCGTTCTTTTGTACATCCCACACAGTCAATCCAGGGAAAATGTTTCCGTTCGTATGTAAATCATACACAGTCAATCCAAGGAATACATTTCCGTTCTTATGTACATCCCACACAGTCAATCTAGGGAAAACGTTTCCGTTCGTATGTACATCCCACACAGTTTTATGTATAGGCTCATGTGTGAAAGGTGTAACTATCACACACGCTCTGCCTTGGTTAACCGTTTGCTTTTATCAACTACATCACACCCGATTTGATGAAGAAAACTGTGTGGCATTGGGCTATCCATCACAAGCGCTTTTACTGCCAGAACCGTTTGCAAAGTTCCATGACCCATTTAGCAGGTTTATTAGTTTACAATTAATAATTCCAGTATTACGCAAATTCACATTTCATATCGAACAGCTGTTTGCCAATTTCATATCAGGCACATAAATATATTTTAACATCACAGTATGATAGCTACATGAAAACAACACATTACAGCAAATAGCTAGTTCAACTTCATAAGAACAATATTAGAACAACATATACATTTCCCTAATCAAGATCATCCAGGCACGTCTTATCCACCTCTGCTTTCAGTTCAGTAAGAACCTGTTTTGCACTGTCCAACTGGGAAAGTGCCTCCTCCTTCGCCAACACCATCTTAGCAAAGTCTGATTTAAAAAATCTGAGCTCATTCTCCACCTTCCTCTTTTTATCCCGCATCTTCAAATATTCTTTAGCATTGACAACACTTTCTCTAAGCCTACCTCTGTTATCTTCCTCATACATGCTCCAGAGCTTTGCTAGGCACATCTTCAAAGATTGTGGCCACTCTTGATCAACCCACTCCAAGTAAGAACACTTCCGTTGATCCTATAATATTTAAAACTAGATTAGTAACAATTGTAGGGGAAATGGGTTTATAGCAACATAGAAAATCACCAATACTTATTTTGAAAAACTGAAGAAACAGGTTAATTATGACATGTCTTCTCAAAAAAATCAATGTGCAAATGAATTAATTGCTACTGAGCCAATAACCAAATTCTGAAACATCAGAAGCTATAATTAACTACAACAACGCTACAAGTTCTTACTCATGTATTATAAATAACAAATTCGACATTTTATGAGGAAGGTAAATATAACTGCAACAGCATAGCGACAGTGTTTGGATGACAGGAAATTGATACTAACAGTTGTGTACATGCACAAATTTAGTAACAGAGAACTAATAGCACTAAGGCCGTCCACTATGTATGCAAAAACCGGTGTAAAGACAACTATTGCTACATCTCGCACCGGTGCCCTGCACTGGGGAGCCGATGAAGCGGAAAAAAATCAGGGACCCGGACTCCGGAGCACCTAGTTGCTCCGATGCCCAGTTCCTTCATGCCATAAAGATTTAGTATTTTACTACTTGGCTGCTCGGATGTGTGGACCAAAGTTGGCGGCACAAACTGCTGAAGCGGTGCCAAATAATTTTCTAATGGCACTGCTGATGAGATGGCAACATTTTTAGATACTAGGTACAAACTGTGACACTGTCTTAGGATGCGTTTGGTTGAAGGTGTGGTATGAATGGGTTGGGACCGTGACAGTGTCTGAATCACATCTAACAAATGATTTGTAACAACGAAAGAGGGTCTCACCTTCTCTGCACATGCCAGAAACTTCCTCCCACTGTCCACAGATTCAAACACAACTAGCTTCACGCATGGAGATTGATGGTGACAACGAGCAGACAGATCTTCAGCCACCCCGCTCCATTCGTTGCAACTGATGGTCCTAGGGAGCTAAAAGAGGAAGAAATGACTCAAATCGACAGCCGGGTTAAAATCCTTCATTCCAAGTCATAGCCCGAGAGAGAGAAGAGAGGCATACCCAGGTGGTGAAGGAGTCATCGTCGAAGGAGGAACTGCTGGAGAGGTCATTGAAGAAGACCATGGCGACCCTGGCGGTAGGATGCGAGACAGCGAGAGCGAGGAAGCAAGCGAGGAAGCGGCTATAGCTTAGGAATGAAGGAAGGAAGGAGGAAACAGGGGAAATGTGACTTGTGGTCGGGGAGAAAAGGGGGTGGGGAAGGGGGAGGGGGGCGGGGGTAGATATTTTTGCGGTAGGCCAAAATTTTGAAAATGTGGAGGGAAACTTTGCGCGCGGTGCCGCCGGACACCATTCACTTTGAACGATTGTGTGCATCGCAAACGATTCTTCTGCTTTACGTGCATGGGATGAGTTTGATAATTCAAATTTTGGTGGAAATTTCCCCGGGTATGTCATTGCATAATTTAACATCGCTTGCTAATTTGGGCACACAGAAGAGCGTATAGCACATAGACCACATTTACTGAATCGAGCAATTTTAGTAATTAAACAGAGCCAGTTGACCTAAACATTGCTCTAACAAAAGACCAGCATTAAAAACAAAGCCTAAATACACATAATTTTAACAAATCCGCTGCCGCGCCAGCCTATGCATCGCCGTTGATGACTTGTCCTGGCAAAATGCCGCCGTTGGTGGACTCCTCGTCTCCCTGCTGAAGTCGACCGCGTCCTCGTCCTCGGCGCCGTCCTCAAGGTTGTAGTACTCCTAGTAGTGGCTGTCCCAGAGCTCGCATTGCTACTCCACCGCCGATTCCTCGACGGACAGACTCTTCTCTACCTCGACCTCGGCCACGCGCAACTCCTCCTCCCGGCGCTCCTCGATCTCCGCCGCCTCCTGCATCTCGAGCTCCCGCTCGGCGATCTCATGAGAAAGTAGGTGCTCCATGGCCACCGCCTCCTTTTTGTACGTGGGTTGCATACTGGATTCTGAGGTGGCCTGGAATATCTTGGCATGTGCGTCCTCGATCTTGGAGTGGATGGCCTCGACCCGGGCCAGGGCGACATCGGCGGCACGGACGGCAGCTCGAGCACTCTCGTCATTTGCAGCCACCGTCGTAGCAGCAGCTACAGCCGTCTCGGCTGCTGCAGCTGCCCTGTCGGCTGACACAGACACCCTCTCGGCGGATACGGCCGTGCTCAATGCCGATGCGGCCACGCTCTCGGCGCAGGCGGCTGCGCTCGGGGAGGACGCGGCCATCGTGTGGGCCTTCACGAAGCATTTCCATGGCGTCATCCTTGCAAGAAGGGGGTGCGGGAATGGGGATCGGGATTCGTGGATTTGGGGGTTGCCGGCACTGGAGCAGATGAGCCGGCGAAGCTTAAGGAGAAAGACTTAAATAGACCCAGAAATTTTCATCGCAAACGGTTCCTACAAAAAAATTGTGTGTGATGTTGTGGATATTTTTTATTAGCTGTGAAAGATGAATTTGGAGTAAAGTGGCAACGGATGGTGTTTTAAATGTACGAGAAAATTTGTAGTAGTAATACAACTGTCATGTCAAATTTTGGAAAAATTCAGGGGTCATTTGTCCTTTGAAGACATTTTAAGTGATTTTCTAATCATTTAATGACCGTAATTCAAATTTGAACTACATGTACATGCAACAGCTAACCATAACGGTTTGAAAAGTCATATTTTGTGTACTTATGTGCAATTTAATTCCATGTGCAGTAAATTGGAAGGAATTTTCAAATATACTGGTCTAACGGCTATGACACAATTAACCATGGAGTGCCATGGCATTTAAATTCCAAAAAATTAAAAAAAGATCAGAAACGCATGAAACCTTGCTTGATCTAATGTCATGCCACCAAGATGATGTGGTAAATTTTTTGGCACGTTTGACGAAAGTTTGGTCACACACCCCTCACAAACCTAAGCAACTCAATAGAAGGCTCGTGTTTTCGAGAGGGAACAATGCATGTTTGATGACGAACGGGAGATAGCTTCCCCTTACGGCCTTCAAATTTTTTCTACATTTAACGTGCACTAATACAACTATCATGTGAAAATTTGGAAAATTTCAGGGGTCATTTGACCTTTTAAAGACATTTAAGTGATTTTCTAGCCATTTAATGACCGTAATTAAAATTTAAACTACATCTACATGCAATGGCTAACCATAACGGTTTGAAAAATCATATTTGTGTAGTTGTGTGCGAGTTAATTCCATGTGTAGTAAATTAGAAGGAATTTTCAAACATATTGGTCTCACGGCATGGACACATGCACGGAGTGCCATGGCATTTTAATTCCAAAAAATTAAATAATGATCAGAAAAACATGAAACCATGCTTGATGTAATGCCATGCCACCACGATGAAGTGGGAAAAAAATTGGCATGTTTGACGAAAGTTTGGACACACACCCCTCATAAACCGAAGCAACTCACTAGAACGCTCGTGGTTTCGAGAGGGAACAATGCATGTTTGATGATGAACGGGAAATAGCTTCCTCTTACGGCCTTCAAATTTTTTCTATGTTTATTAACATGCACTAATACAACTGTCATGTGAAAATTTGGAAAATATCAGGGGTCATTTAACCTTTTAAAGACATTTAAGTGATTTTCATGCATTTAATGACCATAATTCAAATTTGAACTACATCTACTTGCAACGGCTAACCATAACGGTTTGAAAAATCATATTTGTGTACTTGTGTGCGAGTTAATTCCTTGTGCAGTAAATTAGAAGGAATTTTCAAACATATTGGTCTCACGACATGGACACATGCATGGAGTGCCTTGGCATTTTAATTCCAAAAAATAAAAACATGATCAGAAAAACATGAAACCTTGCTTGATGTAATGTCATGCCACCAAGATGATGTGGTAAAAAAATTGGCATGTTTGACGAAAGTTTGGACACACACCCCTCACAAACCGAAGCAACTCACTAGAAGGCTCGTGTTTCCGAGAGGGAACAATGCATGTTTGATGACGAACGGGAGATAGCTTCCCCTTATGGCCTTCAAATTTTTTCTACATTAACGTGCACTAATACAGCTGTCATGTGAAAATTTGGAAAATTTCAGGGGTCATTTGACCTTTTGAAGACATTTAAGTGATTTTCTAGCCATTTATTGACCGTAATTCAAATTTGAAGTACATCTACATGCAACAGCTAACCATAACGGTTTGAAAAATCATATTTGTGTACTTGTGTGCGTGTTAATTCCATGTGCAGTAAATTAGAAGGAATTTTCAAACATATTGGTCTCACGGCATGGACACATGCAAGGAGTGCCATGGCATTTAAATTCAAAAAAATCAAAAAATGATCAGAAAAACATGAAACCTTGCTTGATGTAATGTCATTCCACCAAGATGATGAGGTAAAAAAAATTGGCCTATTTGACAAAAGTTTGGACACACCCCCCTCACAAACCGGAGCAACTCACTAGAAGGCTCATGATTCCGAGAGGGAACAATGCATGTTTGATGACGAACGGGAGATAGCATCCCCTTACGGTCTTCAAATTCTTTCTACATTTAACGTGCACTAATACAACTGTCATCTTAAAATTTGGAAAATTTCAGGGGTCATTTGACCTTTTAAAGACATTTAAGTGATTTTCTAGCCATTTAATGACTTTAATTCAAATTTGAACTACATCTATGTGTAACAGCTAACCATAACGGTTTGAAAAATCATATTTGTGTACTTGTGTGTGAGTTAATTCCATGTGCAGTAAATTAGAAGGAATTTTCAAACATATTGGTCTCACGGCATGGACACATGCATGGAGTGCCATGGCATTTAAATTCCAAAAAATTAAAAAATGATCAGAAAAACATGAAACCTTGCTTGATGTAATGTCATGCCGCCAAGATGATGTGGTAAAAAAATTGGCCTGTTTGACGAAAGTTTGGACACGCCCCCCTCACAAACCGGAGCAACTCACTAGAAGGCTCGTGGTTCCGAGAGGGAACAATGCATGTTTGATGACGAAATGGAGATAACTTCCTCTTACGGCCTTCAAATTTTTTTCTACATTTAACGTGCACTAATACAACTGTCACGTGAAAATTTGGAAAATTTTAGGGGTCATTTGACCTTTAAAGACATTTAAGTGATTTTCTAGCCATTTAATGACCGTAATTCAAATTTGAACTACATCTACATTCAGCGGCTAACCATAATGGTTTGAAAAATCATATTTGTGTACTTGTGTGCGAGTTAATTCCATGTGCAGTAAATTAGAAGGAATTTTCAAACATATTTGTCTCACGGCATGGACACATGCATGGAGTGCCATGGCATTTTAATTTCAAAAAATTAAAAAATGATCAGAAAAACATGAAACCTTGCTTGATGTAATGTCATTCCACCAAGATGATGTGGTAAAAAAATTGGCCTGTTTGACGAAAGTTTGGACACACACCCCTCACAAACCGGAGCAACTCACTAGAAGGCTCGTGGTTCGGAGAGGGAACAATGCATGTTTGATGACGAACGGGAGATAGCTTCCTCTTACTGCCTTCAAATTTTTTCTACGTTTAACGTGCACTACTACAACTGTCATGTGAAAATTTGGAAAATTCTAGGGGTCATTTGACCTTTTAAAGACATTTAAGTGATTTTCTAGCCTTTTAATGACCGTAATTCAAATTTGAACTACATCTACATGCAACGGCAAACCATAATGGTTTGAAAAATCATATTTTTGTGTACTTGTGTGTGAGTTAAAAAATCATCAGATGATGTAAATATCTGGTGTTCAAAAAAGAAAATGTAAAGATCTGGCAAGACAACCGGCCCCCACACGATTGGCACTCCATTTCGCGGCTCGAGGTTTGGTAGGTAAGTGGCGGGGGTCATTAATCAGACACGGTTCTGTATTGGAAACCGTCAGCTATTAAGTTCACACACGGATTTTGCTGCGGGAATCATGTGTAATTCAAACTACAGTACTCGTAAATTCCGGCGACCGGCGTGTGTACTGTTCCTGTCGATCTAGATTCCGGCCACCAATAAATACTACCTTGCTCACGCCGTCCCGCCTGCATTCTCATCTACATCCTCCCCTCGCTCGCCCTCTCTCTCTCTCTCTCCCTCTCTCTCTCAAATCTGTGCCATGGCGCTATTGGTCTGCCCACGCGCCGACGAGGAGTCGCCGCCCCCCGAGGACGCTCACTTGAATAGCAGCGACGAGGACCCCTACGCGCCGCCGGACGAGGTTGCGCCGGACCCCCCAACTTTGGATTGGTTTTGGGGCCAGTACAATCTTTGTCTGTGGAAGTCGCTGCCCCCGGCTGAGAAAGGCAGGCAAGTGGCGTTCAAGAAGGAGATGGTAGAGGAGGAAGCTAGGTACCAGGCGGCCTATGAAGCCCGTGATGCCGCCTGGAAAAAGAAGGCGGCGGAGCTTTGGGGACGGGCGCGTCATCGTGTGGAGGAGGTGTACGAAGACGGGTACTTCGCGAGGAAGGTCAAAGGCGCTGGGCGCCTCATTGCTGCGTGGAGGTGGGCCGGTAAGCTCCAGCGTGCCACCGACGAGGAGCTCCGGTGGGCGCCCAACGAAATGGCAAGATCGTTTGCGCTCGTCCGCCAGCAAGAGGCAGATCGGTATGTCAAGCGTTGCGAGGCGGAGGAGGCGGAGTACTACCTCCGCACTGGGAAGACGTCGCGCACCAGGGAGCTGCTGGCGAGGGGCTGCCGGAATGCTGGCCCCAGGAGGGATTATTAGTTTTAGTATTGTTCGTTTTCAATTTTATGCATTGTACCTAGTAGTTAAGTATCATCACGTATATGTGATGATATTATATATATTCTGTGATGAACTAATGAACAATTAATATATATATATATATATTATGAATTCTATTTTCTATATGTTTTTGTATACTAATTTGAATCTAGCTGTTATCATCCACATATACAGAATGGAAAGCGTATATACACACATTGAAACAGAACATATAAGAACGGAAAACAGAGTACACACATTGAAACAGAGCAATAAACAGAGCAATACTATGATTGCTATGAATACATAGCTATCGTCAAAATGACTCAACAAAATAAAATGTGTCCATGAGACCATGACCAGCAGCCCTTGCCTACGGTAGCTCTTGGTTCTGCCTGAACTCGTGCAGGCATTCGTCCAAGCGGTCAACACACTCGTGGTACATCTAGAGCGCGATCTCGAGCTCCAAGTTGGCTATTTCATCAGAGATCACCAGCTCGAGGATGCGATGGCCATGTTCCTCTACTGCGCCCAGGTGGACACCTGGGCCAAGGAGGCGGTCGAGCCTACCGACTAGTCCATTGGCATCGAGCGGGCCGCGAACAATGCGAATGGCGCGGCGGGCGTCCGGTGCAAGTATGGCGCGGCCGGCCTCTGGTGCAAGTACGGCGCAGAGGGCCTCTGCCCACTCCTGGCGAGGAATGGGGGTACTGACGGGACATGTACCCAGCTGCGACGCCCTATCGACAGTAGGCGAGCGCCGATGGATCCGCTCTTTCTATGCGGCGCGCCGCGCCTCTCGCTCTGCAGTGCTCCAACGGTCTCGCCATGCGGCGAGCCGTAGCCTATCGGCACGGACGCGCCTAGCTTGCTCTGCGGCGCCCCATCGATCATGTTGTGCGGCGAGCTGTAGCCTCTCGGCGCTAACATGCCTATCTTGATCCACAGCGCTGAAGCACCATGCGCCAAGGGTCTGCTCAACCCTGGCGATGACGCACATCACGGCATCTTTCATCGCATTGCTGGGGAGCGCCTCGGCCTCGACGGGCCGTGGCGCTTACTCGTTTTCCTCATCGACGAGGTTGATGGCAGAGGCGGCACTTTGGTGGGTTGGCATGCTTGGAAAAGGTGGATGTGCTACAGGCTGTGCTTGTTGCCTCCGTGCGTCATGCGCCGCCTAGGTTTATGCGCAATATCGTTGGGTGGCAGGAAACAGGTGAGGAAATGGTGGGAAACGGTGGCGTGTTCATAAAACGCCATCAATTAATGGAAACTTAGCATATAAGGAACATCGAGCTAGCACAAGAAGTAGATGATGATCAGATGAACACGGACCACACTAGGGAACCCGTCGGTGATGAATTCATCAATCGCAAACGGTTGTATACTAGCAAGCGTTTGCCCACAACACACACGGCTTATTCCATCACAAACAGGTCGGATGGATCAACTGTATACCATGTATCGCACATTGTCAAAAAGTAATGCGGTAGACGTTCTTTAACATGTGCTAAAAAAATAAAAAATAAAAAAACAAGGACCTCGAGGTTAATTTAACTGATGGGATGGGTCATAGAGGTCATTTAATTTGACCTTTATGACCCATCCTATTAGTTAATTTAACATCAAGACAACTTCGCATCCAGTCACCCATCTGATGGCTGCTCCAGCCTGAGCACAGTTAACTTGAGAGTTCTCTTAGATGAGCTATTGGTGGAACAGCTAGTCCTTGCTGATATAGGATGCCTCTTTGCATCCTTATTGCGTACCCGGATGACCGCCCGTCGCCCAATGGCCAATAGATGTTGTGTAGATAGAGCATATCACATATGTCTTATTAGAAGCAATCGTCTGTGTTATTATCGGTCTTCGCACACATTTCTGATTACAGACCTGTTTGCCGCGTATCACACACATCTTGTTATATTGAACCGTTTCTGTTCTCTTGTCTCAACACAAATAGTACATCTGAGTGAACCACATGCCGTATATCGCACACACCTTGATCTGGCTGACCGTTTCTTTTGTGTTGCCTAATCACAAACAGTTCATCCGAGTGAACCGTATGCTGTATATTGCACACACCTTCATCTGGCTGCCCGTTTCTTTTGTTCCTCCTCATCGCAAACAGTTAATTGAACTGAAGCGTATGCCCTGCATCGCACACTCAACTAAAATCGGAACCTTGTTTGATGCATCCGTCATCGCAAATGTTTTGCACCTTTTTTGACAGTGTTTTTACATCACCGTTTGTGATTATTGCATCGCAAACAGTTTCGTTGAAGGGTCTCTGATCGTAGTGTCGTGTTAGCAGCATCCTGCAGTAGTGATGGCACACACCTGGACGGAGGAACTAGTCTGCATTGTGCATATAAGTTTTGTCTGAAGTCAATGTACCTCTACTCTCACCAAACTTATAGAAAAATGTATCAACATTCACAATGTCAAATCAATATTTTTATACTCATTATAAAATGTAGTTTCATAAAATATATATTTGGTATTATAGATATTGGTATTTTTAGTATAAATTTGGTCAAACTTTGACTGGACACAAATCTTACATGGAGTAAAAAGGACCAGAGGGAGTATCATGCATGCGGAGTAGGAAAAAATTGCTCATTTATAGCCGTCCGAAGTCTCAAAGGGCACGATCGCACGAGGGAGGCGAAGGTCGTGGGATGCGTGACGGTTGACGGAATTAAGTGAAGTTACATGCACGCGCTGGCATGGCGTGCGAATACGCAG
Source organism: Thinopyrum elongatum (assembly GCA_011799875.1). Taxonomy (NCBI): domain Eukaryota; kingdom Viridiplantae; phylum Streptophyta; class Magnoliopsida; order Poales; family Poaceae; genus Thinopyrum; species Thinopyrum elongatum. Next base: position 407,245,417 of record CM022301.1, read on the forward strand.
AAGCTATACCATCAGGCCTACGATATGGGTCCCGCATAGTACTCGAGAACTCTTTGGGGGCATGCAGCCGTTTATCCACCGGGCAAGCCACAACCCCACGTCGTTCGCACGCCCTACTCATCCCCGTCTTCTACCTTACAACAGTTCGGTCCCAGCCGTCCCGTCCTTTCACATTACACTAGTTCCACTTCTCCTAACCCGCCTCCAAAATCCATGGCCTGCCAAATCTCCATGATCAGCGGTGAGTACAAGGTTAGAACCATCACCGGTGATGAGTTCATCATCATCTACACACATAGATCCACGACGGTGGAAGCATGCCTTGGTCACTTCCTACACATGTTCAAAAGTTCAAAGGATGAGTGGGTCGCTGGGCTAGATGTTGAGTACACCACAGTCCTGGAAAGGGAGAAGCTTCTAAAAGAGGCAGAGATGAAGAAGCCCGCTGTGATCCAGGTTTGTGTATATAATGTGTGCTTGGTCTACCACATATGCCATGCCGACATTTGGTGCCAGGATTTTGAGTTCTTCCTCAAGGACAAAAGAGTGAAATTCGTTACTGTAGACTTTACGAACGACAGGAGAGTCCTGGGTCGGATAGGCCTTGTTGTAGGCCAGCCCTTCAATCTCCAGAAGGAAAGCCTAGTGTCCTCCTCTCAGCCTTCAATGCTGGCCCTGGCAGCAGCCATGATTGATCCTTCGTACGCTCAACTGAAGAAACCTCACCCGGAGTTTCATCATGCATAGGAGTCGAAGAGAATAGATGAAGATCACATCATGTACGCAGCAACGGATGCCTACATTTGTTTAAATATCTACAAGGGTTGGATGAAGAAGCAGAGCCCAGTGTCCGATTCAAGCAAAGAAGTGTCGGCGAAGAGGAAATGGTAGAGGGACAAGGACGAAGTCGAGGACGTGGACTCGGACTACGAGTAAGGTGGCAGTGCCATTGCTCATGCTGGTTCTACTACAGTGTCAAGCGGACTAGTTGCTTAGTTTTATTTCAGGGGTGTGTTGTGCTGAGCCCCCAGCAGAACTATGTTTATGTTCTTTCTCCTTATTTGAACTCTTTAGTACGTATAGTACTAGTATGTCTTACTACTGTTCTTCTTGTAGTTGGTACTACTACTCGTATCTTCGCGTTCCTACTGTACTTAAAACATACTAGTAGTATAATTTGGGTCAGTCAATTTGTGAAAGAAGTTCGATGGAGTGAAGGAAGAAGACGGCAGAGAAGCTACCCCAGTATCTATATTAGGGTGGCAGGGTGCCCATGATCTATCTTATGAGTGTTGGGTGTGGAATGCAGTTCGCCGGCAAAAATGGATCGTGCCCGGGGTTAAACGGATGGCGGGGGTGGGGGGAGCATGGCTGTAGCATGTAGTTCAGGGGAGGGTGGGGCGGCGGCGGCAGGCGGTTATGCCTATGGCGGGCTGGCGGCTCGATGCCTGAGAGAGAAGATGAACAGTGCATCAATTTCGGAGGTTGAAGAAGCCCTTCTGGCCGTCCATGTTGCATCCAACGGCTCACAAGAGTCGACTAACCCAAATTGTTCCTTAAGATTGCAAGATCCACGTGGCATTCAAGGAATCAAAGGTAGATTCCATGTGTGCATCCGGTTTGTGGGCTCGGCGCGGGCGCGACCGGCTTCCACTGTGACAGCCACCAAGCGCGCCTCCTCCGCGCGGGCGGAGACGACAATGACACGCTAGCTCCTCCTCGCCGGCGTGCTGGAGCACGCGCTCGTCCTCCTCTTCGTATGCTGCGGGCATAGACGCGGCTCCACCTACTTGCGTGCTTGGCAGTGCGGCGGCATCGCGAGGAGGGATTGCAGACGACATGAGTGGGCGAGGCTTCGGCTTCATGGCACAGGGATGGAGGGGACACGGCGGTGATGTGCGAGAAATTGTCAGCCGGAGCAGGCGGGCGCCGGCATGCACAACGGCGGCGGTGGCATATTGATGAGTGCGCGTATGGGAGCTTAGTTTAGTTTTATATAGGGTTGGTCAAACTTAAAAGAACACCGTACTAGTACACGTAAACATTAGACTGAGGCAGCGCTTATACTACCACATTAGTTAGCATAGCATCAACACGGAATCCTATGCAAGTGCGTGCACTGCGGCCGCGCGGTTGATCGAATGGCGGGTCACCGTGTCGCGCTCGAAGGACATCCACCGAACCTTTTTGTGTGTGTGAAAACAATCCCCTAATTTTACTCTACTTTTTTTTCCTGGAAAAGTTCTTCACGCTACAATATTTCCATATATTTGAATTTAGCTTCAGTTCGTGCTTATTTGGATTTGAACGTTTTAGGTGCGCCCTAGACATTTTTTTTAATACCGATTCTATGTGTGTGACTGAGAGAGAACGCGTGTATGTGTCCATATGTATGTTGTGGCAGAAGGGCACTGTGGAGATAGTGTGCGTGTGATAGAGACATAGAGAGGTGTGAATGTGCAAATGATCATGCATGAGTGAGACATAGAGAGATGCCGATATGTTGTGTATACATGAGAGAACGGTCTTCTATTTGTACTTGTGTGTGTGCGAGAGAGAGAGAGAGAGGAGCATCCATAACAAAACAACCATCTCTCTCGATTCGTACGTCCCTCGCACGATCGCATGTAAAACATGCATCACCGCACACATTTTGACACCCTCACCCGGCCCCTGCCAACCTCAAGGCCCACACATCGCTCTCTATCTCGCATGCACATTCTCTTCGTGAAAACCCTACTTAGCATGTAGCTTTCCATCATATACACACACATTCTCTCCATAGGTTTGATTTCTCTCAATATCTTACACACACACACACACACACACACACACACTACACACACACTCCCCCTCCCTCGAGCACACAATTCATCCCCATCCAAGGTTATATGGCGACCACTCTCACTTGTGCTTCTCTGCACCCCAGCATGCACACCACCTCAATCTTTAAAGAGGGCATTGAGGAGATCGAAGACGGCGAGCACACTACAATAGACAATGCGGGGCCATTTGGAAGCAGGATGATGTGACGATGGCTGACTGACTCCTCCTCCCCTCTCTCTCCCGCACAAAATTATCAATTCCTCAACCCACGAGATCCTTCCCCTCTCGTCCATGTTTTCTAGCTCTCTCATCAAACCCATTGTCTCTTCTCCTTCCACATGTACAAAATCTAGATGCACACGCATCTCACGTATATTACATGTCTCCATCTTTCTCACAGACCTAACTTCTTCCTCTCTCTCTCTCTCCCTCTCTCATTAGGTTTGTCTCCTGCTCTCTCGCCCACATAAATATAATCTTTCCCGCCCTATTTGCTCCATCTTCGCAAGCTCTCTCTACATGTTTCATTCACACATTGGGATATGTTAAAAATGTTGCTTTATAATGGATCATGTAGAGTTATGGTTGGTTTTGTTGCATCCTACAAAGTAATAACTATGAAATGCATTTAGATTTTCATTTGACTGGGATTATGTGAGTTTGAGCATATTGTGAAGTACTATAGACCTCGTATACATCTTGGAATTCAACAATGATTCTAACTATTGAATTGTATAAACCATTACATTCGAAGTCAGTAGCCTAATATATTTATTTCATGATTACAACAAATGATTAATTCCACTACAAACTAAGAAAACAAATGTGTACTCCCTCCGTTTTTATTTAAGTCCGCGTATTAGCATTGGTCAAAGTCAAGTTTTGTAAACTCTCACAAAGTTTATAACAAAAAATATTAACATATACGATAACAAATAAATACCATTAGATTCATTATTGAATGTACTTTCACATCATACATATTTGCTATGGTAAATGTTTATATTTTTCTATAAACTTGGTCAAACTTTAGGAAGTTTGACTTTGGTCAAACCTAATATGCAGACTTAATAAAAACGGAGGGAATACTAGTAGTTACTAGTACTACTCGCTAGTTGCTTAGCCCAATCACCCATCACGCCAAACGGGCAGTTTAGTGCTACAAAATTTTGAGGTCGGCGGAAAATCTCCCGTGACCCTGATTCGAGCTGTGCGAAGTTACCATCATACCCTTCGGAACAGGCCTATGGATGCTGGAGGGTAGGGGGCTGTTTTGGTAACTTCAGGTTCACCCTACCCAGCCAACCCCACCCCGACACCCAGAGTACTACACCTGATTACTCCCCATTTTCTATCCCCACGGCAAAATAGACTTCTCCACGGCACCGCAGCCTTCGTGCTCCTCCCCTTCTACATCGGCGCATTCGTCCACGTGCATCTGCCTCATCGACGACGTCGTACGCCGCACTAGAGCCGGTCCACCGTCGTCGTCATACACGGAGCCTCTTCCCCGGCATCGTCTTCCATGGTCTTGGATCTGCTTCCCGGAAGCCGACGCTAATCGCAGAAGCACCACCATCGTGGACAATGAACTGACTCCCGTTGCCGACCATGATGCACAGAGGCCGCCGCGACCATCGTACTCCTCCTCGATTGGTAATGTGTATATTGAATCTCTTAGCAGTACATGTGTAGTTCCAATTTTGTTCATACCTACCCTTCAAATTTCCTGGTTGCTATTGTTCCCGTAAAAGTAATTGGTTATAGCTTGCATTGTCTAACAGAATATCACCTTGTAATTGTGCCTCGCTCCTGTATTGCGCTATGCTTGGGTAGGTTCTTCATCTACAACCAGTAGTGTGGCAAATGATGGAAAGATTTTTAGAACTAGCAAGATGCCCATGCGTTGCACGGAACATCAAGATGCATTGCTATGAGTAGTTTATCTTGTGGGAGAAAAGGATGAATGAGGGAAGGCCTTATCTGCAAACGTGGAGAGAGGTGTGGGTATCTTTTTCCAAAATTGCCATAGTTTCCTTCCTATCTGTCAGATATAAATCGGACGGCCTATATTGCAGGATGGCAGGCACACCATCATCACCAACTCTGTTTTTTATAAGAGTAGTGATAAATATAAATATAAAATAAATATATAATATAATATATATATATAATATATAAGAGTAGAGAATAGAGTAGAGATAGTGGGGACGTCGGGAAAGGATCGCGCGCGCGTGGGAAAAGCGGCCGGGCGCACGCTAGTTTTGGCGCGCGGCGTCCGGCGCGCTTTATAAAATCCAACGCCCTCCCACCGCTTTGTGCCTCACCAACGCCCTCTCCCTGCTCTTTCTTGCCTCACCGCCGCCGCGCCGCCGGGAAACTTGGGGCTACCGCGGCGTCCGCGCGCGACCCTCCGGTGGCTTCTCCGCCGAGATCTGGTTCCGCGAGATGCGCCTCGGCCTTGGCACTTTCGACACCGTCCATGAGGCCGCCCGCGCATACGACGCGGTGGCGTGGCGCCTCTGGCGGCCTCGTAGGGACATGAGCTTCCCCAACATGCCGACGCGGGAGCGGGCGCACGAGCTCGCGCCTTCGCCGCGGCTTATCACGGACGAGGATCGTCGTGACAACCGGAGGCGGGAGCACTATCTCGGCATCGCTGAGATGGACGAGGAAGCCATGGCACTGTGGCGCCAACGCTTCCCGCAGGACATCATCAACGAGCGCGAGTTCTACGCGCAAAGGAGTTCGGAGAGGGAGAAGAAGAGGGCGGAGCGAGCCGCCTATCGCGAGGACAGGCGTACGCGGAAGGCGGCCACTCAATTCAACATCAAGCTAGGAGCAGCGTCGCCCTGGGACTCCGACGACGATCGGTATCTTGACGCCTACATTGAGATGTCGGAGGAGGACATCACCGAGGCAGAGTCGGACGACGAGGAGTAGTTGAACTATCTATTTTTTTATCTATCTATGCTATATCTATGCTGAGAACTATCTATGTATCTATCTATGCCAGTATCTACTCGGAGTCGAATGTCTATCAAGTCAGAGTAGAAAGGAGAAAAATATATAGCGCGTCTGCTGGAGCGGAGCGCGCGGGCAATTTTTTGCAGTGGCCGCTGCAGCCAGCACTTCGCGGCCCGTGAAAATTGGCTATTCTGACACTGTAAACGCTTTTTTAACGCGCCGCGCATTGCGCTTCTGTTGCAGATGCTCTAACATGGCTAATGAGTGCTTTAATGTTGCCCACAAGGTGCGTGAGTATTACTATATTTTTCTTGCCATGTTGAGATTTTAAAACTACGAGTGCGAACATGTAGAGGAGCAATGAAGACCAAACACGGGATATTGGGGACATCTTAAAGGAACGTGGCAAGTTAAAGAGGAGCTGCACCGAACCTGTAAAACGAGCTTTGGTAAGTAACACCCTTTCAATTACTTTCGTTTAGCCTCATGTTCTTCGATGTGTATATGTTGTAGTTTCTATTTCTCTTAGCCTCGTGTTCTTCCATGTGTAATAATAAGAGTCTTAATCGTCCTAATGCTTTCATTTTTAGCTTGATGTAGGAAGTGGGTATTCTCACCTTGGAGTCTGTTTTTATATTTCTCCTTTTGAATTCACTTCTCCGAGTCCTGTTTATCTGGCTTCTACTAAATGGATGTGGGTTGCTCTGACTATTGATCTAAAAAAGAAGTAACTTCATGTCAGGATGCAGTTCCTGCGAGGAGGGAAGTATGGTCAACCTTGAGGTCATGTTTCCAAAATGAGGCTGGATTACACACAAGGTGCTCGTTCCCGAATGATGTTGGATTAGACACAAGGTGCAAATTCCCAGATGATGCTGGATTACACACAAGCCAGGTGGAGTCGTCAACTATCTGTGTCCTCGTGGCTCTAGTGAAGGCTGAAACAAAGCATGCAGCAACCCTTGAGAATGTAGCTGAGTTCCTGAAGAAGCGAAAAGAGCAATCAGATGCTCTCTTCACCCAAGCCAAAGAAGAGATGGAAGAAGCCAGAAAGAAGCTAGAAGAGGCAGAGCAGGCTAGGCGTCTCCTGCTATCTAAAACTATTGTCAATACAAATTTTCCTTCATAATAGCTAGGTTCAAATGTTTATCCAATCAGCATGCCTGTTGTGATGTCCATGCGTCTACTGATGTGGCAAAAAATAAATTTTTTTCGGGTCATGTAATAACATCAATTACTTTCCAAACAATAACAGACGAAGCATTGGGCATGGTATAGTTCACACGCAAGCCCAATATTCCAAGTTCAACTTCCACATCAAACTCATGTTCACAGATATCTGCACATTCATAGATAATGTCCACAGCCATGATTCACTTCAAAGCCAAAAAAATGTCAGGAGAGTTATAAATAAAGAAAAATCTCTAGTTCCTACTACCAGTGCGAGTACAACAAGACAAGACCATACGTAATTAATTACATTTTGGACATTTTTTGACTAAACGCGAATAACTTATTGAAGCAGGTATAATTTCTAATGCCGGCCGCGGCTGGGGTCCACGATGTTTTGAGCCAAACCGGGTGTCTGCCGGCGACGCGGTGGTCGTAGCATTCATGGGTTCGGAGCGGCGGCGGCTCCCGTGGTCTACTATTCCTTGGTGTCGGCGGTGGCCGCAAACGTGTTGGCCACCTCCGCCAGCATGCCGCGGTTCCGCCAACATTTGTGTCAGATGGCGCGGCCGACCATGGTGCACTGGACGTCATGGTCCCCCGTGTGCCGGCGTTCAGCAACTGGCCACTCCTTTGTGAGCAGGCTTGGAGCGTCGAGTTGATGCACCAGGGGCCATCTTGGAGCGGCAGCTTGCTCCTCCGCTTGCCCGCCTACAGCCTCGCCCATGGTACTGACGGCCTGGGCGGGGAGGGAGGTGGGGCAGCGAGTTCCTGGCTCGTCGGGGCACCCGGCCGGCTTTTAGGCCGAAGAACTCGTCTTCCTGCTCACCGGATGCTATGGAGAGTGTGGAGAAAATGGTGCAAGGAGGATATGGGGAGCGGCGGTCTGGTGCGGTTCTTGCTAGGCGTCTGGCCTCGTTTAAATAGCAGGCGAATGAGAGGAGCCAACCGGCATTGTGTTCTAAAATGCCGACCGGCTCTCGGAAGGACGTGTTGCCGGCACACGTGCGGATTCAATGGAGGCAGGCGGGGCAGTCTGAAGCCGGTTGCATGCGGTGAGGAGGCGTGTTCAGCCTGGCCTGTAGCGAGTGGGGCTCTCTTGGCCGGCGCGCCGGTTCAATGCCTGCGCTATGAGAGGTCACGTCCGTGTCAGAGCAATCACTCCCTCCAGTCCTTTTTTGTTTGGGTATAACAAAATCTCATTTTCCATTCACATTTTACAAGTAAAATTCATGGACAAACTTTGACCCAAAATACGATGGGGACTAGTAAACCAGGACGGAGGTAGTAGTTATGAATTCCATTTTCGCTCCATACCAATCGTTCTAAAAACTAGTATAACACGCAATTGAAAATCGGAACTCTTACCCCGCTAAAAAATGATATTTTAAACATGGCTACTCGATCAATGGCGACTGGCGAGCCACCACCTTCAGGTCGTTCACCTGTGGTCCCGACCATCAACTCCTACGGATCAAATTATCACGCGAGCTGACTATTCCTACAAAGATGCACTCCACCACGTACCCGGTACCCGCGCATGCAGCAATCATGCACCTAGGGTTTTAGGGTTTATTTGTTTACGGTGCCTTTACATAACTCTCATGTGTGCGAGACAGTGAGAGACCGACTGTGTGCGTGTGCCTCTTCTCTTCGTATATGTACTCCACCATTTGTCTGGTGTCCAAAAAATTATACAGTAGTAATAACTAGCAATGTGCCAATGTGTTGCCACACTTTCAAAGTAGATTAATACATATTCACCGATTTGATAGAAAAGAGTCTAGTTTTGAAATACGTATATCACTAAAAATATGTTATGTTTCACTCAAAATATATTCCTTTAGCAGTTTTGATGAGATAAGGGAGGAATGTGGTTGGTTTCAAGATTTGAGAAGTGGTATATTGTTGCAAAAAGCACATGTGTGTGTGTGTGGTGTGTGTGTGAGAGAGAGGGAGAGAGGAGGAGGACGGAGTGCGTGTGTGACAAAGATACAAAGAGTGTGTGTGCGAGAGGTATCACCATAAAATGAGGCGATAGTGTGTGTGTGCATGATCGAGAGGGCGTGTCTCAAGAAGGGACGAAAAATCTACATAGATATAAGGAGCGCGATAGAGACATGTACAAGATACTAGAAGCAAGAGTGTGCGGATGTATAAACCTATCTGGAGGCTAGTCGATCAATTTTTTTGAGAGAAATACGAGTCGGGGGTGCGAAAGCAAGAGTTTTGTGTGTGTGTGAGAGAGAGACAGTAGTCGGGAGGTGGAGTGGAAGCAGGAGTTGTGTGTGTGTGAGAGAGAGAGAGAGAAAGGGGGGAGAGTTTGTCTGATCGGTAAACAAATGAATAATGTCAGTTTTATAACTGTGATGAAGACGGAAAGGTAACCGCAACAAACGTTGTGTGTGCGGGACAGAGTAATTTTAGTGGTAGGAGTCATATCTAGAAAGATATAGGGTGCGTGAGAGAACCCTAGAGATAAAGACAAAGTGAAAGATGAGTGAGAGTGTGTGTGTGACTGTGAAAAAGAAAGCTTAGGTACCTAGTGATACCAGAGAACGATAGAGACGTGAGAGATAATGAAAACCGTGTAATGTATAATGATAGGGAGAGTGTGACACTTCTCAAGGGAGACGTCGAGAGACCATGTTTGTGAAAATAGGAGAAACATGAAGTGAGCGTGCGGGTGAGCTGGAGAAAAGAGAGTGATAGCTACTTGAAGGAGCATGCGAGAGAGATGGGCGTGAAAGGAGATTCAAATATTTAGTTGTGTGTATAGAAAATTTCAACATAAAAGGGATTCAAATATTTGAATGCGAGATGATGATACATGTAATTCATACTCGAACCAAAATTGATCTATCAAACATGCATACTCATATGAATTCACGTGCATCTATGTTATTTAATATCTAGATATTACTGATCCATACATTTGAGTAGAACATAATTTGGTTTAATTTTTTTGAATTCAACCTTATGATTTTGAGATCATTGTATTTGTAAATCATATTATATATATAAAGGAGCAGAATTCTTTATTGTGCTTTTGAAAGTATATACAAAAAATGATGTATATAGAATTTTATTCGAATAAAAAATGGATCCTGCCCGAAAAAAAAGAATACAAAATGGATTGGAATTGAGTTGGCACGGTAAACGTGCAAGCTTTTTCTCAAAAATTCCAACGAAGCTGCCAAACTCGCAGTAACCGCCCGAAACTAAAATATGGGAGATGGAAATTACTGCCTGTCCCTGACATGCAACACATGTCGGCTCGATTTCAATAGGTCTTGATAGGGGTAGGTTTGTAATTTCACTCAAACGTGACATAACCACCTCTCACCCAAATTCATACATGGTGGGCGCCAAAACACAGTGTCTCCTCGGCCGAAATTGCCTCTCACCCGGATTCATACACAGTGGGCGCCAAAACAAACTCTCCTCGGCCGAAATCTCCGTCGGCAAATATTTGGTGTATGCGAGATTACCGTCCTATCCCCAGCAACCCAATATTCCTGTGATGTCTAAAATTTTAAACGGGGGATAAGTTGGTAACCCTCCCTGCATTTGAGACAAGCGCGTCCCAAAGACATGGTTCCCCCTACCTCTCTCCCTCCATTTCCCCATTCATACTCCGTGGGCACCAAAACACCCTCTCCACCCCAGCCTCCTCCGTCCGCCAGCCCATCCACCGCCGTCCTCCTCCACCATGCCAGAGCTGATACCCCAATGCCATCGTCCATTACAAGAGATCCACCTTTCTCATCCACAGCTTAGGACCAGGATCCTTGCATCCCATCCTCTCACTTCATCCCTGCCATCGTCCACCTTGCCGGGGCCGCTCCTACGACCGTCTCGTCCATCGCGCCGGGATATTTCCCCCGCCGCCACCGTCTACCCTCCTAGATCTGCTTCCACGCTGCCGACAGCCATCGCTACCGCAGCATCGTCAAATTCTCAGCAGATACATACATGGCGCCGCACCAGAGGAGGTACTCTTTCGTATCTGCTCAACTTATTTATCGCAGCAAGAAAATAGATCGCCACTGCTTTACTGTGATTTCTTGTCCATCACTTAGGATCTTACTTGTTAGTTGAAAGCAAACATTGGTTGCGAAGTAGCCTTTGTCCGGTTTGCACCTTAAGATCCGCCATGGCACACTCAACACTATACTCACAATGCTTATGGTTTTCCTCTTTTATATTCCACACTAGTTAAATGACAGTAGACTAAATTTCAAAATTGGGTCAGTCGATTTTTGACAGCCGGAGTTCGCCGGAGGGAAGGAAGGGGCTCGGGTGGGACGGTGGTTGTGGGGGGCAATGGTGGGGCCTCGCCGAACAAAAAAAAACTCGACGTGGGTGTGGGCGGGGGTGGGGATGGCGGAGGAACACAGGCGGTGGGGGCAGTTCAGGGGAGGGCGGGGGGTTCGGGGCCGGTGGCCTGTGCGGTGTTTTGTAGGGGAAGAATCAGAGACGAGGAAGATGAAGGGTTAGGAGACGTTGGATCTTCAGCCAACCGCCTGAAATGGTCGACTGGCCCAAATGATGAAAGTCACGCGACTTGCATGCAGACATTCCTTTATATTCAGTACCATCATCGTAGCTGCTTAGCACTGCTCCTCAATCCATCAAACTAAACAACGTGCCACTCATAATTCCAAACTTGTTGCTCAAATACGAATCTGATATGATGCTGATATTACTAAAACAGATAATGTTTAATTGGTCAGCTAATGTTCCTACTTTACTTTCGAAAAGCACGTGCACCACATATAGAGAGACAGCAGGGAGTTGCATTCTTAATGCGCTCTGGTTCATCTTGTGTGGGCACTGTGCAACGAACATTTTATTATCAAAAATCTTCTTGCTCTTCTTTAGCATGTTCCTCTTCTGTTCTTCTTTAATAAGTACTCTCTCCGTTCCTAAATACAAGTCTTTCTATAGATTCCACCATGGACTACATATGGAGCAAAATGAGTGAATCTACACTCTAAAATGTATCTGTATAAATCTATATGTGATCCATAGTGGAAATCTCTACAAAGACTTATATTTTGGAATGGAGGGAGTATGATAGTAGTACAGTATGTTCCTTGTAGTGAAGAGGAGCAGGGACATTTGCAGTGTAGAGGTCTATTCGGTCGGTTGTGATCGACAATTTCAACTCTTCGGGCCTCTTTGATTCGTAGGATTTTGTAAACATAGGAACAGGAATTGTAGTGGCCTGCCCACTTGAATCCTATAAGATTAGCAAGGAAATGTGGGAGCTGTGTCGCCTTTGAGAGTTACACTGATATTAATAGTACCGCACCTTCAGTTGAAGAGAGCTGGTATCCGAAGTCTTTCTAGCCGCACCGGAAATAGTAGCCCATAATTTCCAGCAAGTTCCACTTTCCGGATTTTACTTGTGATGCTTACGGTTTTCCCCTTATATCTACACTATGATCTGTGTAGCTGCTTTGTGTCGCAATAGCAGCAGTCCACTCTTGAAGCTAAACAACACACCAATCATAAGTCCAAAGCTTACTTCTTCAAATACGAATTGTGATATGATACTGATATTAGTTAACAGACACACATTTAATTGATCAGCTAATGGTCCCACTTGATTTTCCAAATGCATGTGGCCACATATAGAGAGACAACATGGAATTGCATTTCTTTGGGCGTTGTGATTCATCATGAGTGGGCAACCAACATTGTATGGAAAGAAGCGGAACCTCAAGAATATGCTTCCTCCTCTGTTCTTTAACATGTTCCTCTTTTGTTATTCTGTATTTAATACGTAGAGTATGTTCCTTGTCAGGAAGGGGAGCAGGGACATCTGTAGTCAACAGCTGATAGAGCTGGCCTGTACATGATCGATAGTCTTTCAATTAGTAGCGGTAATACAACACCCTGTTTTCCAGCCAGTTCCACTTTCCCGATTTATATATGCTGATTATGGTGTACCCCTTTTATGTACACTACGATCTGCCTAGTTGTTGTGTGATCCTGTTATCATGGTTTGGCAACAAACTCTCTATACAGTATATTATGAACCTATCATCTGCCAACTATCCTTACTTCTGGAGCCTATTTTTTTGTGTACTTGTGCCAGATTATATTAATGCACGCACCATATTATAGCACACATGGGCTCTCTCATCAGAATCCAGTGATAGCACACAAGGGTTTACAGGGAGCCCCTATATTAGAATATCCTCTGCATTACAAAGATAATCTCACTACTATTTATGTTTGCATGCTTCTCAGATATTGTACGTAATCACAATGAATATCAGAATGCACGCATCAGAAGAATATTGTGGAACACTGCAATGACTAACAAAATTGGCACCAAGGCATTGAGTTCCATTCTGGATGCAATCAAACTCATACGCTCCCCCAACTGCAGATTCTTGTTCAGAATATGATCCTAATCACTATTCTGACCTCGAGGCAGTTCCATTCTGGATGCAATGACCTCGAAGGCAGATGGTCTGTCCTGTTCACCCATCAAGGTGCATGTTCTAATTTGGCAAGGTTTTATTGATTGCGCGTATCTTGCATAAGGTCTCTTGCATTTCTTCTACTTTGTTGCACCGCCATCTGCTTAGTTTACTCCTCATATATGTCAAGATGCCATGCACATCCATTATCAATACATATTCCATCTGTCATCATACCATGTTTTTTCACTCAAATGCTGTTCTTGTGCATCAGACATCAAAAAGGAAGAGGGTGATTGCCGAACCTGAAGGAGCACCAGCAAAGTCCTTGAAAAACATGGTGGTGCCGGAGAAATCAGATAGCACCCCACTTATATTGGCTCTACAACCAGTGACACAAAACATAGGACTGGCTCCAGCAGACTATACACATACTTCACTGGCCACACCACTAGCCCCACCACACAGGACCTGCACTCCAGCAAAAGGTATGCCGATTTCAGTTGCCATTGCACCAGCCTTACCACAGAAAAATCCCACTCCAGCAAAAAGTACAGCAAGTCCATCGGCCAAAGACCTTTCCCAACTGCAGAGACGGCCAATTCTTACAGATTGGAACCCCATTCCAGTTATTCCCAGTTTAAAAGATGGCAATATATGTTTTCAATGTTGTTAGGGACTACGTGCATATATTCCCATCATGGGAAGATTATAGTGAAGACAAACACCATTTTCACATCTTCCTGTCCCACTTACATGTAAGTGCTATTATTCATGGTGATTATTTTCCTGTTTTGTGCTGATTGAACACATCAATGATTTACATTACATTATTTTAAGTAGGCGAGGGTCAATCTGGATAGTCATGACAAGCAAAGCTTGCTTGCACTTTTCAAGGAAGCATTGCAGCAGTATTGGTGTTACCTGAGGAAATCACACTTTGATGGCAACACTGGTACGCGTCGGTGCTATACAAATGGTTTTTAACCCCTTCCCGCGACGGCATTTGGAACCATCGCCAAGTGAGTGTGGGCGATAGGGCGTTCCTTCCCACACGACCCAGAAACCATCGGGGATAGGGAGCCAAGATGCATATACAGTACTCCTACTCGTTTGTGCTCGCATTGCCATCGCAGTTGGTATTCTGTGGTGCTACGTTTACGATGCACAGCCCATCACAAATGGTTCACTATTATAGAATGTGTATGATAAGCATACAATCACACAAATTCGCTTTTCCCAAACCGTATGCAATAACTAATTAAGAAGATTAGCTAATCATCGTATGAGTGTCGGACAGGATTACAAAACGTCGGACCGTCATAACATCATCGTACATGACAACTATCGCACACGCTATTCTGTGGTGCAACATTTAAGATGCATACTTCATCAGAAACAGTCCATGGTTGTGAATCATGTACGATAAGGCAACTATCACAAACGTTTAGTTTGCCCGCACCATTTGTGATATTGTCTGACATCGCGCACACTTTGCAAACGGCAACTGTGTGCATGCTTGCACACGTTTCCTCTCTGTGAACCGTGTCGGATTATGGTGTATATCGCAAACATTTGTGTTTTACCAACCTTGTGTGCCGTAACGACTTGGAGAGCGTAATTTCACCGTAATTTAATAGCTGCTATTTCAAATTGTACCAGATTTGAATTTGAATTTGAATGTATGCTATAGCTTTATTCATATCCATCAGGTTCAAACAACCAATGCATTATTTGATTCATAGGTACATATGTTCAAGAATTACATAAGAACCAAATAAAGAATGATGAACCACAGTTGTATACTTGTACTATTAAAGACGGTAAAGAAAGAGGCGAAATATATTCTGGTTGCTGAACAAGGTGAAGCGGAATGCCCATATTGTGCCCTCCTCCATGCAGAAGGCACGCACGACTCTAGTCCAACCCCTTGTGATGGCCGACCGCCCATCCTTCACGGTCTTCATGAAAACATCTAGATAATCATCATGTTCTGTTAGAAATAATTTAACCTTTGCATGCCCACCAATCATGTAGTTTGAGAGGTAATCTTGAGTAAAATGCTTTGGTAACCGCTGCAAAGGAAAAAGATTCAGACATTGTCATCTAACACAACTCATTATGGGCAGTAAAAAGAAGGCTGCAGAGTTCTTATTTACCATCCTGCAGTTTGCTGTTGTCTTGGATAAAGTGCAAACAAATAGTTTAATTACCATCTTTTGACCAATTTAACTAACAATCTTTATCAGCTTCCTCACTTGATGCTGGTTCATCGATATCTCATTGCCCCATACGCAGAAAGGGTCGAAGCGCGGATCTTTACCAATGACATATGTACCTAAAAGCACCAAGTTAATATTAGAAGCTAAACAGCAATTACACAATGATGTAGTACAACACTCTTTTATAATATCTTATAACATCCAATATACTCACATATTAGATGAATTAACATCTTATATTATAAGCCGGAAGGAGTTTATTGCATTCTTACAAATTATCGGCTAATTAACTGCTGTTGTATCCATGGGTTAGAGTTAGTTTGAGCTAGTTCGGGCTCAAATAGCCCTAAAGTATATCCAAACATGAGGGCTAGTTTGAGCTAGTTGCATCTAACCCACCCAAAAAAACTATCCAACCCAAGAGGTGCTAATTGGAGCTAGTTCTCGTAGTGCATTTATTGTCAATCTAACCCTGTCATCCAAACACCTCTTTGGATGGAGTTAGTTTAGGGTTAGTCATGAGCTAGAAACTAACGCTAACCTCTAGCTAAGTTGAGTGTCCAAACAGGGCTGTGTTGTTGTTGTTGCTGCTGCTGCTCTTCTACGTATATCTAGACATCATCAGAACATTAAGGTAACACTCTTCCTTGTTGCTATGTAGCCTAGGATTGCATATTTAGACATTAAGTATAGTGCATGTTGCTATGTAGCCTCAGATATATTACATATGGCCCTAGTTGACCTAACGATAAATGGGTTACAGATATATTCAGTTAAAAGTCCGATTCACCGATTAGTCCCTTATCAGCCCCCGGCCTATATGGTACCAGCTACCGATATCCTGAACAGTGAGTATATATAAGCCATGGGATGAAACTAACCTCGATGGAAAACATCAGTCATTCCCAAAATTGTCTTGTGTAGGTATATCGAGAGGCATGTTAAGCACAACAGGCTAAACATCAACCAAAATTATCCATGGCAGACAAAATAATCTCCAAAAGATAGCTTCAGTGTGCAGGTTTAAGCACGCTAGTAAAGCAAAACAAGTGGAAAGGTGTGTTAACTACAACAGGCCTAACATTTAACAACAAGCAAACATAGTCATTCAAACTGGTATTGTGCCGGTCTAAGTACACTGGTTATTGTTAAATAAAAATGGAAAGGCGTGTTAACTATAAGGTGCAGCAACCAAATGTAGTCATTTATAGTGGTATTGTTGAAACTGGTACTGATGAAATTGAACTGCACAATTCATACTTGCACATATAGAACATCACGTTGTGAATAACTGGAATAAACAAGGCATACTACGAACAACCAAAGATAGCATTTGAAACTGGACATACGCTAACTACAAACAACCGAGCAATCAAAAAACTTTAAAAGTGGCATATGCTAGCTATAATAGGCTTAACAGCAAGCAAATATATTCTCACGACACTACAAAAGGGACTCAACAAAACAAATCATGGGTTTCCCCCTGTGAAGAGGCACGGCAAAACAAATCATGGGTTTCCTCACTTGTCACAGATGGGCTCGTTCCCGTGGGAAGAGCACGGACCCTGGATGCGCTCCATGTTGTCACAGATGGGCTCCTTCCCCTTGGAAGAGCACAGCTGTAGGGTGCCCTCCCTGATGTCACAGACGGGCTCTTTCCCCTTGGAAGAGCAGATGGCCTCTTTCCCCTTGGAAGAGCCGAAGAAGGTGCCCTCCTCGTGGTCGCCGTTGATGAGGTCTGACTTGGAAGCTATGGATCCCAAGCCAGCGTCGCAGAACATGTCCTTCAGAAATGATAAAAGGGGCTCAATGGCGATGTAGGATGGAAAATTGTTGATAGCGAGCGAGAGGAGATCAGCGGCGGGGCCATGGATGAGATCGACGGCGGTTGAACCCGAGGGGTTGGGGGTGGGCCACTTAACTTGTGACATAGCCCGCCTCAGGCCGTCGCTGTCGATGACCTCGATGTTGTAGCCAGCGTCCACAACATACCCGCATACTCTAGCCTGCTGATTGAGTGCCTGCGGCCAGTAATGGTCGTCAGCTTCCTCGGCGACTTCGGCCGAAGAGACTACGATACACCTCTTTTGGGCCAGTCGCTCCTCGAGCTCCACGGGAAGCGTAACCGGGCTTAGGCTGCGATGCTCTGGAGTGGGGGATGGGGATGGGGATCTGTGGGAAAGGGGGCATTTGGCAGGCGTCATCTAAGAAACACAGGGCGGCCTGGGTATGGAGATCGATGGGTAAGCTGCACGGGCAAACCGGCAGATGTTGACAATGGAGGCCTTGCGGCGGCGGTGGCGAGGACCTTGCTAGGGTTTCGAGCGAGGGAAGGTGTGTGTGTGTGGGTGGAGAGAGAGAAAGAGGAGGTGTGGGGCGGTGATGTGTTGAGGGGGGAGGGTGTTGGAGGGGGGAGGCCACAATGAAGCGGGGGCGGGGTACTGAAAATTTTACTACGCGGGAGTCAGACGCGGGAGTGAAATGCCGGGGCTATTGAAATTTTTGATGATGGTGTATCGCACACGGTCCGGAGATAACAACCATGTGTTATGAAAGAGAAAAACCCTCGAGGCGGGCAGATATTTTCGAGGAATGCAGGTGGGATTGGGAACAAGAAACATCACACATGGTCGAAACACAATAACTGTGTGTTATCAAACAGAAAAAATCTGCAGGCGGGTAGATATTTTTGAGAGGGGAAGCCTCGTGGAGCCCAATGTACTGTGCGGATGTGTGCGTGACAGGGACACCGGCATGGCACATGGTTAGTTTGAGTGAACCGTGTTTGTTACATCAGCCGACTTGTCTAATGTTCATAAATTTGGCGAAAAATGACGCGGGAGAGGGTCAGAGCACGAACACACTTGCATGTGGACCAAATTTACGTATGAAAAGGGTGGTTTGATGTTCAAATACCAAATGCAACTTCGATGTGGCACCTATCTCGCAAAGCGCATGGTATTGCTTGCCCCCCCCTCATGTCAGCACGAAGGGAATCCTAAGCTATGAATGCAAGCCACCCCCCCAAACCAGGTTCACCTAGCAAAGTGCGAAGTAGCTAGCAGCCCCCCTCGTGTCAGCACGAAGGGAATCCTAAGCTGTGAATGCATGCCCCCCCAACCGAGGTTCGCCTAGCAAAGTGCGAAGTAGCAGCCCCCCCCCCACACACTTTCAGTCGGTGGGCCAGAGAGGCATCTCACCAAGATGGATCGTAAAACGGACCAAGAATAATCCACCTTGGTCGTACAACCTCTCTCTTGTTGTTGGTCAAAGTGATGGCCGTCCATGCGACCCTGGAGATGGGCTAGCTCGCCTATAATCACGCAAGTAGCTAGTCCCCAAAGACAACCACTGCATGCGTGTGGCCCAAACATATGTATGGATATGTGTGTTTTTTAATACACAATGGAACAACTTTGATGTGGCACCATGATTTCGAACTAGAAATCCCCACACTGAGTGAGGGTTAGGTTGATGATGCATATGTATGTTACACCACACTTCAAACCGACGACGGGGATTCATGCATGCATGCGTGCATAGTATATGCACTCAAACTTAATTAGATCTGAATCTCACCATGACCTATACTACGATAACATGAACCAAAGGAAGAATCCGCCATGGTAACCAATCTTGTTGTCGGTCAAGGTGATCATTGATGTCCACGCGGGCCCACGAATATATAGGCTTGTCCCGAATAACCACGTGAGGGAGTGTACCATTTGAAGACAACCACTACATGCATATGTATGGAGGTGATGCGTGCATGCATGTTTGAATACCATTTCACAACATTGATGTGGCACGTGCGTCAAAAATCGTACAGTCCCCACACAGAGCGAGATCGGTTCATGACGTGTCGTTGTACTAGCCACTTCGACTCGATGGGAGGGATTCATGCGTACACATGCATGTGTGTGTGCTCAAACTGTATCATGTCATCCAAGAGCATGACCTATATATATACCGTATTACAAGCAAAAAAATAATCCCCTCCTAAGTCAAATTAACCTCTCTCGTTGTCAGGCATAAAGTAATGCTGGACCAAGCGGGCCCACAGATGGAAAGCATCGATATCGCTGATAACCGCTTAAGTGGGTGTGAGAGGACAACCACCATCGCTTTGCATGTGGGCCAAACATATGTTGAATACCCAAAATGCACAACTTTGATGTGCCACATGCCTCAAAAACCGTAAACCCCCCACACAGAGCGAGGTTCATGAAGCGTACTACATATGATGGTCCCCATCCCCCTCTTCGACGCATACTACATGCTCCTACTGTAATACAACCCAAAAAGAATCCTCCTCGATGGTGAAATTAATTAACCTCTCCCGATGTAGGTCAAAGTGATGCATTCATCGACGATGGCATCGTGGGCCCACAGATGGAAGCGTCACACGTGAGTGTCCTAGCTAGGATAACCATTGCCTGCATGCATGTGGCCCAGGTGTTGTGTGATGTTTGAATAGCCAATTTCACAACTTTGATGTGGCACGTGCCTCGGAAACCGAAAAGTCCCGACACTGAGTGAGGTGTACTTGTTCACGGACGCGTACATATAGTATATATGCTAGTCCCCTCCCACCTCTTCGACGCGTACTATATACCACCATAACACAAACAAAAAAGATTCTAACTTGCTAGTCAAATTAACCTCACTACCGGCTATTCGTCAAAGTGATGGACGACGACCTCGCGGGCCCACAGAAAGCGTCACACGCGAGTATCGAGTGTCGTGTAGGACAACCATCGACTACATGTGGCCAAAACATGTATGTATGAAAGGGTTGTGTAATGTTTTAAATAACGAATTCATGACTCTGATGTGGCACCTGACTAACAAAACGGCCAACCCACACGGTGGCTCACAACTCGTAGTGTTCTATGAGCCACCCGCCACCCCCCAGATGCACCCACCCACCCACACCACGAATCCATTGCAACTATGATGCATGTTAAATTATCCCGCGGTGAACATATGTTACCAAAGGAGGGACGTTTTAATTTTGAAAAAAAAATAGAGATCATTAAGACATTTTAGTACATTAATTGATTGATTTTCGATGGGTATAATGTGCAAAAATCAAATTTGAGCTACAAGCACACGTGACAGTGCACCTAAATGGATTGCAAAATAACATGTGTCTCACTGGGTGCATGTTTACTCCCCGTGCAAGAAATTTCAAACATTGAGAATCTTGATTTTTAAATTCTAGTACATCCAAAACTTATTTGAAGTTCATGAAACTTATCGTGCTGTCATATGGACACCAATACAAAGTGGCATTGTACTTTTTTTTGTCAAATTTGAGACCAGTTTTGATGTAATCTTTATCTAATTACAAACGGGGGATTATTAATAATTGGGAACCAATATCCCAAACGGATTATTTATTGGAACCGTGAGCATTAGACCAACAATGGATACGTGCCATGCTTCGGTTAAGCAATAAAGCGGCAGCATTAATCATCCAAATAGAAAAACAATATACGTGCCGCCACGCGACCCGTGTGCCGTGCGAGCAGGCGTGAGTTGACGGGACGCATGCGAGCAGTCCGCCGCGCAGGCACACCGGGAGGCGTGCGTGTAGGTGTGTGAATTGACGGAGGCATGCTCGCTGCACAGTGTCATCGGGAGGCATGTGAGTAGCTGTGTGAAACGACGGTAGGCATGCCAGTAGTCCGGTGCGCAGGCTCACCAGGAGGCGAGCCAGCGGTTTGACCGCCGCCCGCCTCTCTCCCACTACTCCATATTAATGGTGCACCCGAGCGGCCGCACCCACCATCCTCGCATAACACACAATCCTCTCTCTCCGCTTGCATCCTCGACACCGCTCTTAGTCCTCAAAGCCGTCCATGCATGAGGATGCCACCGAAGCGCCCCATCGGAGGGAGTGGCAACGCCGGGGCTGCTGAAGCACCGGAGCACGGCGTGGAGATGGAGACAGAAGTTGCCGTCACTGCCGGCGAGTTATCGCTGCACCCTGACATCGTCGACGGCGTCGAGCTTCCACAGCCGAAGGTGGAGTTCCACACCGACTCTGGTGACGACTCGGGCGACGACCCCGACGACGACTCCGACGACGATGGACAACTGGTTAGTCATCCATACCCATTTATGTGTCAAATAGATCCTAGGGTTTCTCTGGTTACTCCTGCCTCCCCCTTTTTGGAATAGAAATCCTATGGTTATGTTCTCCCAATCCATGAAATCTGAGTAAGTTTCGTTAGATCCGTGTAGTGTATTGATTGTTTGAATGGTACAAGTGATAAGTGATTAGTTGTTTCAGCTGTGCAAATGATTTCTGCTAGTAATCCGACTAGGGTTAGTGTTCGTGCTAATAATTACTATCCAGGACTTGACAATTGATTTTGAATGACCTACATATATGTTTGTGCCATTATTTTCTTCAAGATTGGTCTGTACATAGACGACTGTGCTTAAAAATCGAACCATAATCTCTGGATATGTATAAATAAATAGACATAAATTCCTAATCCTACTTCACGGCATGTAAACATTGATTTGATGGCAAATTTGTTTTACTATTTGTATAGGTGCTGTCTGACGATGTGGACAGCGAGGATGAAAATGGCTAGAGGAGGTACAAGAGGCAAATCCTGAGGGAGCTTTATGCGGGAATGCATAACAGGCGTATTAGGACCTGGAACGGCGACTATCAATGCCCATTTTGCAACCACAAGCTTCATGACCCGTATCTAAGTGTTCTGGCTCATGCAAGAGGACGGGCCGTTAGCTCCTTCAAGCAGAAGTATTCTCGCAGGGTGGCGCACGACGCGTACGCCGAGTACCTGGAGAAGCTTCAGGATCGTGCCGGCATGTGAGATGAGATGTGGGATCAAACTATGTACGCTTGAGTATGCTTAATGACGGTTGAACTATGTACTTATGGTTGAACTATGCTTGTGTACGTGTACACTTATTATCTATGTCTGAGTATGTTTAATCTATGTTTACTTATGTCTAACCGTGGGATATGGATGCAATCAGTTCGGTTGATGGAATCTACCTCCGTCCTGGTTTATTGGTCCCCTTTGTAATTTGTGTTAAATTTTGACCAAAGATTTAACTGACAAAATGTTAGTGCAGGTCAGCAAAAATTATATCGTTGGATGGGTATTTGAGCATAGTGTTCAATGATATAATTTTTGGTGACATGCATAAACATTTCTTAGTTCAATATTTGGTCAAAATTTGGTACAAATTACAAAGGCGACCAATAAACCAGAACGGAGGTAATACGTCAATCACACACGGTTCCCAAAATTGGAACCGTGTGCAATGACTTTCATTTTGCCTGTTGTGTCAATCACACACGGTTGGCTCTAGCAAACCGTTGCCTCCGAAATTCTTTGTGGGAAAGAAAACCCTCACCACCCAATTCAAAAAGGAAAAAAGAAAACCCTCACCATCCCCACATCACAAAAACCCTCACCCCGCCCGCCACCCCCTCCGGTCCCCATTCACACCTGCACAAGCTCCTCCGCATCTAAGCATGGCAACGCCTATCGCGGCGGTAACTGTAGGGGATATGCCCTAGAGGCAATAATAAATGTTATTGATTATCTCCCTGTTCATAATTAGGTTTATGTTCCATGCTATAACTACTATGGTTCTCGAGTCTGCAATAACCACAAGGCTCGGAGGAAGACTCATATGCACGTGTGGGATAATAAACGGTAAAATGTATTCCTAGTCTGGCCTCTAAGACTAGCTCAAGTGTTGCATGATGGTTCTGTTTTCCTGATCATGGGCATGTCTATGCCAGCAACTTTGAGGGCACAATGTTAGAAGAACATTTGTGTTGAATCGACCCGAATTGATCTTATGCTATGAGATACATTCATCACAAGTTAAATGGTTAATAACACAGAGATGGTTAACGTTTGCATGATTCCTTAGACCATGAGAGTATCGAGTTTCTTCATGCTTGCTTCATGAACTTTGGGGTTTGTTAAACGTCATCCCTAAATGGGTGGCTATTACGGTGGCTTACGGGTTCATGGAAAAGTATGTCAAGTAACTTGATAGCTCAAGATTGGGATTTGCTCCTCCGATGATGGAGAGATATCTCTGGGCCCTCTCAGTGTTGCGGTATCCATCATCGTCTGGCCAGACACAGGGTGATTTGATCACAGGGATGCCAGAACACGGTAACGAGAAAAGAGAACAATACCGGTAACGAGGTAACTGGCATAGTGGACAAGTTGTTGATCCACAAGAATGCCAACATGTCTCACCTCGGGTATTAATAACATATCACGAAGCAACAGGAATAGCACACATCAACTAGAGGTTCACTCGAATATTCATTCGTGTGGGTATAGGGGTCAATATGGGTGTCCACGGCTGTGATGTTGATCATTGATCGGAAAGAGTTCCGGTCATGTCTATACTTCACCGAACCTATAGGGTCACATGCTTAAGGGTCATCTATCTGCTGAATACTAGACAGGGAGTCTGAGAGAAATTCACGAAAAAAGTTTCGGAGACAACGGAAGAGTTCTGGAGAGAGAATAGCAAAATAGTTTCGTGAAACCGAAAAGTTGTTTCGGGGTATACCATTAAGTCAAATTGGTTTTGGGACACGCCTGATAATTCTTGGAGGGTGCCAGAATCATTTTGGAATGTTCCGGAGCTGCCGGAACCACTTCAGATGCTTTTCGCAGAGGAAAATCACTAATACGGAATTGTTTTGGAATGCGCTGAAAATTATTTTAGTGGGTACTAGAAATGTTCTAAGCCCACATAAATATTTTTAGTTCGAACGGACGCTGAAAAATGTCATCATGAATAGTGAAAGTGCTTTTTGGGATACTTTTTGGAAAGCCATTATTTTGGGCTTTGTCCCAAGATATTTTGGGATGACATGGATGGATAGGAAGGGGGTGGAGCCACCCAAGAGGGCTGCCAATTTCGTTGGTGGCATTGGGGGGCCCCCCATGAGGCTTCCTTCCACCATTTGGTGCTCCACTTGCCTCCCCATTTTGCCCTTATGTATGACATAAAGCATGGGCACTTTGGGTGTTTGTGGAGGCACACTACCCCTTGGTTTTCCTATAAATAGGAGGTGAGGGGGCTGCCCAAACCTTCATCCCTTGCTCTCATACACATGCCATAGACTTGTCTGTCTTCTCTCTCCCTCCCACGAAAAGAGTTTCGTAGAGCCGAAAGGTTGTCTGGGTTCCGGCAGGAACTAGTTCTGGACGGTGAAGCCCTGCCGGATAGATGACACCGTATGTGTGCAACTCTGTAGAGAGGTCATAGTTTCGATCTTTGTGCCCGAGGGGCTGTTTTGAGAGTGCCTCCCGAAGGGCTGTCCAAGTGACGGTCCGAGTTCTGTGAGTCCTCCCGAAGGGCTGTCCGAGTGACCATCCGATTTTTGAAAGTCCTCCCAAAGGGCTGTCCGCCACACCGTACGGGGGACTGTCCGACCGCCTCCCGGAGGGCTGTTCGAGGGGCGGATGAGGGTATACATCCTCATGGTTGGGAGGTTGTAAATCCTATCTGCGGGGATCTGCACTGCCGATCGTCATCGACTCTACTTTCACTTCGCTGCGCTATGAGTCGGTAACGAAAAGATCAAACCTTGTATGCAGTCTCCATAGTGGTCCTGGGCTGGTGCATAGGTCGGAAAATTTTTGTTTTCTGCTGCGTTACCCTATAGTGGCATCATGAGCCGTGGTATGCGTAGATGCAAGTTGCGACCTAGAATACATACAGATGTATGGGTGTTGCAAAATATAATTAGGTAGTAGATGAGTTCTATTACTGAAAATTATTTGTGCAGGTAGTAGATGAAATCTGTTACCCGATGTTCTTGTTGCTTCCCTTGAATTGCATAATCCTGATCTTGACGGCATGGTGGAATCTCACAAAGTTCTGGCAATCCACGATCCTTTCATGCTGCTCCTGAGTATGCTGATTGACAGATCAATGAAGTGCTAACAGTTCTTTGGGTTCCACCATAGTTAAAGAAAGATGGATGTTTCACAAACGAAATGGGAATGCAGATATGATCTGCACGGGGGTCATGCATATGACGAAGATTAGTACGGGGTTTGAGATTTTATTATCTCGTGCTTCATACACCCCGCGAAGTTAATCTAGCGACTTGAATTATCATACTTGATGATGGACGTTGGTAGCTTCGATTTGTTTCGAAACCTTAGAAGCCACGTAAAACAAGTTTTTGCATTAACCGATTAGAGGCGTCTAACTTGGTTTTGCAGGATGGTTTTCATGTGCATGTGATGTGGTATAGCAGTGCTCATATTTAATTTGATTTGTATGAGATGACTATATAATGTAAATTGATTAACATGACCTGCGTGTCATGATTCGGCATGATGGCTGGAGCCATATGATTGTCACTTTAATGACCTGCGTGTCAACCTTAAGTAATGCACTTATTTTATTAACTATAGAGATAGCAATATTATCAGGTGCATCGACAAGGTGGTGGCAATCTTCGCGAAGGTGAACACCGACGCGAATGCCGAAGACGAAGAAATACTAGACTTCTCTGTCAGAAAGGGCTATACCATTTCATGCTATTATGAATTGCCTGAGATGTTTATTCCTTATGATGCACCCTTTTTGATTTCGCGGTAGTCGCTTTTTATTAGGGTGCTCTCTCACTTAAAATATCAAGTAGTTAGTGTTCTCCCAAGTGTAGCACCGTCACGGCACCTATCTCTTCGGGGCATCACATGATCTCCATAGGTGCGAACGATTAGAGAAGTGTGAGGCGGGTGAGTTGAGACCTTGCAGCGAGATCACTTGGTTGTCTTGACGTTCAGGTAGGACAGTCCTGAGCTCGGAACACACGCATCGAAAGATGAACAAGAATCACATAGAGATGTGATCGGCAAGTTTGCCTACTAATTGAAGTTTGTGCCATTTGAGTTCATCTCGAACCGTGGCATTGAATTAAAATGCGGGTCTTGTATCACTCATAATCAATTATGAGAGATATTGATTTGAGTGGGAGCGCACTTCAGAATTAACTTGTATAAATTCTCAGTGCAATTAATTTTGAACACTGTCTAAGTGTGGTTTGCATAATAGTTGTAGAAAAATGGCTCGCGTTTCCACCTTCCCTATTAAAATTGAATAGCTGTTAAATATCTAGTTAAAACTTTACGGTTGGTAACATAATGTGAGGATTGTCCTCAAGAGTGCCGAGAAGGACTTTGTCCTATCGCATACTTTCGGTATTCTCTTGCTTATGCTATGGATGATGTGACTCTCGTCCTTCGATCCAAAAGCTAAAATTCCGTTATGGTCAAGTGAAATATGTTTGCTTCCATGAGACCCGAACTTCGAAAGTTTGGATAGTTATGTGATATTCATGGAATCTGAAAATCATTTTCAGAGACAGACAAAGGCTAAAAGATATGAGATATCCAAAGCAATGTTTGTTTGCAGAACATTAGTAAAGTGTTTACTATGCATTAGACTGATAAGAGAGGGATCCAAAAGAATGCATGTTATATGATGAAAGGTGAATAAAACAACAACTTAAAGAGGAAGGAAATGTCCGAAGGGTGTTAGCAAGACTTTCACACCTAGGAAGTTCGGGGCTAACGCCACTCTTAAGTTTGAGTGCTTCTTCTAAGAGTAGGGGAAATACTGACAGTTAAACTGTTAGAAGTATAAAGGCAATAAGAGAGAAGATTGGAATATCCAGCTCATGTATGAATGTCATACAAGTTTTTGATGTATAGGAGGCTGGTCAAAGATATAGTTCTTGGGAATTATGGTTAAACATGTTAATCACTAATTCTTGGGTATTGTGAGTTAATCACAAAGATACCCGCTCGATTGCATTCTGTTGCGAATCAATGTAAAAACTACTATGGCCTGAAAGACTAGCCAGGAATGAGGTTTTGATACACGCTGGGAACATAGTAATAGTTACTATACCTTCCATCGGTGTATTCCCTATGTATTTACATTCAAATTCATTTTAGAGTGTCATACACTCTAGCCCTATGCATAAGGTATCTTGCAAAAAGGTTGTTCATAAGAGAACTTTTTATGTTCGATGTTATGAATAACATAAGGGCCATACATTCATTGAGAATGAGATGTATGTTATGAATAATGATAATAATATATTACCTCTGGATTTACTTTCATAATTCATTTTAGAGTTTTACACACTCTAGCCCATTGCACGGTGTTGTTGCAAAAGGGTTGTTCATAAAAGAACAATTGTTGTTCAGTATTATGAATAACATAAAGGGCCATGCTTCCATCCAAGATGGGATGTATGTTATGAATATTAATGGTAATATGATACATCCATAACACTGACACTAAATGTCGCAAGACTAACAGAATACCACACACGTGTGGCACTGCATTTGGTCACATTGGAGAAACCCGCATGAAAAAATTCCATTATGATGGATTTTGAAGTCGCTTGATTTTGAATCATCTGACACTTGCAACTTTCCTCCGAAAAGTGAAGTGACTGAAATACCGTTCACAGGCCATAAGGAACGAGCAACAAACTTATTGGTGATCATACATTTCGATGTGTGTAGTTCAATAAATGTTGTTGCAAGTAGTGGATTTATCTATCTTCAGAAATGACTCAAGTAGATATATGGATATTTACTTGATGAGACGTAAGTCTGGATCTTTTGAATTCATTCGAAAGGTTTTCAAAAATGAAATAGAAGTTATTGTAACAAGAAAATTATGTTTCGACAATCGATTGCAGAAAAGAATATTTGAGTTACAAGTTTAACGAATGTCTGATGAGTTGTGAAAGGGGTTTCATAACTTGCACCTCCTAGAACACCACTGCAAGTGGAAAGTCCGTGAAGATGTAATTAAACCATTTATGACATGGTAAGTTCAAAGATGACATAAATAAATTTGCCATTATCCCTTTTAAAGTGATGCTTTAGAGACTGCGGCTTTTACACTGAAAAGAGCTCCATCGGGTCTGTTGAAATGATGCCATGGTATGGTACGCCCAACCATGTTATATCTTTTCTTAAACATTTGGAATATGGGGCTTGTGTAAAAGGTTACAAACCTATTCCAAATCAGACAAGTGCTACTTTGTAGGTTATCCCAAGTCATTGGGTATTCCCCACCACTATACCGAGGCAAAGGTTTTTGCCACAAAACGGTATGCTTTTAAAGAGAATAGTTCCTGCAAAAGGTGAGTGGGAGGACAGTGCAACTCGACGAGATAACCAGTATCTTCGTCATCAGGTCAAAGAAAAGGAACCTTGGAAGTGATTCTAGAGTTTCCTACTGCGACTGATACGGAAGTCTCTACAATTAAATGTATGGACTTCGGTCAAACTTGCAGCTGAACCACGTAGGTAAGGCTCGTGCAAACCTCTCAGGTGCGCAAACGAGATATTGTTGTTAGACAACAATATACCTACGTTACACAAGGAAGCGTTGATGGGCGCTAACTCCGGAATTGGCTAAATGCCAATACAATCCGAGATAGTTTCCATATTAATGTTTCAAGATTAAAATCTTGATACACCTTTTGGAAGACTTAGAGTCTAACGAGTATTTATGGAACTAAAAACTGATACAGATAAAAATGTTTTATCCATAAAGCTCGACTTGTTGAAATAACAAGTTCAAGGAGTTGACTATGGTGAGGTTGATTCACCGTAGCGATGCTTAAAGTCGGTTTGGGTTGAACTAGCAATTAATACATATTTCAGTCATGAGATATGAAACATGGATGACAATAGGATTTCTATATGATGGAAATGAAACCAAGAACTTGCATGTGTTACAGTCCAAGGTATTTTGTCATTCCAGAGGATGCTAGTGAGTGTGCAAACTTCAGAGTTCCAGCGATGGACAGAAGAGAGCAAAATGGAGTTGGAATCTTCGTGTTTTGATGAAATAGTCAAAGGGATTTGACTTCATCAATGGGTAACGAAGATGCTTGTGATTCAAGAAAGTAAGTGGGAGCATAATAATATTTCTAAACACCTTGTGTGCTTGACACATTGTTAATTGGAAATAAATTTCTTGAAATGAATTAGGACTTCATTTGAAAATAGTTTTTCGATGAAGTGCTTAGGCTAAATAGCCTCAATATTAGGCATGATGATCTATGGAGATAGATTTACCTAATGGGGCTAAGCAATGAATACATATTGACAAGATGCTAAAACTTTTTAGCATTTAAAACACCAAGGAGTGATTCTTGCCGAAGTCACATGGAAAGAGTTTTTGCAAGACTCGGTGTCCCAAAACACTGATGAGCAAAATGCATGATGGAAATTCCACACACTCTTGTGTTTGGATTAATCATGTATTCCATGGTATGTAAAACAACTAGATATGTCCAGTACTCCCAAGGAGTTGCGAGTATAGATACCAAAGTGATCAAATCACTGATCATAGGACAACAGTGAAAGATGTCATTAAGTACTAGAGTAGCACTAATGACATGTTTTCTCGCAAGAGTAGATAATGAAGAGTTTGTTGTAAACTTGTTACATCAATACAGTCTTCATCAATGTTCCATGTGATTTTTGATTTAAGTTAAGGGTTTTGTGTAATACATGATATAGTGGCACGGTGTTTGGAAATTGTTCCAAACAGGATACTGTGGCGAATTCTATAACAAAGGCTAAGTATGTTGCCGCTCTCGAAGCGACAAACGAAGATGGGGCACTATTGCAGATAGTTGCTCCATAGCTCAGTCTGAGGATTCAAGGTTCGACCTGTGATTCACATATATACAAAGCCAAGTCCACACAAAATATGAATTTTGTGAAAGCGTGAAAACGCGAGGATATGCAAAGATACACACGGAGCTGAAGTCGTCAGATCCGTTGGACATCAGGCTATACCACAAGCGAAGCATATTTACACTGGTGTGCCACAGGTGTAAAGTGCATTAGCATTAACTAGATTATTGACTCTAGTGCAAGTGGGAGTCTGTAGGAGATATGACCTAGAGGCAATAATAAATGTTATTGATTATCTCCCTGTTCATAATTAGGTTTATGTTCCATGCTATAACTGCTATGGTTCTCGAGTCTACAATAACCACGAGGCTCGGAGGAAGACTCATATGCACGTGTGGGATAATAAATGGTAAAATGTATTCCTAGTCTGGCCTCTAAGACTAGCTCAAGTGTTGCATGATGGTTATGTTTTCCTGATCATGGGCATGTCTATGCCAGCAACTTTGAGGGCACAATGTTAGAAGAACATTTGTGTTGAATCGACCCGAATTGATGTTATGCTATGAGATACATTCGTCACATGTTAAATGGTTAATAACACAGAGATGGTTAACATTTGCATGATTCCTTAGACCATGAGAGTATCGAGTTTCTTCATGCTTGCTTCATGAACTTTGGGGTTTGTTAAACGTCATCCGTAAATGGGTGGCTATTACGGTGGCTTACGGGTTCATGGAAAAGTATGTCAAGTAACTTGATAGCTCAAGATTGGGATTTGCTCCTCCGACGATGGAGAGATATCTCTGGGCCCTCTCAGTGTTGCGGTATCCATCATCGTCTGGCCAGACACAGGGTGATTTGATCACAGGGATGCTGGAACACGGTAACGAGAAAAGAGAACAATACTGGTAACGAGGTAACTGGCATAGTGGACAAGTTGTTGATCCACGGGAATGCCAACATGTCTCACCTCGGTTCTTTGTAACATATCGCGAAGCAACAGGAATAGCACACGTCAACTGGAGGTTCACTCGAATATTCATTCGTGTGTATATAGGGGTCAATATGGGTGTCCACGGCTCCGATGTTGATCATTGATCGGAAAGAGTTCCGGTCATGTCTATACTTCACCGAACCTATAGGGTCACACGCTTAAGGGTCATCTATCTGCTGAATACTAGACAGGGAGTCTGAGAGAAATTCAACGAAAAAGTTTCGGAGACAACGGAAGAGTTCCAGAGAGAGAATAGCAAAATAGTTTCGTGAAACCGAAATGTTGTTTCGGGGGATACCATTAAGTCAATTTGGTTTCGGGACACGCCTGATAATTCTTGGAGGGTGCCAGAATCATTCTGGAAACTTCTGGGAATTTTCCGGAATAAAAACCGGAAATGTTCCAGAGCTGCCGGAACCATTTCAGATGCTTTTCGCAGATGAAAATCACTAATCCAGAATTGTTTTGGAACGCATTGAAAATTATTTTAGTGGGTACAAGAAATGTTCTAATCCCACATAAATATTTTTAGTTCGAACGGACGCTGAAAAATATCGTCATGAATAGTGAAAGTGCTTTTTGGGATACTTTTTGGAAAGCCATTATTTTGGGCTTTGTCCCAAGATATTTTGGGATGACATGGATCGATAGGAAGGTGGTGGAGCCACCCAAGAGGGCTGCCAATTTCGTTGGTGGCATTGGGGGGGCCCCCCGTGAGGCTTCCTTCCACCATTTGGTGCTCCACTTGCCTCCCCATTTTGCCCTTATGTATGACATAAAGCATGGGCACTTTGGGTGTTTGTGGAGGCACACTACCGCTTGGTTTTCCTATAAATAGGAGGTGAGGGGGCTGCCCAAACCTTCATCCCTTGCTCTCATACACATGCCATAGACTTGTCTGTCTTCTCTCTCCCTCCCACGAAAAGAGTTTCGTAGAGCCGAAAGGCTGTCTGGGTTCCGGCAGGAACTAGTTCTGGACGGCGAAGCCCTGCCGGATAGATGACACCGTATGTGTGCAACTCTGTAGAGAGGTTGTAGTTTCGATCTTTGTGCCCGAGGGGCTGTTTTGATAGTGCCTCCCGAAGGGCTGTCCAAGTGACGGTCCGAGTTCTGTGAGTCCTCCCGAATGGCTGTCCGAGTGACCGTCCGATTTTCGAAGGTCCTCCCGAAGGGCTGTCCGTGACACCGTCCGGGGGACTGTCCGACTGCCTCCCGGAGGGCTGTCCGAGGGGCGGATGAGGGTATACATCCTCGCGGCTGGGAGGTTGTAAATCCTAGCTGCGGGGATCTGCACCGCCGATCGTCATCGACTCTACTTTCGCTGCGCTACAAGTCGGTAACGAAAAGATCAAACCTTGTATGCAGTCTCCATAGTAGTCCTGGGCTGGTGCGTAGGTCAGAAATTTTTTGTTTTCTGCTGCGTTACCCTACAGTAACCACTTAGCTCGACGCCTGCCACTGCCGCCAGGCTGCCGGCAAAGCCCACCGCATTTTGCCACTTCCGCTTGCCGCCGCCTATCGCCATCGATTTTCTCGACGCTGCTTGCGGTCGACCCAGCTCCGCTCGGTTGGGGAATCTACCATACTGAGGGTTCTTTCTCATGGACAACAAGGTAACTAATTTAATGAGATATTATCTCATCTCTTATCCCAGTTCATCTGCCTCCTTTAATCACTCGGCCGAAATCACCGTGAATTCATTTTTATTCGAGCTGATTTGAGGGTTTTCTTCCGTTCATAGAGTGTACAGTGCGCGAACACATCAGGACTTTGTGGCCTCCGCCAGACATTCCATCTCACCGTACCAGATGACTTGAGGATGCGCGCGGTATGTTCAATCTCACCCTAAATCGGTTGGCATGGCCTACTTTCCTGAACATATTCTAAATATTGCTACATTTGGATAAAAGGTGCCACATGCACCATATACGTCAAAGGGGATTTTTTTCCCTCTTCTTTCTATATTAGGCAAATTAATGACGTATTGTTCTTTCGATTACTCTCATATTTCCGTGACGTCATGTTTACCCTATCTGTTTAATTATAGATTTTGTCCTTCCATTTCAACTGCTGTATAGTTCTTTCAATTTGGGCCCATATTTGCATGTTACCATATTTTCTTTAACAATCCTACCATTTTCTGCAGCGCATCCCTTGCTATGCAACAAAATCTGTAGTGCACAATCTTTCCCTTTACATAAATCAAGACTGCAGGGATGTCATACTGAACACAAACCATGGATTTACAATCGTTGCTACTATAAGACTTGATGAACGTGGTGGCTCCTATTTTGGCACTGGCCTTTGGAAAGAAATTTCTAAGTTTTATGTACTGAAAGCTGGCACTATAATTACACTTAACATAAAAGGGCCTGGTCATGAGATATATGCTAACTTCCCCGACGATATCATCCGTCCAGACTTTGTTCGAAGTAAGTTTTCTTTTCAAGTATCTGCATGTTGACTTACCCAGCAATATCAAATGAATTGTGTAGTATTTAAGCAACCAATTGTTATTCCATTTTCTTACTATATTCCTACCTAATAACTTCTAGTTACCAATACACTTTTCTATTGCCCTGTTTTAACTAAATATTCCCTGTACTCCCTCTTCTATCAGAAAGCGCCGCTGACAAGGAGACTCCGGAGGTGGAGAACGGGGCTGCCAACAAGAGGAGGCGGGGCGAGCAAGAACCGCGAGCGACTCCAGCAGGCCTAGACTTCATCAGCAACCTCCCCGATGATATGTTGACAGTCATCATCTCCCTCCTCCCAATCAAATATGGGGCGCGGACAACTGTCCTTTCCCGGCGGTGGCGCCCCCTATGGAACTCCACCCCTCTCGACCTCTTTGACACCCACGAGTTCTGCCATGGCTATCGCAAAAGCTTGGATGCATTCTCCAAGATCCTCGGCAGTCACCTTGGCCCAACCAGAGGCCTTAGAATGGGCAAGTTCCGTTACAATGGCAAGGACCGAGCCAAGCTTGATGACTGGTTCCGATCCCCTGCCCTAGATCAGCTCGAGGAGCTCACTTTTCATGATGGGCATATGCGCTCGCTGCCAACGTCCGCGCTCCACCTCGCGCCCACGCTGCGCGTCGCCAAGTTCAGGAACTGCCATCCCCCCTTAATGACGCGCCCGCTCTTATTCTACCACGACTGAAGCACCTCGAGCTCGTCGCCGTCTGCCTCCCAAATGATGACATGGAGCACCTACTCCGTGGCTGTACTGCACTCGAGTACCTTCGTCTTCAGGCGATCAATGGGTTGAGTAGCTTCCACATCACCTCCATGACTCTCCGGACTATTTATGTGTGTTCCTGGTGCGGCAGGAAGACATCACAAGATGTGTACCACGGTATGGTCATTGAGGACACACCTGCACTTGAGAGATTACTTGTAGTTGATCAAGAAGGTCCAACAAGAATCAATGTCATTTCTACGCCCAAATTGACAGTGGTGGGCTACTCGTCTGACAAATACTCCGAACTTGTTATTGAATCCACACCTGTTCAGGTACAACAGCTGCCTTCTACCTCTCCTTCTACAAATTAACATTATTTCTAATTTTGAAGATGTTTGTTCGTCTGTCATCCAGAAAATGATTCTAACAAGCTTGACCCTGAAACTACGCACAGTGAAGGTCTTGGAACCAGAATCTATCAGCCCCAACCTGGAGCAAGTTGTCAGTTTCCTGAGATGCTCTCCGTGCCTTGAGAAGCTATATATCGAGCTAATGTTCCTTTCCTGATAAATGTTAACCATAAGGGAGTTCAATTTGTGATACCTTTTTCCAAGTTTACAATGACAATGTACTATGATTTCTGAAGGATTCTTTTGGAGGATTTCAGTACATACATGTTCCCCCCCCCCATATTGGTTGCTTGATCCATATGGTTACAATCCATAAGCATTTCTCCTTTGGATTCATCTGTACTAGTTTTCTTAGGGAACTTTTCATCCACTCCAACCTCTTGTGAAGAAGGCTACATTTTTCTAGAATGTAATCAAATGCCCATGTTAATCATGTCAGATCGAAGATGGCATGTTAGTGCATTTTACAAATCCTGCAGACCAAATAGGCCTGTAGTAGTGTTCAAAACTGCATGTATGCACTAACATGTTTTCTTCTTTTGCAGATAAGATTAGGCCCAGTGGTGGATAATGTGATACAATATAACAATCACGTCGAATGCCTAGATCTGCATCTCTCAGAAATTACTTTGAACTCCTACCGAGGGACCTTACCAGAGATTATATTCGCTAGGTTCTTTGTTGTCAGAGCAAGGGTTCTAAAGGTAATGAGGTTTGCCCTACATTTATTTCGTAAAAATGAATGGTTTGTTGATCAGCGCCGGCGCCTGCGGCAGAATGGAATAGGCGCCAAAAATACTGAATTTCATTTTGGAACTTTAGATGACAGAGTAATCGGAAGTCATCGTGTCAATACCATACATGACTTCTCAGTGGCTGACCCCTTTGCAAAAATTATGAGGTTTTGAAACCAGACTTAGAAGTGGTAATATTAGTTTGAACCTCTCTGATATCCATGTTCAGCGAATCAGCGCGAGCATTTGCAGTTGATGAGCTGAATTTCATTT
Organism: Thinopyrum elongatum; assembly: GCA_011799875.1. NCBI lineage: Eukaryota > Viridiplantae > Streptophyta > Magnoliopsida > Poales > Poaceae > Thinopyrum > Thinopyrum elongatum. The sequence continues at coordinate 407,281,359 of CM022301.1, forward strand.
CTAATATCAGTTTGAACCTTGTAATCTTCGAATTAGAGCCATATAACTCTGGAATTTGAACCTTGTAATATTTTGAGCTTTTGTGGTACAATCGTTGAAATGGCATCGTATGAGACTCATATATTGGTAGCACTATTTTGACCTTAATATGCAATGGTCTTAGATTTTATTAACCATTCTCGAATCTGTTTACCTTGTCGGTCTCACAGCACATAATCTGTATAGCTAACTCGACTACGATCTTCGACATTATTGCACATAGTTGGTTTCTTCAACCGTGTGCCCTGTAGAGCGCATAATTAATTATCGCACTCGAGTGTCCATCATCACTCTTCTGTGTAACTTTGACCTCATCACCCATGGGTAAACTTATGACCGAAGTCATTCCACACACTTCGTTTTTACAAAGCTTTTTGCCAATAAACACCCACGATTTGTCCCTCTTCTAGCCGACGCGTGGCCAAACTAGCCGGGCGGGAAGCTTGCGCGGTAGCGCAGGAACAGGCTCACCGACGATACATTTGGCGCCTCTTCGAGCCCACACGTGGTCAAACAAAACACGTGCGGTTCGGTGCTGTCAAGTGTGCACTGGAATCCTCTGCTATGAACGCCGTGACAAGACGTGACGATTACAGGCCCACCAGCCCCCATTTATTATAGTGGCCATTTAACCCTTGTGTCTCCTCAACCTTTTGATCGCGCCCACCATTGCAAGAAGCACACCCACCATGACAAATTCTTAGAGGGTATCCTGCGCGGCTCCAATGGCGCTCCGAGCGGCTGCCGACGACGAGCAGCAGTTCACCCTGCATGCCGTGGTGGACACCCACAGAAGGTTCACGGACCTCTCGGTGGTGTACACCAACTTCCCGGTCTGGGTGGAGCACTCCATCCACATCATGGAGCTATTGCTTTCCGAGGAGAAGTACAAGGTGGTCGGGTTCGACCTAGAGTACACCCACGCTTGTGCCGGGTCTCATCCCAAGGTCGCCGTCGCCCAGATGTGCATGCGCCAGCACGTCCTCGTCTACCACTACTGCCTGGCCACAAGGACTTGCGAGCGTTTTGCCAGGTTTGTCAACAGCCCCCACTACATGTTCGCTACGGTGGACATCACCAATGATGTAAAGGCGCTCGAGAATTCAGGCATCGCCTGCTAGAATCTTGTCGACATCCAGGGCCAATACAAGATCTGGGGCAGCAAGGAGCATGAGAAGGACTCACTGGTTCACCTCACCGAGGCCATCATTGACCCCTACTACAGAGACATGAAGGATTCCTGCAACAAGGACAAGCGTGCCTGGCACTCGGCCTGGATGGAGATACTCGACAAAGCTCACGTCGTGTACGCGGCCAAGGAGGCGTACACAAGCTACGACATGTACAGGCGGATCGTTGACATGAGGAAGTGCCTCCTTCCCCAAAACGGCCAGGGATCCAGCCGGAAGCAGAGCAATGGCAAGCATCATCGCAACAATAAGTAGATGATTAGATCCTCGTTTCTCCTAGTTTAGTATGCATGTAATTGCTTACTTTGGTGTGTGGAAATGTTATGTGTGTAGTCACTTGTGTAATTGTATGCTTAATTTGGTTTTGTAATGCTGTCTTTTTAAGTATATATGTTGATGCTCTGTAGATAGAGCAAATCACATCGCTCATGGACTAAACAATGGAACCCGTCGGTGATGATTTCATCAATCACTGACAATTGTATACTAGCAATCGTTTGCTCACAACACACACGGCTTGTTAACAGGAATCGTCTGTGTTGTTATCGGTCTTCCCACACATTTCCAATAACAGACCTGTTTGCCGCGTATCACACACATCTTGTTAAGTTGAACCGTTTCCGTGGCTCAATGCAAACAGTTCATCCGAGTGAACTGTATGCCATATATCACACACACCTTGATCTGGCTGGCCGTTTTGTGTTGCCTAATCACAAACGGTTCATCCGAGTGAACAGTATGTTGTATATCGCACACACCTTCATCTGGCTGCATGTTTCTTTTGTTCCTCCTCATCACAAACAGTTAATTGAACTGAACCGTATGCCCTGCATCGCACACGCAACTAAAATCTGAACCGTGTTTGATGCATCCGTCATCGCAAATGTTTTGCACCTTTTTTGATGGGTTTTTTACACCACCGTTTGCAATTATTGCATCGCACATAGTTTCATCGAAGGGTCTCTGATCGTAGTGTCGGGTTAGTAGCATCCTGCAGTAGTGAAAGTCAATAAACGAATTTTCGGTGAAGTCTCCTGTGCTAAATTTAGAAGACATTGAATGGAAAAACCTTGGTCTGCACTGGTCTCGTTCCTAGGATGAGGTACTGTCTATGATATCACATGACAATTTGAACTTCTACTTTTCCGCATGTGCCTTACGGATCTCTTTTGCAGGAAATCTGCTCGAAGAAATTCCGGTTTGAAAAGCACGACTGGATATCGCAAATATGCTGCCCACTGCTTTGCTCTTGTTAGTACATGTTGTCCTGTATCACTGTACTTGCATTCATACCTGGTTCATTATGTGACAGCAGTATGCATGATAGCTTGCTTATCAATTGTTTGCTCCAAATTATCAGATCTGTATTAATGGTTACATTAATGTGGAATATACCCAATGCCAATGAAAAAGTTTAGCTCTGCATTGTTCTTGTAAGTACCTGCTGTCCTTTATCAGTGTACTTATATTGACAGCTAGTTGTTCATGTACCATCACTCTGCAGCTTATTTTCCTTTGCCCTCCATTTTTTACACATCAGATCTATATTTACTCTTACCATAAGGTTGGATAACACCAATGGTACTGAAGAAGTTTAGCTCTGCATTGCTCTTGGTTGTACCTTTTGCCTGCATCGCTGTACTTACATTTATAGCTACTTGGTTATGTAGCATCACTCTTCATCTTATCTTAAATATTCTCCATTTTTTCTTATATTGTCACATCTATATTTACTCTTAACAAAATGTAGAATAAAGGCAATGCTTATGAAGAAGATTCTGTGGTAAACTTCTTGAATTGCCCCCCCCCCATCAGCATGGACAAGGGCTTTATAGAGCCGGTCTTCACCACTAATGTAAGTTTGTCCTTCTCAAGCCTTCAAACTTTGTTGTGTAAATTTGGTTAGGCATGACTGCAACAGCTGTTTATTTTTGGTGTTTGCATCAAATTGCATGTTTAAAGTTCATAAAAAAAGTTTGTCCTTCTCAATTTAAGTTTTCAGTTGTACAACCAAGTTCCTTCTTCATACCATGTAAATTAAACTATACAGAGCAAGTGATCTTCTTTTGCACTGCATGTATGCTTCTATTCTTGATCTGTAATGCAGTGGTGTGGTGAAACTACCCACTACAGCACAATGTCATATTCTGCAATGTCTTAACTATGAACAATGTCATATCATTCTACTATTATTTAAACCGTCTCTTTATTTGCCAATCTGAAATGGGATAAATTGACAGCACACTAACCAATGATACTTCTGAGTTCTCGGTCTGTAATCCAATGGTGTCGTGATGCTACCAACTCCTTCACAATGTCATTTCCTGCCATGTCTTAACCTGAACAATACCATATTGTGTTAATGGTATTTTAAACTATGTCACTTTATTCGCCAATAAGAAATGTGATGAATTGTCAGCAATGATACTTATATGTGCAAAACCTGTCATCTGTCTGCTTGTTTCTCTTTCAAAGTGAGGAGGATATAAGCATCAAACAAGCGCAGTCTCATCAGCTTGCTCAGCTGCTTGCCCTGCAGCTCCCGAGTGGGGCTAACCTTTCTTGAACTCTATTGAAGTGCTATCGGTTTTGTATATTATTTTGTCGGCATGTTTATTTGCACTGGTGGCGATCTTTGATGCCTAGTGTATGCAATCTGTTGTCTGCTTGTGCTTTATTATCATAGTGGTGAACTTTGATGCCCAGTGGATGTAATATGCCGTAGTTTCTTTATTGTATAGTCTAGGTTTTTTCTTATTCATGATGCTACAGTTATTTTACTGTATATATATCCTGTCTTCGCTCCATGAAAAGTAAACCGGCCAAACCATAAAATTATGGTACATAATCGGGCCGTCTTGCAAATCACTATATATGGGCCGCATCATGGGCCCAGTCATCTTGGTCCGTTAACAGGCCTAAATGTAAATTGGCACACTAGTAGTTTCGGGCATTTAATAGGCCGAGTAAACCGCCAGCCCTATTTTGGCAAGAAAAATCAATGGGCTTTTGGTAGGTTGAAAAGTAGGTTGGGCCTGAATCGTGCCGAACAGCTCACGGGCCGACAGCAGGCCGAAATAGACCCCGGCCCATGATTGTGCCAATTACATCACATGCCGTTAATAGGCCAAAATTGATTCAGTCCTTGTTTGGCCCAATCAGATTATCGGCTGTGAGCAGCACGGATGTAAAGCGGGCCATAATTAGGCCCAACTATATGACGGGCTTTTAACAGGCCAAAATAAATATAGGGCCGAAATGTTAAACGGGCCTTTAACAGGCCGAAACTAATATCAGGCCGTAGTATTAAATGGGCCCTTAGCAAAAAGAAATCCTAACCAGGACTCAATGGGCCCAAAAGCACAGCGTCCAGTTGACGGGCCGAATCTAATATGGGCCATAATTTAGCCCAAAGGATCTTAAAGGGCCGGATCTGATATGGGCCGTAATATGGCCTAGAACATGGTAGGCTATTAACTGCCGGATCTGATATGGGCCCTAATTAGGCCCAGAACATGGCAGGCTGTTAATGGACCGGATCAAATATGGGCCAGCATTTGGCCCAAAACATGGCAGCCTGTTAACGGGCCGGCCCACTAGTGTCTTCAAAATCTTGTGGGCCTTTAGCTGGGCCGGCCCATTTAATCTTTTTCGGCCACTTTTGGGCCGGTCCATGTGTCAACATATCATAGGCGCATCTCGCCCATTAGATGAGTGACATCTGTGCCAACGCGGAGCTGACACGTGCTTCCGTCGGCCAATGAGAATTTTACACATGGAAAATCGCCATTGGTCGTGGCTATTAGCGGGTTATCGGATCCAAAACCGGACCCGATAGCTTAACGGCGACCCGTTACGGTAGATGCCACATGTCGGTTACCCTTGACGAAAGCACTTCCATGACGCGGCATTTATCGTCATGGAAGTGGACACTTCCGTGATGATAATTTTGGTATTGTCATGGAACACTTCTATGACAGCACAAGTATGACTATCTTGATTCTGTCATAAAATCATCATGGATGTACATGCATGACAGAAAATGTGACCTACTGTGACAAACATGTATCATCATGGAAGTGTATTTTTTTGTAGTGATGAGACCCACAGGCGATGGTACGGGTGGTGACTTGGCGCATATCTGGTTGTTGCCTACTAAAGAGCAGGTGGACGAGCCGCCAGCGGACATGGTTGCTGCGGCCGGAGCTTCTGATGCTAGGCAGAGTAACTAGAGAAGAGGAGAAGTGAATGTTGGATACGTCAGTTTCATTACCTGCAGAGTAGCATAGCACTATATATAGTCATAGTCTAGGTTTGGATTCGAACCAGCTACAGGAGCACGTCTCTCTTTTTTCTAAAACTCAGCAACGTCTCTTTACTAGTACAGTAGCTTGTTTTTTACGCCTTCTCAAGTCTTTGATTTTCGGGAATGTTATGTGGCGAACGTTCCCTGGGAGGAGGATGGCAAATGAATGCATTTTCCTGGTAGTTTTAGTTGCGACGCAAGACCAAACGGTGGCAGTTTCGGGAATGTTATCTGGCAAACGAGCCCAGTTTTTCTTTTCTTCGTATAAAAAAGTATGCTACATGGTGTCGGCTTAGTCAACAAATGATTGTGCCAACCTTGACCGTTGTATTGACATTCAACGTTTGTCGTTTTTCTTCAGTCTCTTCTTCCTCCAGCCCCCAAAGCCAAACCAACGCTGGTGGGACCGCCTGCTCCCGCCTCCCATGGCAGGCTATGCTGCCGCGCACGCATCGCGACCACATCGCACCCTAAAACTCTGCGCATCTTCCCCGGCTCCTGTTCGTTCCCGTCCGAGGCCTCACCATCGTCCTCCACCTTGGGTGTTGTCAACATGGTCAACAACTGAGAGGAATAAGGAGATGACTGTACATGGTGAGGATGACAGTAGGCACCCACCAGGATCATGGCAGTAGGCAAGCAAGTACCTCCTTTATTAAAAGAAAAAAATGGTTCCTCCGGATGGTTCCCTGACATCTGGGTCACACGCCACTTTTAACATAGTCAATAAGCGAGATAACTACACAAGGAGCGTCTCACACACGGGACCCAGCAGATCGTGTAGTATTTTTTTGTTTTCCGGACGGAGCAGGGTATCAACTGGGTTGTGAGGGAGCTGTGGCCCGTCTAGCCCACGCTTTTATTTCATATGTTTACCACATGAACAGCACAGTTTTTTTTATTTATGAAAATGGCTAGCCCAGCTATTTTGTTTTTTGTAGAATAACCAACGGAGGCCTACTTGCTTTTCGACGCCCTCCTGGGCCGGAAATCTTTCAAGACAAGGAGGGATGCATTCGGCTTGCCCAGAAAATGCGCTATAAGTAATAAGAAATAGGCTGTAAAATGAAAAAAAAATACAGCAAACACGCAATTAGTTCCAAATTACTTTTTTCTTTTGGATTTTGATATTTTAAATTTCATTGTTTTTGTGCGGGTAAAATTTCATTGGATTTTAAATTAAGGTATGTTTATTTTTTTAAATTAATTTGAATCTGGCTAGAAATTTCAGGCTGTATGCTATTTGGGACAGATTTGGAGGCTAACTTGTGGGTCCCCTAGGTTGACGTGTATGAAAGGCTTTGTCAACTTAGTCCAGAAATGATTGTAGCAGTAGTGACTGTTGGATGTTAATCCAACGACCATGCTGCTTCTTCAATATATGATCTTCTTGCTCTAGCCACCCAAACCAGCGCCGGTGGGACCGCCTGCTCCCGCCTCCCATGGCCGGCTGTGCTGCCGCGCAGGCCACACCGCCCCACCCTACTCCATCGCTGGTCAGGCCATTCCTCTACTCACCCACACCTCCTGTTATTTTCTAGCGACGGCAGCCAAACCAGTGAACCCTCGTACTCACCAGCATGTGGGCAACCACTGCCGAGTCTTCCCCGGCTCTGGGTCATTCCCTTACTAGGCCTCACCATCGTCCACCACCCTAGTGCAATCGGCGCGGCGTGGTCAACGTGGTTAACGAATGACATCCATCAGAAGAGGACTGTACGTGGAGAGGCTGACAGTTGGGTCCACGGCCGCACACAAGGAAGTGCCTCCTTATTACGCGCACAATAATGATTCCTCCAGTTGATAGCGGGGACCCACCAGAAGGGCCTCTGTATTTCGTAAAAAAAATGTTCCTCCCGCTGACAGCTCGGACCCACCAGCTATATCTTTGCACGCAAGCAAATGCCTCCTTATTATGCACAAAAAAATGAATACTCCCCCTGCTAGCTGGGACCCACCATATTTGGAGGCTGACTTGTGGGCCTACTAAGTTGATGGGGACGCATGATTTGTCAACTTAGTCAATATAAACGATTCTAGCTGCAGTGACCGTACGATGTCTATCCAACGACCGTCATGCTTCTTCAACCTCTCATCTTCTTGCTCCAGCCGCCCAAACCATCGCCTGCCGTGCCGCCTCCTCCTGCGTCCCACGGCCGGCTGTGCTGCCGCATAGGCCACACCGCCCCACCCTACTCCCATCGCTGGCCTGGCCATCCCTGTACTCACCCAGACATCCTGTTATTCTCCGGCGACGGCAGCCTCACACCGCAGTCGAACCAGTAAACCCTTGTACTCCCCTCCGCATGGGAAACAACTGTCAGGTCTTCCCCGACTCTGGGTTATTCCCTTCCTAGGCCTCGTTGTCGTCCACTGCCTTGGTGCTCTGGTCAATGTGGTCAAGGAATGACTTCCATCGGAAGAGGACTGTACGTGCAGAGGCTGACAGCTGGGTCCACGGCTGCAGCAAGGAAATGCCTCCTTATTACGCGCAAAATAATGATTCCTCCCCCTGACAGCGGGGACCCACTGGAAGGGCCACCATATTTTGTGAAAAAAAAACATTTCCCCCTGACAGCTGGGACCCACCAGCTACATCTTTGTACGCAAGGAAGTGCGTTCGTATTACGGGCAAAAAATGATTCTTCCCCCTGACAGCTGGGACCCACCAGTTATATGTTCGCACGCAAGGAAGTGCCTCATTATCCTCCCTGACAGCTAGGACCCACCCAGTTGAACCGTACGTAGGGTTGTCTATCTGGTCACTAATGTGTATGTGCGTATTGGTCGATCGGTCTCTCTGCAGCAATGAACCGTGGCCGAGTAAGGAGCGGCATGTGTCGTAGTAGAGGCGCAGATGTAGCATTTCACGCAGTCCCGTCTATATGATGTACACATACGTACAACCATGCTGCAAGAAAGTAAATACGGCTATGTACGTACATATGGGCGGGTCTCTAACACGTACAGCGACAACGTCCTGTTCATCGGCAGCCAACCGGCTAGGTCGGAACGAAGGAAACAACATCGTGTTCATCAGGAGGCAATCGACTGGGTCGGAATATGTCCTGTTCATTGGGAGCCAACCGGCTTGGACGGAACAGCCAAAGCGAGGTCTGGCGTACCGTAGAATGGAGGAAACGGCCTTCTCTTCGACCGCGTACAGTCGAAATGGGGTCCTGTTCATCGGGAAGGGTCTGGCGTATCGCAAAACGGAGGAAACAGACTTCTGTTCGAGTGCCTACGATCGAAACGGGGTCCTGTTGATCGGGAGGGATGTGGCCTACCGCAAAACAGAGGAAACAGACTTCTGTTCGAGCGCCTACGGTCAAAACGGGGTCCTGTTCATGCACCGTCTACTGCCTCAATCCAGCCTCCATGGGCTACTGTTCATCCACCGTCGACTTCCTCCAACCTCCACCTGGTACTGTTCATCCACCGCATCTTCTTCCTGCCTCCACTAGCTACTATTCATCCACCGGCTACTGTTCATCCAGCCTTCACCGGCTACTGTTCAACCAGCCCTCCATGGGGTCCTGTTCATCCACCCCCAACCGGCTCGGGTGTTGCGGCCTCCTTGGGGTCCTGTCCATCCAGCGGCAACGACCTACTACCATGGGGTCTTGTTCATCCAACCCCCACCGGGAACTGTTCATCCAACCCCAACCAACCGGCTAGACTCACCACGTCTCGACTCGTTCAACCAACCCCCAACAGTTACTGTTCATCAAGAGGAAGGTTCGATCGGCTTCAGTAAGAGGCAGCATCGATCAATCGCTTGGGTTCAGTTAGCAGTAGTAGCGAAGGAATTGCTCGGGTTCAGTCAGTAGCGAGGGAATCGCTCGGGTTTAGTTAACAGCCAGGGATCGATCACTCAAGTTCAGTAATGTAGCTAGTGCAATCACTCGGGTTCAGTAAGCTGTCATGGGTTGACACGATCACCTATGGGGCCATTGGCCCCTTCTGGTTCGGCAAGGGGAAGAGCACGTTGCACAAAGAGCGGAGGCCATGAAACAACGCGATGGTGGTGACGCTGGTGGTTTTTACCCAGGTTCCGGCCGCCGTGAGGCGTAAAACCCTACTCCTGCTTTGGTGGAATTGATGGAAAAACCCAAAGAACGTGCAGCGCTCGAGCCCGGCAAGGTGGCCTCGTGGAGAGCAGCTACGCGTGTACAAGTATGCAAGGGTCTGAATCCCTTGTTAGTTTGCCATGGCCCTCCTTTTATAGCTCAAGGGGTAACCACGGTGGCAAAACAGTCATTATCTATTGATTAGATAGCTAACAGTGCTATCATACCTAACTCTGGCAGTTAGGACAAAGTGCATTAAATGCACTGCTAGGTGTCATGCTGAGGATGCAGCCCGGCAAGCCTGCCATGCCGCTTAATCATCTTCTGCTTATTTGCTTGACCCGCCTCTTGACGGGTGTCATGTGAAGGTAATTTGTCTTCCAAATGGTTGCCACGTGTCTAGTGGAAGCCACTTAATCATCTTGAGGGATCGACACCGCATTGATAGGTGATTTGCGTCATGGTGCGGTGGAGCGGTGGCGCCCTGGCGGGGAGATTTGCCCTTGGCGAACCCGGCAAGTCTGCCGGGGAAATCTTGGACTTGCCCTTGGGGCGGCCTCGACCCAGCCAGGATCTCCTGCCCTGCAAGGGAGGCTTTCCCAAGGTGACATCTTGCTGTCTTGGTTTGTCTTGGTCTTCTTGATCCGCTCTTTGGTCTCTCGAAAAGCCGCTTCTCTGTCTTGGCCTTGATTTGCACGTTGGTGTAGTTGCTCGATGCCAACACGCATGTGTACAAGTCTGAGCAACAAACGTCAATGTTTGTTGTACAGACATAAGCGAACGCCTCGCTCGGGTTCAGTTAGAGCCCAATGCCTCGCACACACTTAAGGTCACATGCATTCGGCTGGGCATGGCGGCCGCATGCATTCACGTGGGACCAACATGTAAGGTCACATGCATTTGGCTGGGCACGGCGGCCGCATGCATTCGCGTGGGACCGACATGTAAGGCCGCATGCATTCGGCTAGGCACGGCGGCCGCATGCATTCGTGTTGACATGCATAACTGAATCAGCGTCGCCTGTTGTAAGCGTCAGCCCGTGTTTTCAAACACCAGGAGTCATGCCACTCCGATGAAAGGAGGTTTAACGCCGCAACCCACCCCTTCTCATGCCATATATGCAGCCCCCTGCCACATTTTGCCGCTCGCCTCCACAACCTTATCCGCTGCCGACGTCACTACAGCACAAACCCTAGCTCTCCTCTACCTCCTCCCCTTCCGCTTCCATGGCGTGGCCATGCGGCATCACTGCCCGTGAAGCCGAGCTTCTCGCCATCTCCCACATCCCGGCGCCACCGGACACGCGCCTACCGATGGGATGGATTCTGGGTGTGGGGGGTCTTCTTGTGGCTCCTGTCCCCCCATCGGTACGGTTGCCTTTGCGCGTGTCGTCCATAGGTTTCGGGCACGTCTGACACCGGAGGAGAGGGTGCATCCAGGCTTCAATCCTAATGCCCCAACCTGGCCGCAAATCCTCGAGCAGGACCACGCCACTCGGATCCATTAGTTCGACGGCCCCAACCCGATGCCACGCTTTAACATCGTTGGGCGACGTGCCTTCTGGAATGGTCTAAGCTTCGACGAGGTCATTGCCGCGTGCTGCTCGCAGGTTGACAAAGAAGATTAGTTTCGGATTTGGGAGAAGGGCCGCACGAAAGTTGTCGTTTTATTTGAATAAAATTTGTATGGATTCGTATTGAATATGTGCGCAAATCATTTGGAATGATTATATTTTGAGTTGTTTTTATGCACTTGGAATGACTCGTGATTTATGTGTGGAAAACATTTGGAATGATTGTATATCTAGTTGTTTGCACGCACTTGGAATAGCTCATCAATTCTGAAAAGAATTATAGAAAAAAGGATCAAAAATTAAAATCCTTCTGCATGGAGGCCTCTTATGTGCCATGGCTTATGGGAAAAACCATAAACTAACAATACCACAAATAAAAAGTTAATTTTTCATTTTTCTCGTGCCATACATGACTTCTTTTGTGAAGTAAGTGCCATAAATAATATTGTAAATAGAGCCATTACAATTTTCACATGAAGTATACCACATGGTATTCCAACTGCTAATTTTCATGAATTTCCGATTGATATTATTATATTTCATTGATTTATTGAATTCCAGGCGATTTATATCAAGTAATGCAAATTTGAACTGCAAGTGGGCTCTAGTTTGGTCAAATAAATTCTGAAAAATCATTTTAACCTTCCACATTAGGAATGTAGGCAGTACCCACAAAGAAAACTCTAATTCCCAACCATTTTGTATGATTAGTCATCCATGCGATTTTGACAACACATTGAAATAAATTATAGAAAAAAAGAAAAACTGCTCAGAAATTCAAATCCTTTTGGATGGGGCCCTCTTATGTGCATGGGCTTGTGGGAAATATGATAAACTGACAATACGGTAAATAAAAAGTTAATTTCTCATTTTTCTAGCGCTATACATGACTTTTTTGTGAAGCAAGAGCCATGAATAATATTGTAAATAGTGCCCTCACAATTTTCACCTAAAGTATACCACATGTGATTACAGCTGCCAATTTTTCATGAATTTCCGAGTGATATTGCCATTTTTCATTAATTTATTGAATTTCCGGTGATTTACATAAAGGAGTTCAAATTTGAACTACAAGTGTGCTCTAGTTTGGTCCAATAAATTCTCAAAAATCATTTTCACCTTTCACATTAGGAATGTAGGCAGTACCCACAGAGAAACCCTATTTCCCAACCATTCTATGTGATTAGTCATCCATCTAATTTTGACAACACATTGAAATAAATTATAGAAAATGTAGAAATGCTCAAAAATTCAAATACTTTTGCATGGTGTCCTCTCATGTGTAATGGCTTGTTAGAAAAATGGTAAACTGGCAATACCAGATACTTGAAAAAAAACTTGACAAAATTGACCTATCTCATATGAAGATCAGTGGCTTTTAACTAACATGACCATAACCATGAGCATTTTCATGGCACGGTAGATGATAACATGAACATTTTTGGAACTAACAAGGGTGTTATCATACTGAGCAATAAAATTCATAAAAAGTTGAAGATTTGGTTAATAAAATGTTATTTTTTTAATTTTTCTAGTGCCATACACGACTTTTTTTGTGAAGCAAGTGCCATGAATAATATTGTAAATATTGCCCTCGCAATTTTCACCTAAAATACACCACATGTGATTGCAGCTGCCAATTTTTCATGAATTTCTGAGTGGTATTGCCATTTTTCATTGATTTAATGAATTTCCCATATTTACATCAAGTAATTCAAATTTGAACTACAAGTGTGCTCTAGTTTGGTCCAATAAATTCTAAAAAATCATTTTCACCTTTCACATTAGGAATGTAGGCAGTACCCACAAAGAAAACTATATTTCCCAACCATTTATATGATGAGTCATCCATGCAATTTTGATAACACATTGAAATAAATTATAGAAATGTGGAAATGCTCAAAAATTCAAATCCTTTTGCATGGTGGCCTCTCATGTGTAATGGCGTGTGGCAAAATTGATAAACTGACAATACCACATATTTGAAAAAAAACCTTCACAAAACTGACCTATCTCATTTGAAGATCAATGACTTCCAACTAAGATGACCATACCCATGAGCATTTTCATGGCATGATAGATGATAACATGACCATTTTTTGAACTAACAAGGGTGTTACGATAATGTACAATAATTCACAAAAAGATTGAAGATTTGGTAAATAAAAAGTTAATTTTTTATTTTTCTAGTGACATACACGTCTTTTTTGCGAAGCAAGTGCCATGAATAATATTACAAATAGCGCCCTCACAATTTTCACCTAAGTATACCACATGTGATTGCAGCCGCCTATTTTTCATGAATTTTTGAGTGTTATTTCCATTTTTCATTGATTTATTGAATTTCCGGTGATTTACATCAAGTAATTCAAATTTGAACTACAAGTGGGCTCTAGTTTGGTCCAATAAATTCTGAAAAAAATCATTTTCACCTTTCACATTAGGAATGTAGGCAGTACCCACAAAGAAAACTATATTTCCCAACCATTTCATATGACAAGTCATCCATGCAATTTTGACAACACATTAAAATAAATTATAGAAAATGTAGAAATGCTCAAAAATTCATATCCTTTTGTATGGTGGCCTCGGATCCACAATATTGAAATAATCAGCCATAAACAAACAAACTTTAGTACATCACAAAGTAGATAAGGTAACAAACTTCAATTAATATGGGTACACCAGAAAGTAGATAGTGATTAACAAACTAAAAGTACATCACAACTAAAAGTGCATAGTGATAAAAAACCTAAAAGTACATCAAAAAGTAGATTACACAACTACGGGCTTTCACTCATCCTCCAGCTTTGCTTTATATATGATAAGACCTAAAATGTCGTTGTCTTCGCTCATATGCTTTACGAGGTACAAATACCTATCCAACTCTGCATATTCATCCTTTTGCTCGTCCTCGTCAGCGGTCGGAGCAGCCTTCGACAACCAATCCTCGTCCTCCTCCTGAACTACCATTTGCTCGTCTCCGGGCGCAGGCCTTTCGATGGTCCTCATAAACTCCTCCACATCATGAGGCATAATTATGTGTAGAGACATACCAGGAGGAGGCTGCACATATCTCATCCCCAGAATAGCTGCAAGCTCTCACTCGACCTTTATATCCGGCAGGTCACGACGAGAACCGTATGAGTAACAACAAGCTCGCTGACGAGAATCCGACGACTCCATTGCCTCAAGCATCGCCTAGACGAGAACCCCCATACAAGTGACTCGATTGATTGGATCTGGAATCATCTGCCTGATCTCATCCGGCGTCACATCTCTCAACAATTGCAATGCGTGCTCCGCAGAGCTTGCGTGCTAGGAAAGCAAGAGGATATCTCCTTGCACTTCTCTAGGAAGACATCATCACCAGCGCAGAACACCTCCATAGCCGTCGTCACCACCACCTGCGGCCACTGGATTGGGGGTGGGGATGGGGGAGGTGGGTTGCTCGAGACGTGGGGTGGGGGATGCGAAATGAGAGAGAGAATTTTGTCCCCTTTTTTTTAGACAAACGCATCAGCATCGGCTATCCACCAACCGATCCCACATGTCAGCATCTCAGGTTGGCCACATGCGTCAGCACGAACCGGTCCCACATGTCATCATCTCAGGTTGGCCCCACGCATCAGCACTGGCTAGGTAACAGTCAATAGCTTTGACCGGACAACAAGTCACTGTTTGGCCTTCTGTGAGGCGCGGGCGAGTGGAGGGGAGCAAAAGTGAGCACACTTAGATAGGCGGAGGAAAACTGAGCACAACTAAGGAAGGAGGGGCACAAAAATAGAAATCCCTTGTTTTTATTAACTTAATACCCTAGACGCATGATGGATAGCGGTCGATGGGTGGATTAATAGTAGTAGATGCAGGCAGGAGTCGGTCTACTTGTCTCGGACGTGATGCCTATATACATGATCATTGCCTTGGATATCATCATAACTATGCGCTTTTCTATCAACTGACCAACAGTAATTTGTCTACCCACCATATGTTGTGTGTTCGATAGAGAAGCCTCTAGTGAAAACTATGGCCCCATGGTCTACTTTTATCATACATATAAAAAACCAAAATATCTTTGCTGCAATTTTTTATCTTTTATTTTGTTTTGCAATTTATCTATCTACCACTACAAGATTTGATCCTTGCAAGTAACGAGTTCAAGGGGATTGACGACCCTCTTGCCCGCGCTGGGTGCAAGTATTTGCTTTTGTGTGTGCAGGTGATGTTCACGAGGCTTTGCCTGATTTTCCTATTGGATTGATACCTTGGTTCTCACTGAGGGAAATACTTATATCTACTGTGCTGCTTCTCCTCTCCTCTTCTGGGAAAATCCCAACGCAGCTCACAAGTAGCAGATATTTATTTGTTTCATCTAAAAACTCATACCTCAATTCTGTTGGTAAATGTTTATGCTCTGGCGGTGGGGGTTCCTCATCCCTCTTTTTTCTGTTACATCAAATTGTTCATTGGTGTAAGGGCATATTTCTCCCTAAGTGGTTTTGGTGATTGATGACAATGCATTTGCGGACTAATCATGTGCATTGAGCATTTCAGATATCTCATGTCTAGGCACAAGATGATTCGGTGCCCCTCGGAGCCTATCGAAGATGGCGGTTCTCTATGTTTCTTTTCGATGGATTTGAGTCGTAGGAAAGTCGTACTATTAAGAGGGGGTCCGCTTCGGAAAGGTTAGGGTGGAATCAACACGTAGACATATGTTCCTTTGCACCACCTTTCCTTCGCTTCGATGGAGCACCATCCGTTTATCCATGTCTCTACGATATGAAGGCTGCCAAATGCTAAAACCTCTGTGGCGTGCGGTAGTACTGCTCAAGGGAGCAGTAGTACCGCAGGGGCATGCGGTAGTACCACCCAGGCGTGCGGTAGTACTGCCCAGGCATGTGGTAGTACCGCTCCTGGCGAGCAGTAGTACCGCGGCCTCTAGCCCTGACGCTGACGCATGCAGAAGTAGGCACGGATGTAATTTTTTACTTCCGCCCCTACGCGGTAGTACCGCTCCCTGTGAGCGGTAGTGCCGTGCTGGATTTTTGCACAGCTCCAACCTCAGCAGAAGTAGTTACAGAAGCAATTTATTTCTTCCGTGCATCTCCAGTGCTAGTTGAGCCCTGCCTTATGGTAGTACCGTAGGGGCGCGCGATAGTACCACTCCGGTGGTTCTACCGCTCGTTGCCCAGTGCAACAGGCCCTCGTCTAGTCCCTACCACGCAAGCGGTAGTACCGCACCCCGCAGTGGTAGTACCGCGACCCTTTGCGGTAGTACCGCGGCTGTGTGCAGTAGTACCGCGCCGCGCGGGCTGAGTGAGCGGATAACGGTTGGATTTTTTCCCCCACTGTATAAAGGGGGTCTTCTTCCCCAAGAAGACCACCTCTTCCCTCCCCAAGCTCCATTGTTGCTCAAAGCTCCATTTTCGCCTGATCTCTCTCCCTAGCAAATCAAACTTGTTGATTTTCTAGGGATTGGTTGAGAAGGCCCCGATCTACACTTCCACCAAGAGAAATTTGATTCCCCCCACTAATCCCTTGCGGATCTTGTTACTCTTGGGTGTTTGAGCACCCTAGACAGTTGAGGTCACCGCGGAGCCTTATTCCATTGTGGTGAAGCTTTGTGGTGTCGTTGGGAGCCTCCAATTAAGTTGTGGAGATAGCCCCAACCTTGTTTGTAAAGGTTCGGTCACCGCCTTCAAGGGCACCAATAGTGGAATCACGGCATCTCGCATTGTGTGAGGGCATGAGGAGAATACAGTGGCCCTAGTGGCTTCTTGGGGAGCATTGTGCCTCCACACCGCTCCAACGGAGACGTACTTCCTCTCAAAAGAAGGAACTTCGGTAACACATCCTTGTCTCCACCGGCTCCACTCTTGGTTATCTCTCACCTTTACTTGTGCAAGATTTTATTGTGTTGTATCCCGTGCTTGCATGTGTGCTTGTTGTTGTTGCATCATATAGGTTGCTCTCCTAGTTGCACATCTGGACAACCTATTTTGATGCTAACTTTAATTTGGTAAAGAAAAGCTAAAAATTGTTAGTTGCCTATTCACCCCCCCTCTAGTCAACCATATCGATCCTTTCAATTGGTATCAGAGCCTCGTCTCTTTATTAAGGACTTTGCCGTTCGAAGTGTATGGTTGGTACCATGGACGAGGTGGACGAGAACTCCGGTGCGAGTCCTTCCTTGTCCGCGGCCGATGGGGGATCCTCGGTCTCTCATGAGGAGTTCAATGCGGCTTTGGACACATTGAAAACCTCCATGACGACCGAGGTTAAAGGCATGTTTAAGGAGTTTCTTGAAGGTCTTAAATTATCCACCGCACCGTTGGAAGTGGTTAATCCCGCTACCAAGGTGATGGATGCTAACTCCAATAAGGGGGAAGCTAGTAGTGACCAAGTTCCTTTGCCGAGTGGTAAGAGTGGGAGTGGCATCTTTGCCCATGTTGAACCTCCCCTTACCAATGGAGGACCGGTTCCCTCCATGCATATGAATCATGTTGGTCCTCCTCCTAAGCTTGTGAAAAATGAGGATTTTGCCGCTTGGGTGTATAGCTTTAAACGTCATTTAAATCATAGTTCTACTAATCTTTAGAGAATTATTGTGCAAGGTTTCTACCCACATGATCCAAGCAACCTCACTCGTAGAGAAGCCGTGGATCATCAATTCAACGAGTCCTCTCTCTTCATTCTCCAAGAAGCTATTCCTCCCAAATATATTGCGCATATCCGACCTTTCACCGTGGCCAAGGAAGCATGGAGGCATGTTGTTTCCTTGTACAAGGGAAGCGCAAGCATTCAACGCTCAAACTTTGAAGTGGTGCAAGATGAAGCCGATGAGTTTGCCATGATTGAAGATGAAGAACCTCAAGAGCTTTATTGAAGGTTAACTACTCTCATGGTCTCACTCTGAGATCATGGGAGCAAGGATACGGATGAAAATTGGATCAAGCGCAAGTTTCTCAAGGCCATGATGCCTTACCATAAGGCCATGTCCTCTGTCATCCGTCAAAGGCTGGACTTCCACGCCTTGTCCTCAAGTGAAGTGTTGGATGAGTTTGTGGCAATGAGGATCTTGGATAAGACTGCCGACAATGTGGTGTTGCGTGCTCAATGATCAAAGAAGTCCAACCTTGCTTTGAAGGCCAAGGCTAGTGTGGAAGAAGAGGATGAAGAGGGAGAAGAGGAGAGTTGCCCCGAAGATACCAAATATGCCTACCATGAGCACATGGCTCTTGCTTCACGGCAATTTTGGAGCAAGAAGAACTCAAGGCCCAACTTCAACAAGAAAAACTCAAGTGGTGCCAAGGGCAAGCAACATGTGAGGACATGCTATAATTGTGGCAATGTGAGTCACTTTATTGTGGATTGCCCGTACGAGAAGAGGGAAGATAATGGTGGCAAGGTTATTCGAAAAGAGAAGGCCAAGTCCTTCCCCAACAAGAACAACTTCACCAAGAAGACTCCTCCCAAGGGGTTGGTGGCACAAGAAGAGTACAATGAGGATGATGATGATGATGAAGATGGTGAGACGGTTGCCATGGCCTCCGTTGCCATTGCTACAACTCCACGGGTGTCCCTTTTCGATTCACCCAACGAGAACATCACCGCCAAGTGCCTCATGGCTAAAGCCACCAACAAGGTAACCCCCAACATCAAAACTACCATCACTACTAATCCTTCCTTGACGGATTGCATTGATGAAAGTGAGGGGGCAAAGGAGGAGGAAAATGAATTTGAGTCTTTTATGAGTAAGCTCAAAGGTAAAACCAAGAAGCACTTCGTTGCTCTCTTGGAACAACTTGGTGAAGCCAATGACATGATCGAGGCTCATGAAGAAACCATCTCTAAGATGGAAGGGCATAGTCGTGACTATGCCGATGAGATATCGGATGTCTCTAATGCGCTTGAGGAAGAGCGTGGTCATCGTTTGGCTTTTGAGGAGTCACACAACGATGATCATGCTAAATTAAAGAAAGATCTTGATCATGCTCTTGTTGTCTCTCGTGTGCTCAATTCCGAGAAGGCCAAACTTGGGGTTGACCATGCTAGACTCAATGAGGAGTTTGATCTACTTGACAAGGCTCACAAGGCCTTGAAGAGTGCTCATGCTAGCCACAAAGAGTCTCATGATCAACTCCAAGTGAAGCTAACCAAGGAGAAAGCCACATTTCCTCATATGGTTTTAATGGATAATGCAAATGCTACTAACCCGTGTTGTGAGCATGTGCATCTTGTGGAGGAGAATGCCAAGTTGAAGGAGCAACTTGAGAAAGGGCTTGTGTCTTGCCTAAAAGGTGAGAAGAACCTCAACGACCTTTTGAGCAATCAAAAGGAAGTTGTGGGCAAGG
Organism: Thinopyrum elongatum; assembly: GCA_011799875.1. NCBI lineage: Eukaryota > Viridiplantae > Streptophyta > Magnoliopsida > Poales > Poaceae > Thinopyrum > Thinopyrum elongatum. Next base: position 407,300,894 of record CM022301.1, read on the forward strand.
AGGGGATTGGGTTTGCACCCAAGTCCAAGAAGAAGAAGAAGAATGACAAGACCAAAGAACCTCCTCCTCTCAAGCAAACATTTGTGAACGAGGGAGAGGGTACTTCTAAGGAGAAGAAGAACAATGTGAAGGGTGGTGGTGTCAACAAGGGCAATGCCACTCCTTCCAACAAAGTCGGCGACTTTAACCCTTCTTATGTGTTATGCCGTGCTAGTGATGGGCATGTTTATGCCAAATTTGTTGGTTCTTCTTATGAGTACATTGAATGGTCTATTTGGGTTCCTAAGACCCTTGTTGCTAACATCAAAGGACCCATTACAAAATGGGTACCTAAAACCAAGCATTGATCTCGTGTAGGTGTTTGCTTCCGGTGGGGGATCATGGTTGCTCGATAGTGGAGCCACAAATCATACGACCGGAAGCAAGGACTTGGTGGTGGACGTGCACAAGGTTTCATCTATGCCCACCAATGTCGAATGGGGTGATGCCTTATCTTCTAAGGTATTGGGTCTTGGCAAGGTTGTCATTTCTCATGATCTCACGATCGAGAAAGTCATGCTTGTTGAGTCCCTTGCATACAACTTACTTTCCGTTCGTCAACTTGCACTCATGGGCTTTGCCACTTTCTTTGATATTGATACCGTTGCCCTCTTGTGGAGCAAGACTCTTAAAGTAGCCTTTGTTCGGCATGTCGAGAATGGTCTTTATGTGATTAACTTTTCAGAGCGACCCACTAAGACCGCGACATGCCTAATGGCTAAAGTTGACGTGGGATGGCTTTGGCATCGCCATTTAGCCCACGTCAATATGAGATCTTTGCAAAGTCTTCTCAAGGGGGACCATGTCCGTGGACTATCAAATGTTAGTTTTGCCAAAGATCATGCTTGCAGTGCTTGTATCGAAGGGAAGCTACATGAGAAGGCTCACCCTCCCACGACTATCATCTACTCAAAGAGGCCCTTGGAACTCCTTCACATGGATCTCTTTGGGCCTCCATCCTTTGATAGTCTTGGGGGTAGAAAGTATTGCTTGGTGATTGTGGATGACTATTCAAGATACACTTGGGTATATTTCTTCAAGAGGAAGAGTGAGACCCAACAAACCGTCATCGACTTTGCAAATGAAGCTCAACGTCAACACAATGCAAAGATTTTGATGATAAGAAGTGACAACGGCACCGAGTTCAAGAACTACACCTTGGATGAGTTTCTGAGTGATGAGGGGATCAAGCATCAATATTCCGCACCTTACACCCCTCAACAAAATGGTGTAGCGGAGAGGAAGAACCGGACATTGATGGACGCGGCAAGAACCACGATGGCGGAGTTCAAGTCTCCATACAACTTTTGGGCCGAAGCCATCAACACCGCTTGCCATGCATCCAATCGGCTCTATCTCCGCAAAGGCTTGAACAAGACTCAATATGAGATACTCACCGGCAACAAGCCCAACCTCAAGTACTTCCGGGTGTTCGGTTGTAAGTGTTTCATTCTCAAGAAAGGTATTCGTTTGTCTAAATTTGAGGCTAGAGCTCATGAGGGCATATTTGTTGGTTATGCTACAAACTCTCATGCTTACCGTGTCCTCAACAAGTCCACATGACTCATTGAGGAGACGTGTAACATGGAGTTTGATGAGAATAACGGCTCCCAAGTGGAGCAAAGTAGTACTTGTGATGTACGTGATGAAATTCCTCCCCAAGCCATAAGAAGAATGGGTGTTGGTCTTATCCTACCCATTTAGGAACCCCTTGTGGCCGAAGGAGAAGGACAATGTTCCACTCTAGTGGAACCATCACCAACCCAAGACCCACACGCTTCCGAAGAACAAAGTGAAGGCCCTCATCCAAATTAACAAGATCAACGGCAAGATCAACCTCAAGACGATGGTGATCCACCAAGTGATGCCTAAGGTCAAGTTCTTGCCACCGAGCAAGTTCAAGATCAAGAGCAAGCTCAAGATCAAGAACAATCTCAAGACGACGCTCATGATGATCAAGTTACTGCTCCTCAACTCTCTCTTGAGGAGCAATTGGAGCGTCGTGCCGCCAAGATTGCGTCCAAGCTCACTACCGAAGATCATCTCATGAAGAATGTGCTTGGAAGCTTAAGAAAGGGGGTAAGCACTCGTAGACAATTAGCAAACTATTGTGAACATCATGCGTTTGTTTCTTGTGTTGAACCCCAAAAGGTCTATGAGGCGCTCGAGGATCCGAATGGCTTAATGCCATGCATGAAGAACTCAACAACTTCGAGCACAACAAGGTGTGGAGATTGGTGCCAAGGCCAAAGGAGAACCATAATGTTATTGGGACCAAATGGATATTCAAGAACAAGCAAGATGCTCACGGCATTATCATTCACAACAAGGCTCGTTTGGTGGCACAAGGCTACTCCCAAGTCGAGGGTATCGACCATGGTGAAACCTTTGCTCCCGTTGCTCACCTTGAATCTATTCATTTGTTGATTGCTTATGCTTCTCCTCATAACTTCAAGTTGCAACAAATGGATGTGAAGAGTGCTTTTCTTAATGGTCCTATTAATGAGTTGGCGTATGTCAAACAACCCCCTGGGTTTGAGGATCCCGAGTTCCCCAATCATTTGTACCAACAAGATAAGGCGCTCTATGGCCTTAAACAAGCCCCACGTGCATGGTATGAACACCTTACCGAGTTGTTGCAAGATCGTGGGTTTGAAATTGGGAAAATCGACCCCACTCTTTTTACTAAGAAGGTCAAAGGGGAGTTGTTTGTATGCCAACTATATGTTGATGATATTATGTTTGGTTCTCCTAACAAAGCCTTCAATGAGGAGTTGGCCGCACTCATGACCTCGAAGTTCAAGATGTCCATGATGGGAGAGTTGAAGTTCTTTCTCGGGTTCGAAATCAAACAAAGAAGAGAAGGAACCTTCATCAATCAAGCCAAATACACTCAAGACATGCTAAAGAGATTCAAGCTAAGTGATGTCAAGCCGGCTTCTACACCAATGCCTGTCAAATGCCGACGTGACATTGATCCCAATGGTAAAGCGGTGGAACAAAAGGTATATCATTCTATGATTGGCTCCTTGCTTTACCTTTGTGCATCTAGACCGGATATCATATTGAGTGTGGGAATTTGTGCATGGTTTCAAGCCTCACCTAAGGAAAGCCACTATGTGGCGGTCAAGCGAATCTTTTGATATTTGGCTCATACCCCAAACTTTGGCTTATGGTACCCTAGAGGAGCAAACTTCAATCTCGTGGGTTTTTCGGATTCGGATTGGGCGGGAGACAAAGTGGATAGGAAGTCAACTTCCGGAGGGTGCCAATTTCTTGGTTGCTCTTTGGTGAGTTGGTCTTCTAAGAAGCAAAGTTGTGTGTCTCTCTCCTCCACAGAAGCCGAGTATCTGGCCGCCAGTAGTTGTTGTGCTCAACTTCTATGGATGAGGCAAACTTTAAAGGATTACGGTGTCACTTGTGACAAACTGCCTCTTTGGTGTGATAATGAAAGTGCCATCAAGATTTCTCTCAACCCGGTGCAACACTTCAAGACGAAGCATATTGAGATTCGGTATCACTTCATCCAGGATCACATTAGGTGAGGGGAGATTGAGCTCAACTATGTCAACACTCATGATAACCTTGCAGATATTTTCACGAAGCCTTTGGATGAAGCAAGATTTCGTGAGTTAAGGCATGAGCTAAATATCATCGATTTGAGCAATGTGGCTTGAACCTTTGCACACCCGACCATACTCATCTTGTTGTCTTGTTTAGGTGTAGGCATGGACATAGGGGGAGTGTTGTTCTCTCAATGAACTCTCCCTCCCCCGATTATGCATAAATTGATCAACTCTTTCACATTCACCATTGTTGATGGTACTTGTGCTTCAAAGACGAGTTTTGGTCATGGGCCCAAGGATAATTCTTCGCGGTGCCATACCAATTGACTCAAACATAGGTGGCTTCGGCCACCGCCCTCTCTTCATGAGAGGTGTTGGTTCGATGTTTGGTCCTCTCCCTCTCCGTGTTTATCCATCGGACCTTGTTCGTGTTTAAGTTGCTTCTCTTATGTTCTCTTTTGTGTGTCTGGTTGCTTGAAGTTGGTATTGTAAAGGCCCTTTTTTATTTCTTTTTGATGAAACTTCACTTTCTTGGGTTTGCGGTACTACCGCTGGAGGTGGGCGGCTCCTGTGCTTGCACAGCTGCGACCACGGCACGGTACTACTGCTTCCATCGCGGCAGTAGTTTTTTACTGCCATTGGAATAGCAGTACTACCGCCCAGAGTGTGGTACTACCGCCCGGGCGTACTACCGCGATGACCCGCAGTACTACCGTGCTGTCACTCCTTCCACTCAGCAGTCATCCTCTTTCCATTTGTCATACAAGTCATGCTCCTCTTCTCATCCGTGTGGAAGTGGACAGAAGCAAAAAACTGAGCCACAATCTCCGGGTCAAAGTCAAGGTGGAACGTGATGACCTCCTCAATACCAAACTGCTCCACCAAATCTAGAGGCTCACCAAAATATGCCTGGTTCTTCCTCAGATGGTCCATGTCAATCCACTGAACGGGTACGTAGATGTTCTGCTTGGCCTTGATCACATCTAGGAAGATGAGATTTTGTTGCTTGGTCCAAAATAAGTCATTTCCCCTTATGAGTTCCCTAGGCTTGATGTAGGGGTTGAGCTGCCTTCGAATCAGAAACTCTGCCTAAGGCATTTCTTCCAAGCTGACAACTGGCTCCCTGATCTTGGTGGCTCTGGTCTTGACATGGCGTGGCGGGGCATTGGACCCTTCAGGAGCTTCTTGGTTGCGAAGACGCTTTGAGCTCGTATCACGGCTGGGATTCGAGCGCCGAGCAACGGAACTGGAGCCACCACCTATGACACACAACGCAAACACACGAGAAGAGCGAGAAGTATTATTGCAAAGACCAAGGCCAAAACAGAATGAAACAAATAGAAATGATTTTGGGTGTGACAAAACAAAGCAATTTTAAGTCAAGCGGTAGTACTGTAATAGGAAGCGGAAGTAAAAATTTACTTCTGCTCTGACCGCGGTAGTACCGAAGGGGACAGCGGCAGTACCGCTGAGCGCGGTAGTACACCACTAAGGGTGGAAGTAAAATTTTACATCCGCGCACCGAGCGTTAGTACCGCACGGGGCGGATTTCGCACGAACGGATCTGATAACATCCATAAAGTTAAATCGGTACTACTGTTGATCAAAACTACGTTGTTGAAGACTTCTTGCCATTGGGTAAAGTCTTCTCAACAAGGTAGGGTTGAAGCTTGTTCTTGGAAGCAGACTCTGGGTTGGCATGCGGGCGAATACCAACGGGCACATCAAGCCCCTCATCACAAACATGCAACAGACCCATGATATGTGCTGAACCCGTTTCTCGACATCATGCACCGGATCTTCCGCAACTCTCTTTTTCCTCGCATGGGTGACAAGGATAAGGTGCATTCCTATCTTGTGGACATGATGCTTACTTGTGAGGAAGCACGTCTTCAACAACCTGGTCCACTTGATGTCTCTCACATCATGTGGTGTGAGCTTCAGTCTGCTGTGTTCCATCGTAAGGTTCCCATCTATGGATCTTATTTGCACCTCTTGATTTTGAAGATTTGGGAGAAGCTCTTTCCGGGTGAAGAGTTTCATGCTCCCAACTAGATTCGCCATGAGCCCATTAGGCTGCGCCAAAAGAACAAGTGGGCTAACACCACTACCCGGGCTGAGACAGAAGCTGCCCGTATGGATGTTGATGATGATGAGATTGAGGAGGAGGAGGCGGAGGACAGTTCTGAGGGGTATGCTCCTCACTCTGCTGAGCCATCTTGGGCTAAGAAGCTCAAGGCCAAGGTGAAGGCTCTGTTCTGCGTTTAGGCCAAGGGGCAATACCAGACTCATGTTGCTCAGAAGGAGAGTTGCCAGCGCAACAAGCGGATTTTGAGGAAGCTTGGCGAGCATGTTTCGAGCGGGTCTAAGAAGAACATCACTCCTGAGGCTGCTTGGATGACGAAGCAAGGCTATCAGTGGACTGAGTCAGATGAGGAGTCCCTTCCTGCTGCTTCAGAGGAGGAGATTGTTGGGTGATCACTTCAGTGGGAGCTACCACCTATGTCTTAGGTGTACTATCTACCTTTTTGGTGTCTTGATGCCAAAGGGGGAGAGAGTGTAGGATTTGTGAGTACTTTGTTTTGTCTCCGTGCTTTCGCTGAACCTTCGTCATTGCTTTGGTTTCTGTTATTTGCGTGTGAGACCAGGAGACCTATTCTATCATATGGTGTGAGACATATGCCTTCACTCTTATCATTTTATTGTCTAGTATGTTTAGTAGCTTGTGAGCTTATTTTGTCTTGTGCCCTTTACATCATGCTCACTTACTATACCTTGCTTCCATGCTTAGTGTTACTTATATTGTTGCAAGGATTGCCTTGTCTATAAAATATAGGGGGAGTGTTGATCCTAGTATGTGTGTTGTGCAGTCCAAAGCATATCTATAGAATGCACACATCTAGGGGGAGCCTGTCTATATTTTATAGATTTTGGGTTTGCTTATGATCTTTTTATATCTCTATGTGCAAATCCCGTATTGTCATCAATCCACCAAAAAGGGGGAGATTGTAAGGGCATATTTCTCCCTAAGTGGTTTTGGTGATTGATGACAGTGCATTTGCGGACTAATCGTGTGCATTGAGCATTTCAGATATCTCATGTCTAGGCACAAGACGATTCGGTGGCCCTCGGAGCCTATCGAAGATGGCGGTTCTCTACGTTTCTTTTCGGTGGATTTGAGTCATAGGAAAGCCGTACTATTAAGAGGGGGTCCACTTCGGAAAGGATAGGGTGGAATCAACACGTACACATCTGTTCCTTTGCACCACCTTTCCTTCGCTTCGATGGAGCACCATCCGTTTATCCATGTCTCTGCGATATGAAGGCTGCCAAATGCGAAAACCTCTGTGGCATGTGGTAGTACTGCTCAAGGGAGCAGTAGTACCATAGGGGCATGCGGTAGTACCACCCAGGCGTGCGGTAGTACCGCTCATCTCAGCAGTAGTACCGCTCCTGGCAAGCGATAGTACCGCGGCCTCCAGCCCTGACGCTGACGCATGCAGAAGTAGGCACGGATGTAATTTTTTACTTCCACCCCTATGCGGTAGTACCGCTACCTGTGAGCGGTAGTACCGTGCCAGATTTTTGCACAGCTCCAACCTCAGCGGAAGTAGTTACGGAAGCAATTTATTTCTTCCGTGCATCTCCAGCGCCAGTTGAGCACTGCATTACGGTAGTACCGTAGGGGTGCGCGGTAGTACCGCTCAAGCGGTTCTACCGCTCATTGCCCAGTGCAACAAGCCCTCGTCTGGTCCCTACCATGCAAGCAGTAGCACCGCACCCCGCAGCGGTAGTACCGCGACCCTTTGCGGTAGTACCGTGGCTGTGTGCAGTAGTACCGCGCCGCACGGGCTGAGTGAGGGGATAACGGTTGGATTTTTTCCCCACTATATAAAGGGGGTCTTGTTACCCAAGAAGACCACCTCTTCCCTCCCCAACCTCCATTGTTGCTCAATGCTCCATTTTCGCCCGATCTCTCTCCCTAGCCAATCAAACTTGTTGATTTTCTAGGGATTGGTTGAGAAAGCCCCGATCTACACTTCCACCAAGAGAAATTTGATTCCCCCCACTAATCCCTTGCGGATCTTGTTACTCTTGGGTGTTTGAGCACCCTAGACAGTTGAGGTCACCGCGGAGCCATATTCCATTGTGGTGAAGCTTCCTGGTGTCGTTGGGAGCCTCCAATTAAGTTGTGGAGATAGCCCCAACCTTGTTTGTAAAGGTTCGGTCGCCGCCTTCAAGGGCACCAATAGTGGAATCACGGCATCTCGCATTGTGTGAGGGCGTGAGGAGAATACGGTGGCCCTAGTGGCTTCTTGGGGAGCATTGTGCCTCCACACCACTCCAACGGAGACGTACTTCTCTCAATGGGAAGGAACTTCCGTAACACATCCTCGTCTCCACCGGCTCCACTCTTGGTTATCTCTCACCTTTACTTGTGCAAGCTTTTATTGTGTTGTATCCCGTGCTTGCATGGGTGCTTTTTGTTGTTGCATCATATAGGTTGCTCACCTAGTTGCACATCTAGACAACCTATTTTGATGCTAACTTTAATTTGGTAAAGAAAAGCTAAAAATTGTTAGTTGCCTATTCACCCCCCCCCCCTCTAGTCAACCATATTGATCCTTTCAATTGGTCACCGAGTCTTGGACCCATGCTTCATTCAAGTGATAATGTATTTCTTATTTGACGGGGTCCTCCGAACTCTCCTCATAGTCGGTTGGACTCCTTTCTAGATCGTCTTCAGGGGTCCCAAAGGATATAGCATCAAGTTGTGCTATAGTTTGCTATTCATGATTATCATGTTCTCGCAGTTGGGGATGATTTTGAAACCTACAAAAATGAAAATCTCTTACCTTATCCCCAAACTTCAGAGAGACGACTTCTCTCTTACAATCAATGCTTTGCACCTGCAGTATTAAGAAAGGGTCTGCCAAAAATTATGGGGCAAAAGTCATCCTCAGGAATTTCCATAACAACAAAATCAACTTAATAATGAAAGCTCCTAATGTGGCATAAAAATCAGGCACCGCCCCATATGGTCTCTGAGGGAGTCCTGGATTAAGGGGTCCTCGGGCGTCCGGACTACGTAACGTGGGCTGGACTGATGGGCCATGAAGATACAAGACAGAAGACTCTCTCCCGTGTCCAGATAGGACTCTCCTTGGCGTGGATGGCAAGCTTGGCGTTCGATATGAAGATTCCTTTCTCTGTAACCGACTTTGTACAACCCTAGTCCCCTCCGGTGTCTACATAAACCGAAGGGTTTTAGTCCGTAGGGGCAATCATAATCAGACAGGCTAGACTTCTATGGTTTTAGCCATTACGATCTCGTGGTAGATCAACTCTTGTAATACTCATATTCATCAAGATCAATCAAGCAGGACGTAGGGTATTACCTCCATAGAGAGGGCCCGAACCTGGGTAAACATCGTGTCTCCCGTCTCCTGTTACCATCGACCTTAGACGCACAGTTCGGGACCCCCTACCCAAGATCCGCCCGTTTTGACACCGACATTGGTGCTTTCATTGAGAGTTCCACTATGTCATCGCTAGAAGACTCGATGGCTCCATCAATCATCCACAACGATGCTGCCTTGAGGGAGGTCTTTCTCCCCGGCCAGATCTTCGTATTCGGCGGCTTCATGCTGCGTGCCAACTCGCTTGGCCATCTAGAGCAGATCGACAGCTACGCCCCTGGCCATCAGGTCAGGTTTGGAAGCTTGAACTATGTTGCTGATATCCGCGGAGACTTGATCTTCGAAGGATTCGAGCCCATGGCAGCCGCTCCCTGCCACCGCGATGAACATGACCTAAATCTGTCATCAGACCATACCCGGGAGATAGCACCTGTAACTGCTCTGGCCCTGGATCCAGAGCAGATTGCGCCATCCGAGGACGGGAAGCTCAACCCCGCCACGGAAGCCGCAGACTGAGCGGCGTTGGAGCCGCACACAGACCCAACTTCGAACGGGATCTGTGTTACCAGAACCTCGGATTCGTCTCCGGCCACAGGTTCCGAACCACGTGCGTCCGCGCCCATCGAGCTTGATCGGGCGCCGATCGTCGAGTTCAGCTCCGCGGACATCTTCCGACACTCGCCTTTGGGTGATGTGCTAAACTCATTAAAAACCCTCTCCTTAGCAGGGGACTCACAGCCGAATTATATCCGGTTTGAACTAGAGGCTGACGATGGAGAATTTCGCTTCCCACCCACCACCCACTTCATTGCCACTATCAAAGACTTAATAGACATGCTCGATTACGACTCTGAAGACATCGACGGTATGGATGATGATGCCGGAGAGGAGCAGGCCCAAAACCCGTCGTTTACTGGGCGCTGGACAGCCACCTCCTCGTATGATGTGTACATGGTGGACACTCCCAAAGAGATTAACGGCGATAACAAGAAAGATCCAGTCGAGGATAAACCTCCTGAGACACAGCCAAAGCGCCGATGTCAGCGGCACCGCTCTAAATCACGCCGTGGAAAAGACAGCAATACCGGCACAAGAGAAAACAACACTCCGGACGATGCCGAAGACAAAGAAGATCCCATCGAGCCGACTTTTGAACAGCACGATAGGGAAGATGGGCAAGTCAGCCTTGATGAACAGGCCATAAATGAAGACTCAGAGGACAGCAACTATCTTCCACCCTCTGAGGATGAGGTGAGCGTCGGCAACGAAGACTTTATCGTGCCTGAGGAACCCGTCGAGCAGGAGCGCCTTAAACGCCGGCTAATAGCCACTGCGAGGAGCCTGAAAAAGAAACAGCAGCAGCTTCAAGCTGATCAAGATCTACTCAATGACAGATGGACTGATGTCCTGGCAGCCGAGGAATACGGACTCGAGCGCCCCATTAAAAGTTTCCCGAAGTGTAAACTGCTACCCCAATTCGACGACGAGGCACTTGAGCCCATGCCATCAACACGTAATGCGGCTGACCGACCACCACGTGGCCGGGACAAAGTGGCAACCCAAGACGAACACCTGCCCATACTACCTCACCGTAAAGGCAAAGGTACCACAGCTCGGGAACACACATATGACCTGCGGTGAGACCTGGAGAAAAGAGTAGGCCAGTCCAGATCGATCTACGGATCGCGGGGGCACGCCCTGGCACGCGACGACGGCTATCGAGCCAGACGTAACGAGCATAACCACGACCGGGGCGAAAACTGCAGATGGACTACATCCGCACTGCGTCGCGACTTGGCCCGATACAGAGGCGCCGCACATCCCCTGTGCTTTACTGATGAAGTAATGGAGCACGAATTCCCAGAAGGGTTTAAACCCATAAATATCGAATCATATGATGGAACAACAGATCCCGCGGTATGGATTGAGGATTTTCTTCTCCATATTCATATGGCCCACGGCGATGACCTTCACACCATCAAATACCTCCCACTAAAACTCAAGGGGCCAGCTCGGCACTGGTTAAATAGTCTGCCTGAAAATTTTATAGGCAGCTGGGAGGACTTGGAAGACGCCTTCCGCGACAACTTCCAAGGCACATATGTACGACCTCCAGATGCCAATGACCTAAGTCACATAATTCAACAGCCTAGAGAGTCGGCCAGGAAATTTTGGACTAGGTTCCTAACTAAAAAGAACCAGATCGTCGACTGCCCGGATGCCGATGCCCTAGCGACCTTTAAGCATAGCATCCGCGACGAATGGCTCGCTCGTCACCTCGGCCAGGAAAAGCCGAATTCCATGGCAGCCCTCACGACATTCATGACCCGCTTTTGTGTGGGCGAGGATAGTTGGCTAGCCCATAGCAATAACACTGCAAGCGATGCCGGCACCTCTGAAGCCAAGAATAGCAATGACAAGCCCCGACGCAACAGGCACAAGTGCCGAAGCAATGGTGGCACTGCCGATGACACGGCGGTCAACGCCAGTTTCAGCGGCTCCAAGTCCGGCCAGCGGAAGAAGCCATACAAAAGAAACAATCCGGGCTCATCCAGCTTGGACCGCATACTCGATCATCCATGTCAGATCCACGGCACCCCTGATAAACCAGCCAATCATACCAACAGAGAATGTTGGGTTTTTAAGCAGGTCGGCAAGTTAAATGCCGAAAACAAGGAGAAGGGGTCGCAAACCAAGGACGACGACGAGGAGTTCCGCCCGCCGAACACAGGAGGACAGAAAAAGTTCCCTCCCATGGTTAAAACAGTGAACATGATATATGCCACTCATATCCCCAAAAGGGAGCGCAAACGAGCACTCAGGGACATCTACGCGATAGAGCCAGTCGCCCCAAAATTCAACCCATGGTCATCCTGCCCGATCACTTTCGATCGCAGGGACCATCCGACCAGTATCCGTCACGGCGGTTCAGCCGCACTGGTCCTCGATCCAATTATTGATGGATTCCATCTCACACGCGTCCTCATGGATGGCGGCAGCATCCTGAACCTGCTCTATCAGGATACAGTGTGCAAAATGGGCATCGATCCCTCAAGGATCAAACCCACAAAAACTACCTTTAAAGGAGTCATACCAGGTGTAGAGGCCCGCTGTACGGGCTCAATCACACTGGAGGTTGTCTTCGGATCCCCGGACAACTTCAGAAGCGAAGAGTTGATCTTCGATATCGTCCCCTTCCGCAGCTGCTATCACGCACTGCTCAGACGAACCGCATTTGCTCGATTCAATGTGGTGCCACACTATGCTTATCTCAAGCTCAAGATGCCGGGACCACGCGGTGTCATAACAGTTAAAGGAAACACGGAGCTCTCCCTCCGAACCGAGGAGCACACCGCGGCCTTGGCAGTGAAAGTACAGAGCGGCCTTGCCAAGCAGAATCTTAATTCAGCAGCCAAGCTCCCGGACACTGTCAAGCGGATCCGGACTACTCCGCAGCATAACAGTCCAGCTCGTTAGGAGTTAGACTAGCAATCCGGCCTCCGTCTCCGTCCCGGCCTAATAGCGGCATACGTACCACGCGTACATAACTACGCACTTAAAATACCATGGGCATAGACGGAGGCATAACTAGATTGTGGTCCATAATACGGCTCGACCGCCCCTAGACACACATACTTTCACTTTTCCCTCTTTTTTATTTATTTATTTTTATCCTTTTCAGGTTTCTTTTCCACAGGCCCCTCAAGACGGCCTGATCATCGGTCCTTTTGAAGGATAGATACACGAAGACCGCAAGAAGCATTGAGGTATCGCTAGGAGGTCTTTTTGACGATCACTCTACCTGTTCTCAGGACCCGCACGCAGCTCTCCCTTGGTCATGGCATGTTAAATAGCCCTGTTGCTTATCGCACTACTTATACGCTTTTACGTATCAATATAATTATAATGGGAACAGTTCGCGGCCCAACTTCTGCGGCACTAGTTTACTACTTCATTTTTTCTGGATAATCTTATCAATTGCACCCGTACACTTTGGTACGGCTTAAAATTTGCCAGGGGCTTTATTGCGCCCCATATTACGGCAACAAAGTCCGAACAGTTTTTACGGTATAGTTCGGCAACCCGAATTTAGCATTATATGCATTGGCTCCGAATCATGTCTTTGGTCAATAGTTGGGTTGCCCGGCTGCTGTGCTTACTACCTTACGTTCCGCTATATCGGCTAGGGTAGTAAAGGGAGAACTACTGCGATTGTGCCCTGGTTCGTCCGGATGAGCACCTCAGTAGAGAAAGCCTAAAACTGACTGTCATGATGCGGCGTGTGCCGGTCAGCTCTTCGGAGGTTACAAATCTTTTGCGATTTTTTCTGCATTATGCGACGAATCGGTCTCTACTCGATCAGGTGTTTACAGCACCCTAGTTCACTAGGGGCTGCGCCTAAATTTCTGTTATAAAACTCCTATGGCTAAGTGAGGGTGATAAAGCCACATAGTCCGATTGCCTGGTTCGTTGCGCTAAACATCTCCTTCAAGGACCAAAACTTTGGATTCAAGAGTGTTTAGATTTTATCCCGAACACCCCCGTACTTCCTACATGGGGGCTGAAGCCGACGACTGGCCAACTCTCAGATTTAATAAAACGGCCGCACAGGAGGAAAAATCTTGATATAAACAACTAATATTATATGACATTTTAGTTTTGTTCCATTTTGCAGGGCAGGATAACATGAATATATTCATCCAAAGATAATGTCTTTCGCACACTGCTCCGCTACAATGCGGGATCCCTCCAGGACATCGTCAAAATATCGCTCGGGCGTGCGGTGCTCCTTGCCCATGGGCGGTCCCTCGATTGCGAGTTTGACGGCGTTCATCTTCGCCCACTGTATCTTGACACGGGCGAAGGCCATCCGCACACCTTCAATACAAACCGACCGCTTGATGGCATCAAGCCGAGGGCAGGCAGCAACCAGTCGCTTCACGAGCCCGAAGTAACTGTTGGGTATGGCTTCGGCAGGCCATAGATGGATTATCAAATCCTTCATGGCCAATTCGGCCGCCCTATGAAGTTCGGTCAGCTATTTCAGCTGATCGCTAAAGGGCACCGGATGCTCTGGCGCAAGGTATTGCGACCAGAACAGCTTCTCCGTTGATCTCCCCTCTTCGGCTCGGAAGAAATCCGCAGCATCAGCAATGTTGCACGGCAGATCCGCAAACGCTCCTGGAGAACTCCAAATCTGGGTTAGTAAGAGGTACCTTTTTTCCACAAATTTGCTTTGCATTATAAAGGCCTTACCCGCAGTGATTTTCCTGGCCTCTTGGATTTCCTGGAGGGCGCCCTGGGCTTCAACCCGGGCCTCTTGTGTGCTTTGGTGGACCCTAGCAAGCTCGGACTTTTGATCCGTAATCTTGCGCTCCAAGGACTCGCATTTCTCTACAGCGTCCTAGAGCTCTTGTTGGACCTCACTGACCCTGGCCTCGTGCTTTTCGCGGACGGATTGTTCCTCCGCCGCTTTCTTCTCGTCCTCGGCCAGCACCTTTTTAAGGGCCTCCACCTCGGTCGCCGCTCCTACAAATATAATGGCACATTGGTGAATACAAATCATCTACCCTTTCTGATATACAGAAGGTCATGACATACCTTGCTTGTCCTCCAGCTGCTTTTTCACACGGCCGAGTTCTTCCTCGGCCCACTCCAGACTCTGCTTCAGTCCAAAGACTTCGGCACCATGGGATGTCGCAGCTAGAAGTGACGCCTGCTTTTTTCACATAGACATGTGTGGTTAGTCTCCTGCGAAAATTGATTGATCCTCTGTCCGGCTTTTCTTTTCGACCACCGGACAGTGCCTCAAGGGCTACTGTCTATACTGTGACATTCTTTTTACATAAATTGCATTTCATACCTAAAAACCTGTTAGAAGGCTTGTGCAGGCGTCGGTCAGTCCGCTTTTCGTGGACTAAATCTTCTCAATCACTGCACCCATGAGGGCACGGTGTTCCTTTACAATCGAAGCACTTCACAACGCTTCCAGTAGAGTGTCCGGTGCCTCTGGTTGGACAGAGGTCACCGGAGAAATAGGCACACCCCCTTCTTTCGAAGGAGGCTGTTTGCCGGATTCCGGAGCCGTATAGGTCTCCGGGACCGTATTCGGCTCGGGGCCGAATTGTACCTGGCCCCCATTGCCAGTCTCCATGGGGATTTGCTCCCCCATGTGTCTGGCGGCCGAGGTTTCACCCTCTGGCGCCGCGCTGACGGCCTCCTGCGTCTCTCCCTGGCCTGGGATCCTTCGGGACAATGCGTCGGTGTCATCCATGGCCTTGGGAGAGGAGGCCGCCGGAAGGGACCCGCTGTCCATCACCTTCGGGTCCAGCGAGTTCCCCGAAGATGAGGATCGCTCGAGGTCGGAACGAGCCGGACTGCAAGTACATGATTCAACATGTTAAAACTATGGAGAAAAGAGGCTGGATATATGAATGCGTCAGGGTCTTTGAGTACTCATGATTCGGCCAGGGGCTTATCTCGGGGGCGCCGCTCTGGGCTGCTGTCAACATCCCACGCGGAGTTATCCGTGAGGGAGACCTTCCCCTTCTTGGATGCCTCTGCCTCCAGATTTATGGGGGCCGCCATTTTCTTCCTTCCCCCCTCAGGGGGAGAGTTGCTTTCCTCCTCCTCTTCGTCATCCTCTGCGGCGGTGGAGTGAGTCTCGGCGTCTTCGGACGTCGCGTCCGAAGTTCCCTTGCGACGGAGGACGCTTCTCGTCTCCTTGGCCTTTTTCTTGGCCTTCTTCTCTAGCGCCTGGTAGGGCGCCGGGACTAGCATCTTCGTCAGAATCGGGATGGCTGGTTCCTCGGGCAGCGGAGCCGGACACTTAATCCGCTCTGCCTTCTTTGTCCAGCCCTGAAAAAATAAATAGGGAGGCTTAGGCATTTTCCCTGAGTAAACAAGTAAAGGATACACCTTGAAACGCGAAAGACTTACCGGACTAGCGGGATGGGCCAGGTCGTGCCCACGGTCCTCGGTCGTCTCCGGCCATTTCTCGTTGGCCTTAAAAAGCACCTTCCAGATGTCTTCGTGCGTAGTTCCGAAGAACTGTTGCAAGGTCTGGTGCTTGGCCGGATCGAACTCCCACAGATTGCAAGTCCGGCTTTGGCATGGAAGGATCCGGCGAACTAGCATCACCTGGATCACATTGACAAGCTTGATGTTCTTGTCCACCATACTTTGGATACGCGCCTGCAGCGCTGACAGCTCGTCCGACGACGCCCAATTTAGGCCCTTCTCTAGCCAGGAGGTGAGCCGCATTGGGGCTCCGGACTTGAATTCGGGAGCCGCGGCCCAGGTGGCGTCGCGGGGCTCTGTGATATAGAACCACAGTTGTTGCCACCCTTTGACGGTCTCCACAAAAGTACCTTTGGGCCAGGTGACGTTGGGCATCTTGCTCACCATGGCGCCTCCGCACTCTGCGTGTTGGCCATCCACCACCTTCGGCTTCACATTAAAAATCTTGAGCCATAATCCGAAGTGGGGTGGGATGCGGAGGAAGGCCTCGCACACGACAATAAATGCCGAGATGTTGAGGAAAGAATTTGGGGCTAGATCATGGAAATCTAGCCCGTAGTAGAACATGAGTCCGCAGACGAAAGGGTGAAGAGGAAACCCTAACCCGCGGACGAAGTGGGGGATGAACACCACCCTCTCATGAGGCTTGGGGGTGGGGATGATCTGTCCCTTGGCCAGAAGCCGGTGGGCGATTTCCTTGGCCAAGAACCCCGCCTCGCGGAGCTTCGTGATGTCCTTCTCCTTGATGGAGGAGGCCATCCACTTGCCTTGCGCTCCGGATCCGGACATGGTCGGAGTGCTTCTTTGAGGCGGAAAAAATGAGAACTTGGGCGCTGGAGCTCGAGAATGGAGAGGCAGAGAAGGAGAAAGCGTGGGTGAAAGGGGGGGAATCCTTATCTCCCTATAAAGGCAGTGAATATCAAGCGCCTCCCCATTCGCCTTAAAACTCGCCTATTCCCAAGGGTCGTGCAAACGGCATGGTTGGATTACCCACGCCCGTATTGATGAGAATCCCGTAATTAAGGGACACGATCTCTGCTTCGACAAGACGTGCTAATAGAACCGCTTCTCGAAACATGGAGCGGGAGGCTAAAAAGGAAACGGTTCGAAATAATGACCGTACAGGAACATGGTGTCGCATTACAAAAAGTTGTCAGCAGATTGGACTCGTGAAATATTATACTCTTTGCGGTTGTGTGTGGTACTTGTTTAGAGCCGGACACATTTTTTGTGCTCGAACTCTGTTTTGGAGTATTCGGAGGAGGAACCCGCCTTGCAATGCCGAAGACAATCTACGTGCCGGACACATCGTCATTGAAGCCTGGTTCAGGGGCTACTGAGGGAGTCCTGGATTAAGGGGTCCTCGGGCGTCCGGACTACGTAATGTGGGCCGGACTGATGGGCCATGAAGATACAAGACAGAAGACTCTCTCCCGTGTCCAGATAGGACTCTCCTTGGCGTGGATGGCAAGCTTGGCATTCGATATGAAGATTCCTTTCTCTGTAACCGACTTTGTACAACCCTAGTCCCCTCCGGTGTCTATATAAACCGGAGGGTTTTAGTCCGTAGGGGCAATCATAATCAGACATGCTAGACTTCTAGGGTTTTAGCCATTATGATCTCGTGGTAGATCAACTCTTGTAATACTCATATTCATCAAGATCAATCAAGCAGGACGTAGGGTATTACCTCCATAGAGAGGGCCCGAACCTGGGTAAACATCGTGTCCCCCGTCTCCTATTACCATCGACCTTAGATGCACAGTTCGGGACACCCTACCCGAGATCCGCCGGTTTTGACACCGACAGTCTCCTTAAAGTGCCATCGGCTAATTTTATATTCATATCAGTGGGTTGCAAATCACAATCATATATTTCATAGTGTAAGGTATCACATTGATTGAGGAGCCTATATCACAAAGACCAAAATAAGTTATGCTGCCAAAGGAACAAGGCAATACAGGTTTGCTGGTGTCGGCTGCTTTAATACAACCTTTCACAAAATAAGTTACCTCTTCCTCCATTGTTTCAATTGGCCTTTCTTGCTTCTTCCTTTTCTGGGGTTTTACCATAATATTGCATATATTCTTATCTCCCTCTTCAAGGTGGTATTTGTTCAAATATTCAAGTTGCGCCTTCCTTACGGGTAAGGCAATATTGGTTTAGGTTCATAGTCATCTTCTTTGGGAACAACTGACGTTTCAACCTCCAAGGTCTCAACCATGACCTCTTCCTTTGGGTCCTCATCAGTGCAGTTTTCCCATTTCCTTCTTGGGAATTCCATATGTTCTGCATAACTTTGAACAAACCTCAAAACAACATCAGGGTCAAGATATAGTTCTTTGCTAATATAATCAACTCTCGCTGACTTAAAATAGGCTTTAATACAATCAAAATTTATTTCTACTTTACCCTCTTCTTCTTCATCACTCCCCCCAGCTTCGTAATTGGTGAGTTTACCTTCTAATAACTCCTATGCTTCAGGTACTTTGCTAGTAATAAAAGAACCTGCAGATTCTAATCTAATTCCTCTTTTGAGTCATACTGCAGTCCTTCATAAAAAAGATTCATCACTAGCCATTCTGGGTTTATGATGAGGGCAGTCATTTAATAAAGTTTTATGCCTTTGATATGCTTTTACTAGACTTTCTCTAGGTCTCTGTCGGAAGTTCAGAATTCTCCTCCTTGCTTCTTAGGATTTCATTTCTGGGTAGAAACCTGATAAGAAGGTTTCTGCTAATTTATCCCAAGTATCAAAGGTACCTGCAGGGTGAGACACTAACCATTCCTCTGCCTTAATAGCCATAGTTTGAGAAAACAATTTCAAGTTCATATCATCAAGGCTAAAAGCGTGTAATTAAATGTCCCACAAACATCTTCAAAAAATTGTAAATGTTGATAAGGATCTTCACCTTCCTCGCCTTTAAATTGCTTACTATGCAATAATTCGAGGACACTTGGGTTCACCTCATAAGCAACACCGACAGGGTTAGGACCCAACGATGTGAACATTTCCCGCATAGGTGGTCCCGTAAGGCGCATGGCTGATAGTTGATAGTGATGTCCGAACTCAGCCATGGCATCTTCAGATCTGCAAACAACTTAGTTCAAAAAATTCAAACCAAAAGTAAGACGAAGATCAAAAGCGCTCAGCCCCCCGGCAACGGCGCCAGAAAAAGCTTGATGTCCTGCAAGTGCACATGGTTTAGTTGTAGCTTCTTAGAAGTAAGAGTACTGATCCCAAAGGGACCATAGGAATCAAATTTTTTCTTCTCTCAAGTGATGTGAATAGAGTGTCTATGAGTTGTTAGTTCTCCAAAGTAGTAGTAACGTGATGGAAAGATAATGTTGAAGGTGCAAAGGTAAATAAGTAAAAGAAAATAACTAGAATAGTAATTTAAAGGGCTGGAGACATATATGATTAAAACGTTCCCGGGGAGTCTGGAATCCCCACTAGTGTGCATCTATAGCGGTGCCTAAACACGATGCTACTTCAGATTCCTAAGCCACTTTACATGTTTCTCTCTGTGGGCAGAGCCGGTTCAGATACGTGCACACAAGCGGCAACTCTGTATCACATACGCCACCACCGTTCTTCCCCACTCCTATTATCAAATGGTAATTAAGGGGAAAGATGTCCCCATGTACGTAGCCAAGGTGGTCCTTGTTTTACCCCCTGTTGCCGCTACGAAGGGAAATGGGGTCAGTCACTCACCCACCTCGCGAACCACACGGTTCGCCAACAATAATAACCTTCCGTCCAAAATTGGCATATGTTGGATGGTCGACTTCACCCAACATCAAGAGATTATTCACATAAACATGCAAAGAGTACATCAAATCCTAATATCAATCGATCTATCACACACTAGGGTTCATCGATGTCCCCGAGAACTAAGGGAACTACTCACACATGAAGGCAACAAACATCATACCATCAAAGATGGAAATCATGAATGAATCACACATGTAATACACAAGTTATTCCTCTAGGGTTCTTGATATTACAATAGGGCAAAAGGTAGATGATGATGATTATGGCAGTGGGGATGATGTTGGAGCCTTCTTGATGAGGATGGTGGAGGCGGCGGCCTCCTCTTGCCGGTTCCTCCCTCCGGATCACTCTGGTGGCTAGGGTTCCTACTTCTGGACGAGTTTCTGGTGTCTCTGGGCGTCTGATCCATGATCCGTCTTCACAAGGCGAATATATTTTATCTGGCGGCGGCTATGGCACTCCATACGACCGCTCATACGGGCCGGCACGGTCATATGGAACGTCGTCTTTTGCTCTAGACATCTTGCGGCTACTGCTTCTTTGCCCATTCTACTTCTTTCTCTTATAGTAGGTGATTATCACTGTAATTACGTGATTCCACTATCATTTATGAGATTTCTTCTAAATAATAATATTTGGTCCAAAAATCTTTATCTGACGAAAATGACAAAAAGGAGCACGCGAACGCGGTAAAATTCCACAAAGCCTACAGAGTAAGCACAAAAATACTAACAAAATAATCACATAATTTGGACTCATAGGTTATCAAGTGCAGTAGTTGATCCTGCGATGGGTCTCTTCCTTTTTTGAAGTGGGTCTGCTAATGTGAGCCGGCCATGGTACTCTTGCCGGTGTGCAAGCCTGTCATGCTTCATCCTTCCGGTGCAGATTGAATCTGCTTTATCTTCTTGAGCCAGCCACGCGTCCTCTATGATGCAAAATTTGGATACCAGGCCAGTTAATTCAGAGAATGTTTGGACGCAGTGCCAGGCGAGGGCGTTTAGGACGCCTTTGTCTTTGCTATTATGCTAAAAAGTTGCAACTATGTCTGAGTCATGGTAGTCCGGTATCTTGTTCTTAACGAACAAGAACCTGGCCCAGAATTGCCTGACTGTTTCATCAGGTAGCTGTTGCACATAGACTAGATCCCAGACATAGGAGGGCCCCAAATTACTTGGGCAGTATTCGATGTGGGAGGTGGGTGGGAGCAAAAGTTTGATCCCCTTTGTTCGCGAGCTCGAAGCTTCGACGTTGTTATATCAAGAAGGTTGTGTTGATGCGGAATCAGCCAAGTTGATCTTAAGATCTGATTCCTCGTCCACTTTGGTTTGGTCGCCATTGATAACCCACAAGTGTAGGGGATCAATTGTAGCTTTTTTCAATAGATAATAGTGTCAAACCCAACAATGAGCTAAAGGTAGGATTTATATTCCCTTCAAGTTCTATCAACCACCGATATAACTCTACGCACACTTAACGTTTGCTTTACCTAGAACAAGTATGAAACAATTTTGTAGGTGATAGGATAGGTTTGCAATAATAAAACTAGAAGTACTTAGCGGAAATAAAACTAGGAGTACTTTGCGAGATAATAATTGTTAGTTGTTTACTAGAAAGATTTTTATAACACAAGAGAAGTATCTTGTCCCTAGTCAATCGATAACTAGACCGGTAATCATTATTGCAATTTATATGAGGGAGAGGCATGAGCTAACATACTTTCCATACTTGGATCATATGCACTTATGATTGGACCTCTAGCAAGCATCCACAACTACCAAAGATCATTAAGGTAAAACCCAACCATAGCATTAAGTACCAAGTCCTCTTAATCCAATATGCAACAATCCCCTTACTCGGGTATGTGTTTCAGTCACTCACACCACCCACTATAAGCGAATCATGAACATATTGCAACACCCCACAGTAGGGATCCCTCATGCTTGTGCAACACAGAGGGCACCATAGGACAGCACCAAATAGAATATACAACTCAAACCAATCACGATCATTAATCAACCCATTCGACAAAACAGATCTACTCAAACATCATAGGATGGCAACACATCATTGCATAATAATATGAAGCATTAAGCACCATGTTTAAGTAGAGATTACATTGGGTATAGAGAGGCTACAATGATGCATAGAGGGGGAGAGAGTTGGTGATGATGGCGGCGAATTTGTTGGTGTAGATCACTGTCACAATGATAGCCCCGGCGGTGTTCCGACGCCATCGGGAGAGACGGGGAGTGAGCCTCCCTCTTCCTCCTTCTTCCTAGGCCTCCCCCTAGATGGGAGGAGAGTTCCCCCTCTAGTGCATTGCTTCCATGGCGGCGGAGGGGTGGGAGCCCCTTCGAGATTGGATCTCTCTCTCTGTTCTCTTTGGTTTCGCGTTCCTGTTTTTCAGCCCTTCACCGTTTCTTAAATTCCCGGAGACCCGTAACTTTGATTGGGCTGAAATTTTTAGGGAATTTTTATCCATAAATTATATGTCTTGCGGCGAAAGAAGGGCAGCAACCACCTTACAAGGTGACCACTACCTACATGGGCGCGCTTGGCCCCCGAGGCGTGCCCTGCTAGGTAGTGGGCCCCTCGAGCACCGTCTTGCATTGATTCTTCTTCCAGAAATTCACATATATTCCAAAATAAATCTCCATAAAATTTTATTGCATTTGTACTACATTTGATATGGATATTCTATGAAATAAAAAAACATGCAACAAACAGGAACTGGCACTGGGCACTGGATCAATAAGTTAGTCCAATAAATCATATAAATTGTTGGCAAAAGTATGTGAAAGTTGTATAATATTGGCATGGAACAATAAAAAATTATAGCTATGATGGAGACGTATCAGCATCCCCAAGCTTAATTCCTGCTCGTCCTCAAGTAGGTAAATGATAAAAAAGATAATTTTGATGTGGAATGCTACCTAGCATAATCTTGATCATATAATCTAATCATGGCATGAATATTAAGACACGAGTGATTCAAAGCAATAGTCTATAATTTTACATAAAGACATGAATACTCAGGCATCCCAACAAACAATCATGTCTTTCAAAATATCAATGCTAAAGAACGTTATATTCTTGTCATGCTCCATCTTCTTAACACAAAGTATTTATCATGCACAACCCTGATGACAAGCGGAGCAATTGGTTTATACTTTTTAACGCGCTTCAGCTTTTTCAACCCCCACGCAATACATGAGAGCAAGCCATGGACATAGCACTATGGGTGGAATAGAGTATGATGATAGGGGTTAATATGGAGAAGAAAAAAGGAAGAAAGTCTCACATCGACGCGGCTAATCAACGGGCTATGGAGATGCCCATCAATTGATATCAATGCGAGGAGTAGGGATTGCCATGCAACGGATGCACTAAGAGCTATAAGTGTATGAAAGCTCAATATGAAAACTAAGTGGGTGTGCAACCAACTTGCTAGCTCGAAGACCTTGGGCATTTAAGGAAGCCCATCATCGGAATATACAAGCCAAGTTCTATAATGAAAATTTCCCACTAGTATATGAAGGTGACAACATAGGAGACTCTCTATATGAAAAACATGGTGCTACTCTGAAGCACAAGTGTGGTAAAGGATAGTAACATTGCCCCTTCTCTCTTTTCTCTCATTTTTTTTCTGTTTTTTATTTTTTTCTTGGGCTCTTTCTTGCCTCACTTTTTTTTTTATTTTTTTATTTTTGTCTGGAGTGTCATTCCGACTTGTGGGGGAATCATAGTCTCCATCATGCTTTCCTCACTGGACATGCTCTAATAATGAATAATGATGATCATCACACTTCTATTTACTTACAACTCAAAAAATTACAACTCGATCCTAGAACAATATGACTCTATATGAATGCCTCTGGCAATGTACCAGGATGTGCAATGATGTAGCATAGCAAAGATATCAAAACATGGACAAGCCATGAAAATATCATGCTACCTATCTTACGATCATGCAAAGCAATATGAGAATGAATGCTCAAATCATATATATGATGATGATGGAAGTTGCATGGCAATATATCTCGGAATGGCTATGGAAATGACATAATAGGTAGGTTTGGTGGCTGTTTGGAGTATATAGCAAAAAACTACCACATTACAGGCTAGTGCTGCAAAAAAACTACCACTTTTTTTATTTTTTTCAAAAATCTACCACAAAATTGGTTCGTTGTTCCAAAAAACCCTACTTGTTGAAGTGTTATGTTTTAACTGTGTTTATGACAAAGGGGGTCCACTCGTCAGGTCATCGTTATATTGGACCGTTAGTTGACCATTATGACATGTGGAGCCCACATCTCGGTCCCTACAAAAAATGCAAAAAGGTCCCTATAAGTTTTGTAAAAAAGCAGTCGGGTCCCTATTAATTTTGGAAAAAATCAATCAGGTCCATGTGCTCTTTCTCGCTCCCGTCACACGTCGCCATGGCCAGAAGCTCCGTGCTGCTCCCCCGCCGCCGCTGCTGCTCCCCGCCACCGGTGCCGCTGCGCCCCATCGCTTCTCCCTGCCGCTGTGTGCTGCTCACGGTTGCTGCTACCTGATAACCCACAAGTATAGGGGATCGCAACAGTTTTCGAGGGTAGAGTATTCAACCCAAATTTATTGATTCGACACAAGGGGAGCCAAAGAATATTTGAAAGTATTAGCAGTTGAGTTTTCAATTCAACCACACCTGGAGATTAATTATCTGCAGCAAAGTGATCAGTAGCAAAGTAGTATGATAGTTTTGATAGTAATAGCAACAGCAACAGTAACGCTAACGGTGATAGCAATGATTTTGTAGCAAGTGCAACGGTAACAATAGCAGTAGTAACTTAGCAAGAACAATATAAGAGAAATTCGTAGGCATTGGATCGGTGAATTCGTTGGATGATATTCATCATATAATAGTCATAACCTAGGGTGATACGGCACTAGCTCCAGTTAATAAATATAATGTAGGCATGTATTCCGTAAATAGTCATACATGCTTATGGAAAGAACTTGCATGACATCTTTTGTCCTACCCTCCCGTGGCAGCAGGGTCCTATTGGAAACTAAGGGATATTAAGGCCTCCTTTTAATAGAGAACCGAAACAAAGCATTAACACACGGTGAATACATGAACTCATCGAACTACGGTCATCACCGGGAAGTGTCCCAACTATTGTCACTCCGGGGTTGCCGGATCATAACACGTAGTAGGTGACTATAACTTGCAAGATCGGATCTAGAACATAGATATAATGGTGATAAAATAAACGGTTCAGATCTGAAATCATGGCACCCGGGCCCAAAGTGACAAGCATTAAGCATGGCAAAGTCATAGCAACATCAATCTCAGAACATAGTGGATACTAGGGATCAAGCCCTAACAAAACTAACTCGATTACATGATGAATCTCATCCAACTCCTCACTGACCAGCGAGCCTACGAAGGAATTACTCACTCCCGGTGGGGAGCATCATGGAATTGGTGATGAAGAAGGGTTGGTGATGACGAAGATAAGCAGAACATTGATGTTTGCAGCGGTCTTTATGAATCACAACGTATCGAACGGGCTATCAACATATATATGAAAATTTTAAAATTCTCTTACATTATATAGTAGGCTTATCAACCTACATGAATTAGATGATGTCACACTCAATGAACAATCATCGGTTTATGAAATGCCCGCTTCTCACTGCCCTGGCCCACCAAAAGCTCCTCTGCCATGTGCTACCTGCGTTGGGTCATTGACATGCAGGCCAGGTACCCCAACGAGCCCACACGTCAGTGGAAGAACGGCGTGGTGTCTTACGTCAGAGCGAGGGCACCGCTCGCTGCACGCCCGGCTAAACATGCCTCCTTGCCGCATTCAAACGCCTCCATGAAACCTGTGTGGAAGCTGAGAAACCCACTCCGGACACACGTCCATTCATGACTGGGCCGGCATTAAACGCAACGCCGGCCGAGCTCCTCCCGTCCGCCGTCTATTTAATCTCCTATTTAAACGAGGCCAGACGTCGGCCAAGAATCGCACACCTCCGCCGCTCCCCTATCTCCTCCTTCACCATTTTCTCCGCTCTTACAATGGCTTACGAAGAGTAGTTATCCGGCATCCAAGCCGGCTGGGAGGCCCACCGAGCCCGCCGGATACGAGCTATGCAGCTCGCTGATCCACCTCCCTCCCCTTGCCCGATGGAGCGAGTTGCCACCCCAAGCTGGCACGTGGTTCAGCAACTCGCTGCTCCACGCCAGCTCGATGAGGAGCGGTGAGCTACTCCACGCTGGCACGGTGGGGAGCACGGGCGTCGTTGCTGCCGTCCACGCCGCCGCCTCGTACCGCGCCTCTCGTGTCTGCGACCGCGTCTCTCGTGTCTGTGGCCGAGACTCCCATGCCTGCGGCCGTGCCATGCAAGCAGAGATAGAAGCCGGGTGCACGAAGAGCGACGAGTCAGTGGCCAGTGCCTCCGCATCCGCCACCATCATCGAGGAGAAGTAGAACACGAGAGGCCGCCGCCGCTTGGGTCCCATGAAGGCCACCGCCGAGGCGACGCCGGCGTACACAGCAGGTGTCTTGCCGGATCCTTCTGTTGCGAGAACCTTCGTCGACCCTGCATGGGCTCCACAGAAGCGGAGAAGTCCCCTTCAGACTCCATCTTGGGCATCAGCCAACGATGTCAGTTGAGCGATGGGGAAGCGAGCCGTCCTTTGCGCTGAAGCATATACCTCCGGGGCTCCTGACAGTCCGGTGATCGTGCTGTCGAACATGAGGAAGACAAGTGGATCAGCGAGTGACCATTTAGGCTAGGTATTATTATACCTATGCTATTCAGGCGTAGCACCGCTTAGTTGATTTGAATGTAATGAAATTTGTCATGTTTATATGAAAATCCGGTATTTTATATGAATTCCGTCATTGTTTATATGAAATATTGCTGTCTTTGCATGAATTTCGTCCGGTTGGTTGAGTTGCTATCAGAATGTGTGCGGCTACGGTTGGATGGCGTAATTTACGGGTCGCCGGTCAGTCTGCGGTTGGCTCGGGCGGTGAGGTGGGATGAAAAAAGCACAACTCGTGCGAGCTCGTCTCCAACGCGCGCGTTGGAGGATGCATGAGCACCCGAGCTCTTCCTTGTTCATCGATGGCAAAGGCACGGGTGGACAAAAGGGTCGCCAATATTTTGGCTACCCTGGGTAAGATCCAAACAGCCCCTTCCAGCCCCACCCCTCCCAGCACATTCAAATCCCTCGTTCGCCGTGAAATTTTGCCATGTGTTGTTTTCATGGATATTTTGCTGTGTGAAAACAAATTTAAATATGAACGAATAATCGGTGTCTGCGGTCTTCTGCCGGGACACAGCTGGATGGCCTCATAGTAGTAGTAGTAGTGTCGAGTACTAGTACTACTAGATAGTGAGTGTTTACTACTGTATCATGTACTCCCTCCGTTCCCAAATATTTGTCTTTCTAGACATTTCAAATGGACTACAACATACGGATGTATGTAGACATATTTTAGAGTGTAGATTCACTCACTTTGCTTCGTATGTAGTCACTTGTTGAAATCTCTAGAAAGACAAATATTTAGGAACGGAGGGAGTATGTACTAATTGCAACGCATGCATGTGTTAGCAGTATAATGACCACGTACGAATTTGATGGTAAGATTTGTGTAAGTTGGATGTCAAATTATTGCTCTAACATGTGGTCAAAGTTAGCCTCCAAAACGCATTTTAGACCCTATATGGATTGAGGGAGTACATGCATTGCTGAGGTTTCTCTTAATCCTTGCATGCAATATTTTTATTGAAGCTTGAAATGTGAACATGTGAATGGGAGGGACTACTACAACCCTTCCAAAAGAACTGTAGTACTAATGGTATCGTACTCCCTCCATTCACCATCTCACATGCTCAGTACTTTTGCGAACTATAGAAGTAACAAATTTATTCCACCACTCAGCATCTATTATGGATACATTGTGGATTTCAAATTGAGTCATATGGACCGGAAAGTAGGCACTTAGGGCATCCACAATGTATGTTTATTATTTCCTCTAATCCCTCTCTCTCCTCTTAGAGGTAGGCCTCTATACATTGCATGAACTGCCTCTAACAAAAAATTGGCTAGCATCACATCTAACATTAGAGGCTGCCTCTAACAATGTAACAATCCATCTGGTCCCACTTGTCAGCCTTAGGAAGCATAAGAGAGTACAAGAGAATTAGTACTGATTGGACAAATGTGGGGTTAATCAATACTTCTTAAATTTCTGCTAGGGCCCACCGTAGAGGCTGGTTAGAGTCTCTATACATTGTGGTTTTTTCATTTGATAAGAGGCAAACCATGTGGGGCCTACCTTAGAGGCAAGGCTCTATACACTGGAGATGCTCTATAGTACTTCTTTTGATGTGTCCCATCAACTCGCAGAACAAGGAGAAGCTTGCTTAGTATGCCCTCTCCCCCGCCCATGGGTGCGGTGCCTCGCAGAGTCGCAGGACGAGGAGAACCTTGCTTACTATGCCTACGCCCGCTCCCTCGCCCACGCGTGAGGTGGCTCGCAGGACGAGGAGAAAATTTTACTACTCCCTCCGTTAGACATATACTCCCCTACCATGGTTAGAGAGATTATCATACTGTTTGAAATATATGTCTTTTAGTAGTAGGAGTAGTACAGTGGTAGGAGTAGCACTACAACAATTTCCTTGGAGTCCATGGTGCAGCAAGCTACCGTAGGCTATGTTACTACTACCTCCTTTCCGGTTTGTAAGGCTCAATTTCAAAATCTCTCCAACCAAGGTAGACGGTGAGTGGTGGAATTATTTTCGTAGTTTGCACAAGTACTTAATTAGTACGCTCGTTTTTCTCAAAAAGTTATGTTTACCAATGCATTAATTACAATGAATGCATGCATGACCACTAAATTTCCATGAACTTCTAAATGCATTGGTGAGTTTTCTCTTGATACTGCTTGCATCAGGTGATTTAATGCACCTCGAAATCCAAACATTTGATGGTAAGTACTAGTAGAATTGAGACTTATAAAATGGAAAAACGATTTTTTTAGATGAGCCCTATAAACTGGAAAGGAGGGAGTAGTAAGTAGTACTACCTCCATAGTGGGTACATACTCCGTAAAATCAGATTTTCCCAAAACTAAGTCGCTCAACCTTTATTTGCTTGTTTCCCTTCCTGCCTCGTTGCCTCAAACAGACTATGCCAAACTCCCCTTCCTGCCGCGCGGGAAAAGACCCGCCCTCGCCTTTTTTAGTTCGGGTTTGTATCGATGGATCGCGCGAATCAGCAAAAACCAAGCCGTGTCTTGTACTCCTCCATCATACTAAAAGAGTGGAGACGCTCGCTTTCATGAAATCTGTACTTCCTCTCGCTGACATGTGGGACATATAACAACTGGGTCGACGTGTCATGCAGCAAATAACAGTGCAGAACAGCAGGGGGACGCACCCCAGTCGTAGCGCCCCAGTAGTAGTAATGAGCAATGAGATGTCAAATCACAATGCCGCACCTTTCCCCCAGACGGATGAAGCAACCATTATTTCACACTTCGCTGAATCCGCTTCTCCATCATCTCCTTCAAGAAAACCACGTATTGCTTCTACCATTGTTCCGCCTCAAGAGGGACGCGCATCGCCTTGGTACATCATGACACGTGGGACCGCATGACAGGCCATGCTCCCCCGCCCATCGCTCGGTAAAATCACCTCATTTTTACTCACTACTGCAGGGTGTTGCTAACGCGACACTACGATCAGAGACCCTTTGATGAAACTGTGTGCGATGCATTAATCGTAAACGGTGATGTAAAAAAACCGTCAAAAAAGATGCAAAACATTTGCGATGAATGATACATCAAACATGGTTCAGATTTTAGTTGCGTGTGTGATGCGGGGCATACGGTTGATCCAAACGAACTGTTTGTGATGAGACAGAACAATAGAAATGGGCAGCCAGATCAAGGTGTGTGCGATATATGGCATACAGTTTGCTCCAATAAACCATTTGCGATGATCGAGGTGAACACAAATGATTCGACGTAACATGATGTGTGTGACAACCGGCAAATAGGTTGGTAATCAGAATTGTGTGCGATCATTATAGACAGCCCATACTGTCTTTTTTGTGAATTGTGTGCTCGTCAGGGCACACGGTTCAACAAACAAACCTATGGGCGATAATGTAGAAGATCTCTGTCGAATACATATTACTAACCGTCTGCGATGAGATTGACAGGATAAACAGAGATAACAAATTAATATGAGCGAATGGAAACAGAGATATATACAGTCTGCTTAATTTAGTCCTTCTTCTTCTTCTTCTTCTTGTTGGATGGCCCCGTGACATCGTCTTGGCGAGGACACTTCTTGCCGCTGACCGTTGGCTTTTCATCGCCGCCACCATCGTCCTCGTCATTGCTGTCGTCGTCGTCCTCCTCCTCGTGCGACCATTGCTCCTCATCATCATCGTCATCCTCTTCTTCGTCCTCCAACGGCTCCTCGTTCGTCTGGTTATCATTTGATGACTCCGGAGGTGATGTCCCTTCCATGATCTAGATATAATCGAGGTCTGGGCTCGACGCCGGACTCATGGAAGACAAGCGGGATGATTCCGATGTTGACCTATCATCGGGCGCCAGACTGTTGGCCAAACTGTCATCCTCGCTGTTGCTCGACATGGCTACGGTCGTCTAAAAACTGTGAGAAAGAGAGATTGCAGAGTGTGTGCAAGTGTGTAGCACGGCCTACCGCGGACGATGAAGAAGGTGGACACTTAAGCGGGGTATGCAGAGAAGAGGAAATGCCAATTGAAGCGGGGGTTGACGTATTATCTAACTGCTGATATAATCAACTGCAATTATTTGTACCTAGTAGCTCCAAATTCCCGGGGTTGCGCAGGACTCCTATTGGCTGATTTCTTTTTTCAGGACAAAAACAAGGAACGAGTTTTGGGATTATGCACCGGTACCGGTACGAATGGAGTAGGAAAGTTGGCAAGCAATACATTGAGCTCTTCCTATTGATGAAGCCAGTAATAATCAAACTACAAAGGAAAAGAAAAAAAGGCAAAGGAAAATATCTGCACGAATCTTCGCATAACATCAATGGCATAGGACCTAGATGTGCATTACTTAGACCACATCTAGATGTGCTTTAGCAATACTGTCAAACAAAATCCCTAATCATCATTGCAAACAATGCATAGAACATGGCTGATGCGACAACCAGAACTACACATGCTAGTTCCTTCTTGTCTCTTGCTTTCATATGTTGCCTGTGATTGATTCTTTCTTGCTTCATTGTATTGATTGTAC
Source organism: Thinopyrum elongatum (assembly GCA_011799875.1). Taxonomy (NCBI): domain Eukaryota; kingdom Viridiplantae; phylum Streptophyta; class Magnoliopsida; order Poales; family Poaceae; genus Thinopyrum; species Thinopyrum elongatum. The sequence continues at coordinate 407,332,029 of CM022301.1, forward strand.
ATTCCAAATCAACCAGTTTCTTCTTCATCTTTACGTTATCTTCTGTGAGCTTGGTGATAACACTCTGAGCCCTGCCATGCCATTCTTCATCCAGCCAGTTAACAAAGGCACAAGCCTCATATCCCTGCCAATGTAAATAGTATTCAGGATGAGCGGTGGCATTAACTCAAGTAAAATGATGAACTTAGCACTAACCTCTAAGGGGCAACTAAAAAACCGCCTGCCAATGTCGAATCCCTCTATGCATACACGTCGAGCGGGAGTGTGCCCGTGCACACAACTCAGCTTTTGGTACTTCTCGATGGCGCAAAACTCGGAGTCGAACTCGTGTTGCGGGAGTCTGGAGTCATGCTCCAGATCTGGCGGCAGATCGCTTTCCTAGTGGGGGGTCATTCAGGACGGATTCAACAAGTAGCTACTTTGGACATGCTAAAAAAGATCAAGATAGATTGGAACCTGACAGGACGATTTGGATCTGTAGTACACTTGCCTTCTGATGACCTTAGGCAAGTGCTCGGCAGTGACCGCCGTCGTGGCGGCGCTGCCGAGAGCGGTGATACGAGCAGGAGTAGCCGCACCGAAACCATCAGCGCCACTCGTCTGCATTCCCCCAATGTCAGCACCACGCGAGGGAATTTGCAGGCTATCTAGGGATTTGGGGGAAATGGGGAAACTATGGGGATAAGCTAACGGTCGGGAACTACTTATGGCACTATATGTTGTATACGGCACACTGTTTATACATGTCGTTTGTGTTAGGTATTACAACTTCACACATGATTTCCACACCAAACCGTGTGAGAAGACAATGTAGGTGAGACACGGTTGCCGTTACATAATCGTATGTGACCCTGTACATATAATTGAGTTACAGTGATACCGTGTAAACAGCCGCTCTGCGGATATCCGTCAAAAAATAAAACAGCCGCTCTGCAGATAGAGATGGCGATGGCGGCGGCGGCCTAGGCAGCAGCTACTAGATAAGAGGTGGGCCGTGGCGGCATCATAGGAGGTCAATCCTCGGTTTGCGACGGGAGATAGGAGGAGATCAACCATCGAGGTCGATGGCCGGATAGTGGAGGTCGAACTTCAGGCGGCAGCCACACTAAGCTTTGCTCCTTGACCCTGTTGTCTCGGCGTGCCGCTGCATCGCGCTTCTCTGTCTGCTGGGTGGAGGTCGCCGCGTGGCTAATTAATTAAGGTATTCTTTTCGTGAGTGGTTTAATTAAGGTATTCAACTCTTAAGGGTAGTGTTGTAGTACTCTGCATGTAAATTGACTGGCCATTAATTTTTGTCATTGCACGTGTGGATAACAATATGGAGAGCCCTCAGTAATTATGAAAATAAAACCTTGTGATTTATGCATGCATCTTTGGGCATCAGTTAATCCATGTATTAATATTGTTGTTTTGTTTTTAATTACCATTCACGTGGTGCAGATGGAACGATCTCAATGGATGAAGAATTGGAGAACCACATATTTTATCAATGGTGTGGCAGAGTTCATGAATTTGGCTAAAAGTACAAAGAGGAGAATTGGTGATGCGGATTACATTATGTGTCCATGTACTCATTGTGCCAATAGAGAGTCACATCAATTTGGAGATGTCCAGTGACTCTTACTCTCTCGGGGATTCATGGATGGATATACATGTTGGACCAGACACGGTGAAGAGCATGTCATGGATGAATGTACCCAGGGCTACGAGATGCCAAACCCCGATCAGTGTCACATGGATGTTGAATCTAACATCAGGGTAGAGGCGTCAAGCTACCAATGGAACACCGGAAAGCTGAAACGCCCACTGGAAAACCAAGATGTCGACACAGATGACGACGATCTTGATCTGCCAGATTTTGCTGCTATGATTGCAGATTTCAAGGGCCCAAAAAAAGGATATGATTAGGTACAAGGATCTGCCAACCATTGATGCGGACTCCAAGAAAGAATTGTATCCAGGTTGCAAAAAGAAATATTCCAAGTTGAGTGCCACCCTGGCGCTTCTCAGATTTAAAGCAGCAAACGGTCTATCAAACAAGGGCTTCACAAAGATGTTAGGTATTTTCAAATAAATTCTTTCGGAAGATAATGTGCTCCCCAGAAGCACGAACGAAGCGAAGAAAATTCTTTGCCCATTGGAACTTGAAGTACAGAAGATACATGCTTGTGTGAATGATTTTATATTCTACCATGGTGAGTACAAAGATTTGCGTGCATGTCCCACATGCAAGCATGCATGATACAAGTGCAAGAGAGCAAAGGACAAGTAGAAATTGGATGACGAGGTCAAGACAGGAATCCCATTCCAGGTTGTTTGGTACTTGCCTTTAATTCCAAGGTTGAGGCGTTTGTTTACAAACCCTAGAGAGGCAAAGAGGTTGCGGTGGCATCATGATGAGCAAACTGCGGATAAATATATGAGGCACCCGAAAGATGGGGCTCAGTGGGAATTAATCAACAACAAGTTTCAAGACTTTGCCAAGGATCCTAGAAGTATAAGGCTCGGGGAGTGTACTGACGGGATGAATCCTTTTGGCGATATGAGCACCAATCACAACACATGGCTGGTGCTTCTATGCATATATAACCTAGCTCCTTGGTTGTGTATGAAGAAAAAATACATTATGATGTCAATGATTATCCAAGGCCCGAAGCAACCTGGAAATGACATCGACATTTACTTTCAGCTACTGGTAGAAGTACTGCTGACAGTTTGGATAGATGCGCCTGCTGTATAATGTTATGATGCTTACAGAAAGGAGATTTTCGATCTACATGCAATGCTGGTGCACACCATTCAAGATATGCCGGCATTAGGCAACACATCGAGGCAGAAAACAAAGGGAGATGTAGGGTGTGTCACATGCATGGATAGGACAGCTAGCAGATTTCTTCCCAACTGGTGCAAAACAATGTATTTGCGTCATCGTAGGTTCTTACAGAGAAATCACCCATACCGAAAGATGAATGCTGAATTTGATGGTATGTGTCGTGGGAAACCATGGCCAACTATGGGGCCAAGGGGTCCCTTACTGGTTCTGCAGGGGGGATGTCACGTAGCACAAAGAGCAGAAGAGCGTGGGGCAGCGCGGCAGAGATCACACGAGTAATTTTACCCAAGTTCGGGCCGCCGTGAGGTGTAAAACCCTACCCCTGCTTTGGTGGATTGATGGTGGAATAATGGTGGTGGAGTGTAATACATTTTCCCGGCAAGGGTTGCCTCAGGGCGATAGTGGCTACGCGCGTATGAGTGTGTGTTGTCCAACCTTCTAACCCTTTCTACGGTTGCCATGGGCCTCCTTTTATAGATTAAGGGGTCACCACAATGGCAAAGTAGTCATTATGCACTGATAAGATAGCAAATAGTGCTATCATACCTAACTCTGCGGGCTGACAGGGTGCATTAAATGCACCGCTTAACGTCACGTCGTTGCTTGCTCGGCAAGCCTTGCCGGGCTGTTTTGCCCGCTTCACACTTGCTTGCTTGACACGTCGCAGGACGGATGTTGTTCGTGGGCATTTCCTATAGAGAAAGGCTGCCACTTAGTCACTTTGCGGCTTGACACCGCATCGATCGACGACGTGGGTCGCGGTGGAGTAGTTGGGTGAGGTGGTTTTGCCTCCGCGAGTCCCGACAAGTCCTGCCGGGACGCCTTGGACGCCTTCTTCCTGGGGCGACCCCGCCCTCGCCAAGCTCGCCTGCCTAGCAAAGGGGGCTTTTCTCTTGGTGGTATCTCGCTTCTCCGGCTCGGTCTTGGTCCTCTTGATCTGCATGTTGCTCCTTCGAAGATCTTGGTTTCTTGTACTCTAACTTGGTTTGGTGCCGTAATCTCGTTCTCGTGCCTGTGCACAGTCTGGGCAACAGACCCAGGGTTTGTTGCACCGACAGAAGCCCCTCGGACTGCCCCGAGCGTGCTGCCGAGTGTCGTCGGGGTAGGGCCTAATAAGTGCGTAGGCAGGGGCGCTGAAGAGGCTGGCCTCTTGAGGTCTCCTTTGCTTCTTCATTAATCTTGAGCCTGGGCCAGTTTCTGATTTCTCCGCGCGTCGTGTGCAACGTTAGGGAAAAACTCAGACCGTGGTCCGTCGGTTGCCCATGCCCCACGATCACGGGATGGAAACTGCCATCCCACTCGCCCCTTGCTTTGCGCGCACCCGCCACGTGTACTCCATGCATTAGGAGGGGTAGGTGGCGGACGCGGAGAGCGCGGGGACGAGTGCCATGGAAGGAAATAAGCGCCGTTGGTTGGAGCAGAGGGTCGGTCCTGACTCCCTGAGTCACTGCGGCGGGGCAGGGAGGCCGCATTGGAGGAGCGGGGCGGCTGCCCTCAGTATGAGAGGCTAGCCCCCTGCCCCATTCTTTCTATAAGAGGGGGGGCAGGGGTGGCGCATTTCCACACATCAGCACTCCTTCTTCCCCCTACGCAATCTTCCTTCACTCGCCATGGTCAGAGGACGAGGGCGTGGCAGTATTCCAGCGGCGGCGATGAGGGCTTCTACCCGACAATGTATTCCCCATTCTCCGGATCCCGTGGCAGTGGAGCCCGCCGTGAGAGGGGGAGGGAGGGGGCGAGGCTGAAGTCATCGCGGTACCCGAGGAAGAGGAGGATGGGGCGGTGCCTTAGTCGCACCTCCACCGGCGGCCCTCCCTCCGTTGGAAGGCCACGTCGGGGATCAGCCTCGAGAGTTCATCATTAGGCTGTACAAACCTCCGTGCGACCATCTTTGTCTCCCTGCTCCATTCGCATGAGAAATGGAGCTTGAACAGCCACGGGCTCTGAGGTTGCATATGAGGGGCTGTGGGAATGGCGGCATGTGGGTGGATGTCGATTTCCCAGCCCCTCATGTTATGTACCTTCGCCGTGGTTGGAAGACCTTTGCTCGTGCCCACAGCTTCTCTGAGGGGCATGTTCTCCAGTTCAAATTAATGGAGAGCGGCCTGCTCTCCGTCAAGATCTTCGGGCGCTCAAGATCTTGCTTAGGGTGCTGCGCGGGGAGCTCGACCGACGATGAAAGCTCCTCCTCGAGCGAAGGCGACGAGGAGGACAGTGACGGTGATGATGATGGAAGCAATTGGGAGGGCGATGACTCTGACTCCGGCTGAGCGTTGCCCGCACCATCTTCATCAGGCAGTAGCACCATCATCTGCATCTGCATCTCCTTCCCAGCAATACGATTTGCCGGGGAGTTGGACGCAGAGGTGGGGATGGTGCTTCCTGGCTTACTCTAGCAGTCCTCCAGCTGGACCCCGGCAGGCTTCCTCCCGGGCTACAGCTCCGTTAGCCCTGCCGTGTCCTACTGGCCCTGGTGGTGGTGGTTGACGGGTCGCCTCCGCCGTGCTCTCCATCAACGCGCTCCCCGGTGCTCTCCCGCTCCCGTCAGGCTACCTCTCATGGAGCCCGAAAGGGACGGGCTGGGCTTCTGCCCAGGCACCCCTTTTGACCTCCTCGCCTTCGACTGTAGTGCCTAGGAGGAGAGGGACAAGAAAGGGCATTACGGGGCACTTATCTTTTTTCAATCTTAAACTTGTCGGCACTTGCCAAATTTTAATTTAAATAATGTAATCTCTCGAGTCCATGTTTGTGTTCTGTAAGGTTTGTACTTGTATTATCAGCATATTAATCAAAAAGATGAACCTTGCCGGGAACTCGTGCATGTATATGTCCATGCAGAGGTGGAATGCCTCTTTAGTTTAAATAAACGAGTCTTCCCTGGCAAGCTATCCTGCCGGTACCCTTTTGTTTTTGCTTGCCAGAGAACTGAGCCTACCAGGCAAAAAATACAGGGACCAGCCCCCCGCCAACCTCTTTTCGCCAGAGGCCACTGCGACCATCCTGGCTGAAGCAGTGTTCGAGCCAAGGATGGGAGCACCTAAGTTTCAAAGAGTGGCGAGGTTTTCCTATGCACAAGTTCTAGCTTACAGAACACTAATGGACAAGAGGTAGAACTTATCTGCTTGGCTTGCCGGGGATCGCAATGCTGGCCCATCTCCCCAACTCCTTGTAGAGGCCAAGTTCACGGCAGGAACCTATAGCTTCATGCAGATGGGAATGATGCAAGATGCGATCCTATCTATATGCATATGCAAATGCTCATGAAATGTTTATGCAATGCTCTTGGAATGCTCATGCATGCATGCAACTTGGTTGGGGGCCCCCCAGCGCTTCGTTTATTTCTCTGATGCTCAGGGTCATCGCCTGGCTTGGTACAAGGGGTTACATGCAGCTGAGGCAAGGCCTATACAAAAGGGTGGCTGTCGGGCAGGGCCCGACAGCCGCGCCTTATGGGTAGAACTTGCGGAGATGCTCAATATTCCATGAGTTTTGCAATTGAATGCCATCTCCGGTCTCCAGACGGACTGCGCCAGGTCTGGTGACTCGTACTAGCCAGTAAGGGCCTTCCCACTGTGGCGTTAAGTTGTTTGTACCCTTGGCGGACTGAACGCACCTAAGGACAAGGTCGCCTTCCTCAAAACACCGGGCATGAACCCTGCGGCTATGATAGCGACGCAGGGCTTGCTGATAGCGTGCAGCACGTGTAGCAGCCCGGAGACGGTTCTCCTCGAGTAGCACAGCGTCGTCACGCCAGTGCTGATCTTGCACTACTTCATCGTAGGCAAGCACTCGAGGCGACCCATAAATGAGTTCCGTGGGGATAACTGCTTCTGTCCCATAGACTAGGGAGAAGGGAGTCTACCCGGTAGCTCGATTTGGTGTCGTTCTGAGGGCCAGAGAAATACCGGCAGCTCATCGATCCACCGCCTGTCGTGCTTCTGCAGCATATCAAAGGTTCTCATCTTGAGTCCTCGCAGCACTTCAGCGTTCGCCCTCTCAGCTTGCCCATTGCTCCTAGGATGTGCGACAGAGGCAAACGAGATCTGGCTTCCGAGGGCATGAACATATTGCATGAAGGCACGGCTCGTGAACCGGGTGCCGTTATCGGTGATGATCCTTGCCGGGACTCCAAAACGACACACCAATTCTTTCAAGAACTTGATAGCTGACTGAGCAGTCACCTTTCTCACGGCAGTCACTTCCGGCCACTTTGTAAACTTGTCGATAGCAATGAACAAGAATTCAAAGCCCCCGATTGCTCGGGGGAATGGGCCAAGGATATCGAGCCCCCAGACCGAAAAGGGCCATGATAAAGGGATTGTCTGAAGAGCTTGGGCAGGCAGGTGGATGTTCTTGGAATGGAACTGGCAGGCTTCACACTTTGTGACTAGCTCAACCGCATCTTGGAGGGCTGTGGGCCAATAGAATTCTTGCCGGAATGCTTTCCCAACCAATGCCCTTGATGCAATGTGGGAGCCGCACATGCCTTTGTGTATCTCAGCCAGCAGTTCCTTTCCTTCTTCCCGGCAGATGCACTTCAATTTCACACCGTTGGGCCTCCTTCTGTGTAGAGCGTCATTGACAAACTGATACATACTGGCCCTCCGGGCTACTCTTTTAGCTTCATCTTGGTCACCGGGAAGCTCTCCGGTTTGGAGGAAGTGGACTATGTGCCTTGCCCAAGTTGGATCCTGGGGCTCGGCAACGAGGACTAGCGGCACCTCCTCAACTGCGGGGGCACATTCCTCATTCGCGGGGACCATGTGTCTGGCTGGAGGGTGCGGTCCGGCAGGTGGCGAGGAGTTGTTTCCGGCAGGGTCCCTGCCGAGAGCGGAAGGCTCTACCGGGAGAGGCTTACCGGAGTCCAGCTTTCTCCTTTTCCGGGCCATTGTTGCTGGGGATACGGAGGGCTGATTAAGATGGAGAACAAAAGTCCCTGGTTCCGCAGGAAGCTTCTGCGCAGCACACTTTGACAGATGATCAGCTATGTTGTTTTCCGCATGAGGTACGTGCTCTGTTTGCAATCCGTCAAAGCGCTCCTCCAATCTTCTCACTTCCTCAACGTATGCCTCCATCAATGGGGTTTGGTAATCTTTGTTGACTTGTCTCACCACAAGCTATGAATATCCTCGAATGACCAGCTTCTTAATTCCCAATTCTGCGGCAATCCTGAGCCCGGCAAGGAGCCCTTCATACTCTGCTGTATTGTTGGTCGCTTCTTCCCGGGCAAAATGCATCTGGACGACGTACTTCAAGTGCTCCCCGGAGGGGGTAACGAGAAGCACGCCAGCCCCTGCACCTTGTAGGGAAAAGGCACCATCAAAATACATAATCCATTCTTAGGGCGCCTCCTTGCCGGGGATAATTGTTTCTGGTACTTCCTCATCAGGTGTTGGTGTCCATTCTGCAATAAACTCGGCCAGTGCCCTGCTCTGGATTGTTGATGTGCTCTCAAACTTCAAACCAAAACTGGATAACTCCAAAGCCCACTCCACTATCATGCCGGCAGCCTCAGGGTTTCGGAGTATCCTTTGCAACGGGAAGCGAGTGAAAACCGTGATCTCATGGGCTTGGAAGTAGTGGCGCAGTTTTCTCAAGGCCATGATGAGACCAAAGATCAACTTTTGCACACCAGAGTACCTCGATCTAGCCCCTTGTAATAAGCAACTGACGAAGTACACCGGGCACTGCACCACTTTCTTCCTTGCCGTGTCCTTGGGGTAGCTCCCGTTGTCATGCTCATTTCTGCCTTGATCCTTATCTGGCTCTACCGATCCTTGCTCACTCTCTGCTTCGTCCACTTCCCGCTGCGCCACTAAGGCAGCACTAACCACTTGATTGGTTGCCGCCAGGTATAGCAGCAACGGCTCTTGCGGTTTGGAGGCAACCAAGGTGGGCACAGAGGACAAGTAGGTCTTCAGCTCTTGCAAGGCTGCATCTGCTTCTGGGGTCCACTTCATGGGCCCTCCTTCTTCAGGATTTTGAAGAACGGCAGGGCGCGCTCAGCAGACTTGGAAATTAACCTGCTTAGCGCAGCAACGCACCCTGTCAGACGCCTCACGTCCTTGACTTTCCTTGGCGCTTGGATCTTCTCGATAGCTTTAATCTTGTCGGGGTTGGCTTCGATCCCCCGATGGGACACGAAGAACCCAAGTAGCTTGCCGGAGGGAACGCCAAACACACACTTCTCTGGGTTGAGCTTCAAGTTGATCTTGCGCAGATTACCAAACGTCTCCTCCAAATCCTGGATAAGGGTTGCTCTGTCCTTGGTCTTGACCATGATACGTCTCCAACGTATCTATAATTTTTATTGTTCCATGCTGTTATATTATCATTCTTGGATGTTTTACAATAATTTTATAGTCATTTTATATCATTTTTTTGGTACTAACCTATTGACATAGTGCCAAGTGCCAGTTGCTGTTTTTTGCATGTTTTTTACATCGCAGGAAATCAATACCAAACGGAGTCCAAACGCAGTGAAACTTTTTGTTGAATTTTTATGGACCAGAAGACACCCAATGGGCCGAAGAAGCACCTGGGGGGGTGCCCCGAGGGGGGCACAACCCACCAGGGTGCGCCTGGAGGCCCAGGCGCGCCCAGGTGGGTTGTGCCCACCTTGGTGGCCTCCTGAACCGCCTCTTTACTCTATAAACACCCAAATATTCCAGAAACCCTAGGGCAGTTGACAAAAATCAATTCCAGCTGCCGCAAGTTCCAGAAACCACAGATCCAATCTAGACACCATCACGGAGGGGTTCATCATGTCCATTGGAGCCTCTCCGATGATGCGTGAGTAGTTCTTTGTAGACCTACGGGTCTGTAGTTAGTAGCTAGATGGCTTCCTCTCTCTCTTTTGATTCTCAATACAATGGTCTCTTGGAGATCTATTTGATGTAACTCTTTTTGCGGTGTGTTTGTTGGGATCCGATGAACTTTGAGTTTATGATCAAATCTATCTTTTTATCCATGAAAGTTATTTGAGTCTTCTTTGATCTCTTATATGCATGATTGCTTATAGCCTCGTATTTCTTCTCCGATATTTGGGTTTTGTTTGGCCAACTTGATCTATTTATCTTGCAATGGGAAGAGGTCCTTTGTGATGGGTTCGATCTTACGGTGCTTGATCCCAGTGACAGAAGGGGAACCGACACGTATGTATCGTTGCCATTAAGGATAACAAGATGGGGTCTATTTCTACATAAATAGATCTTGTCTACATCATGTCTTCATTCTTATTGCATTACTCCGTTTCCCCATGAACTTAATACACTAGATGCATGCTGGATAGCGGTCGATGTGTGGAGTAATAGTAGTAGATGCAGGCAGGTGTCGGTCTACTAATCTTGGACGTGATGCCTATATAATGATCATTGCCTCGATGTCGTCATGATTATTTGAAGTTATATCAATTGCCCAACAGTAATTCGTTTACCCACCATTTGCTATTTTTCTAGAGAGAAGCCACTAGTGAAACCTACGGCCCCCGGGTCTCTTTTTTAATATATTTGCCTTCGTGATCTATTTTTATTTGCTTTTATTTTCAGATCTATTAAACTAAAAACCCAAAAATACCTTGCTGCACTTTATTTTAATTTGCTTTTATTCGAGATCTATTTATCCAATCTATCATATTTTTATCCCGTCCTTTTGCCAATTTCTAGCGCCGTTACCCGAAAGGGATTGACAACCCCTTTAATACGTCGGGTTGCGAGTATTTGTTATTTGTGTGCAGTTGCTGTTTACGTAGTGTTGCTTGGTTCTCCTACTGGTTTGATAACCTTGGTCTCATCACTAAGGGAAATACCTACCGTTGCTGTGCTGCATCATCCCTTCCTCTTTGGGGAAATACCGACGTAGTTCTAACAGACATCAAAAGGAAATTTCTGGCGCCGTTGCCGGGGAGACATCATCAACATCTACCAGGTTCCTAATCACAAATCTCATCTCCTTGCAATTTACATTATTTGCCATTTGCCTCTCGTTTTCCTCTCACCCACTTCACAAAAATTTGCCGTTTTATTTGCCCTCTTTTTCGTTCGCCGTTTTCTCGTCAGATCTGTTTTTGAGTGCAATCTTGTTATGTAGTCATAATGACTCAAGAAAACACCAAGTTGTGTGATTTCTCCAATACCAACAACAATGATTTTATTAGCACTCCGATTGCTCCTCCCGCCACTAGTGCGGAGTCTTGTGATATTAATACCGCTTTGCTGAATCTTGTTATGAAAGATCAATTTTCCGGTACTCCTAATGAGGATGCCGCGTCCCATCTTAACACATTCGTGGAACTATGTGAGATGCAAAAGAAAAAACATGTGGACAATGATGTTGTGAAGTTGAAATTATTTCCGTTTTCTTTGCGAGATCATGCAAAAATTTGGTTTTCTTCTTTACCTCGCAATAGTATCGATTCTTGGAATAGGTGCAAAGATGCTTTTATCACTAAGTATTTTCCTCCCGCAAAAATTATTTTCCCTACAACCCAGATCATGAATTTCAAGCAACTTGAACCTGAGCATGTTGCACAATCTTGGGAAAGGATGAAATTGATGCTAAGGAATTGCCCAACTCATGGGTTAAATCTTTGGATGATCATACAAAATTTTTATGCGGGGTTGAATTTTGTCTCTCGTAATCTTTTAGATTCCGCCGTGGGTAGTACTTTTATGGAAATTACTTTGGGTGAAGCCACCAAATTTCTTGATAATATCTTGGCAAATTATTCATAATGGCATACCGAAAGAGCTCCTACTAGTAAAAAAGTTAATTCGGATGAAGAAATTTCTTCTTTGAGAGAAAAAGTTGATGCTCTTATGAAATTGGTTGCTAATAAAAGTGCTCCTATTGATTTTAATGATGTGCCTTTGTCTACTTTGATTGAGCCAAATAGTGATGCCATAGATGTGAATTTTATCTCGCGAAACAATTTCACATGCTTATAGAGGTAATTTTAATCCTAGGCCTTTTCCTAGTAATTCCTCTAATAATTATGGTAATTCCCATGGTAATCCTTCTTATAATAATAATAGGAACACCTCTGATCTTGAGAATAATATTAAAGAATTCATCAACACTCAAAAGGTTTTTAACGCTACAATGGAAGAAAAGTTGAATAAGATTGATGATTTGTCTAGAAGTGTTGATAGAATCTCTCATGATGTAGAAAAACTCAAGATGAAAATTTTTGTGCCTAAGGTTGAGGAATCAATTAAAGCCCTTTATGTTTCTATGGATGAAAGTAACAAAAGAACCGCTATGCTTAGAGCTAGAAGAGAATTTTTAGAAAAAGTGTTTTCTAGTGATTGCTTTCATAAAAATGATGAAGATCTTAAAATGATTGGTGTTTCTTCTATTGATTCCTTGTTTAGTAAAATTAAGATTGATGAAAAAGGGACTGGAGAAGAGTCAACTTTAGCTAGAAGGCGTCCCGATAATTCGGAGGGTGAAAATCTTGTTGAGAAAATTGATAAAAGTGGGTTTGAAGAGGTCAAAACTTTAACTAGTGATGTGCCCACTCTTTTGGATTACAAAGACTTTAATTATGATAGTTTCTCTTTGATTGATTGTATTTATTTGTTCCAATCGATGATAAATTCACCCCATGCTTATGAACAAAATAAAGCTTTTACTAAACATATCGTTGATGCTATGATGAAAGCTTTGGAAGAAAAGTTAGAATTAGAAGTTTCAATTCCTAGAAAATTACATGATGAATGGGAACCTACTATCAAAGTCAATATTAAATATTATGAGTGTTTTGATTTATCTGACTTGGGTGCTAGTGTTTCTATAATTCTGAAATCTTTATGTGATGTGCTTGGTCTTACCAATATTGAAGAATGTTCTTTGAATTTACACTTGGTGGATTCTACTATTAAAAGACATATGGGAATAATTAATGATTTTCTTATTCTTGCAAATAGGAATTATGAGCCCATAGATTTTATTGTTCTTGATATTGATTGCAATCCATCTTGTCTTATTATTCTTGGTAGACCGTTTTTACGCACTATTGGTGCCGTGATTGATATGAAAGAACGCAATATTAAATTTCAATTTCCACTAAGGAAGGGTATGGAACACTTCCCTAGAACAAGAATTAGGCCACCATATGAATCAATCATGAGGGAATCTTATGGATCTAGAAACAAAGATGACAACACGTAGATCCTTGCTTTATGCCTAGCTAGGGGTGTAAAACAATAGCGCTTGTTGGGAGGCAACCCAATGAATAAAATTTATTTTTGCCTTTGATTTCTGTTCTTGAGTGTTTGCACAATTATGCTACTATTATGATTGTATTTCTTGTGTTTTAATTAGTGTTTGTGCCAAGTAAAGCCTTTGGGATAGCTTTGGTGATAGTTGATTTGATCTTGTTGGAAAACAGAAACTTTTGTGTCCAGAAAAATAATTGTATAGAATTATAGAAGCGACAAAAAATTCTGAATATTTTACACAAGATTGATATACAAATTACCTCTGTTTCCATAATTTTTCAGAATTTTTGGAGTTACAGAAGTATGAGAAAAATTCGCATCTTTATAGACTGCTCTGTTTTTTGACAGATTCTGTTTTCGTTGTGTTATGTGCTTATTTTGATGATTCTATGGTTTTCTTTGAAGAGTTTTTACCATGGAAAAGTTAGAATACAGTAGACATAATGCAATAACAAAATTTGAATAGGTTTTCTACAGTACTTAAAGTAAAGATTGGTTTTCTTATACTAAAGGATCTCACGAAGGTTTTGTTGAGTTTTGTGTGATTGAAGTTTTCAAGTTTTGGGTGATATTACGATGGATGAAGGAATAAGGAGTAAGAAGAGCCTAAGCTTGGGGATGCCCATGGCACCCCAAGCCATTATCCAAAGATAAGCAAGCAACTAAGCTTGGGGATGCCCCGAGTGGCATCCCCTCTTTCTTCTAACGACCATCGGTATTTTACTTGAAACTATATTTTTATTCGTCACAAATTATGTGTTTTGCTTGGAGCGTCTTGTATTATATGAGTCTTTGCTTGTTTTGATTTTTGTTTTAAGTCTTGAATCCTTGCTGGACACACCTATTTGAGAGAGCCAAAATTATGCCAGGACTTGTTAGAATTGCTCTCTATGCTTCACTTAAATCCTTATGAGCTATGGAATTGCTCTAGTGCTTCACTTATATCTTTTTGAGCACGATGTGCTTTGTTATTTTTGAAGAAATGCTCTCATGCTTCACTTAGACTTATTTGAGAGTTAGTAATTTTTTTAAGAAATTCTCTCTTGCTTCACTTAAATTAATTTGAGAGAAAGAAATATTATGCTCATGATCTTCACTTATATTTGTTTGAGCTTATCAAAAGCAACACATGAAAATTATTTCCAAAGTGATAGATATCCAAGGAAGATATAATAAAAACTTTCATGAAGATCATTGGACAAAATAAACTTGATTCCTTGTAATAGTTTTGAGATATGATGATGTGATATGTGAGTCATGTTGATGAGTAATTATGCTTTAGTAAGAATATTGGTGTTAAGGTTTGTGATTCCCTATGCAAGCACGAAAGTCAATAGTTATGCAATGAAATTACATCCTACTTGTGGTGCATTATTCGGTGTTAATTATGCTCAATGCTCGCTTATGAGATTTTTCGTTTCTTGGATTGGTCGCTTCTCAATCTTTTGCTAGCCTTCATTTAGCACTAAGTATGATCACTACTTGGGCATCCAAAATCCTTTAAACCAGTTTTGCCACATGAGTCCACCATACCTACCTATATGCGGTATTCTTTTGCCGTTCTAAGCAAATTTGTATGTGCCATCTCTAATTTTCAAAATAAATTTCTCTTTTGTGTGCCCGTACCGCTCATGAAACGGTAGGGGGTGGCTAATATATTTCCATGCTAGATATGTTATTCTCACGATGAGTGTTTATTCACTTGTCATTGCAAGAGAGTAAGGCAAAGGTATTAGGGATGCCCAGTCCCGAAATGAAAAATGAATTTACTTTATGTTGTCAAATAATAAATTCCTTGGAAAGTGTTGGTATGGAAGGCACCCGTGGATATGGCTAGCCATGGAAAGTGAAAGTATGGTTGAAAAAGGAATAAACTTTAATTTCTGTTTGGGAACCGCCTATGATATATCTAGCATGGAAAGTATTGGGAACTAGTCGATCGTTCTCGTTGACAGGAAAAGCATGCCTCCCAAAATGTTTTTATCTATCTTTTTTGCTTTGAGCTTTGGCACCTCTACAAATCCCTACTTCCCTCCGCGAAGGGCCCTTTCTTTTACTTTATGCAATTTTTATTTTTATTTGAGTCTCCATCTTCTCTTATAAAGCACCAACTAAGGGGCACTTTGATCGTACTTGAGCATTGGGTGTAGCTAATATGCGAGTGTGTTTCATGAATGGATCAATGACTTATTTTAGCGTTGATATTTTGAAAGACATGGTTGCTTGTTGGTATGCTTGAGTATTTAAGTCTCATGTCAAAACTAGACTATTGCTTTGAACCATATAAAAGTCCAAATGTCCATGCTACAAAGAAAAGAATATGAGATGAGCATGTTAGGCAGCATTCCACATCAAAAATTCTGTTTTTATCATTTACCTACTCGAGGACGAGCAGGAATTAAGCTTGGGGATGTTGATACGTCTCCAACGTATCTATAATTTTTTATTGTTCCATGCTGTTATATTGTCATTCTTGGATGTTTTACAAACATTTTATAGTCATTTTATATCATTTTTTGGTACTAACCTATTAACATAGTGCCAAGTGCCAGTTGCTGTTTTTTGCATCTTTTTACATCACAGGAAATCAATACCAAATGGAGTCCAAACGCAGCGAAACTTTTTGTGGAATTTTTATAGACCAGAAGACACCCAATGGGCCGAAGAAGCACCTGGGGGGGTACCCCAAGGGGGGCACGACCCACCAGGGCATGCTTGGAGGCCCAGGCGCGCCCAGGTGGGTTGTGCTCACCTCGGTGGCCTCCCGAACCACCTCTTTACTCTATAAATACCCAAATATTCCAGAAACCCTAGGGGAGTCGACAAAAATCAATTCCAGCCGCCGCAAGTTCCAGAAACCACAGATCCAATCTAGACACCATCATGGAGGGGTTCATCGTGTCCATTGGTGCCTCTCTGATGATGCGTGACTAGTTCTTTGTAGACCTATGGGTCCGTAGTTAGTAGCTAGATGGCTTCCTCTCTTTCTTTTGATTCTCAATACAATGGTCTCTTGGAGATCTATTTGATGTAACTCTTTTTGCGGTGTGTTTGTTGGGATTTGATGAACTTTGAGTTTATGATCAGATCTATCTTTTTATCCATGAAAGTTATTTGAGTCTTCTTTGATCTCTTATATGCATGATTGTTTATAGCCTCGTATTTCTTATCTGATATTTGGGTTTTGTTTGGCCAACTTGATCTATTTATCTTGCAATGGGAAGAGGTGCTTTGTGATGGGTTCGATCTTACGGTGCTTGATCCCAGTGACAGAAGGGGAACCGACACGTATGTATCGTTGCTATTAAGGATAACAAGATGGGGTCTATTTCTACATAAATAGATCTTGTCTACATCATGTCATTGTTCTTATTGCATTACTCCGTTTCTCTATAAACTTAATACACTAGATGCATGCTGGATAGCGGTCGATGTGTGGAGTAATAGTAGTAGATGCAGGCAGGAGTTGGTCTACTAATCTTGGACGTGATGCCTATATAATGATCATTGCCTGGATATCATCATGATTATTTGAAGTTCTATCAATTGCCCAACAGTAATTCGTTTACCCACCGTTTGCTCTTTTTCTCGAGAGAAGCCACTAGTGAAACCTACGGCCCCCGGGTCTCTTCTTTATTATATTTGCCTTAGTGATCTATTTTTATTTGCTTTTATTTTCTGATCTATATTTCCAAAAACCCAAAAATACTTTGCTGCACTTTATTTTATTCAAGATCTATTTATCCAATCTATCATATTTTTCTCCCGTCAACTTGACAATTTCTAGCACCGTTACCCGAAAGGGATTGACAACCCCTTTAACACGTCGGGTTGCAAGTATTTGTTCTTTGTGTGCAGGTGATGTTTACGTAGTGTTGCTTGGTTCTCCTACTGGTTCGATAACATGGGGATGATGCAGCATAGCAATGGTAGGTATTTCCCTCAGTGATGAGACCAAGGTTATCGAACCAGTAGGAGAACCAAGCGACACTACGTAAACAACACCTGCACACAAAGAACAAATACTTGCAACCCGACGTGTTAAAGGGGTTGTCAATCCCTTTCGGGTAACGGTGCCAGAAATTGTCAAGTTGACGGGAGAAAAATATGATAGATTGGATAAATAGATCTCGAATAAAATAAAGTGCAGCAAAGTATTTTTGGGTTTTTTGGAAATATAGATCTGAAAATAAAAGAAAATAAAAATAGATCACGAAGGCAAATATAATAAAGAAGAGACACGGGGGGCGTAGGTTTCACTAGTGGCTTCTCTCGAGAAAAATAGCAAACGGTGGGTAAACAAATTACTGTTGGGCAATTGATAGGACTTCAAATAATCATGACGATATCCAGGCAATGATCATTATATAGGCATCACGTCCAAGATTAGTAGACCAACACCTGCCTGCATCTACTACTATTACTCCACACATCGACCACTATCCAGCATGCATCTAGTGTATTAAGTTCATGGAGAAACGGAGTAATGCAATAAGAACAATGACATGATGTAGACAATATCAATTTATGTAGAAATATACCCCATCTTGTTATCCTTAATAGCAACGATACATACGTGTTGGTTCCCCTTCTGTCACTGGGATCAAGCACCGTAAGATCGAACCCATCACAAAGCACCTCTTCCCATTGCAAGATAAATAGATCAAGTTGGCCAAACAAAACCCAAATATTGGAGAAGAAATACGAGGCTATAAGCAATCATGCATATAAGAGATCAAAGAAGACTCAAATAACTTTCATGGATAAAAAGATAGATCTGATCATAAACTCAAAGTTCATCGGATCCCAACAAACACACCGCAAAAAGAGTTACATCAAATAGATCTCCAAGAGACCATTGTATGGAGAATCAAAAGAGAGAGAGGAAGCCATCTAGCTACTAACTACGGACCCGTAGGTCTACAAAGAACTACTCACGCATCATCGGAGAGGCACCAATGGACATGATGAACCCCTCCGTGATGGTGTCTAGATTGGATCTGTGGTTTCTGGAACTTGCGGCAGCTGGAATTGATTTTTGTCGTCTCCCCTAGGGTTTCTGGAATATTTGGGTATTTATAGAGTAATGAGGCGGTTCGGGAGGCCACCGAGGTGGGCACAACCCACCTGGGCGCGCTTGGGCCTCCAGGCGCACCCTGGTGGGTTGTGTCCCCCTCGGGGCACCCCCCCAGGTGCTTCTTCGGCCCATTGGGTGTCTTCTGGTCCATAAAAATTCCACAAAAAGTTTCGCTGCATTTGGACTCCGTTTGGTTGTGATTTCCTGTGATGTCAAAAACATGCAAAAAACAGCAACTGGCACTTGGCACTATGTTAATAGGTTAGTACCAAAAAATGATATAAAATGACTAAAATGATTGTAAAAACATCCAAGAATGATAATATAACAGCATGGAACAATAAAAAATTATAGATACGTTGGAGACGTATCAGACCACAATGTCATCCATATAAGCTTCAATGTTTCTGTGCAGCTGTGGCTTGAAACCAATCTGGACTGCCCTTGCAAAAGTAGACCCGACACTCTTTAATCTGAATGGCATACGGATAAAATAGTATGTACCACATGGGGTGATAAACGAGGTCTTCTCTTCGTCTTCCTTGGACATGAAGATTTGGTGATACCCAGAATATGCATCCAGAAAGGAAAGCAAATCACAGCCTGAAGTGGAATCCACAATCTGATCGATGCGCAGCAAGAGAAACAGGTCCTTCGAGTAAGCCTTGTTGAGATCTGTGAAATCTATGCAAAGCCTCCATTTCCCGTTGACCTTCCGGACCACCACTGGATTTGCTAACCATGTAGGGTGTAGCACTCCTCTGACCAAACCAGCTGCTTCAAGTTTCTTAATCTCCTCTGCAATAAATTGCTGCCTCTCCAAGGCCTGCTTCCGGTCTTTCTGCTTGATAGGTCAGGCATGTGGGTAGACAGCAAGGTGGTGCTCGATTACCTCCCTGGGAACACCGGGGATATCAGAGGGTTGCCAGGCAAACACATCGATATTCGCCTGCAGGAAGGCAACGAGCACGCTTTCCTATTTGTCATCCAGGGTGGCGCTGAAGGTGAAAGTACCATCAATGCCAGCCAGCCCCGCCGGGACCTTCTTCACTTGTGGTGCAGCAACCTTGGACCTTTTGTTATTGGAACTCTCCGGCAAGTCATCAACAGGCACAGCGTACTCTGAAGAGGTACGCTTCCCAGATTCCTTGCCAGCGTCCTTGCTATCCTTCTTCTTTCCTCTGTTCTCCTTGGCAGGAACCGCTGCTGCCGTTGCCTCTGCCGAGACTGCATCCCGGTACATCTTGTCCACGCAAATGATTGCGTCCTTCTCATCTAATGGGATGGAAATGACTCCTACTGGCCCAGGCATCTTCAAGGTGTTGTAGGCATAGTGGGATGCCGCCATGAATTTAGCCAGGGCTGGGCGTCCAAGGATCCCATTGTACGGCAAGGGGAGGTCGACCACGTCAAACACAATCTTCTCAGTCCGGTAGTTCAGCTCTCCCCCAAACGTCATAGGCAACGTGATCTTTCCCTTAGGATGACTCCTACCGGGATTAACTCCTTGAAACATGCCGGTGACCTTTAACTCTTCCTCTGCTATCTGAAGTTTGCTGATGACCTTCGGGGAAACCAGATTCAACCCGGCCCCACCGTCCACCAACATCTTCGTGACCTTGAGGTTGCGAATTGTCGGAGAGACCAACAATGGCAAACATCCTACTGCAGTGGTACAGTCAGGATGATCCTCTTCGTCAAAGATGATTGGTGTGCGTGACCATTTGGGTGGTTTCCGGGCCTCTGGCGCTGGTTCCACGGCATTGACCTCACGCGCCCACCGTTTGAGTTGGCGGTGAGAGGTGTGCAGAGATGCACCCCCGTCAATGCACACGGCGTCTGTGGCCTTCTGAAACTCCTGCTCACTGGTTTCCTCTTCATCCCCTCCATCACTCTCATCATCGTAGGCTTCCTTCTCTTGACCCCTGGCGGGTTTAACTTTGTTCCTGAGAGGTTTGCCGGGGCGATTTACTTCACCGCCTCAGCCCTTACCGCCAGCGACATTCTGACCCTTTTCCTTGTCACGCTTCTCATATTTTGCTCTCTGCCTCTTGACAAGCTGCTCAACCTGATAACACTCTTGAAGGTCGTGGCCCTTGGTCCGATGAATCTTGAAGTATGGCCCATCGCCTTTCTCGGCCTTCTCGGCAGCCGCGGCCTCCCAGCAGTCAGCGCACACGGCAGCTTCCTTGCCGGGGGCTTTGGCCTTAGCCTTCTTGCCGGTACTAGGTGTACCCGATCCTTCAACAGTCATCACTACCTTATCCTTGTGCTTCTTACTACGCTTCTTGCCCTTCTTCTGACTGGTGGACTCGTCATCATCCTCTGAACCGATGTTGGTGCAATCCTCCTCTCCGGGTAGCTTCCTTCCCTCCTCCATCCGAGCACACTTATCCACCAAAGTGTAAAGCTCCTTCATAGTCTGGGGCAACCGCATGTTCATCTTGGAGCGGATCCTGCGGTTGCGCACATTGGATTGGAAGGCAGCTATCACAGCTGCTGGATGGATATTCGGGATGTTCCGATGGACCTTGCTGAATCTCTGTAGATACTTTCGGAGGGTCTCTCCTTCTTTCTGTTGGAGAAGCTGCAAGTCGCTGGGCCGCCCTGGCTCTTGATGGCTGCCGGTGAAGGCGCCAATGAACTCATGGCACAGGTCAGCCCATGACGAAATGGAGTTCTCTGGCAGGTGCATTAGCAAAGACCTCACATTGGACTTGAGAGCCAAAGGGAAGTAATTGGCAAACACCTTCTTACCTCTTCCCCCGGCAGCTTGAACAACGATGGTGTAGATACTTAGAAACTCTGCCAGGTTCAGCCTCCCGTCGTACTTCTCGGGTATCTCTGGCTTGAACGTGCGAACGGACGGCCAATGGACTTGTCGTCGCTCACGAGTAAAGGCAGGGCACCCAACCTCGAAAGGTAGGCACCCGCCAACATTGAGAACGGGCTCGTCGATATTGGGGCCGTCGCACACATCGGCCCGGTGATGGTCGTCGCGGCGCCGCTCAACGACGACACGCTCGTCTCCCCCTCGCCTGTCCTCCGGG
The DNA here is from genome assembly GCA_011799875.1 of Thinopyrum elongatum. Lineage (NCBI taxonomy): Eukaryota > Viridiplantae > Streptophyta > Magnoliopsida > Poales > Poaceae > Thinopyrum > Thinopyrum elongatum. The sequence goes on from CM022301.1 coordinate 407,353,209, forward strand.
GCTCGCCGTCGGCCTTGACGTGCTCGGCGGTCAGAAGAGGCAATCGAGACGTCATCAAGATCTTGATTCTGCCGCGCTCGCGCCGGCTGCCGTGGCGGGGACTACATCGTGGGGGTGGCCCCTTCCATACGACCAGCAGCGTGAGCCGTCGTCGTTGCTTGGGGAGGCCGTGGTGGGCCAGCTCGCTGCGAGCCCCCTGCCTCGGCGAAACCGAGCAGACTCTGGATGGTGGCACGCCACTCGTCCATCTGCTCGGCCGCTGGTGGAAACCTTAGTAGTAGCTGGGCCCGCGCCATGGCCTCCATGGCAGTACTCGGCATGGGTGATGACGAGGTAGATCGCATCGTCGCTCGGCTCCTGACGGTGCCAGCGGTGGCAGTACCACGTCCTTGTTGTTGTGGGGTGGCCACATGGATGGCATGGCGGCGCGGCGAAGGCGCTTGAGGGCCAGCGGCTCCGTCGGGCGCAGCGACTTGGTCGACCCACCCCGGGAGAGGCACACGCGCTACGGCCGGTACCGTCGTGGGGGCAGCCGGAGGGCGGCGATTCGCCCCGGACCGAGCGCCAATGTTGCGGCTGTGCCCGTCGGTGAGAGGAAGGGGTGTGGATGTGGTAACCCCTTCACCCATACCTTGTGGAACATGGCCATCGGGGTGTTGCTGATGCTGCCCTCCTCCGGTGTCTCCCGCTCCTGCTTTAGCCGCGGGGGAAGTGGTGACGGTGCTACCTACTTCGACCACATCCCCAGCAGCGTCCACGTCCTCGCGCGCCTCCGCATCCCCCGCAACATTGGCGGCTGCGGGCGGCGGAGCCTTCGAGGTGGATGGATGAGCCGAAGCACCAGACTTCTTCTTGGGCGCCACTGTCGATGGCGCCGTCGAAGATGAAGATGGTGATGAAGATGATGCGCTGCACACGCTTTCAGGTTCGCGCAAGTGATCCCCCTACCTGGCACGCCAAAGATATTGCGGGAAACCACGGCCACCTACGGGGCCAAGGGGACCCTTGCTGGTTCGGCAGGGGGGATGTCACGTAGCACATAGAGCAGAAGAGCGCAGGGATCACACGAGCAAGGCAGAGATCACACGAGCAATTTTACCCAAGTTCGGTCCGCCGCGAGGCGTAAAACCCTACCCCTGCTTTGGTGGATTGATGGTGGAATAATGGTGGTGGAGCGTAATACACTTGTCCGGCAAGGGTTGCCTCGGGGCGATAGTGGCCACGCGCATACGAGTGTGTGTTGTCCAACCTTCTAACCCTTTCTACGGTTGCCATGGGCCTCCTTTTATAGATTAAGGGGTCACCACAATGGCATAGTAGTCATTATGCACTGATAAGATAGTGAACAGTGCTATCATACCTAACTCTGCGGGCTGACAGGGTGCATTAAATGCACGGCTTAACGTCACGTCGTTTCTTGCCCGGCAAGCCTTGCCGGGCTGTTTTGCCAGCTTCACACCTGCTTGCTTGACACGTCGTAGGACGGGTGTCGTTCGTGGGCATTTCCTGTAGAGAAAGGCCGCCATGTGGCGAATGGCTGCCACTTAGTCACTTTGCGGCTTGACACCGCATCGATCGATGATGTGGGTCGCGGTGGAGTAGTTGGGTGAGGTGGTTTTGCCTCCGCGAGTCCTGGCAGGTCCTGCCGGGACACCTTGGACGTCTTCTTCCAGGGGCGACCCTGCCCTCGCCAAGCTTGCCTGCCCGGCAAAGGGGGGCTTTTCTCCTGGTGGTATCTCGCTTCTCTGGCTTGGTCTTGGTCCTCTTGATCTGCATGTTGCTCCTTCGAAGATCTTGGTTTCTTTTACTCTGACTTGGTTTGGTGCCGTAATCTCATTCCCGTGCCTGTGCACAGTTTGGGCAACAGACCCAGGTTGTGTTGCACCGACAGTACGATAGAGGTAGATGTGGGCCCAAGACCCTATGATGGGGAGGTGGTCCACAACATGGCTAAACAAATTAATGTTGTGCTTGGCAAGAGGCATGCTTTGACAATGAAACAAACACCCAAGGGTCAAGTGTTTAAGAAGAAATCGGTGTTCCGAAAATTACCATACTGGGAGATTCTACGTGTACGTCACTGCATCGATGTCATGCACGTAGAGAAGAACGTATGTGAAAGCATCCTTGGTACTCTGCTCAAGATTAAAGGTGAAACAAAGGATGGTGACGGTGCATGGCTCGATATGCTTGCTGATCAATCAAAACGCAAGAGTGAAGCAGAAGATGATGACAAATTCATCAAAGTTCGCCAGAGTTACAATTTCAGTACAAAAGAAGCAACACAGTTCTTCACCTGTTTGTTGTCAGTTAAGACAACCTCTTCCTACTCCGCAAACATCAGAAGTCTCATGGATGTGAGCTCAGGTAAAATGAAGTTGGGACACATGAAGTCACATCATTGCCACGTAATGTTGACACAAATCCTCCGGGTGGCCATCAGGAATCTGATGGACAAAGATATAAGAAACACACTCATTGAGCTATGTGATTTCTTCAACCAACTATGGCAGAAAGTTGTAGATCCTGAAGAGTTGGATCATATGCAAGAGGATATTGCAAGAATATTGTTCAACCTAGAGATGTTTTTCCCACCATCAATCTTTGATGTCATGGACCATCTCACTGTGCACCTAGTCGACGAGATAAAGTATTGTGGTCCTGTGTTTCTTCGCAACATGTATCCCTTCGAGCGGTTCATGGGAATACTGAAGCGCTATTGTCGGAACCGAAACCATCCAGAGGCAAGCATCCTACAAGGTTATACCACGGAGGAGGTGGTTGAGTTTTGCACCGAATACATGAAACAAAGACCTATAGGTTTGCCCCTCTCTCAACACGAGGGAAGGCTGAAAGGTAAGCCAGTCCTTGCTGGCACACAAATGGCTGCACCCAGAGAATTGGCAAAGAAAGCCCATTTGACGGTACTGCTTAACAGCCCAGTTCTTAGCGCTTATGCCGAAGAACACTTGGCGGAGATATGCCAAAGCTTCTTACCAATGGTTCCTTCATCAGATGTGGAGATGAAGGAGCACACTAAGAACTACGCCGAATGGCTGAAGAATCGTTTGGCACAAGGATCCATCAATGACATTGCTACGTGGTTGGCACAAAAGCCATCACCTACGGTGTTGACGTACCAAGCATATGACATAAATGGATACACGTTCTAACTGAGGAACGTGATGAGAAGACCTCATATCAGAACAGCTCTGTTCGAATAGAATGGATGACTGTAGATGAAGCTGATAAAAGGGTATACTATGGAACCATCAAAGAGATTTGGGAGCTTAACTATGTGAAAGTTAAGGTGGCATTATTCAAGTGTGCATGGATCCCTCTTGGTCATGTAAAGGTTGATGATTACAGGAAGACCTGTGTTAATAGGACAACGATGACATATCACACGGACTCATTCATTCTTGCCAGCGATGCTACCCAGATTTTCTATGCGGAAGACCCCTTGCATAAGAACTGCCATGTAGTGATGCATGGGAAGAGGAGGGTACTGGGTGTCGATGATGTTGTCGATGAGGACGAGTACGATGAATTTGCTGAGTTGCCAGCCAAGGTATCACGCACCCATCTAACAGAGAAGCGTAAAATCATCAGAAAACCCAAGTTCATTTGGGGTCAACGTAATGATCCCAATTCCCCCATGTACATGGGAATTAAGCCATAAGACTAGTCTTTATGCGTACCCTGCAACTTAATTCGTTCAATTTAGAACTGTCGCGTGTACTGAATTTGTGAGTTATGCCCGGTTTTCTGTTGATGTAAGAACCATTAATATGTTGACCTTGATATGCTGTCAGCTCAGGCAATGAATATGAACTGTTTATTATTATTATTATTATTATTATTATTATTATTATTATTATTAGCACACTCAATTGATCTCACTCCAGTATGTGTGAACAAAAGATATGCAATCTGGTTTGCGAATACCACACGGTTCGTTCATGAAAGCCATGTGCCGACCAAACTCCGCGCGCGATCTGAGTCATGCTTTATGATTGGCCAGAATCCAAAACCCACAGATCATACGTCTGCACCATTGGATGCTCCCAGATCAAACGGCAATCCTCATCCCTTTCGACAGCAAATGCAATTCTGGTTGTAATTTTATTTTTATGCACAAAATGCACGTTAAACTCAAAAAATGTCTTAAATATAGCTAACGATACCTGAAATGCGCCAGAAAATCAAACCCATGGTTTAATGATGATTGCGTACCATGGAAATTTTTATGAGGCCAAACGATGAAGTCACCGGCCACTGGAGTTTGAATTGACACGTCTCCTTTTGGAAACCATGATCCTTCATGTGAGATGCTCTGGTTTGGAAGGAGCAATCATCAAAACTTGTGCCAAACTTTACCAAATTTTTTCCACGGGGTCGTGAGAGCATGTCACGGGCACACATCGATTTTGATGATGTCCGGACTCAATCTGAATTTCCTGTAATTAAAATACCAACTAGGCCTACGCCAGTGGTCGCACCTCGCGGCCGAAATGTTTGAAACTTCGCTCCACTTCTCGGACAAATGGATGAAAACTCGCAAAGCGACACACAAATGATTTGTACACCTTCTTTGCTAAGGCTGGCCATAGTGGGGGTATCATTGCCGGTATATATCATGCACTCATGAAAAGCAAATATGATGACATGACAAGGAATTAAAGAAGGGAGAGTGGGTTAGAGTAACATAGGTAGATACCATAACATAATAAATGCTATACTACTTTGTGTCATGCATGGCCATAAATATGGTCATCTTTGATACTACTCTATTATACTATGCACTATGAAGGTACGTAGTATCATACACTAGTATCATACGGATGATACTAGTATATGATACTCCCCACTATAAGGCTGGCCATAGCGGTGGTATCATAGCCGGTATCATGCACTCGGAAATAGCAAGTATGCTGATGTGGCAAAGAATTAAAGAAGATAGAGAGGGTTAGAGTAACATATAGGTAGATACCGTATCATGTTAAATGCGATGCTAATTTGTGTCATGCATGGCAATAAATATGATCATCTATGATACTACTCTATTGTACTATGCACTATAATTAAAGGTAGTATCATACACTAGTATAATATATATGCATGATACTAGTATATGATACTCTCCACTATGAGTAGCCTAAGTATAGCCTAACTAAAACACCCACATGTAGTTGTAGTAGGGTTTTGACTTTATATGCACTAAATGCAAGGTAAGTGCAAAAAATGACTTAAACATAGCAGACGAGACCAGAAATGGGCCAGGAAATCAAACCAAGGGTATATCCGTGATTGTTTACCATGATTTTTTCCGAGGCGAAACGATGTAGTCACTGACGATTTGGAGTCCGAAGTGCCGCGTCTCCTTTTGGAAACTATGATCCTTCTTGTGAGATGCTCCGGTATGGAAGGTTCGAGCACCAAAACTTGTGCCAAACTTTACCAAATTTTTTCCATGCGATTGTGAGAGCACGCCGCAGTGACACAATGATTTTCATTATTTCCGAACTCTATATGCATTTCCTGTAATTAAAATACCAACAAGGCCGACGCCTCTGGTCGCACCCCTGCGGCCGAGCAGTTTGAAGTTTTTCCCCATTTCTCGGACAATGAATGAAAACTCGCAAAGCGACACACAAATGATCTTGCAAACACTCACGTGTAGTTGCGACTATATATATATATGTCAGATTCAGGGCTCCGTGGACCCAAGATAGATTCGAACTCTGGGGCGCGTGCGAAGAACTTAACCTCCCCAGTCTGCCTACTCATCGATCTCACGGCCTAGCTCGATGAACTGGAATGGAAAGAGACACAACAGTTTACCCAGGTTCGAGCCACCTTGCGGTGTAATACCCTACTCCTGCTTTGTGGTGGATTGGCCTCGAGGCGGGCTGAGGACGAACTGGTACAGAGGAAGAACAACCTCAGGAGGTGTGTTCTTGTGCTTGTGTGAGCTGGTGGGGGTTTGGATGGTCTGAATGATCCGTCGTCTAATGGTTTCTCTTCCTCCCTTCTACGGTGGTGGCTATGCTATATTTATAGTGGCCTTGGTCCTCTTCCCCCCAAAGCGAAGGCGGGAAGGTATCCCACAACGGCCAAATTCGAAGGGAGACAACTAGTACATCTTATCCTGACGAAAGGTGGTCTGCGCCTGCAAAGCTTCTGGTCATGACGCAGGGGTGGGCTTGGTGATGACCTCCGTCCTGCCGTCCTGGCGGTCTTGGTCTTATTGCACGAAAATGGAAACCTTTGGCTGATTCCTCAGGACTCCGCGCCTGCGCTTGCCTCTTTAGCACCAAAGAGGAAATCTGCTGTACTACGCCCGCTGGCGTCCGCCTGGCCTTGGTCGTCATGGCTTGCGTCATCCGAACCTCACGAGGTGAGGGCTCGCATGGAAATCTCCGCTCCTCAGGAGCCAGCCTAAAGAGGCCACTTCTTCTGGAGGTCTTGGCGTCGTCCGCCTCACGAGGCTTGGCCCCTCGCGAGGGTCTTGTGTTGTTGGTGCTGGAGATGGGCCATACCAGGCCGCCGATCAAGCCACGCCGTGGGCCGCAGGTAGGCAAGTCTGGGTACCCCGGTTCCCAAAATGCTGATAGTAGCCCCCGGGCCCAAGGCGCGCTTGAACTTGGCTTCGAGGTGAAACCAAAGCGCAAGGGCGAAGCGCCGCGGGCCCCAACCGCCTGTGGACCCGGTCGACACATGGCGCATGATGGGACGTGGGCGTCTCCGCTTCCCAACACAGCCTCGGCAACCGTTCGACTTGACACGAGCCTGCTGCATGCAAAAAGATCATCATTACTGGTGATCGTGGAGGTTGGCAGTTGGCCTCCCCTGGCTATAAATGAGGGGGAGGGGCGGAGCCCCCCTGCTCATCTCCATCTTCTCGCTGCTCACTCTTCCTTCTTCTTCCCTGTCTCACCGTCTTGCCGAAGGGTCCTTGGCGCCGATAATGAGGTTTTCCACGGCGGAGAAGGGCAAAGCTCCTCGGGAGGAGCTCAGGCCACTCCCACCAAAGAAAAGGCTAGGCCGACCCCACGACGCCGGCGAGGGGCCGGAGGTGACACGGCCTTGGCACAAGCGGCCTCCGCCTGGCTTCCCGATCCCCATGTACGCCCGCACGCAGAGCTCTGGGCAGGGAGGCAACACCCAGCGCCGTGCGGATCGGGGTCGCGGAGGACAGGCTGTGGTTACACGGCCAGGCGGCCTGCGAACTCACGCCAAAGGCACATCGCGCGAGTTCGTGGTGTGGGCGGCAATGCCGCCGCACACATGGATCCGGCCCCCGAGGTTCTTTTCCGAGGAAATACCGCCGAGGGGGCCCGCCGAGCTGTGGCTGCAACACGCCGGGTGCTGCAACCAAGTTACTGAAGCGGAGGTCGAGGTCGTCCCCCCGGGCGACGTCTTAATGACTCGAGGATGGGGCGAGATCGCCCGCGCCTGCTGTCTGGAAGGGGCCCTCACCATCCACTTTGAATACGATGGAGCCTCCATGCTTTTCTTCAAGGTCTTCGGCAAAGATGGCCGGCGCCTGGAGTGCTGTTCTGGAAGAGGTGATCTATGCGACGTGGCTACGGGCGCTGAACTTGCCTTGGCCTTGCTAGCAGCTCCTCCAGCAGCAGTAGCGACTCCCCGGAATCCAGCGATTCTCCGGAGTCCAGCGATGATGACAGCTACGAGCCGCCGAGCTCTCGCCGTGCACGGAGCGCAGCGGCGGTGTCCGCCCGGCGTCGTCGGTGACGCCCTGTGGCCATGGTTCTTCAAGGTCCTCTCCTTTTGTTTTCCTTGCACGGAATCATGATGGGCCCCGTGGGGGTGTGTAAGGAACTGTAATGCTTTTGCCTTAATGTTATTATTCCTAGTTCGGTGTTGTGATTGCGTATCCCACTTCGGCACGGTGCTCCTTTTCGTTCTCACGGTAGCTTAGTGCTCTACGCTGACAGGACCCAGTCCCAGGCAGGCTTCAGCTGTCACTGGTATGCCAAGTCGCAATGTCGTGGTCAAGGCTAGGAGGTGAGCGGCCCAAGGTCCGGTAAGAGCCCCTGAGGCGCGATGCTCAGGAGGTCCCCTTTAGCGTGCAAGCAGCTCCCTGAAGGCCGAAAAGGAAAGCGGCATTGCCCGAGCGAGGTCACGAGAGTCGAAATGCTGGGTCATGAGGTTATCACTGATATGTATGGGGTGACTTATCTTGGCGAGCCCGTGGTGATTCCCTTGTGCGACGCCTGACCGTGTCCTGGTGGTGGTGCTTCTAGGCAGGGCTCACGCCGATCCCCCTTTTCTTGCTCATCTAGATGCTCTACGTCCTCAGGTCCCGGCCCTCGAGCGAGGCTCGACCGTCGCTGGTATGCCAGGTAGCAATGCCATGGTCAAGGCCAGGGGGTGAGGGCTCAAGAGCCAGTAGGAGCCCTTGAGATGTGATGCTCAGGAGACCCCCCTTTAACATGCAAGTGAATAGCTTGAAAAGGAGTGGCCGGCGGGGCCACTCGTAGTCTGGCTCCGGAGGTTCCTGTGAGTCAGTCGGAGAAAAGAGATCATAACACATAGCCGCGCTTGCTGTCCTATCGTTGATCTTTCGGCAAGAAGGTGAAGGCACTGAGGACCTAGTGAGGTGATGTGCGCGGGGCAGGCCGCGAGTCAGAGCTCGATCTCTCAGATTTATCAGCGCTGCAGGGACGGACCCGAGCACAGGCGCCGTGCCAACAGCCCCTGTGGCGGGATGAGCAAACGGCGGGTTAGCAACGCGCGGAGGCCGCGGAGGGCGATGGAGCACCGGACAGGAAGGTGATGACATAAGGAAACTCATGGAAGGGTAAGGCCAGTTCTGATAGATGCAAAGAATGATACATGCCGTAGGGATGGACCCACATGGCTTGGGGATAATGCAGCCCGAGGGGCGCCCCCAACTGAACAAACCAAGAAGTGTCACCTGGCACCGTTGCTGAAGGGGTGTTGAAGTAGGTGAAGACCCGTGCTGCAGAAGTCGCTCCTCATGAGTCGTCCAGGTCCTGAACCTCGTGAGGCTCTAGAGGCCCGAGGGGCTCGTGAGGATCCAACGCCTCCTCCGATAGAATCGCCAGGTGCCTGACCTTGTGAGCCGCCAGGATGGGCCGCATGTGGCGCTGGTGTGTGGCAGCCCTGTTCAGCAAACCGAAAGGCATGCGAACGTAGCTGTGAGGGTGGCCTTCGCACCGGCCAACGTGGGACGTCCAAAAGAGCTCCTGAGACGCGGCTCTGTTGAGCCCTGGGATGTTGACGCAGGCGCGCAGCTCACTGCCCTCGTCAGGGGAGAGAGCCGCACTGGGTGGTACGGGGCGACGCTCGCCTCGCATGGCTCTTACCTCCTGAAGCTCCTTGGTTGCTTTGGTGATGAACTCCTGATCACCTGGCGCCTCGCGCCCTCCTCGTGAAAACACGCGTTGAAGCACGCCTCCACATGGTGCCCGAATGCCTCCCTCGTGATGGTGGCTAGGTCAGAGGCCCTCCAGAGGAGAGCCCTCGAGCCCAGCCTGAGAGGGGCGTCGGGCGCGCCTTCCTATGGGAGAGGGGAAGGCGCCCCGCCAGTGGGCGCGGGTCCTGAGGCACGGCCATCGAACGCCCCGTCCTTCTGAGGTCCTAGGCGGAGCAGCTGCTTCTTCTTCTTGGGGACGGCCTCAGGAGGGTAGACAGTGCCCTCGTCATCTGGGTTCTGGACCGCCGCAGCCTGGTAGGCACGCTCGAGGGAGCACACCGCGTCCTTTTCGTCACAGGCGACCGTGATGATGCCGCAGCTTCCTGGCATCTTGAGGACATTGTAGCCATGATGAGTCACAACCATGAACTTGGCCAGGGCCGGATACCCAAGGATAGAGTTGTACGGGAGGAGAATGTGGGCGACGTCAAAGTCAATGAGCTCAGTGCGGGACAGGGAGGAGGATCTGCCCTATCGGGGTGGTGGAGCCGTCGGTCACTCCTGAGAAAGGCTTGGTAGGCTGAAGCTGGTCGTATGGCACCTGGAGCCGGTCGAACGTCTCGACGGAGAGAACATTGAGCCCCACACCGCCATCGATGAGCATCTTGGTGACGAGGACGTTGCTGATGGTAGGTGAGCAGAGCATCGGGAGGGCACCAGCGGTGGGCGCGCACTTGAGCTGGTCAGTAGAGTCGATGGTGATGGCGTACTTGGACCACCTGAGCGGACGCATCGCCTCGAGCTTGGGGAGGGCCGCGTTCACCTCGCGAGCGAATTGCTTGAAGATGCGATGGGAGGCAGGGGCCTGAGCGCCGCCTAGGATGCAAGCGATGGCACGAGGCTCTTGGAAGCCCCCAGCCCCATCATCTTGGTGGTGGTCATCGTTCCTTCTTGGTGGCGGCGGTAGCGGAGGAAGGCCAGCGTTGCCCTGAGGATGGTCCTCACAAGGCTGATCCCTCCAGGCGCCCTCGCGAGGCTGGCCCTGCCAGCGGTCTTCACGAGGCCGATCGCGCCAGTCCTGGCGGGGGTCGCAGTTGTCCCAGCGTCCTCCACCTCGGCCTCCTCCACGGCCATACCCTCGGGGTAGCGACCAATGTGCCCGTCACGGATGACCCTGAGCTCTTGGCAGTCATTGTTGTTGTGGCTATGCACGTTGTGGAAGACGCAGAACGGGCGGCTTCCCTTGGATGACTCCGGGTGGTCGGAGCCGTGCTTCATCTCAGGTTCAGCCATGTGCACAGCTGGACCCTTACATTTCATGTCCTTGGCCTTGGCCTTCTTATCTTCTGTGTCGGACACCGAAAGCTCAAGGAGGGAGAGGCGACCTTCCTCGGCCCTCGTGCACCTTGTTGCCATGTTAACATCTCCAGGGCCGAGCACAGGTCCTCGTGTATGGCGAGCTCTTCCTTCATCTTGACGTCCCGGATGCCATCGGTGAACGTCGAAATGATGGCCTCGTCCGACACTTTGGGAATCTTTAGGCGAATGTTGGTGAAGCGCTGGATGTATTTGTGCAAGGTTTCTCCTGGCTGGTGCTTGATGCGCCGCGGGTCACCCGCAGCAGGTGCGCGGTCGCGAGTGCCCTGGAAGTTGGCGATGAAATGCTCTCGCATCTCATCCCAGGAGGAGATCGATCCCGCGGGGAGGTTCAGAAGCCACGAGCGTGCGCCATCCTTGAGGGCCATGGGAAACCAGTTCGCCATGACCTTCTCATTTCCGTTGGCCGCCTCGATGCTCAGCTCTTAGAGCTGAAGGAACTCGGCAGGGTCTGGGGTGCCGTCGTAGCATGGAGGCAGGTCTGGCTTGAACTTCCCTGGCCAGACGACGCGGCGCAGCTCTGGGGTGAATGCATGACAGCCTGCTGCACTCACCGGAGCCTGCCGTGGGGGCGGAACCTGATCTTGGCGCTCATGCACCACCGCCTCGAGCGGCAGGCGGTCTTGATGTGGCGGTGCTAGGAGCGCACGCGCCTCTCCTTGGGGCCGCTGCACCACCTGGCAGCTTTATTCGTCGCGCGCTGGGGCCCTGCGCGGCGGGTCGCATCGAGGAGCCTCACGCCTTGGCTCGAGGATGACGTCTTGCCTGGGAGGTGGAGGAGGCGCACCGTGGGCCACGTCGCCCGCAAGGGGCTGTGGGGGAGGCAGCGAGCGGGACGGTGCAGGGGCCTCTCCAGCTGCAGTGACGAGCTCGGTGATGCGGTCCAGCCAGTCCTCATAGAGGTCATCGGTCGGGCGATAGCGCAGGAGCTCGCGTGCCATGAGAAACGCAGCCTGCGCACTCGCCAGCCCACGATGAGCATGAGAAGATGAAGCAGCCGCCGGAGTCAGCGACAAAGTGGCGGTGCGCCCATTACGCCGCACAGAAGGCTGCAGCGATGAAGCCTGCTGCTCATGGGCCGCGGGGCTGGTGGCAGCGTTGGCCGCAGGCGATGGGGAACGACGGGGAGTGCCGTTCCCTGCAGGCGCTGTCTAGGTGACGTGTGCGGCCCGGTGATCAGCACGGAATCGACAAGCATCAGCCATGGGAACGGGAAAACGGTGGCGAATCGACTGGAGGAAGAGAGTCTCCGACGCACCCCTACCTGGCGCGCCAAATGTCGGATTCAGGGCTCCGCAGACCCAAGATAGATTCAAACTCTGGGGTGCGTGTGAAGAACTTAACCTCCCTAGTCTGCCTACTCGCCGATCTCACGGCCTAGCTCGATGAACTGGAATGGAAAGAGACACAGCAGTTTACCCAGGTTCGGGCCACCTTGCGGTGTAATACGCTACTCCTGCTTTGTGGTGGATTGGCCTCGAGGCGGGCTGAGGACGAACTGGTACAGAGGAAGAACAACCTCAGGAGGTGTGTTCTTGTGCTTGTGTGAGCTGGTGGGGGTTCGGATGGTCTGAATGATCCGTCGTCTAATGGTTTCTCTTCCTCCCTTCTACGGTGGTGGCTATGCTATATTTATAGTGGCCTTGGTTGCCGGGGCCGGGACACGAAATCCCAGAAATTAACCCCTCGTGTCATCACCAACCCAGGATTTACCGTTACTGGTGGACACGTCCTTGTTACAGATTACCAAGCTATTACAAGAATTGGATACAAGACCATGAAGGTCTAATGATACAACAGTGATTCTGGTGGTGGATGACGGAATTGTCTCGCGGTTCTTCAACGTCGATGGGGCTCCATTCCCACAGGAATGGCTGACCTGGATAATTCCTATCCTGCATGGCTGCCATCCTAGGCTCCGCATGGACATCGCTGTGGTACTCCTTGTAGAAATCCTGACCTGGCCAAGTAAATAGCCAGGGACAAGCCTGTGAGTACGTTCGAATGTACTCGCAAACATCAGGAACAAAAGATATATCGAATGCAACAATCAAATTATATGATCATGATGAACCACACTATATGTGTATGCTCATGATTGACTTAAATGCCTACTGACAGGAATTAAATCATGGCATGATAAAATATATAAAAATTCTTAGTGATAAATAAGGAAATTCAAAGGAAATCAAATTAAAAGAAATGTCGGTCGGATGTCAAGTGACACCACGGTAGGTCTTGAAGAGAAATGCCAATCAGGTGTCTAAAAGAGAAATCAGACGAGACAGGACCATCCGAGAACTCAGGCGACGCCACGAGAGGTCTTGAAAAGAAATGCCAGTCGGGTGTCAAGTGACGCCACGGTCGGACTTGAAGAGAAATGCCAATCGGGTGTCCACAAGAGTAGTGGCGCGATAAACCGTCTGTTAACTCGAGGGACGCCACGAGAGGTCTTGAAAATAAAATTGAGTGCCCGGGGTAGTCTAGCCAGCCCCTGAGACACTCAGGAAAAATTCAAAATAAGAGATACGGGTTAGTCCTCAATATTATGCATAACCATAATAATATTTAACAAGCATAAAAATATTCATGGTAGCAACAGGGTGACAATAATTATTTCCGCAAAATAATTCAGGCTCAATTTAATTATTTTCCTCCGAAGACCGACACTAAGACCGACACTTGACCAACCCAGACTATAGCCCTTAACCGCGGACACGGCTATTCGAATAGGTTTAAACTCTGCAGAGGGTGTACTCTTTACCCACAAGTAAATGATTTCTTTAGTCAGTACCGTGACATCGACTAATTCCCATTACGGTCTTTGGGTTGAAAACACACCTGACCAGCACACACCAGATTAACTCTCCGGATGCTAGGAATCACCCAAAGCATCGTTCAAGAAAAACTCTGAGACGGAGAGACCAACGTTCTGCATGGGATCACTATTAATATGCGCGGATTCCAAGGGGTGCCCCCCTCTCAGTCACAACTGGAAACACCCATGCCCCCTGACTCGATGACAGGATTTAGTCCCGGATCCCTGGGAAACCCTCATCATGGCCCTCTGTACGGTGTGTGCACGGAAAGGGGTTATCAACTTACTGAACCATACCCTACTTGTGGCAGGAACCTGTGGCAGCACGAAACAAGTATGGGGTTTACCGGAACAAGACTCGACCTATGGTCGACTCAGGAGGCATTAAGTTTCCTGCAATTGGTTAGCACAACAAGGTATTCTTTTAACAGCAATACCAATAGGGCCACAACCCTTGCATGCTCCAACATGCACAACAAACAAGGCATGATCACGCTCCAACGTGATCATCCTCCTGCCGGTAACGGTATTTTTCTTATGCCTGCTCCTGCAAGTTAGTCATGGCCAGCACACGATGCACGGTACGATGAAACATGCCAACACTACATGCATGCAAAAATAGCCATATGCCAGTTTTATTCAACATATCCATGATGCAATTATTCTTGCAAACAACAGCTATGCAATTCACCATATCAAGTGTTCAAGATGCTTGCCTTAGGTATGCAGAAGTGTTGGGTGCACTCCAAAACTTTGAAAATTTTATCTTCCCTCCATTTCCTATTTTCAAAAATATTTAATTCACCACATAAAGCAAAAATAGTGCCAAAAATTGCCTCAATTATTTTTGAAATAAATACTAAAATAAAATAGACAAAAAATTAGAGATACCAGAAAAAGAATTAAATTATTTGGAGTTCATATGATTTATCTAGAGAGTTTCTAATCTGAAATAATTAAAGAAGGGGACTATTTAATTGCTCCCGACAAAAACAAGGCATGGGAAAAATGTTCACCTAGGCTGGAATAATAGGGCATGAATTTAGAAGCATGTAGAAATTTGAATCATCAAATTTGGACTTGAAATGTATGCTGTGGAATTATTTTGGTCTTGCTGGAAAGGAAAAAGAGAAGAGCAATAGCATGCCCAGGCGGGGTTTAACAGCAAAACACCACTGGGCCGAGCCCAGTCGATCTGCTGCGCGGAAGGGCGTCGACGTTGAAGACGTATTCCTGAAAATACGTTTTCTTCGCGCGGAAACGGTTCCGAGGAGAACCTGTCTCCACTTATCCACGCTGGCGTGGACCTCCAGTCACCGACGAGCGGGTCCCGCCTGTCGGATTTGACCCCAGTCAACTGGCCTTCTCCCTCCTCTTCCTTGACCAAATAGAGAAGGCACGCCGGCGACGATTGCCGGCGATAGGAGGCACCTCTCGGGGATCTGAGGCCATCCACGTACTCAGGGGATCACGGCGAATCTGTGAAGGTAGGGAACGATCGAGGAGGAGTACGAGGTCGCCGGCGACGAGGTCTTCCCGAGGACTCCGGCGAAGGCGTTTTGGGTGTTTCGTCTATGGGCAACCTCCGGCGAAATTGGTAGCGGGGATGGATCCGTGGGGTCAAGAGGAATCTATTGGTGGTGGCACTAGAGAGGGTGAGGCTCTGGTTGGCTCGGAACCATCGAGACAGTGGCGGAGACCATGGTCACTGGAGGGGAAGAAGACGGCTTCCCCTGGTCATCTGGTTGCTTGGGGAGCTTACAGGGGGAAGGGGGAGAAGTGGTGAGGGTAGGGGTGAGCTCGGGGCCCCTTTTTATAGCGCCGAGGAGGCGGTTCGGTGGCTTCCCAGAGAAGTCACAATGGCGCCGGTGATTGATGGCGGTTGGCGTGGTCGGTGATGGACGGCAGTGACTCAGGTGGTTGGCAGTTAAGGAGGAGGCTTGCTGGCAGCTGCGGATTGGGCCAGGTGCCATTGGACGGTGCTGACAGTGATGGGTGGCGGCGGTGGCGTATCCGGGTGGGAGACGATGGCGACGGCTCGGGTCCGTGGTTGGCCGGCGCCAGGCGACAAGGAGGGGGTGCGGGGAGGTTGCAGGTGGCGGCTTGGGCACGGAGGGGAGCCAGGGGAGGTGGAGCTGGGGTGCACGGCTTCAGGCGCCGTCGACTGCAGTCCAGGCGCTCTGAACGCGCTCTGGGCGTGCCCACAACCTGCTTGAAGAAATGCTAGAGCCAACTAGAGATCTTTGTTGATTATGAAACTTGGCAGGGTGGCATTTTTTTGGGATGAAAAAGATGATAGACATTCTGGTTTGGCCATAGGATCAAATGGTGTTTGCTGTTTAGAAGGATGTTAGATTTCTATTATGTCCTCAAGCTGTTCGACAGAATGTTAGAGCTAGCCAGGCAACTTTGTTAGGTGTATAAATTGCTAGGATGGTGTCTCATTGAATGGTAGAGAGGATGGTGGAGTTGGATTGGCAAAAAGAAGAACTTGCTAGTGCAAGTTTTGGTGAATTTCAGTTCTGGACAGAAACTTTAGAGGAATATTTGGTGAACTAAAATGATTCCAATGGAGCTAAAATTTTGGACTTAAGGGTTAAGTTGGAAGGCCTATGAGTGGGAAAAATTTCAGGATTTTTGGAGCAAGTAAAATAGGGGTTGTAGTAGAAACTCAAATTCAGGACAGAATTGAGAAGAGGTTGTTTCACTCAAATTTTTCAAAAGATCAAGTTTGGTTTTTGCATAAAAGTGATATGTAGGCATCACATGACCTCTCATAATTTTTGCATGATTTTAAAAGAATTATTTAAAATAGTTGTAGTGCAACAGAAGCATTTAAAGTATAGTAATAGCTATTAAAAGAATTGTTTTGGGTAAATTTTATTATGAAAATAATTCTTACTGTTATTAAAATGTAATTGAAATGATTTGAGAAAACTACCAAAGCCACAATATTATTTCCAAAAATTTCTATATGGAGGGAAGAATTTTGATAAACAGAAATAGAAAATGGTTCTGAAATTAATAAAAGACCTAGCAAAAATTCAAAATTTAAATTCTGGCCAAATTTTATTTATTAAAAACATGATTAAATTTTTGGGGTGTTACATTGGTCCTCTTCCCCCCAAAGCGAAGGCGGGAAGGGATCCCACAACAACCAAATTCGAAGGGAGACAACTAGTAAATCTTATCCTAACAAAACATGGTCTGCGCGTGCAAAGCTTCTGCTCGTGACGCCGGGGTGGGCTCGGTGATGACCTCCGTCCTGCCGTCCTGGCGGTCTTGGTCTTGTTGCACAGAAATGGAAACCTTTGGCTGATTCCTCGGGACTCCGCGCCTGCGCTTGCCTCTTTAGCACAAAAGAGGAAACCTGCTGTACTGTGCCTGCTGGCGTCCGCCTGGCCTTGGTCGTCATGGCTTGCGTCATCCGAACCTCATGAGGTGAGGGCTCGCATGGAAATCTCCGCTCCTCAGGAGCCAGCCTAAAGAGGCCACTCCTTCTGGAGGTCTTGGCGTCGTCCGCCTCGCGAGGCTTGACCCCTCGCGAGGGTCTTGTGTTGTTGGTGCTGGATATGGGCCATACCAGGCTGCCAATCGAGCCACATCATGGGCCGCAGGCAGGCAAGTCTGGGTACCCCGGTTCCCAGAATGCCGACAATATATACCTACTATTAAAGGGAGGTGATGTTCTTGGTTTCGTCCAGCTTTGTTTGGTCCACTTCAATTAATTTCATGTACGCTATTTGATTTCGTTACTTGCCACCCGTTTTGGCCCAACGGAGGAAGCCTACCTGACGGTGCACTATGGCCCATGTCCGGAGAGCTGGAAAAAAAATAGCCAATAGCAGGGTTCGATCTCATAACCCACCAATCAGCCACACACAGTTTGTCCAACTAACCCAGCTAGACTATTAAAGGGAGGTGATATTCTTGGTTTGGTCCCTCTTTGTTTGGTCCCGCTTCAATTAATTTCACGTACGCTGCCACCCGTTTTGGTCCAACAGAGGAAACCCACCTGACGGCGCACTGTGGCTCATGTCCGAAGAGCTGGCAAAAAATAAA
The DNA here is from genome assembly GCA_011799875.1 of Thinopyrum elongatum. Classification (NCBI taxonomy): domain Eukaryota; kingdom Viridiplantae; phylum Streptophyta; class Magnoliopsida; order Poales; family Poaceae; genus Thinopyrum; species Thinopyrum elongatum. The sequence continues at coordinate 407,370,872 of CM022301.1, forward strand.
ATAGCCAATGACAGGGTTCGATCTCATGACCCGCCAACCGGCCACACACAGTTTGTTCAACTGACCCAACTAGAGATATGAGAGAATTTTTTTCCTCCTGTTGCAACGCACGGGTCTTTTTGCTAGTATATATATATATATATATGTGTGCAAAAAATGACTCAAATATAGCAAACGAGATCTCAAATGCAGCAGAAAATTGAACCATACGGTACAATCGTGATTTCTTACCGTGGAAAAAAATTGGAGGGGAAACGATGAACTCATGTTTTCATTCAAACGAAAATATGTTGTTAGTTCATGTAAATGTTTTCAAATAGCAAACGGTTCACTCGCGAAAGCCGTGTGCCTACTAAACCGTGGCTGATGCCCCTCCTGCCATGCGCGCAATCTGAGTCATGCATTCTGATTGGCCAGAACCCAAACCCCACGGATCGTACGTCTGCACTGTTGGATTCTCCTTGATCGAACGACAGTCCTCATGCCTTTCGACAACACATGCAGTTCCGGTTGTGATTTTATTTATATCCACAAATTGCACGTTAAATTCAAAAAATGTCTTAAATATAGCAAACGATACCTGAAATGCGTTAGAAAACCAAACCCATGCTATAATGGTGATTGCGTACCGTGGAAATTTTTATGAGGCCAAACGATGAAGTCACCGGCCACTGGAGTTTGAATTTTTACATCTCCTTTTGGAAACCATGGTCCTTCATGTGAGATGCTCCGATTTGGAAGGAGCGATCATCAAAACTTGTGCCAAACTTTACCAAATTTTTTCCTCGGGGTTGTGAGAGCACACCACGGGCACACACTGATTTTGATGATGTCTGGACTCCATCTGAATTCCCTGTAATTAAAATACCAACTAGGCCTACACCGGTGGCCGCACCTGTCGGGGAAAACCATGACCACCTATGGGACCAAGGGTCCCTTGCTGGTTCGGTGGGGGGATGGCGTGTTGCACAAAGAGCAGAAGAGCATGGGGCAGCACGGCAGAGATCACACGGGTAGTTTTGACCCAGGTTCGGGCTGCCGTGAGGCGTAAAACCCTACTCCTGCTTTGGTGGATTAACGGTGGAAAAAATGGTGGTGATCGCAGCATGTTTGCCCGACAGGGTTGCCTCAAGGCGAAACGGCTACGTGCGTATGAAATGCGAGGGGGGTGGATATGCTAATCTAGGGTCCAACCCTTTCTAAGGTTGCCATGGGCCTCCTTTTATAGACTAAGGGGTCACCACAGTGGCAAATTAGTCTTTATGCACTGATAAGATAGCAAATAGTGCTATCATACCTAACTCTGCAGGCTGACAGAGCGCATTAAATGCGCTGCTCAATGTCACATCATTGCTTGCCCAGCAAGCCTTGCCGGGATGTTTTGCCAGTTTCGCGCCTACTCATTTGACACATCGTAGGACGGGTGTCGTCTGTAGCTATTTCCTGTAGAAAGAGGCTGCCATGTGGCAAATGGCTGCCACTTAGTCACTTTGTGGCTTGACACCGCACTGATCGGTGATGTGCGTCTTGATGAAGTGGTTTGGTGAGGTGGCTTCGCCTCCGCGAGTCCCGGCAGGTCCTGCCGGGGTGTCTTGACGGTTTTCTCCGGGGGTGGCCCCGTCCTTGCCAGGCTCGCCTGCCCGGCAAGGGGGGCTTTTCTGCTGGCGGTTCCTTACTTCTTCTGGCTTGGTCTTGGTCATCTTGATATGCAGCTTGGTCTCTTGAAGATCTTGATCTCTTGTGCCTTGGCCTGGTCCTGGTGCTATAATCTTGCTCCCGTGCATGTGTACAGTCTGGGCAACAGACCCACGGTTTGTTGCACCGACAGAAGCCCCCGGGCCTGCCCCAAACGCGCTATCGAGCATCATCGGGGTAGGCCCTAATAAGTGCCCAAGCAGGTGTGTGGAAGAGGCTGGCCTCCTGAGGTCTTCTTTGCTTCTTCATTAATCTTGAGTCCGGGCCAGTTTCCGGTTTTCCCGCTCGTCGTGTAAAGCCAATCGTGGTGGGGCCATCCTCGTAATGGCCCGTGAATGACTTTAATGCACGGGGTAGAAACTGCCAATTCACTCTTCCCACCACGCCCTTATCCTTAGCCACGTATGCTGCACGCATCGTGCGGGGTAGGTAGCGAAGGCGCGTGGCACGGGAGAGCATCAAGGTGGGGGCCCGGTTTTCTTGAATTGGCGGAGGAGGGCGGTGGTCGCTTGGTGAGGGAGCGGCTCCTCTCCTCGGCCCGCCTATAAAAGGAGGGGCGAGGGGAGAGCGGGGTCATCCATCCTTGCATCCCTTCTCCTCCGTTTTTCTGTCTCCTACTGGTTATGCTGAAGAGAAGAGCCCGGGGCCAGGTCCCGGTCTCTAGTTTAGAGCTTCGCATGGACCAAAGGAAGATATTCGGGCGGCACGGCGATAACACCGGAGGTAGCGACTCCGGTGCGCTCGTTGCCGGGCCGCCCGTAGCCTTGATTCTAGTGAGAGGGGATGCGAATGTCACCATGCCGAGGCCTGCAGTAGGCACGGGGCATGGTAGTCGATCGCTCCCCATTCTTTCTACCTTCGCGACGTCGGGGAGGGGTCACGAAAAGGGTTTGCCACCAGCAAAGGCGAACCTGACTCCCCTTGGGTGTCGTCCTCTTGACGCGCAGGAGGGCTTTTTACCCTCATACACGTCTTCGGAATGTGCTGTGGTTTCTGATGTCAGGGCCGTTGGGGATGACCATGCTCTCTGGGGGATAATCCAAAGAGCGTGGTGTCCGGCACGGCTGTTGTGCTGAGGTCTTCGGGTGGTAGTGATGCGGACGGCGACGGCAACCCACGACGCATCAAGAACGGGGACGAACATTTCGACGAGTCGTGTTTGCCGGTGACTCCGTGTCTGGTCCTCCGACAGTGTCACCATCCATGCCTGCCCTCTTGTTTCTTCCTCCTTGCTAAGGAGCGGCGCCATCCTGATCCTGGGGAGGCGCCGAATCCCAGCTGGGTCGGCCTTCGGCCTTCTCGACTTCTTCCGGAAGGAGATGGACAAGGGCAAAGGCATCATGGGACACTTATCTTTTTTCAATCTTAAATCTATCGGCACTTGCCAAATTTTAGTTCAAATAATGTAATCCCTCGAGTCCATGTTCGTGTTCTGTAAGGTTTGTACTTGTATAATCAGCATATTAATGAAAAAGATGAACCTTGCCGAGAACTTGTGCATGTATACACCCATGCAGAGGTGGAATGCCTCTTTATTTTTAAATAAACAAGTTTTCCTCGGCAGGCTACCCTACCGGCACCCTTTTATTTTGTTGCCGGAGAGCTGAGCCTACCGGGCATAAATAAAGGGACCAGCCCCCCGCCAATCTCTTTTCACCAAAGACCACTGCGACCATCTTGGTCGAAGCAATGTACGGTCCAAGGATGGGAGCACCTAGGTTTCAAAGAGCGACGAGGTTTTCTTATGCACAAGTCTTGGCTTACAGAACACTTATGGACAAGAGGTAGAACTTATCTGTTTGGTTTGTCGGAGGTCACAGTGCCGGTTCATCTTTCCATCTCCCGGTAGAGGCCAAGCTCATGGCAGGAACCTGCAGTCTTATGCAGATGGAAATGATGCAAGATGCAACCCTATCTATATGCATATGCAATGCTCATGAAATGCTTATGCAATGCTCTAAAAAATGCTCATGCATGCATGTGACTTGTCAGGGGCCCCCCAGCACTTCGTTTATTTCTCTGTTGCTCAGGGTCATTGCCTGGCTTTGTACAAGGGGTTACATGCAGCTGAGGCATGGCCTGTACAAAAGGGTGGCTGCCGGGCAGGGTCCGACCGCCGCGCCTTACGGATAGAACTTGCGGAGATGCTCAATATTCCATGAGTATTGCAATTGAATGCCATCTCCGGTCTCTAGATGGACTGCACTAGGTCTGGTGACTCGAACTACCCGGTAAGGGCCTTCCCACTTTGGCGTCAACTTGTTTGTACCCTTGGCAGACTGAACGCGCCTAAGGACAAGGTCGCCTTCCTCAAAACACCGGGCATGAACCCTACGGCTGTGGTAGCGACACAGGGCTTGCTGATAGCGTGCAGCACGCGTAGCAGCCTGGAGACGGTTCTCCTCGAGTAGCACAGCGTCGTCACGCCGGTGCTGATCTTGCACTACTTCATCATAGGCAAGCATTCGAGGCGACCCGTAAATGAGTTCTGTGGGGATAATTGATTCTAACCCATAGACTAGGGAGAAGGGATTCTGCCCGGTAGCTTGATTTGGTGTCATTCTGAGGGACCAGAGAACTACCGGCAGCTCATCGATCCACCGCCTGCCATGCTTCCGCAGCATATCAAAGGTTCTTGTCTTGAGTCCTCGCAGCACTTCAGCATTCGCCCTCTCAGCTTGCCCGTTGCTTCTGGGATGTGCGATAGAGGCAAATGAGATATTGCTTCCGAGGGCATGAACATATTGCATGAAGGCGCGGCTCGTGAACAGGGTGCCATTGTCGGTAATGATCCTTTCCGGGACTCCAAAACGGCACACCAATTCTTTCAAGAACTTGATAGCTGACTAAGCAGTCACCTTTCTCATGGTAGCTACTTTCGGCCACTTTGTAAACTTGTCGATAGCAACGAACAAGAATTCAAACCCCTCGATAGCTCGGGGGAAAGGGCCGAGGATATCGAGCCCCCAGACAAAAAATGGCCATGACAAAGGGATTGTCTGAAGAGCTTGTGCAGGCAGGTGGATATTCCTGGAATGGAACTGGCAGGCTTCACATTTGGTGACTAACTCAACCGCATCTTGGAGGGCTGTGGGCCAATAGAATCCTTGCCGGAAAACTTTCCCAACTAATTCCCTTGATCCAATGTGGGAGCCGCACATGCCTTTGTGTATCTCAGCCAGTAGTTCCTTTCCTTCTTCCCGGCAGATGCACTTCAATTTCACACCGTTGGGCCTCCTTCTGTATAGAGTGTCATCGACAAACTGATACGTACTGGCCTGTCGGGCTACTCTTTTAGCATCATCTGGGTCGTTGGGAAGTTCTATGGTTTGGAGGAAGTGGACTATGTGCCTTGCCCAAGTTGGAGCCTGGGGCTCGACAACGAGGACTAGCGGCACCTCCTCAACTACGAGGGCACGTTCCTCATTGGCGGGGTCCATAGGCCTGGCTGGAGGGTGCGGTCTGGCAAGTGATGAGGAGTTGTCTCCGGCAGGGTCCCTACCAGGAGCCCCGGGAGGCTCTACCGGGAGAGGCTTACCGGAGTCCATCTTTCTCCTTTTCCGGGCCATTGTTGCTGGGGATACGGATGGCTGAGTAAGATGGAGAACAAAAGTTCCTGGTTCCACAGGAAGCTTCTGCGCAGCACACTTTGACAGATGATCAGCTATGCTATTTTCCGCACGGGGTACGTGCTCTATTTGCAGTCCGTCAAAGCGCTCCTCCAATCTTCTCACTTCCTCAACGTATTCCTCCATCAATGGACTTTGATAATCCTTGTTGACTTGTCTCACCACAAGCTGTGAATCTCCTCGAATGATTAGCTTCTTGATTCCCAATTCCGCGGCAATCCTGAGCCTGGCAAGGAGCCCTTCATACTCTGCTGTATTGTTGGTCGCCTCTTCCCGGGCAAAGTGCATCTGGACGACGTACTTCAAGTGCTCTCCGGAGGGAGCAACGAGAAGCACGCTAGCCCCTGCACCTTGTAAGGAAAAGGCACCATCGAAATATATGATCCATTCCCGGGGCGCTTCCTTGCCGGGGATAACTGTTTCCAGCACTTCCTCATCAGGGGTTGGCGTCCATTCTGCAATAAACTCTGCCAATGCCCTGCTCTGAATTGTTTATGTGCTCTCAAATTTCAGGCCAAAGCTGGACAACTCCAAAGCCCACTCCACTATTCTGCCGGTAGCCTCAGGGTTTCGGAGTATCCTTTGTAACGGAAAGTGAGTGACAACCATAATCTCATGGGCTTGGAAGTAGTGGCGCAGTTTCCTTGAGGCCATGATGAGGCCAAAGATCATTTTTTGCACACCAGAGTACCTCGATCTAGCTCCCTATAACAGGGAACTGATGAAGTACACTAGGCGCTACACCACCCTCTTCTTTGCCGTGTGCTTGGGGTCGCCCTCACTGTCGTGCTCATTTCTGTCTTGACTCTTATCTGATTCTGCCGGGCCTTGCTTGCTTTCTGTTTCTTCTACTTCCCGCTGTGCCACTAAGGCTGCACTAACCACTTGATTGGTCGCTGCCAGGTATAGCAGTAACGGCTCTTGTGGTTTGGGGGCAACCAAGGTGGCCACAGAGGACAAGTAGGCCTTCAACTCTTGCAACGCTGCATCTGCTTCTGGGGTCCACTTCATGGGCCCTGCCTTCTTCAGGATTTTGAAGAATGGCAGGGCGCGCTCGGCAGATTTGGAAATGAACCTTCTTAGCGCGGCAACACACCCTGTCAGACGCCTCACATCCTTGACTCTTCTGGGTGCCTGGATCTGTTCGATAGCTTTGATCTTGTCAGGGTTGGCTTCGATCCCCCGATGGGATACAAAGAACCCAAGCAGCTTGCCGGAGGGAACACCAAACACACACTTTTCCGGGCTAAGCTTCAAGTTGATCTTGCGTAGATTGGCAAATGTCTCCTCCAAATCCTAGATGAGGGTTGCTCTGTCCTTAGTCTTGACCACAATATCATCCATATAAGCTTCAATGTTTCTATGCAGCTGTGGCTCAAAACCGATCTGGACTGCCCTTGCAAAAGTAGACCTGGCACTCTTTAATCCGAAGGGCATGCAGACAAAGCAGTACGTACCGCATGGGGTGATGAACGAGGTCTTCTCTTCGTCTTCCTTGGACATGAAGATTTGATGATATCCTGAATATGCATCCAAAAAGGAGAGCAAATCGCAGCCCGAAGTGGAATCCACAATCTGATCGATGCGTGGCAAGGGAAATGGGTCCTTCGGGCAAGCTTTGTTGAGATCTGTGTAATCTATGCAAAGCCTCCATTTCCCGTTAGCCTTGCGAACAACCGCTAGATTTGCTAATCATGCTGGATGTAGCACTCCTCTGACCAAACTAGCTGCTTCAAGCTTCTTAATCTCCTCTGCAATAAACTGTTGCCTCTCCAAGGCCTGCTTTCGAACTTTCCGCTTGACAGGTCGGGCATGTGGGCAGACAGCAAGGTGGTGCTCGATTACCTCCCTGGGAACACCGGGGATATCAGATGGTTGCCAGGCAAACACATCGATATTCGCCCGCAGGAAGGCAACGAGCGCGCTTTCCTATTTGTCATCAAGGGTGGCGCTGATAGTGAAGGTACCATCAACGCCAGCCAGCCCTGCCGGGGCCTTCTTCACTTGTGGTGGAGCAACCTTGGATCTCTTGACATTGGAACTCCCCGGCCAGTCATCAACAGGCGCAGCGCACTCCGAAGAGGTACGCTTCCCGGATTCCTTGCTAGCGTCCCTGTTATCCTTCTTCTTTCCTCTATCCTCCTTGGCGGGAACTGCTGCTGCCACTGCCTCTGCCGCGACTGCGTCCCGGTACATCTTATCCCTGCAAATGATTGCGTCCTTTTCATCTGATGGGATGGAAATGACTCCTACCGGCCCAGGCATCTTCAGGGTGTTGTAGGCATAGTGGGATGCCGCCATGAACTTAGCCAGGGCTGGGCATCCAAGGATCCCATTGTACGGCAGGGGGAGGTCGACCACATCAAACACAATCTTCTCGGTCCGGTAGTTCAGTTCTCCCCCAAATGTCACTGGCAACATGATCTTTCCCTTAGGATGACTCCTGCTGGGATTAACTCCTTGAAACGTGCCCGTGACATTTAGCTCTTCCTCTGCTATCTAAAGTTTGCTGATGACCTTTGGGGAAATCAGATTCAACCCGGCCCCGCTGTCAACAAACATCTTTGTGACCTTGAGGTTGCGAATTGTTGGAGAGACCAACAATGGCAAACATCCTACCGCAGAGGTACGGTCAGGATGGTCCTCCTCGTCAAAGATGATGGGCGTGCGTGACCATTTGAGCGGCTTCCGAGCTTCTGGCGCCGGCTCCACGGCATTGACCTCACGCGCCCACTGTTTGAGTGGGAGGTGAGAGGAGTGCAGGGATGCACCCCCGTCATTGCATAGGGCGTTAGTGGCCTTCTAGAACTCCTGCTCACTGGTTTCCTCTTCATCCCCTCCATCACTCTCATCATTGCAAGCTTCCTTCTCTCGACCCCTGCCGGGTTTTCCTTGGCTCCGGAAGGGTTTGCCGGGGCGATTTGCTTCACCGCCTTGGCCCTTCCCGCCAGTGATATTCTGACCCTTTTCCTTATCACGCTTCTCATATTCTCCTTTTTGCCTCTTGACAAGCTGCTCAACCTGATAGCACTCTTGAAGATCGTAGCCCTTGGTCTGATGAATCTTGCAGTATGGCCCATCGCCTTTCCCAGCCTTCTCGGCAGCCGCAGCCTCACGGCAGTCAGCGCACACCGCAGCTTCCTTGCCGGGAGCTTCGGCTTTAGCCTTCTTGCCGGTACTAAGTGTGCCCAATCCTTCGACGGTCATCACTGTCTTATCCTTGCGCCTCTTGCTGCGCTTCTTGCTCTTCTTCTGACTGGCGGATTCGTCGTCATCCTCTGAGTCGACGTTGACGCAATCCTCTTCTCCAGGGAGTTTCCTTCCCTCCTCCATTCGAGCACACTTGTCCACCAAAGTGTAAAGCTCCTTCACAGTCTTGGGCAACCGCACGTTCATCTTGGAACGAATCCTGCGGTTGTGCACATTGGATTGGAAGGCAGCTATCACAGCTGCTGGATGGATGTTTGGGATGTTCCTATGGACTCTGCTGAATCTCTGCAAGTACTTACGGAGAGTCTCTCCTTCTTTCTGCTGAAGAAGCTGCAAGTCGCTGGGCCGCCCTGTTTCTTGATGGCCGCCAGTGAAGGCGCCAATGAACTCATGGCACAGGTCAGCCCATGACGAAATGGAGTTCTCCGGCAGGTGCATCAGCCAAGACCTCACATTGGACTTGAGTGCCAAAGGGAAGTAGTTGGCAAACACCTTCTCATCTCTTCCCCCGGCATCTTGAACGGCGATGGTGTAGATGCTCAGGAACTCTGCCGGGTTCAGCCTCCCATCATACTTCTCGGGTATCTCTGGCTTGAACATGCGAACGGATGGCCAACGGACTTGCCGCAGCTCACGAGTAAAGGCAGGGCACCCACCTCGAAAGGTAGGCACCCGCCAACCTCGAGCGCAGGCTCGTCGATGTCGGGACCATCGCACCCATTGGTCCGACGGTGGTCATCGTGGGGTTGCTCAATGACGGCGTGCGCGTCTCCCCTCCGCCTGTCCTCTGGGGCTCGCCGTTGGCCTGGGCGTGCTCATGGGTCTGAAGAGGCCATCGAGACGTCATCAGGTTCTTGATTCTGCCGCGCTCGCGCTGGTTGCTGTGGTGGGGAGTGCACCGTGGGGGTGGCCCCTTCCGTATGACCAGCAGCGTGAGCCGTCGTCGTCGCTTGGGGAGGCCGTGGCAGGTCAACTCGCTGCGAGCCCTCAGCCTCGGCTGGCATGGGTGATGATGACGTGGATCGCACCATTGCTCGGCTTCTGACGGTGCCAGCGGCGACATCACCACATCCTCACTATTGCGAGGCAGCCATTTGGATGGCATGATGACGTGGTGAAGGTGCTTGAGGGCCAGCGGCTCCGTTGGGTGCAGCGACCTGGTCGACTCGCCCCGGGGGAGGTGCACGTACTGTGGTCGCTCCCGTGGCGGGGGCGGCCGGAGGGCGGTGATTCGCCCCGGACCGAGCGCCACCACTGTGGCTGTGCCCGTCGGCGAGAGGAAGGGGCGCGGATGGAATAACTCCTTCAACCGTACCTCATGGAGCATGGCCATCGGGATGTTGCTGACGTTGCTCTCCTCCGGTGTCTCCTGCTCCTATTTCGGCCGCGGTGGAGGTGGTGACGGCGCCGCCTGCTCCGTCCATACCCCCAGCGGCATCCACATCCTTGTGTGCCTCCGCATCCCCCGTAGCATTGGTGGCTGCGGGCGACGGAGCCTTCGAGGTGGACGGGTGAGCCAAGGCATCGGTTTTCTTCTTGGGCGCCATGGGCGATGGCACCGCCGAAGTTGAAGATGGCGATGAAGATGACGCGCTGCTTACGTTTTCAGGTTCGCGCAAGCGATCCCCCTACCTGGCGCACCAAAGATGTCGGGGGAAACCACGACCACCTATGGGACCAAGGGTCCCTTGCTGGTTCGGCGGGGGGATGGCGCGTTGCACAAAGAGCAGAAGAGCGTGGGGCGGCACGACAGAGATCACATGGGCAGTTTTTACCCAGGTTCGGGCCGCCGTGAGGCGTAAAACCCTACTCTTGCTTTGGTGGGTTGATGGTGGAAAAAATGGTGGTGATCGCAGCACGTTTACCCGGCAGGGTTGCCTCAAGGCGAAACGGCTACGTGCGTATGAAATGCGAGGGGGGGTGGATCTGCTAATCCAGGGTCCAACCCTTTCTAAGGTTGCCATGGGCCTCCTTTTATAGACTAAGGGGTAACCATAGTGGCAAATCAGACTTTATGCACTGATAAGATAACAAATAGTGCTATCATACCTAACTCTGCAGGCTGATAGAGCGCATTAAATGCGCCGCTCAATGTCACATCATCGCTTGCCCGGCTGTTTTGCTAGCTTCGCGCCTGCTCATTTGACACATCGCAGGACGGGTGTCATCTGTAGGTATTTCCTATAGAAAGAGGCTGCCATGTGGCAAATGGCTACCACTTAGTCACTTTGCGGCTTGACACCGCACTGATCAACGACGTGCATCGTGGTGAAGTGGTTTGGTGAGGTGGCTCCGCCTCCGCGAGTCCCGGCAGGCCCTGCCGGGGTGTCTTGAGGGTTTTTTTCGGGGGTGGCCCCGTCCTTGCCAGGCTCGCCTGCCCGGCAAGGGGGGCTTTTCTCCTGGCGGTTCCTTACTTCTTCTGTCTTGTTTTTGGTCCTCTTGATATGCACCTTGGTCTCTTGAAGATCTTGATCTCTTGTGCCTTGGCCTGGTCCTGGTCCTCTAATCTTGCTCCCGTGCCTGTGTACAGTCTAGGCAACAGACCCAGGGTTTGTTGCACCGACAGCACCTCGCGGCCGAAATGTTTGAAACTTCTCCCCGTTTGTCGGACAATGGATGAAAACTCGCAAAGCGACACACAAATGATTTGTACACTTTCTTTGCAAACTAACACCCAGATGTAGTTGTAGAACAATTTTGAATTTATATGCACTAAGTGCAAGGTAAGTGCAAAAAAATGACTTAAATATAGCATACGCGACCTTAAATGGGCCAGAAAATCAAACCTAGGGTATTTACGTGATTGTTTACCGTGAAAAAAATTTGAGGCGGAACGATGTAGTCACTAACGATTGGATTCTGAAGTGCCGCGTCTCCTTTCGGAAAATATGATCCTTCTTGTGAGATGCTCCGATTTGCAAGGTGTGAGCATCAAAACTTGTGCCAAACTTTACCAAATTTTTCCATGGGATCCTGAGAGCACGCCACGGTGACACACCGATTTTTGTTATTTCTGGACTCTATATGCATTTCCTGTAATTAGAATACCAACAAGGCCTACGCCTCTGGCCGCACCCTGCGGCCGAACTGTTTGAATTTTTTTCCCGTTTCTCGAACTATGAATGAAAACTCCCAAAGCGACACATAAATGATCTTGCTAGCTAGCACCCACGTGTTGTTGCGACTATAGCAAATGACTCAAATATAGCAAATGATACCTCAAATGCACCAGAAAATCAAACCGTAGGGTACAATGGTGATTTCTTACCGTGGAAAACAATTTGGATGCGAAACGATGAACTCTTGTTTTCATTCAAACGAAAATATGTTGTTAGTTCATGTAAATGTTTTCAAATAGCACACGGTTCACTCATGAAAGCCGTGTGCCTACCAAACCATGGCCGATGCCCCCCCTTGTTCCGCGCACGATCTGAGTCGTGGGTTTTGATTGGCCAGAACCCAAACCCCACGGATCGTACGTCTGCACTGTTGGATGCTCCCAAATCGAACGACAATCCTCATCCCTTTCGACAGCAAATGCAATCCGGCTAGGATTTGATTTATATGCCAAAATGCACGGTAAATGCCAAAAAATGTCTTAAATATAGCACACAAGACCTGAAATGCGCCAGCAAATCAAACCCGTGCTATAATGGTGATTGCTTAATGTGGGAAAATATAGAGGCGAAACGATGAACTCACGTCTTCATTTCAAAATTAGTACATCTTCATTTCAAACGAAATTATTCTCTTTGTGCACACGAGCCCTTAGAGGCAACCGTTTGCATAGGCCTTTCCATGCGGTGACCGGGGATATTTTTTCGCCCTTTTCACCTAGGCCGCCAACACCCCCCACCGCCCGCCCGCCCGCTTTTCACTCAACTAGTCCACCCAATCTCCATCGCCAGCTCCCCCCTCCCCCAGATCCACAGCAGAACCCTCTCCGGCGCCGGCGTGCTCACCCCGGCCGTGTGCCCGCTCTTCGGCGTCAACCCTCCCTCCACTGCCGTTCCCAACACGCGGCTACCCGCGCCTCGCCGTCTTTGTTTGCTCGATAGCCACCCTCGAGCATATCAATCCTGTAACCCTCGCCTCTCCTGTGGTCTGGCCGGGTTTGCATTAAGAAACCTGTTAGTTACTGCTCTCCATCGTGGTGAGGCATATTTCCTCGCAATCCCTCTTCCTATTTCGTTCCGTATGTTCCCAAATTGGCTATAAAATAACGGATAGCATATATATGTTCATTATCTACCTTCCTAACTAGTACATATAAGCTGTATTTGTTCCAATAAGTTATTGCCGATTTACTGATTGCGAGCGCCCGAGTCACACGAACTTAACAAATAAGCCATACATTTTCTAAATTATTGCATGACATGTTTAGACAACTTCATACCAAGTTGTTAGTTTTATGCTTATCCTCCTTTCCTGAGTTTCACATGTGTTCTTTGTAGATGTCGAGTAGCAGCGACAACACTCATGCTTCAGGGGATGTATCTTCATCTGATTCCGACAACCCTAGGTCTTTAGCAGATGGCGAGGGATCAAGCAATCTTGAACGGGATAGAGCTGCAGCAATTACCCTTCTGGTCAGGACACGGAGGTACGCTTCAAGGAAGCCCACACACCAGCCTAAAGATGTATATGAAGTAACTGAGATCGATTTAAAGTCTTGGGCTCCAACTAAACCAGATAAAGCACGCACGAGGTTCAGGAGTGTGTGTGGATTTGTTGGTAGGGCAAGGCTCAACATTAATCTGCCGGGGTTTTGGAAGTCTGACACAAAAACACGGCAAAGGATAGTCTAGGAGATCATGGATCACTTCAACGTTCTAAAGCAGTGGAGAATGCAGGTGGAACACGCTGCACTGAAGTAGGCTAGGGATGCTTGGAGAAACTAGAAGCACGTGCTGTACAAGAAGTACTTGAGTGAAGGCAAGGACCCAATCCCCGCATACCCCCAAATTACAAAGGCAGACTGGGCAGAATTCAAAAGGGTTAGGGCAACTACAGAGTTTGCTGAGAAGAGTGCCAAGAAATCGAAACTTCAGAAGAGGAACACACACCCCCACCGTATGGGTGTGGCAGGATACTATGACATGAAACCGATATGGGACCAGGAAGACAAAGAAGCAATAGCGGCGGGTGGGAAACCGGCCTTTAGTGAAATCAGGGGCGAACGCACTAGAGACTACACTACAAAAAAAATACACTTCCATGATGATACGTGTTTGTCATAGTAGGTCACGTTTCTATCATGTATGTACATCCATGACGATTTTATGACAGAATCAAGATAGTCATACCTGTGCCGTCGTAGAAGTGTTCCATGACAATACCAAAATTATCATCACGGAAGTGTTCACTTCATTGATGATAAATGACGCGTCATGGAAGTGCTTTCGTCAAGGGTAACCGACACGTGGCATCCACCGTAACGGGTCGCCGTTAAGCTATCGGGTCCCTTTTTTTATCCGATAACCCATTAACAGCCCGGACCAATGGGGATTTTCCACGTGTAAAATTCTCATTGGCCGAAGGAAACACGTGTCAGCTCGTCATTGGGTCAGATAGGCGCCTATGATATGTCGACACGTGCGACGGCCCAACACTGGCCCATTTAGCTTACAAAGGACGGCCTGTTTGATTTGGTCAAAAGTTAGCGAGCCGGCCCATGAAAAACCTGTTAACGGTCTGTTCGCATATAGCCCATTTTACGGCCCGATAACTCACGGCCCGTTAGGGCCTTCCCAAAATCGGCCCAACAACGTCTTGTGGGCCGTCGAATATAACACCAGCCCATTTCACTTTCGGCCCATGTATGGCCCATGACGTCTTTCGGCCCATATGAGGCCTTTCGTATCTTTAGGCCCTTTAGTGGCCCACGGTAACTCTGGCCCATAATGAATAATAAATTTCTTTGTACCCATTAACGGCCCATGATTCACATGGGCCGTTTCCAGCCCGTGTTAGCTTTCGGCCTACTGACGGCCCATACATTCTTGGGCTCCTTTCCGGCCCTCGATTACTTCCGGCCCGTTACTGGCCTGTTCCCCTAATGGGCCACATTCGGCCCGTGGTTAGAATCGGCCCGTTTGTGGCCTGTTAACCAGTTGCACCATTTCCAGCCCGTCCTATATTCTGGCCCATTAACGACCCATTATGCCTGTGACAGAATTAAGCCTTTGCTGTCTTCCGGCCTGTTAACGACCCGTTACCGTGCTGGGTTGATACCAATTACGCCCATTTACGGCCCATGTGGACCCATTTATCCAACGGCCCGAGGCCCACCGATTCTACGGCCCGTTGGAGGCCCATTTATCCGACAGCCCGTAGGAGGCCCATGGATCCTACAGCCTGTAGCAGGCTCAAGGTTACCACGGTCCGTATATGGCCCATGGTTGTTGCGGCCACTAGCAAACTAGGGAAAAATAAGACTTGGAAAAAAATAAGCCCGAAACTAACGTTAGGCCATTAAGGCGATTGCACATATTACATCCACTAGGCATCAAAGTTAGCCACCAGTGCAAATATAGGGAACACCCTACACTATACAAAAATGGCTTGCTGCTTTCTTCAGCCGGTGGCTGCATGTTAAGAACAAATTTTGTGTCGCAATAAAACAAATTACAACCATAAAACCAAAGGAAGGTTGGCATAAAAGTTAACAGTCTGGCAGATAAATGCACCACTAGAAGTTTAGAAGCTCAATTCATTTGACCTGACTGTTATGTTTTCATGCTGTACTGTCCAATGGAGCACCATAACCTTCGCCTTCATTTCTCCTAGGCTCCTGAACAACATAGCAAATGTCTGATAGTCTTGTTTTCAAAACCATGCATATCTTGACGACATTGAACAATGGCAGTCCTTGTTTCACAAAGGGTCTCTGTTAGGGAATGGACTTGTGTCTGGAGCACAGATATAACATTGTTTTTAGCTTGCATATCTTGATCATGAGGTAGTTTGGACGAGATTGCCTTAACAACCAACCCAGTATTACGCAGGAATGTGCTTTTGGCACTGTTAGTGGATAGGTACTGACCCACTGCAACAAGAGGTGACAATGCGGTTATAGTTGCCTCGTCACCTTCAGAAGGTAGCGGTTCCACCATTTTTTCCATAGCTTGCTGAAAAGTTGAGTTTTTACATTAGTAGTACCAGAACAGAAGATATTAAGGAGGCAGCAAAACCAAACAAAATAGCTTTGGTCTATATACAGAACTTATTCTAGTGAACCCGTGTAAAATATTAGTTGTATTTTACTACAAACATAATAAGACCAGGTTCCAAACATATGACCATGTACCATGGCTAATGTATTGTCTATTTCTTCACATTGTATTGACAGCTAAGGATAAAGAGACAAAGTTTATAATACGGTAAGCATAGTATGACATCATTCATATCACAAAACAACTGAGAACAGACAAACAGGCAATTGTAACGTTGTGTGGGCAAGTCCAGCACGGAACTAGATTACAGATCAAGATCAAAGGAACATCACTCCTCTCTTCTAAACCTTGTAAGGTGCAATATACGCTAAGACAATTGTGTATAAAATTGAAAAGAGTAATAGACATTGGCTGCAAACCATGCAGTTCAATGCACGAGTCAGAGTAAGTAGTAGTTAAAAGGCATGAGGATTAAGGACTTACAACAGCGGCTTTGACTGATGTAGTCATGCCCTTCGTCTTGCTGGTGTGACAGTCCTTGAAGATTTCCACAACATTTGGTTCAGGTACTTTTTGGTCCTTGCGGGCTTTCCTCTGCATTTGGAACAAGTCGATATAGATCTGATAATATGGCACAGTGAAAAGAGTGAAACAGCAGCTAATTACAAGAGCCTCGCAGTGTGCAATATAGCTACGAGATCCTGTCGCCTGTTGGAATTTCACTTTCGTACGGTTGGCCTTGTTCTTTGAACAGTTCACCTACAAGAAGATAGATTTGTGAGGCACTTGCGTAAATAGGAGTTCAACATGTGATCTAATCACATACATATAACGTACTTGATACTTTGGATCAGACCAGTGTTTAACGAGGCCTCTCCAGTCTTCATCCGATATATTTTCCACTGGAGATGTTTGGGCAAGTTCACTGTTAGCCTTGCCTTCAAAGTGAGTTTTCCTCAAGTTATACCGATACTGTCACAGAGCAGACTTGAAAACATGGGTGCAAGCTTGTCTGGTTGCATCATCTTGGCTATCCAACTTGAACCTCATCTGTTGAAAATTATGGGAGTCCCATTATCAGCAACCTAGAAAGTATGGGACAGAGCAAGACGATATTACTAGTTTCCATACATAACCATACTTATAGATAAATGGTCGAGGAAGGTGTTGAACTGGGTTTCGTCTTTGTCATTCCTGTACTAAATCCATGTTGGGAGGATACGTGCATGACACCTAATGGCAACCGCTGCCTCTGATACTAACTTGGCTGACTCTGTAGCATCACGTGGCCTTTTTAAACCTGCCTCAAAATGGATCTCCATTCTTCCTCCTCTAGATTTAGTTAACCTATCGAGCATTATCCCAGATGTTTGTTTCCTCTTGCGCCTAGGTGCTAGTCCAACAACGAGCATAGGAAGTGTTAGTGTACATCAAACTGTGAGACTACATATAAAGAAGCATGCAACTGTAACTTGACTCCAGCAACTACCTTCTTGCTATTGAAGCTCACAAGGTTCATCTGATCTTGCCAACTCGTCTTGTGTCAAGAGTGCTTTGGAAGTAGTGTCAGGTGGCAAGGGAGCTTGGGAACGTGCTGCTAGCTGAGTTGACAAACGAGTAACTTGTGCAGCTGGTGGTACTGTGGAAGGTGTTGCAACAACTAGGGCTGTCTCTGCTTGTTTGGTGGCAGCTATTAGTTTCTGTTTGCCTTGTTTTGTAGCTCATGGAGCACGGGATACCGTGTTTGTACAATTTTCTGCTGGACTTTGACCTTCTATTGCACCATCAGTACCAGTAGAATCTGCATAATTCTCCCGCTTCCGTTTTTGTGTGTCCTTAGTACTAACACCATCCCCTGTCATTCTGTGTTCCTTTCTCTTTCTCTGTGCCATGTTAATTCAAGCCGATAAGAAAAAGGAATAAAAATTTAGTTCTTCAGAACAAATTGATGTGTGATACAGATGAACTGAACTTTGATGTTAGACAACCACATGATAGGAGGATGTAATATGTACGAAAAATAGGACGGCATGAGATAATCAGAACTATGATGTGTAAACTAAGCAGAAGATATTTCAATAAATTAGAAGCAATGGAATGGAAAGTAGACACCATATGAAAGATGCTACAAATATCGCTCTGCCAAGTTAACAGTGTCTCGTCATAACTGGCATTTAAACAAATGTGAAGCAGTACAAGAAATAAATCATATGCAAGATGCAAACAACATCACACTACCAAGTTAAAGGTCTCTCATCATTAGTGCCATTGCATATTCACATCATTGCATATTCACAGATTATGATGTGTAAACTAAGCAGAAGGCATTTTAACAAATTAGAAGCAATGAAAGCTAGACACCATATGTAAGACGCAACGAATATCACACTACCAAGTTAAAACTGTCTCATCATTAGTGCCATTTCAACAAATTAGTAGTACAAGCTAGAAAATAATGCAAGATGTAAACTATATCAGACTCCCAAGTTAAACGTGTCTTGTGAAAAGTGATTGTTGCAGGTAACACAACAGTAGTACTTTGATGTAAGAACATGGTGTGATAGACAGATATTGTATGTTCTAGAAACAAGAACATGTGTCTTATTCACAAGTATAATGTGTAAAGTAAGCAGATGGAATTCAACAAAATTAGAAGCAATACAAGCTAGACATCATACATAACATGCAACCACATATAACAGTGCCATGTTAGAGGGAGCACCTGTGATGGTGGACAAGGGGTGACGTGCTCATCATCAACACAGCTACTTTGAGTGTCTATGCATGTGTTGTCTTCCAAATCTTGTTGGGGGGATGGCCGAGTAGAATGTGGAGAGGCCCTCTGTTTGGAAGAAGCACCTTTATCCACTGCCTTGCTAATTTCCTTCTGCTTTATTGATTTTGCATTGTCAAGTAAAACCGACAAGAAAAAGCAATAAAATTCACTCTTCAGAACTCATTCATGCATGATACTGACAATCACTACCTTGATGTAAGGCAAACACATGATACGAGGATGGAACATGTACAAAAAACAGGACGGCATGGCATATTCACAACTATTTGTGTAAACTAAGCAGAAGTAATTTAATCAAATTACAAGCAATACAAGTGAGACACTGTATGCAACATGCAAGACAATATCACACTGCCAAGCTAGAGAAAGCACCTGGGATGCCGGTTTCGCCGGAAGACCGCCATCAGTCCCTGCCTTATTTTTTTCCTTCCTATTTCTTAATTGTATTGCCTTGTCAAGTCAAACCCACAAGAAAAATGAATAAAAATTTGCTTTTCAGAACTCATTGATGCAGGATGCTGACAAGCACTACTTTAATGTAAGGCGACCACATGATAGGATGATTGAATGTGTAAGAAAAAAGGACATCATTGCATATTCATAGCTATGATGTGTAAACTAAACAGAAGGCATTTCAACAAATTAGAAGCAATGAAAGCTAGACACCATATGAAAGAATCAACGAATATCACTCTACCAAGGTAAAACTGTCTCATCATAAGTGCCATTTCAACAAATTAGAAGTAGTACAAGCTAGAAAAGAATGCGAGATGTAACCTATATCACACTCCCAAGTCAAACATGTCTTATGATAAGTAATTGTTGCAGGTTACACAACAGTAGTACTTTGATGTAAGAACATTGTGTGATAGATAGATATTGTATGTTCTAGAAATAGGAACACGTGTCTTATTCACAAGTATAATGTGTAAAGTATGCAGATGGAATTCAACAAAATTAGAAGCAATACAAGCTAGACATCCTACATAACATGCAACCACATATTACAGTGCCAAGTTAGAGGAAGCACCTATGATGGTGCACAAGGGGAGACGTGCTCATCATCAACACATCTACGTTGAGTGTCTATCCATGTGTTGTCTTGCAAATCTTCTTGGGGGGGGGGTGGCGGAGTAGAATCTTTAGAGGCCCTCCGTTTGGAAGGAGCACCTTTATCCACTGCCTTGCTAATTTCCATCCGCTTTGATTTTGAATTTTCAAGTAAAACCGACAAGAAAAAGCAATAAAATTCACTCTTCAGAACTCATTCGTGCATGATACTGACAATCACTACTTTGATGTAAGGCAAACACATGATACCAGGAAGGAATATGTACGAAAAATAGGACGGCATGGCATATTCACAACTATTTGTGTAAACTAAGCAGAAGCCATTTCAACAAATAAGAAGCAATGCAAGCTAGACATCACATGAAAGATGCAACCAATATGACTCTTCCAAGTTAAAAGCATCCCATCATAAATGGTGTTTCAAGAAATTAGAAGCAGCGCATGCTATAAATCATATGAAAGATGCAACTAGTATCACATTGCATATACTAAAGGTGTCTCGTCATATTGATTGATGCGGGATACAAAAAAACAATAGTTTTATGTAAGGACATGCTTAATAGACAGATGTACTATGTACTAAAAACAGGAAGGCATGTCACATTAACAGGTATAATGTATAAACTAAGCAGAATAGCACATGCAATTTAACCAGATTGGAAGAATTACTATCTAGACACCATATGCAACATGCAACCACATATCACGCTGCCAAGTTCGAGCAAGCACCTGCGATGCTGGTGTAGGGGAAATGCGGTCATCAACTACAGAGCTACGTTCACTATCTTCATCTAGCCTTGCTGTTTCTTGAGAATCGTGTGGGGAGGCAGACACTGCATTCTTTAAAAGAGCGTATTTTCTCACAGTAACCCCCTAGCGTGACTGTCTCATCATAAGTGATTGATGAGGGATACACAAGAACATTAGTTTGATGTAAGAACATGTTTAATAGACAGATGTACTAGTATGTACCGAAAACAGGAAGGCATGTCATATTCAAAGGTATAAAGTGTAAGCTAAGCAGATGCAATTTAACCAAATTGGAAACAATACAAGCTAGACATCCGGCTAGAGTGGTGAGCATGATCATCGAGTACCTGAGAGCCTGGTGGGAGGCGGGCTGCTTCGCCACCATCGTGGCTTTTTAGTTGGCTTCCAGGTGATGCCTGTCTGTGCTGGGGTTGTCACTGGCTCGGCCATTGCCCTGACTAGCTATTTGTCTTCTGTTGCTCCCGGGATGGTGGTTCATGTAAAAAATATCTTTCCTTATCTTAATAAAGACCGACTTCGGCCTTTCGAATACAAGCTAGACACCATATGCAACATGCAACCACATATGACACCGCGAAGTTAAAGCAAGCACCTTGGATGGTGGTTCATGGCGAGCGAGGTCATCAACTCCAGAGCTATGTTTACCGTCTCCATCTGTTGAACATGCAACCTTTAAAGCGCCGACACGTGTCTTGCCTGCCCGCGAAGAAAGTAGGAGCAACTTCTCTCTTTTATTTCGTGCTTCTGTCAAGGGAGAGTCTGAAATACCCATACATAAAAACACAATAGTGAGAGTATGGGTGAAGTGTGTGCAGAACTAGTGCACTATAAAAGTAGCAGATAGCAGGTGGCTGAAATATAAATGACATGAGACATATGATAGCTCTACAACATTGCATGGCAAACAAAATCAGATTATACTCTGTATGATTTTGTAATATATGAGCGCAGGGATGGCTAGGAAATGCAGGTACTCCTCCAGCACACCACCACATGTGGTCCTATCAAATTAACAGTCGACTGAAAATAAATAGGTCAGTCATTTTTTTATGAACCGTCCGATCTATAAGGAACGGGCAGATGGCCTTCGTCTACCTCCCGCCAGTCACTGTTGACGATCTTTCTCGAACCGCCAGTGACCACCGGCCGAGAACCCTGCCTCCGCCGCCCCACTCTCCCCTCGACCTCACACCACCGCCGTGCTTGGCAGCGCCCCCCGGCCATCCCTTTAATCCCGGCCGACCTCCAGATCGGGCGCCATCAGCTCCTAGGCCCCACACACCCCTAAGATAAACACCGAGGCGCTACTTCCCCGGCGTAATAGGCAGACTAGCGCCTGTTACGCCGGGGAATGCTTCCTTTAATTGGGAATCAACTGACCAGGAATTGAAATCCAAGGGGGCGACGGACCTCTAGCTAAGGTGAAATAGTATATGAGGAGAAACCTTGTGCATCGCGAGTTACTAGGAACATCTAGTATCAGGAAGAAGCGGTCAACTAGTGTCTTCTGTGGGATGAATACCGTGCAAGCAGACACGTAAGATTTGCACGAATAAGGGAAGAGGAGTACCATTTCCGGTTGCTAGTGCTGTGTCCTCCAGATGTCGCGGTGATTTTCTTATTTTTACCGGGGGAACCGATGTTTTGGAGGAGGGTGGAGCCTTGGATGAACCCATGGCCAAATTGTTGACTGTGTTGCGATGGCCGTCTGTCGGCGGAGGGGAAGCAGATCCGAGGCGGCGAAGGATGGCATAGCGGCAATAGCTCCGGTGCGGTGGACGGTGGCGAAGTTGGAGCGGCAGCGGTGAGGCGCAGGATGGCATGGTTGAACTGGCTCGGGTACGGTGCACGTCGGCATCCTAGAGGCAGCTCGGCCTCGGCTTCAACTACTAGCCGTGGAGGGCGTTGCGGTGGCGGTTGCGGTGGACGACGACGTTGGGGTATCGGCTCCGACGTGATGGAGGAGGGCGGCGGTTGATGGGTGGGATGGGGTGGCGGACGGAGGACGCCGGGGTTTCGCGGCTGGTGGTGAGGTAGTTTTGGTGCCCACGGAGTACGAATGGGGAATCGGATGGGGGGGGGGGGGGGTGGGGGGGGGGGGGGGGGGGGGGGGGGGGGGGGGGGGGGAGCTAAGGGAGAACCATGTTTCGGTCTGGGACGCGCTTGTTTTTGGTTTTTTTGAACAGATGGGACGCGCTTATTTGAAATTTGGGGAAGTACAAACTTTGCCCCCCTCTTAAATTTCGGACCTACTGCGGGTTGGGGGTAGGATGGTAATCCCAGGTGTCCTAAATAGTGGGCGGGAGCGATTTCGCTCACGCGCATGTGTGCTTAGGCGGCCATTGTGTATGAATGTTTTTCGGAGGCAGTTGTGTGGCGTCTAGATGAAGCTACAAACCTACCCCGGTTTAGACCTTTGGACGTCGGGCTAGTAGGTTTCACGGGTCGGAGATAGAAAAGTAATTTCCTTCTACCAAACATTGGTCTCACGCGGTTTCGGGCGAGTAGAGGCTCTTTTGGCGCTTCGTTCAAAATTTTGAAACAAAAGCATTCATGTTTATAGTACTCTTGGACTTTGAGGATTGACCTAAATAGACAGCGTTAAATTTGACCTTGTATGTTTGAAAACCTCATTAAATTATGCGCTTCTTTTTGAAATTTTGACACTTGAAAGTTCTTTAACTACGATTATTTTGGAATGGAGGAGGTAAATTTGAATCTATTTTGTACACGACTATATATGCTATTATGTACAAAAGCAGAGCAGAGATTGGTGCCCCCATCATTTAGGTATGATTTACAAATGCCATGATATCGAATTCAAATAATTGAATGGACTTCATGTTGAATTCAAAATTTTTAAACCACCTTAAGTTGAATTCAAATGTATGCTAGTTCATAGCTAGCTATTTATAATGTTCATTGTGTAACTTTTGTATGTATAATGTGCTTTACACACACAACATGAACTATACTCACGTTTATATTCGATTGCTAAAGCCATGCATTGTCTGGAGTTCAAAATACTAACTCTGTGGTTCAATTATGTCGAATAATAACATAGACATGCTCAAATTCGATAGAATATAGATGTCTGACGGATCAATGTTCGTTCCTTACGTGAATTGCAAATATCATGATCCCATCCTAATATTTGGATACAATTTATATTTTTAATCAATGTGCACATCAGTCTTTTACGTGTAGTTTCACTCTCCATCGGTGGTCTCTCACACATGCTCACACACTCTCTTCCGAGGTGTCTTTCTCGCAGACATGCTCTCGATATAACCCTTCCTCCCTCTCGTAACCATTTACGACTGTTTTCACTAACCTTTGTCACAAGCACTCTTCCTCTCACAAGCATACACACGCACAATCCCCATCGACCCTTTCTATATACATAGACCTGCCTACGTGTCTCCCGCATGCACATTATCTTTAAGCCTGTCTCTCACGCATTGTCTCCACCTCTCTTCCTAATTGACGAGTATGATTCTAGTAGAGCATTCTGTAGGATGCCCCTTAAAGTTAGGTTGGATGAATAGTAATATCAGAGATAAGGGGTTACCTTAGTCCGAGGACCTAGGGTTACAAATCCTAGCCGGCTTTGTCAGTGGACACAGAGTCCTTCACGACTCTGCTATCTTTGTCTTGTACGACTAGTCCTCCATGGGTCTCCCTATATGCGTCATGGGCCGACCAATGTGGCGCAGGACGGAACCGAACCAAGGGCCTCACCTCGGCCACCGGACCTCACGCGGTGACACACCCTCTGCCCCCAGGTCTCGTTATCTTCTCACACCCAAACATACCAACACAAACACCACACAAAATATTTTCTCCTCATGCCTCTATCCCCTCCCCCGTTGCATATACACACTCAAGGGCATCTCTTGCCGTGACATCATATTCGTCTCTCTCTGGACCTCTCTCATTTCTCGTGCTATCTCTCCCACGTCCCCCCCCCCCCCCCCCCCCGCCGGCCCCTCTATCCATGCCTCTCTCGAATACGTAATACACATACATACCTCTCTAGGCCCTGCCAAATACATCAACTACACATTCACACTTGTTACATCACGTACCCCATTGATCTAAATAGCCCTCTCTTCATGTTTATTTCGCATACTACATTCCTTTTGAATAAAACCACACAAAGTGTGGCCAAAAAATTATTTTAGAATTTCTACATATATACAACATTACAAAGTTATATGGAGGAGTATGAACGTTAATTTGCATTGCATGGTGCCCACAATGATATTTATTCTGCACTGTGAATTTTTATATTTTTATACTATATATAAAGTTAGACATAATAAAGAGAAACGAAGAGCATCTCTCTCCATCGCATACACCCCCTCTACGCCCCTTTCACGTACGCACACAAACTATCTCCAGGTCCTCTAAAAGTACGCCCCCAGCACATTCACGCATGTTTCATCTTTCTCTCGCGATATATACAGTGACGATCATTGTATTTGAAGCGAAAGCACGATACGTACATTGGACTTTAGAATCCACTCATTACGGTCACCATTTACATTTTGTGGTTATTATACAGTCACGGGCTCACCGTACAGCTCTGTATTTGCTCAAGACATGACTAGTTGACCAGTTAAACGCTCCACATGGCACCTCTAGTGTTGCATCACATTATCTCACTACCATTGGGCCCACCTGTTGGCGTGTATAAGAATGAAAACAAACGATAAAAAAATATTGGATGGTGGTTCGAAGTCATGACCGTGGGCACAGCGGACAAGGTGGCCTTGTATTGGTATGCTGAGCCGTCTGTTTTAACACACAGGAGCTAGTGTGGTGATTATACACACACGCACGCATGCACACGAACTAAATGCACGCAACACTCACACGAACACACGCAGCCACGCACGCACGCAACACTCACACGCATGCATGCATGCACACACCACACGACAAACACACACTCTCACGCTGAAGTGCTTAACCTACATGTGCATGCGCACACATCAGGCCCTGACAGACACACACACAACCAGGTGGTTCCCGCGCACAGGTTGGAGTCTTGTCGCGCGTGCGTAAATTTGTGTTTATTTGACCTTTTTCCTATGCGAACTGACAGGTGGGACCCACAAGGAACATGGTCAATTTAACTAGTCAACATAGTGCCACGCACACTATTTGGCCGGTCAACGGAGTGCAATCCAATGCTGAACGGTCAGCAAGTGACCGTATAATCACCGCAAAACGTATATAGTGACTGTAATGAGCGTATTCTGAAGTCTGATGACCGTATTACGCTTTTCGCTTGAAATACACTAACCGCCCGTGTATTTATCTCTTCTCTCGCTCTCTCTGTGGAGCCGAGTAGGCCAATGTGCCAGTGCCTAAATTGGCGCACGCCACCCAATTATTACTGTACTGGTTTCGTAAGAGCGAACAAGCATTCACATCTACTGTACAAACTGTAGATATGAGTTACAAATGCTATGAAGACGAATACAAATATTTGAATCAACTTTATGCCCAATTTCTCTCTGTAGGCCCTCCAAAAGTACATCTCTACACGTTCTCGCATGTTACATCTAACAACTATGCAATACAGCACTACTACTACACTCTAACACAATAAATCATATGTGTTTTTAGTTTTACTAGATCTCATATTGTTAAGTTTGCATACATTAAAATTGCTTTTGAAATGTATGGCTAGTATCATCTACCGCACGGGAAAAATCCCGCCCTTGCCTGTTTAATCGGGTTTGTATCGATGGATCGTGCGAAACAGCAAAACTATAGTAGTACTACAGTACAAGTAACAGTTCACTGGGCCGCCGTGTCATGTACTCCTCCGTCGTAAGAGTGGAGCGCTCGCTTTCATAAATGTTCTAGTTCCTTTCGCTGACATGTGGGACATCAAGCAACCGGGTCCACGTGCCATACCGAAATAACAGTGCAGAGCAGCAGGGGTGAAGCACCCCAGTCATGGCGCTGGCTTAGTAATGAGCAATGAGGCGTCAAATCACAAAGCTGCACCTTTCCTGCATTTAAGTTGGAGGGACAAAGTAATAATGCTAAAAAAAGAAGTTGGAAGGACGAAGCAACTATCATTTCACTCGTTGCTGAATCTGCTTCTCCCTCATCTTCTTCAAGTTAACCACGTGTTGCTTCTCTCGTTGTTCTGCCTCATGTGGGACGCGGATCGGCTTGGTAAAGCACTGACACGTGGGACCGCATGTTAGCAAACCGCTAGGCCAACGTCCTCTAAAAATAAGAAACCTCCCCCGCCATCCACGCGGCAAAATCACCTCCTTTTTACTAATCTTGATACTATAATTTTTTAGATCAATATAATCGAGATTTGTATAGATAGCACACAGGAGCAAAACCAAGTGGTACGGTTAAGGGCATCCACAATGTGTAGCCAAATGTGAAAATAGCTTTTTGCATCGATGGGAACCATTGTGGACAGTGCTGCCAAAGCCAAAAAGATGGAACCGAAGCTCCCTAATTGATTGATTGAAGGAATAGAAAAACGCAACCTCTCTCCTCTTTCTCCCGTGCTTGGACGCATGTACAGTATAGAGCACAGAGTCTACTCCCCTGTCCCTTCTATCACAAATCACAAAGCAATGAGGTGTCAAATCACAAAGCACGGATGAAGCAACCATCATCTCACTCCTCGCTGACTCCACTTCTCCATGGTCTTCTTCGAGAAACCACCTTACCGCACTAAGCTGGACGGACGACGCTATTGTGTAGTACTAGTACATTTACACATCCTTTGGTTCAACGGACTTCCTGGATGCAAATAAGGCGGTTGTCTCGGCTTGCAGGAGGCACTTGCGAATGACTTACCATGGTCTCCCTCAATGGTGTTCTCCGTCGAACGCACTTCGCCAAACCACAATGTTCGAGATATCGTCGACGTCACCGCAATAGGGAAGGAAGTCAAGTAGTTACTACCTCCATTTTTTTTGTACACAAGGCCAGTATATCAAAATTACAATTTGCAGAAGGCCACTAACACTAATCGAGGCAAAATTGATGGGGTTTGCCTCGTACTAGGAACCAAGGACATTAATATATCCTTTCATGCATGTGGAAGTGAGAAGGTTGGTTTGCATGGCGCTGCATTAATCAAGCGATGAGGAGTGAGATGGTTAGCTCTTTGGGCGTTGGAGAAAAAAAATACGCATTAATTGACACGTCAAACGAGGATTTGTATCGATCAATCCTGCGAAGGAAAACCCCGCCTTTCGTTTTTAACACAAGTAGTACTCCTACGTACATACTTGTATCCTGTTTGGATCTATGCCTTGCATTGCCATACTTCCCCACACATTTTTGCCAAGCTTGCTGTAACACCCCAAAAATTCAACCAGGATTTTATTAAATAAAATTTGGCCAGAAATTAAATTTTGAATTATTCTAGGTCTTTATTTAATTTTAGAACCTTTTCTGTTTTCTGATTTCCAAAATTCTTCCTTCCATATAGAAATTTTTGGAAATAATATTGTGGCTTTGGTAGTTCTCTTAAAACATTTCAATTATAGTTTAATAACAGTAGGAATTATTTTCATAATAAAATTTGCCCAAATTAATTCTTTTTATAGCATTTTCAAATCTTTAAATGCTCCTGTTGCACTGCCACCACTTTAAATAATTCTTTAAAAATTCCACAAAAATTATGGGAGGTCAAGTGATGACTATATATCACTTTAATGCAAAAACCCTTCTTGGTGTTTTGAAATTTTTGAGTAAACCCAACCTCTTTTCCATTCTGTCCATTTTCTAGGTTACAACTGCAACCCTATTTTTCCTAGCTCAACCAATTCTGAAATTTTTCCCACTCATAGTCCTTCCAACCAAACCCATAAGCCCAAAATTTTAGCTCCATTGGAATATTTTTAGTTCACCAAATATTCCCCTAAAGTTTCTGTCCAGAAATGTATTTCAGTAAAACTTGCACTAGCAAGTATTTCTTTTTGCCAAACCAACTCCATGACCATCTCTATCACTCAAAGAGGCATCGACCTGCCAATTTTCATATCCAACAAAAACACCTAGATTACCTTAGCATTTTATCAAGCAGGTTGTGTGCATGACAAAAATTTGGCCTCTATCCTAACTGCATTTCAGACCTGCTCTTTTGGCCAAAACAACATGTCCACCAGCATTTCCATCTCCAGGAGCATCAACCTGCCAAGGATTAACTTGAATGGATCACTATGGGCTGCTCTGGCATTTGATCGAGCAGCTGGTCGGCGTGCCCAGTGCGTGCCCAGAATGCCCGCACCGCACCCCCGCCGACGCCTAAGTCACTGCCGCTGCCTTGCTACCCTCCCCTGGCCTGCTTCGCTCCTCTGCTGATCACTTGCACCAGCCACGGCTTCTCCCGCAAAGGGAGCACCCCCCCCCCCCCGGCGCCGACCAGCCACCGCCCAGCGCCGCCACCGACCCCGCACGTCGTTGTCACGCAGGCACCTGGCCCAACCAGCAAACGCCAGCACCCCGAGCTCATCCGCGGGCAGCCACTGTCCTCACCGACCCTGCTGACCCCTGCCACCGACCGCAACGGCCTCAACCACCGCAGTGATGGCCGCCGCCGCCATGTCTTCTCTGGGAAGCCACGGGAACAGACCTTCCCCACGCTATATAAACCCACCCGGCTCCTGCAGCTTCGGACGACCACTCCTCCCTCCCCTAGAAACCTCCCCGATCACCCAATCAACCGAAGAAGGCCGTCTTCCCCGCCTCCGATAGCCCTAGCCGCCGCCACTATCGTGTCGAATTCGGCCCAACCACCGCCTCCCCCGCTCCATTTCCTCCACCAACAGCACCCTCTTGCTCCCACGGCCCCTTTCCACCACTCAATCCTGCTGGGGAGCCATCGAAGGCTAAAGCCCCA
Organism: Thinopyrum elongatum; assembly: GCA_011799875.1. NCBI lineage: Eukaryota > Viridiplantae > Streptophyta > Magnoliopsida > Poales > Poaceae > Thinopyrum > Thinopyrum elongatum. The sequence goes on from CM022301.1 coordinate 407,400,119, forward strand.
TCCTGGCCGACGATCACCGTCCGCCGTGAAGCTCACCGCCGGCCACTCCGTACGGTACAACGACCGTGGAGGATACCTATGAGACCGCCTCGGCCTCCTAAGCTCACGGGTGGTCTTGGTTTTCCGAACGGTGCCGCCGTTCGCCGGCAAGGTTCGCCGGAGTGCCGCCGCTGTTCTGCCATAAGGAGGCGCGCGCGGGCACCGGTTAAACCTGACCAGTGGGCCAGGCGGGCCCACCGTCAGTGACCCAGAGCCGTCCATAAGTGGAAATGGCTTTTCAGAATACGTCTTCGACGTCATCTCCCACACAGTCGAACGGCTGGGCCGGCCTAGTGACGCCGTTTGACTAAAACACGCTCAGGGCGATTCTCTACTCTCTTCCTTTTTCTTTTTCAGTAGTATTACATTAAATCTCACAGCAACCATTTCAAATCCAAATCCAGTGGTTCAAATTTCTAAATACTCCTAAAAATATGCTCTAACAATCTAGCTAGGGTGAACATTTTTCCTTAGCTTAGTTTCTGTTGGATCAATTAAATAGTCCATTTAGTCATTTATTTCAGCTTAGAAATGCCCTAAGTAATTCATATGAACTCCAAATGAATTGATTCTTTTTCTGTAATTCCTTATATTTCATCTAGTTTACTTTAGTATTTATTTCAAAATTTTCCAGACAACTTTTTAATACTGTGGTTGCTATATGTGGCAATTTAAATATTTTTGAAAATAGGAAGTGGAGGGGAGATGAATATTTCAAACTTTTGGAGTGCACCCCATATTTCCGCATGCTCAAGGCAAGCATCTTGAACACTTGATATGGTGATTGCATGGTTAAATGTTGCGAGAATAATTGAATCATGCTTTTGTTGAATTCAAATAAAACTTGCATGCATGTAGGATTGGCATGCTTCTCCGTACCGTGCATCGTGTGCTTGTCGTGACTAACTTGCAGGAGCAGGCATAAGAGAATTACTGTTACTGGCATAAGGGTGATCACGTTGGAGCGTGATCATGCCTTGTTTGTTATGCATGTTGGAGCATGCAAGGGTTGTGGCCCTGTTTGGATCTGCTGTTGAAAGAATACTTTGTTGTGCTAACCACTACAGGAAATATTTGAGCCTCCTGAGTCGACCATAGATTGAGTCTTGCTCCGGTAACCCCCATACTTGATTCGTGCTACCACTTGTCCCTGCCACAGGTGGGGTATGGTTCAGTAAGTTGATAACCCCTTTCCATGCACACACCGTACAGAGGGCCACGATGAGGGTTTCCGCGGCCGTGGACTAAATCCTGTCATCGGTTCAGGGGGCATGGGTGTTACCGGCTGTGGCCGAGAGGGGGTGCCCCCTTGGAATCCACGCGTATTAATAGTGATCCCATGCTACTCGAGATTGTTGTCTCCCCGACTTAGAGTTTTTCTGAAACGATGCTTTGGGTGATTCCTGGCATCCAGACGGTTAAACTGGTGTGTGCTGGTTAGGTGCGTTTTCAACCCAAAGACCGTAATGGGAATTAGTCAGTGTCACAGTACTGACTAAAGAAATACTTTACTTGTGGGTAAAGAGTACACCCTTTGCAGAGTTTAAACCTATTCGAATAGCCGTGTCCGCGGTTAAGGATTACAGTCTGGGTTGGTCAAATGTCGGTCTCCGGAGGAAAATAATTACGACAAGCCTGAAATATTTTGCAGGATAATTATTGACACCCTGAGGCTACCATGAATATTTTGCTATGCACGTTAATATTATTAGGGTTATGCATATTATTGAGGACTAACCCGTTCCTCTTATTTTGTATTTCCTGAGTGTCTCAGGGGCTGGCTAGACTACCCCGGGCACTCAACTTTATTTTCAAGACCTCACATGGTGTCGCCTGAGTTCTCGAATGGTCCTGTCTCGTCCAATTTCTCTTTTAGACACCCGTTTGGCATTTCTCTACAAGACCTACCATGATGTCACTCTAGACATCCGACCGGCATTATTTTATTTTCCTTTAACTTTCCTTGTTTATCACTAACATTTTTTTATATATGTTCTTTTATTTGCACATACCAATATGTTATCACGCCATTCCTGTCATTATGCATTTAAGTCCATCATGAGCATACACATATAGTGTAGTTCATCATGATCATATATTTTGTCTCCTGCATTCGGTATATCTTTTGTTCATGATGTTTGCGAGTACATTCCAACATACTCACAGGCTTGTCCCTGGCTATTTACTTGGCCAGGTCAGGAGTTCTAGGAGGAGTACCACAGCGACGTCCGTGCGGATCCTAGGATGGCAGCCACGTGGGATAGGACTTATCCAGGTCAGCCGTTCCTGTGGGAATGGAGCCCCATCGACGTTGAAGAACCACGAGACAACTCTGTCATCCACCACCAGAATCATTGTTGTATCATTAGACCTTCATGGTCTTGTATCCAATTCTTGTAATAGCTTGGTAATTTGTAACAAGGATGTGTCCACCAGTAACGGTAATCCTGGGCTGGTGATGACACGAGGGGTTAATTTCTGGGATTTTGTGTGTCTCCGAAATCCGGCCCCGACAGCCTTGGTATCAGAGCCAGGCTGACCATTGGCTAATCCTATCTTAGCCTGGTCACTATCCTAGGTTTCCACACCATCCACATCCTTTCCAATCCATAGTCAGCCCATTCCATCCGATAGAGCCTGCATAGTGGCAGCCGACATCTTTTGGCAGTCGGTGCCCAACCTATCAGCCTGCCCATAGGCCGTGTGCCTGTGGCCGACACCTGAGTTATCCCATCCACAAGCATGCGATGGAAGACTCGGCTAGCCTATAAAGGAAGCCCTACCTCAACTCAGCACAACACGGCCTTCATTCTCACTTTAATCCAAACCACCAAGATGCCTCGTTCCCTCATCCACCACGAGACCGCCGCGCCGGAGCTTGATGGCTTCATCCGCATACTCTCTAACGTCACTCGACATGCCCATGGTTTGGAAGAGTCACCACGATATGTGGTGTACCAAGCAAGGGATCGCAATGGCCTCACCCAGTTTTGGGCCACAGTATCTATTAATGGAAGGGCTTTGGCACAACAACACTCTCACCGATTCACGGGAAGAGTAATGACTGGTGAATATCAAGCCGTCCAGTATGCCACTAGAGAAGCTGTTGCCCAACTTCGCTACCATGATTCAAGAACTCACAATCGCTCATTTTTCTACTATCCATCCAAATCCAGCTACGATAGAGGGATGCATTTTGCCAACTCCGAGCATGAGCAAAACCCTGCCCTGAAAAACTTGGTGCATTTTGTGGCCGCACAAGAGTCACTGCTCACCCAAGTTGCCAGGGAACTCTCCATTACAAGGAGAGCCATTGCTCAACACCCACTAGTAAAGGGGAGTGCAGAACCATCAGTTATTCTGTCAGCAGTCCTGGGATGTAATTCAAGCATTTCAGGGGACGACCAGCAGAATGGCCCGTCCCCCTCTTCTGGCCACTCTCGTCAAGTGTTTGAAGAGTACACAGCCTGGGTTAGAGCTGGAACATCTCATCCGGAACCGTAGATGGTCACGAGTATGGTTGTTACTTTGTCTAGCATTTGCGATGTATTTTAGGGCGCATGTCATAAGAGCATTGCTATGTTTGCATTCTGCATATTATTGTTTGTTTTGATACTCATTTAATTCTTCCGCCCTTAATAAATCTCGAGGACGAGATTTTCTTAAGGGGGGTAGAGTTTGTAACACCCCAAAAATTCAACCAGGATTTTATCAAATAAAATTTGGCCAGAAATAAAATTTTGAATTATTCTAGGTCTTTATTTAATTTTAGAACCTTTTCTGTTTTCTGATTTCCAACATTTTTCCTTCCATATAGAAATTTTTGGAAATAATATTGTGGCTTTGGTAGTTCTCTTAAAACATTTCAATTATAGTTTAATAATAGTAGGAATTATTTTCATAATAAAATTTGCCCAAATTAATTCTTTTTATAGAATTTTCAAATCTTTAAATGCTCCTGTTGCATTGCCACCACTTTAAATAATTCTTTCAAAATTCCACAAAAATTATGGGAGGTCATGTGATGACTATATATCACTTTTATGCAAAAACCCTTCTTGGAGCTTTGAAAATTTTGAGTAAACCCAACCTCTTTTCCATTCTGTCCATTTTCTAGGTTACAACTGCAACCCTATTTTTCCTAGCTAAAACAATTCTGAAATTTTCCCACTCATAGTCCTTCCAACCAAACCCTTAAGCCCAAAATTTTAGCTCCATTGGAATATTTTTAGTTCACCAAAGATTCCCCTAAAGTTTCTGTCCAGAAATGTATTTCAGTAAAAACTTGCACTAGCAAGTATTTCTTTTTGCCAAACCAACTCCATGACCATCTCTATCACGCAAAGAGGCATCGACCTGCCAATTTTCATATCCAACAAAAACATCTAGATTACCTTAGCATTTTATCAAGCAGGTCGTGTGCATGACAAAAATTTGGCCTCTATCCTAACTGCTTTTCAGACCTGCTCTTTTGGCCAAAACAACATGTCCACCAGCATTTCCATCTCTAGGAGCATCAACCTGCCAAGGATTACCTTGAATGGATCACTATGGGCTGCTCTGGCATTTGATCGAGCAGCTGGTTGGCGTGCTCAGTGCGTGCCCAGAATGCCCGCACCGCACCCCCGCTGACGCCTGAGTCACTGCTGCTGCCCTGCTGCCCTTCCCTGGCCTACCTCGCTCCTCTGCTGATCGCTTGCACCAGCCACGGCCTCTCCCACAACAGGAGCACCCCCTGGCGCCGACCAGCCACCGCCCAGCGCCGCCACCGACCCCGCACGTCGCTGTCACGCAGGCACCTGGCCCAACCAGCAAACGCCAGCACCCCAAGCTCATTCGCGGGCAGCCACCGTCCTCACCGACCCTGCTGACCCCTGCCACCGACTGCAACGGCCTCAACCACCGCAGTGATGGCCGCCGCCGCATGTCTTCCCTGGGAAGCCACGGGAACCGACCTTCCCCGCGCTATATAAACCCACCCGGCTCCTGCAGCTTCGGACGACCGCTCCTCCCTCGCCTACAAACCTCCCCGAGCACCCAATCAACCGAAGAAGGCCGTCTTCCCCGCCTCCGATAGCCACGGCCGCCGCCACTGTCGTGTCGAATTCGACCCAACCACCGCCTTCCCCGCTCCATTTCCTCCACCAGCTGCACCCTCTTGCTCCCACGGCCCCGTTCCACGCTCAATCCTGCTCGGGAGCCATCAGAGGCAAAAGCCCCATCCTGCCCGACGACCGCCGTCCGCCGCGAAGCTCACCCCCAGCCACTCCGTATGGTAAGGCGACCATGGAGTATACCCATGAGACCGCCTCGGCCTCCTGAGCTCACGGGTGGTCTTGTTTTTCCGAAGAGTGCCATCGTTCATCGGCGAGGTTCGCCGGAGTGCCGCCGTTGTTCTGCCATGAGGAGGCGCGCACGGGCACCGGTTAAACCTGACCAGTGGGCCAGGCGGGCCCACTGTTAGTGACCCAGAGCCGTCCATAAGTGGAAACGGCTTTTCAGAATACGTCTTTGACGTCATCTCCCACACAGTCTAACGGCTGGGCCGGCCCAGTGACGTCGTTTGACTAAAACACGCTCAGGGCGATTCTCTACTCTCTTCCTTTTTCTTTTTCAGTAGTATTACATTAAATCTCACAGCAACCATTTCAAATCCAAATTCAGTGGTTCAAATTTCTAAATACTCCTAAAAATATGCTCTAATAATCTAGCTAGGGTGAACATTTTTCCTTAGCTTAGTTTCTGTTGGATCAATTAAATAGTCCATTTAGTCATTTATTTCAGCTTAGAAATGCCCTAAGTAATTCATATGAACTCCAAATGAATTGATTCTTTTTCTGTAATTCCTTATATTTCATCTAGTTTACTTTAGTATTTATTTCAAAATTTTCCAGACAACTTTTTAATACTGTGGTTGCTATATGTGGCAATTTAAATATTTTTGAAAATAGGAAGTGGAGGGGAGATGAATATTTCAAACTTTTGGAGTGCACCCCATATTTCCGCATGCTCAAGGCAAGCATCTTGAACACTTGATATGGAGATTGCATGGTTAAATGTTCCGAGAATAATTGAATCATGCTTTTGTTGAATTCAAATAAAACTTGCATGCATGTAGGATTGGCATGTTTCTCCGTACCGTGCATCGTGGGCTTGTCGTGACAAACTTGCAGGAGCAGGCATAAGAGAATTACTGTTACCGGCAGAAGGGTGATCACGTTGGAGCATGATCATGCCTTGTTTGTTATGCATGTTGGAGCATGCAAGGGTTGTGGCCCTGTTTGGATCTGCTGTTGAAAGAATACTTTGTTGTGCTAACCACTGCAGGAAATATTTGAGCCTCTTGAGTCGACCGTAGAAGGAGTCTTGCTCCGGTAACCCCCATACTTGATTCATGCTACCACTTGTCCCTGCCACTGGTGGGTTATGGTTCAGTAAGTTGATAACCACTTTCCATGCACACACTGTACAGAGGGCCACAATGAGGGTTTCCGCGGCCGTGGACTAAATCCTGTCATCGGGTCAGGGGGCATGGGTGTTACCGGCTGTGGCCGAGAGGGGGTGCCCCCTTGGAATCCGCGTGTATTAATAGTGATCCCATGCTACTCGAGATTGTTGTCTCCCCGACTTAGAGTTTTTCTGAAACGATGCTTTGGGTGATTCCTGGCATCCAGATGGTTAAACTGGTGTGTGCTGGTTAGGTGTGTTTTCAACCCAAAGACCGTAATGGGAATTATTCAGTGTCACGGTACTGACTAAAGAAATCCTTTAGTTGTGGGTAAAGTGTACACCCTCTGCAGAGTTTAAACCTATTCGAATAGCCGTGGCCGCGGTTAAGGATTATAGTCTAGGTTGGTCAAGTGTCGGTCTTAGTGTCGGTCACCGGAGGAAAATAATTATGACATGCCTGAAATATTTTGCAGGATAATTATTGACACCCTGAGGCTACCATGAATATTTTGCTATGCACGTTAATATTATTAGGGTTATGCATATTATTGAGGACTAACCCGCTCCTCCTATTTTGTATTTCCTGAGTGTCTCAAGGGCTGGCTAGACTACCCCAGGCACTCAACTTTATTTTCAAGACCTCTCGTGGCGTCCCTTGAGTTAACAGGCGGTTTATCACGCCACTACTCTTGTGGACACCCGATTGGCATTTCTCTTCAAGTCCGACCGTGGTGTCACTTGACACCCGACTGGCATTTCTTTTCAAGACCTCTCGTGGCATCGCCTGAGTTCTCGGATGGTCCTATCTCATGCGATTTCTCTTTTAGACACCCATCTGGCATTTCTCTACAAGACCTACCGTGATGTCACTCTAGACATCCGAGCGGCATTATTTTATTTTCCTTTAACTTTCCTTGTTTATCACTAACATTTTTTTATATGTTCTTTTATTTGCACATACCAATATGTTATCTCGCCATTCCTGTCATTATGCATTTAAGTCCATCATGAGCATACGCATATACTGTAGTTCATCATGATCATATATTTTGTCTCCTGCATTCGGTATATCTTTTGTTCATGATGTTTGCGAGTACATTCCAACGTACTCATAGGCTTGTCCCTGGCTATTTACTTGGCCAGGTCAGGAGTTCTACGAGGAGTACCACAGCGACGTCCGTGCGGATCCTAGGATGGCAGCCATGTGGGATAGGACTTATCCAGGTCAGCCAATCCTGTGGGAATGGAGCCCCATCGACGTTGAAGAACCACGAGACAACTCCGTCATCCACCACCAGAATCATTGTTGTATCATTAGACCTTCATGGTCTTGCATCCAATTCTTGTAATAGCTTGGTAATCTGTAACAAGGACGTGTCCACCAGTAACGGTAATCCTGGGCTGGTGATGACAGGAGGCGTTAATTTCTGGGATTTTGTGTGTCCCCGAAATCTGGTCCCGACACTTGCCTAAAGTTTTCAAAATGAAAAGGAGGTACACTTGCGCACGGCTGTCGTGGTCGCACCGCACCCTCACACAGTCGGTCCTGCACACCGCAAACCCAATCAAGGGAATGCACCCTCAGTGACATGTGCTACCGCATGTGATCAAACCAAACTCAGCCATCCTACCGCGGACACATAATTTTCATTCATACAGTATGTTTATGCAACCGCACGTTGGGGAAGATTCGTACGGCCCATGTGGTGGTCTGTTGGGGAAGAAGAAGAGGTGAGGAAGAAGGGGTAGGAGATGTAGGATATTCATCCAACCACCTGAAATGGTCGACAGACCCAAATGATGAAAGTCAGGCGACTTGCATAAATATATGTTTTTACACAGCAAAAGATCCCTAAAACCAACAACATAAAGAAAAACTATCACTGCTCGCGGAACGAGATGGTCTTGTCATCTTTGGCTGCCGGCGTGAACCAGCCATAGCTGTCGACGTGTGTCTCCGCACCGTGGTTGTCCTCGGCCTCCAGCTACTCGTTCATGCGGAGCGTGCGGGCACTCTGCACAGATGAGAGCACCGCCCGATTCAAGTCCAGGACATCCGGTTCTGCCTGCAGAAGGGCCTCGATGGAAGCGGCATCCGCGCGCTCCACATCAAGTTGATTCTCCGCCACCCGGTTCAAGTCCAGGACGTCCAGTTCCGCTTGCAGGAGGGCCTCGATGGCAGCGGCATCTGCGCGCTCCGCGTCGAGTTGAGCCTCCGTCGCCCGGTTCAAGTCCAGGACGTCTGGTTCCGCCTGCAGGAGGGCCTCGATGGCAGCGGCATCCGCGCGCTCCGCGTCAAGTTGAGCCTCCGCCGCCTGGTTCACATCCATGACATCCGGTTCCGCCTGCAGGAGGGCCTCCATGGCAGCGGCATGCGCGCGCTCCGCATCAAGTTGAGCCTCTGCCTCCTAGTCCTCCTTTAGTATCACCAGGTTGAACCGCTGGTCCACCTGCACCATGGGGGACCCGGGCGCTGGCACGAAGTCGACGTCCATCGTCTCATACGCATCGGGGGCCTTCTGCGCCGTGACCTCCGCCATGAACATTGGATCGGCTTCCTCCTCCTCGGAGCTTGGCTCCAGAGAACTCTGGGATTGGCCCGCCGCAAAGCGAGCTTGGGAATGGAGGTCTGTGGCACCGACCGCCACCGTGATTTCTGCGCGGCGCTCCGGCATCAGCATCTTGTAGTACGTGATCTTGCGGCGCACCATGGCTTTCCGGCGAACTAGGGAATACTTGATGCGGGCTAGGGGATCGAAAGGTGGGGGAGTGGGCTGGAGAGGAGGTGTGGTTTTGCGGCAGTGGCTGACGTAGGCCGAGCAGCGAAGGTTCTGGTGTGAATAGTGGTTCCGGTGACGACCGGTCAATCGGTTTTGACTGTACATCGCTCTTTTCGCGTTCGCGTTGCACCCCGGCACGCTGGACCCTCCATGTCGCTCACTGAATGGAACGTGCTTCGTCTTGTGTTTTCGCTCGCTTGTGGGACTGTAGTTGAGAGCAAACCGACGTCCCTCCCCCTCCCCCGCAACTCCCTCCGTTTTATGTGGAGTAAATAAAAACAGAGGGAGTATACTACTAGTACTATGAGCACTGCGTACTCTACTGCAGATGTTGTCAGTACTCCACTAGTACTATTGGATAGGGAGCTTAAAAAAGTTACTATTGGACTGGCTATACGTGGCAAAATCCTAGTAGGAAGAGCATGCGCGAGAACAAGCACATTCACATGTTTGAAAACAAATTGGAAACCATCTCTGTTTGAATACAAATCTAGGAGTACGTACGAATCTAACAATATTGATTGGGCATTATTGAATGTTGATACTTTTTTTCTGTAAGTTTGATCAAAGTAGAGATACTTTGATTACACATAAAACTTATATGTAAACTTGAAAGGATCGGAGGGAGTATATTGTATGTTCAAAAGCGAAACAAACATTGAATATCCTTTATATATGATTTGCTGATGTTATGGTGACCGGTTCAAAACTTTGAATCCGCCTTAGGTATCACACATGCACCCACTCGTTCTCTCTCAGTTTCATCTCGGGGTCCGGAGATCGATTGAAAGAGGACTAGGGTGGGTACAGTACATCCATTTCGCTTTTGAACGTACAATATACTCCCTCCGATCCCCACAGACCCCCCATGTCATTTCTATCATAGAAACAGGCCAAACCTTTATCTCCTTGCACGACACGCAATTGATCTCTCAACATCAATCGATCTCGTCAAGATGTGTTGGGGCATGAACCGAATGGGATGTCCAAACTAAGAAGGGAAGCGACATGTAGTGGAGGCAAAGTGAAACTTTAAACAAACCATTTGTCTGTATGCATGTCGGACAAATTACAACATTGGAAATACAAGCATGGTCTAGGCCCACATGCGAATGATACTCGGCGGAATGTTCAAATGAGGCATGCGGGAGGATGGACTCGACCGGAGGGCGGCATGATCGATGGAGAAGAGGGTTGGAGAGGAATGAGAAATAAGCAACGCCACATGATTATACTTGAACGGCTCAAATAAACAATAAGTTGTCTCGTTTTCCCTTCTGTCTTGGTCACGGAGTAAGATACTCCCTCTGTTTTTATTTACTCTGCATATTAGGTTTGACTGAAGTTAAACTTCATAAAATTTGACCAAATTTATAGAAAAAATATGAACATTTACAATAGCAAATCTATATGATGTGAATGTATATTCAATAATGAATCTAATGGTATTGATTTGTTATTGTATATGTTATTATTTCTGTCTATAAACTTTGTCAAAGTTTACAAAGTTTGACTTTGAGCAAAGCTAAAATGCGGAGTAAATAAAAACAGAGGGAGTACGTAGGGACTAGTATAGTTACTACTCCGGAACATGGTAAGTTGGACCCCTAAATGCGGGCATGGACCGGGCACACCTCAATTATTCCTTCAAACAGTCGGACACCAACATTAGCACACCATCCGGCTACTTAATCAAGTGTTATGCTTCACTAGTTGAAAAGGAAAAGGGTGGTACCATACCCAAAACCACCACACTTGGGGTTACGGTAACAACTTGGTACTGTACCACATGTCAACCAAGGCACAAAAACCACTTGTTCTGCGCCTAATGCGCAATGCGGAGCACTGACGCTCGAATTTGGCCTGGAAAACAGGGAAACCGACATGTGGGGCACACCTGTCAGGATGACGTGGTGCGGAATAATCCAATGGAGGAGCTGGCCCACGACCTCCTCACCACCGACAACTGTTCATGTGGGTCGTGGGGGCCTGCAACGTGGCGCAGCTCCCGTACCGCCTCTGGACACGGCGACCGCGGTGAGCGACATGCTCATCATCGCTGGACACGGTCAGCTTCAGGGTGCCGAGGGTGGAGTTAGCGCTGTGGCACGACCAGCAGATCAACACCCGGCTCGTCGAGGATGCACGGGGCGCCGAAGTGCGCGCGCGCCGCGACGCGTCTGCGGAGGATTGTAGCGCGGCCAACTGCATCCCCAGGACCTGAGACCATGCTGGGTCATCTAGCATTTTCAATGACATGTGGGGATCGCATGTGAGCAAAGGGCATCTCCAACGTTGCCATGACCGCAGCTAACTACCCTGGCACACCAAAAACCCTCGTTCCTCGCACCATCGCGCGGTGCATTCCTAGCCGGCGCCAGCTGCCCGCATTCATGCCGTCCATCCGTATGCCGTCATTAAGAGGCTCGGTGCCCGAGGTACCAACTCCGGCGACTTAATGACGCACCCGGACGCTTGGCCTCACCGGAATGCGCTACTTAAAGCGGCAACGCCTAGCTAAACTCCACACCATAGCGCATCGTCCTGCTACCTGGCACCACATCCGCCATGACCGTGAGTGCGAACACTCTGCGGGAGAGATTGTCTTCGGGGATGAAGCTCGAGGTCGCTGCCCTCGCTCAAGTCACCGCTCGCAATGCAATAGCGGCGTAGCCGGACGCAGACGTGACCGCACAAGCGGTGGCCACACTGGCGGCCAACGACGGGAGCACCATCAGCCACGCTTCCTACTTGCCGCCCTCCAATGTTCGGTGGCGCATGTGGCAGGTGAAGCGACGGACCGTCCATGTCCATCATCATTGACCTCATGTCCACCGGCACCGCCGAGGTCGGGGACTCCTCCGAGGATGAGTAGGGCATGGTGTGCCAACTGGCCAGTCCGTCTCCCGTGTTCTACTCTTCCTCGCCGGAGACCGCACCTTCACTTCACGGGTCTTGAACCCCGCCCCCGTACATGGAGATCGCAGATGGAGAATGTTGGTCGCCGCCGTAGAATAGGTTTAGGGTCGGGTTTCTTTTATTTTTCTGTCATATAAAAGTTCAAAATGTAATGAAAATCTGCCGTGTTTGCATTAATCTCGTCCGGTGTATATGAACTTTCACAATAATAGTAAGATATATTGTAGGAGTATGAAAAAATATGGAATGATTATTTGTTTTTGTGTGTATAAACTTAGAAGGTTTGACACGAGACAAAGCTAACATGCGAAGTAAATAAACACATAGGGTCAACATACACAATTTATCTTAGGCACTCCAATAGTACGTCCACTACACATTCACGCATTTCACATCTTTCTACATCTACGGGAACCTACAAAAGGGTTAACGTAAATTGCCTCTCTCTCCCCCCTGATTTTCATGGTGGTGGGCCCCTCCCTCCCCCAATCTCCAATCTACAGCTCACATGTTTCACATTACGTTAATTACGTAACTGGGATTACGTAGGTGTAGCATTACTCGTCCTAAAAAAAACAACTAAGCCAACCTCCCAGCATATCGCGCGGGAAAAGACCCGGCCACGCCGTTTTAGTCGGGATTACCGGATTACTAGTAGTAGTATCGATGGATCGCGCGAAGCACCAATTTTTTTTTGAGGGGGCGAAGCACCAAGTTTAAAAGGAAAAAAGGCGGTACACTCACAGCACGCCTGTCGCGGTCGCATTGCACCCCACACACGGTCGGTCTTGCACACGGCTCACGCAAATGGAACGCGCTGCGGCTTGCCTCTTCACTGACACGTGGGACTGCACTTGGAGAAACCGACCATGCGCCAAACTCCCCCGCCCACCGCGCGAAACCCCCCCCCCCCAAAATTCCCCCCAAATCCCAAATTCAACCGCCCTTCGGCCAACTAGCCAATAATATTCCCCAAAGCCGCCCTCCCCACCGCGCCGATATGTCGGCGCCGCGGTTCGTCGAGGGGACGCACGGCGATCCTCTCGCTCCCATAGTACGCTCTCGTAGACTGCCGTCCTCTAGCCGCGCCGCCACCGCTAGCGACATTCTTGTGGAGACGCACGGCGGTCAGCTTCTCCCACAGGACGCGCATTCTAGACCAAGGCCCTGTGCATGTCGAAGTAGCGCTGAATGTTAGCTGATAGACGCTGTTAATCTCATTGTTTGCCAAAGTAGTTTACAGTCAATATGCTCTGCTTAAGAAGCTTCCTTGCCCTGTTCTGCACTCAATCTGCTTAGTTGAGATGGCATGCCACGCCCGATTAGTTGCTAAAATATCCTGCCATATATTTATTGTGACGTAAATTGCCATGGTCTAGTAGCCAATCTGTTAGGTGAAATAGCTCTACACTATTTTATACTCGATCTTTGTTGCTAAGATGGCCTTTGATGGCTGTGTGCTCAGCCTCATTGACTGCTGAAATAGCCTGCCATAATTTAGAACTCAAATCTGTTTGCTGAATTAGCTTTACATATATTTCGTTACTTAGATCTGCTTGTCCAAATATCTTGCCATAGCTTTAGACATCGACCTAGGTATTTTTTTTCTGGACTTCATAAAAAAGCATATATGTTTTTCCTGTAATATCTAGTAGAAGAACTAATTTGTATGTCTAACAGATGGACAGGACTTGGATAACTTCTGCTCGAAGATTCTCCGCTGCATATGTCGAGGGGGTTGAAAACTTCATGAACTTTATCAGAGCTGAGTACAGTGGTCCGAAATTAGATGTGCTCTGCCCGTGTAGCACTTGTATGAATTCAGTTACAAGACCCCAGTCAACTGTGCAAAATCATCTACACTTGTATGGGATGTCAGTCACATGTACTAGGTGGGTTCATCATGGTGAAGCTGTGAACGTCAATGTTACTGACTATGTGGAAGCAACAGATCACCATCTTGATCTGCCTGATGTTCAGGTGGAAGAGGAGGAGGAGGTGGTGGTGGCGGAGCCAGTGAGTTTGACCAACATTGAAACAATGCTACGAAATGCTCGTGCATTTCGTGAACTTTCACCTGCAGAAGAAAAACGGTGGACCCGCATGTTGGAACAATGCAACGTGGTTGTCACCCCAGGAAATAAGCTGTCAGTATTCTCAGCTATGGTCACCTTTCTTCAGGTGAAGACATCTGAGAGGATGACCAACAAATCATTCGATGCGATGTTGGCTGCTTTCCGCAAATCTTTCCCAGATGCGTCTGAGCTGCCACACACCTACAGTAAAATGAAGAATTTCCTTCGTGCAGTTGGAATTGGATATGATATGATCCATGTTTGTAAGAATAATTGTGTTCTGTTCCGAAAGGATTATGCCAACTTAAGTGAATGCCCAAAATGCAAATCATCAAGATGGAAAGATGGCGATGTTGTGAAGAGGATTCTTCATAATGTTCTGAGACATTTTCCAATTATACCAAGATTGCAGAGGTTGTTTCATGACGCTGAAACAAGAGAGGATGTACTATGGCCTGGGAAACACAAAAAGTTTGCTGCTGACCCGAGAAACATTAGACTTGGCTTAACTTGAGATGGATTTAACCCATTTGGCGACCAGAGCACCACATATAGCATGTGGCTAGTGCTTGTTATCCCTTACAACATGCCTCCAAATGTCTGCACCAAAGAATCAAACTACATGATGGCCTTGCTCATCCCAGGTCCAAAAAGTCCTGGAAAGGATTTTGATTTATTCATGGAGCCTCTTGTGGAGGAACTTCAACAGCTGTGGAGGGGTGTTCTCACTCGAGACCTATATAGCAGCCCACCAGCTGATTTCTTTCTGCGTGCTGTTATAATTTGGTGCATCCATGATTATCCGGCTTTGGGCACTATGTCAGGGTGAACGACACATGGTTACAATGCATGTGTTCGCTATGACATGAATCCGCTGTCATATGCAATACTTAGCAAGATCTGTTACATTGGACACTGTTGTTTCCTTGCCAAGGACAAGCCGTGTCCTACAAAATATAGAAGATCTATGTTCACTGAAAAGCATGAAAACCGTGATGCGCCAAAGAGGCTCACCGCCGATGAGTTGCAAGTGGAATTAGAGAAGGTCAGGCATATTACACCAGGAAACCATCCTGATAATGGTAGAGGGAAAAGGAAGCATGGCATGGCAGAAGAGAGATTATTGTTTACCCGCAGGTCCACTTTGTGGGAGTTGGAGTATTGGAAAGATTTGGATCTGCGGCATAATCTTGATGTGATGCACATGGAGAAAAATATATGTGATAGCATTATCGGCACACTTCTTAATATTGAAGGCAAGATGAAAGATACCTTAAAATCTAGGATTGATTTGACACACCTGGGTATCAGAAAGGATTTGCAGGTGGAAGATGAAGGTAAACCACGGGATATGGCACCAGCTGTGTACGTCTTCGACAAGGTAAAAAGAAAAGAATTCTGCGAGGTCCTGTCACGTGTGAGATTCCCACATGGATTTGCTTCCAACCCTGAAAGGAGAGTCAGTGCAGATGGAAACAAGGTACAAGGGTTGAAAACTCATGACTGCCACGTCCTACTTCAAAGGGTTTTACCTGTTATCCTTAGAGGATTGGACTGCCCTGACTTATACAGAGCAGTTGCAGAGTTGGGACAATTCTTCAGGGAACTCTGCAGTAAAAATATCAGGATAGATGCTTTGGAGCGTCTTAGAGACAAGATACCGACTATCCTATGTGACCTTGAGAAGATGTATCCTCCAGCCTTCTTTGATGTGATGGTGCATTTGGCTATTCATCTACCTGATGAGGCACTACTTAGAGGTCTAGTATAGTATGGCCGGATGTACCCTATTGAAAGGCGGCTAGGCACTTTCAAGGGCTATGTTAGGAACAGAGCTAGACCCGAGGGTTCCATTGCAGAGGCCTACATTGCTACAGAAGCATTGACATTCTGCTCAAAATACATTGAAACAGCTGATCAGCTTAGCAAAGAGGTGGGTGAAGACAATCCCGGGATCAATGTTTTTTATTGTTCTGTTCGAGTTACACGGAAAAGTTGACAAGACGACAAACCTAAAGATTTGGAAAAAATGGTTTGGTATGTGTTGAATAACTGTCCTAAGATTCTACCTTATATCGAGTAAGTGCTAAGTACTGCAGCTTATAAATCGTAATCTACTAAACTTGCAGCACATTCTTATATATTTAGATGTTTGACGTGATCACTATGTTGTGCAGCATCTACAAAAAGGAGTTACTACCGCAAAATCCAAGAAACATTGACAAACTGGTTATGGAACGATTTGCGTAATGGTTCAAGAGCCATGTAAGCTTTTGAATTGCACTTTCAGTTTTTTTAATATATTGAGTACATAAGAAGATCAGCTTGTCTATTTTCTAACCATAGGTTAAGAAGATGCGGGAGGATGGGCAGGCAGTTGATGATGCCCTTTACGCACTAGCAATGGGTCCTGATACTCGGGTAAGACATTATGAATCTTGCGTTGTTGGAGATGTGCGCTACAACACCATTGCACACGACGAAGGCAGGAAGACACAAAACAGTGCCATCATGAGCACGGATAAGTACGGCGAAGTGACAACTGAAATGTATGCTAACATAACAGACATTGTTCATTTGCAGTATATCTCTAGTTTTGAGGTTCATCGGTGTGTGGTTCTGTTGTGCTGTCGTTGGTATAACCTGTTTTCCAGGATCGCAAAAGCCAGAGCTGATGATTATTTCAAATCCATCAATGTCAAGGCGGTGTACCAGACCTACGAGCCTTTTATTTTGGCAAATCAAGCAACACAGATATTTTTCTTGGAAGACACATTTGCACGTAGCGATGACTAGAGAGTATTGCAAAGGTTTGAGCAGAGGAATTCATGTAATGAAGTTGCACAACAAGATGATGGTTACACTGCTCCTAATGTAGAAGATTCCACAGATGTTCCTAATATCTTTGAGAACCATCACGTCAATGACGCTGGCGAAAAGATTGCCTGTTGGGCTGTGGACATACGAGAGTTGATCAATAAGAAGCCAACGTTCGAGGACATTGAGGATGAAGAAGAAGACGACACTGGGGGGAATTATGATTTAGACTGATACACATGGCGAAGATGTTGACGCTACTGCTGCGGATGATGATTAGATTGCTTTTGTCGTATTTGCCTGTCAGAAGATATTTTTTTATCTACTATGTGAAATTGTGTTTGCTATGACAAATGAAACCTGATGAACTTGTTGTTTAGTATTTTGCTGTGAGAACATCACTTATTATGTATGTTGATTTGTGTTTGGTGATTGTATGAAGACTAAAACATGATGACATTGTTGTTTTGTTGTACTCATATTTGGCTGTGAAACTTGTATTTGATGACATAGTTTGCTGTTGGACTGCAATTTGCTCGACGTCTTCGAATGGGAACAAAGCTGACCCGACAGAGCCTCTGCTAATTTATTTATTTATTAGCAAAAGGGCCTCTGCTATTTATTTATGAGCAAAAGGGGATACCCCCTGATTTCCGTTAATAGAAATCATTAGATGTTCACAACACTACGCCCAGCCTGCTAAACAAGTTTCATTGATTACTAGTTTCAGCAAAGTGCTCATGTCATAGCCACTGAATACATCACGAGTGCTACATACACTGCAAATAAAGAGACAATCATCCTACAGAGCACATCGATTTTGCCCATTATCTTCACAAGCTCTTTCATCTCCTCATTGCTATCAAGGCCGTTCAGCAGCTGTTGCTTGGCCATGATCAGAGGAACTGCATCTTTAACCTTCTGCTCTGCATCTTTCTCTTTTGTCGTTCCTTCAGTTACTTGTCCAACACCCCAACCTGCTAGTATTGGGATTCCTCGGCTAACCAAATAATCAGCGTAGTTGCATTCCCCCACATCAGCAACTTCCTAGAAATACAAATTACATGAATCTTCCCTTTTCTGCATGAATCAAATTGGAAGATCATCAACCAAACTATTAAAAAAATCAGCAACTGAAAGCAGCAGAACAACACTTAAACATGTTATTACCCCATGATTCGGGCATTTGTAGAAGACTCGGCCAGGGTTGAGGATTGTGGTTGAGACGCGACGGATGACTCTGCGTGATTTGCAGCAGTGGCACCACACCAACGGCAGTGGGTTGCGATGAGAAACTGGCTGCGGTGCGTGTGCCGGCGGGGGTGTGATGAGACCCACAGGCAATGGTACGGGTGGTGACTTGGCGCATATCTGGTTGTTGCCTGCTGAAGAGCAGGTGGATGAGCAGCCAGCGGACATGGTTGCTGCGGCTAGAGCTTCTAATGCTAGGCAGAGTAAGTAGAGAAGAGGAGAAGTGAATGTTGGATATGTTAGTTTCATTACTTGCAGAGTAGCATAGCACCATATATAGTCATAGTCTAGGTTTGGATCCGAACTAGCTACAGGAGCACGTCTCTCTTTTTTCTAAAACTCAGCAATGTCTCTTCACTTGTACACTAGCTTGTTCTGTACGCCTTCTCAAGTTTTGATTTTCTTTCTTTTTTTTGCGAGGAAGGAAGGAGGATAAAATTGAGAGTTCCTGGGACTCGAACCCAAGACCTCTCGGTTGAAAACCAAGGGTGCTAGTCACATATATGGCGAACGTTCCCTGGGAGGAGGACGGCAGACAAACGCATTTTCCTCGTAGTTTTAGTTGTGACGCAAGTCGAACGATCGCAGTTTCGGGAATGTTATCAGGCGAACGAGCCCAGTTTTTCTTTTCTTCCTATATATAAAAAAGTATGCTACTTGGTGTCAGCTTAGTCAACAAACGATTGTTCCAACCTTGACCGTTGGATTGACATTCAGCGTCTATCGTGTTTCATCAGTCTCTTCTTCCTCCAGCCGCCAAAGCCAAACCAGCGCCGGCGGGACCGCCTGCTCCCGCCTCCCACGGTTGGCTGTGCTGCCGCGCACGCATCGTGGCCACATCGCACCCTAAAACTCTGCGCATTTTCCCCGGCTCCTGTTCGTTCCCGTCCGAGGCCTCACCATCATCCTCCGCCTTGGTTCACTCGCCGCGGCGCCACCCTCCGGTGTTGTCAACAAGGTCAAAAACCGAGAGGAATAAGGAGATGACTGTACATGGTGAGGATGACAGTAGGGACCCAGCAGCGCGCGCAGTTTTTTTTTTCGGGACGGAGAAGGGTATCAACTGGGTTGTACGGGAGCTATGGCCCATCTAGCCCAGGCTTTTATTTCATATGTTTACCACATGACCAGCCCAGTTTTTTTGCCTTTCTGAAAATGGCTAGCCCAGCTATTTTGTTTTTTGCAGAATAACCAACGTATGACTACTTGCTTTTCTACGCCCTGCTGGGCCAGAAATCTTTCAAGACGAGGAGGGATGCATTCAGCCTTGCCCAGAAAATGGGCTATAAGTAATAAGAAATGGGCTGTAAAATGAAAAAATACAGCAAACAGGCAATTAGTTCCAAAATACTTTTTTCTTTCGGATTTTGATATTTTAAATTTCATTGTTTTTGTGCGGGTAAAATTTCATTGGATTTAAATTAAGGTATGTTTAATTTTTAAATTAATTTGAATCTGGCTAGAAATTTCGGGCTGTATGCTGTTTGGGACAGATTTGGAGGCTGACTTGTGCGTCTACTAGGTTGACGTGTACGAAAGGCTTTATCAACTTAGTCCACAAATGATTCTAGCAGCAGTGACCGTGGGATGTTAATCCAACGGCCGTGCTGCTTCTTCAATATCTGATCTTCTTGCTCCAGCCGCCCAAACCAGCGCCGGTGGGACTGCTTGCTCCCGCCTCCCGTGGCCAGCTGTGCTGCCGCACAGGCCGCACCGCCCCACCCTACTCCATCGCTAGCCAGGCCATTCCTCTACCCACCCACACCTCTTGTTATTTTCTGGCGACGGTAGCCAAACCAGTAAACCCTCGTACTCCCCACCGCGTGGGCAACCACTGTCGAGTCTTCCCTGGCTCTGTGATGTTCCCTTCAAAGGCCACGCCGTCATCCACCGCCCTGGTGCTCTCGACGCGGCGTGGTCAACCTGGTCAATGAACGACATCCATCGGAAGTGGACTGTACATGGAGAGGCTGAAAGCTGGGTCCACGGCCGCACACAAGAAAATGCCTCCTTATTACGCGCAAAATAATGATTCCTCCACCTGACAGCTGGGAACCACCGGAAGGGCCTCTGTATTTCATGAAAAAAACATTCCCCCCGCTGACAGCTCGGACCCACCAGCTATATCTTCGCACGCAAGGAAGTGCCTCCTTATTACGCACAAAAAGATGAATACTCCCCCTGCTAGCTGGGACCCACCATAGTGGGAGGGTTACTTGTGGGCCTACTAAGTTGACGCGGATGGAGGGCTTTGTCAACTTAGTCAATATGAACGATTCTAGCTCCAGTGACCATACGATGTCCATCCAACGGCCGTAGTGCTTCTTCAGCCTCTGGTCTTCTTGCTCCAGCCGCCCAAACCAGCGCCGGTCGTGCCGCCTGCTCCTGCCTCCCGTGGCCGGCTCTACTGCGGCGTAGGCCTCACCGCCCCACCATACTCCAACCTCTGGCCAGGCCATCCCTCTACTCACCCACAACCCCTATTATTCTGCGGCGACGACAGCCTCACACCGTAGCCGAACCAGTCAACCCTCGTACTCCTCTCCGCGTGGGCATCCACTGCCGCGTCTTCCCCGGCTCCGTGTCGTCCCCTTCCTAGGCCTCGCCATCGTCCACCGCCTTGGTGCTCTCGGCGCGCCGTGGTCAATGTGGTCAAGGAACGACTTCCATCGGAAGAGGACTGTACGTGGAGAGGCTGACAGCTGGGTCCACGGCCGCAGCAAGGAAGTGCTTCCTTATTACACGGAAAATAATGATTCCTCCACTTGACAGCAGGGACCCACCGGACGGACCACCGTATTTCATGAAAAAAACATTTCCCCCTGATTGCTCGGACCCACCAGCTACATCTTGGCATGCAAGGAAGTGCGTCCATATTAAGGGCAAAAAAAATGATTCTTCCCCTGACAGCTGGGACCCACCAGCAATAACTTCGCATGCAAGGAAGTGCCTCCTTATCCTCCCTGATAGTCGGGACCCACCTGGTCGAAGCGTACGTGGCGTTGTCATTCTAGTCGCGAATGTGTACGTACATACTGGTCGATCGGTCTGTCTGCAGGCTGCAGCGATGAACCGTGGCCGAGTAAGAAAGGGCGCGTGTCGTAGTAGAGGCGCGGACGTAGCATGTCACGCAGTCCCATCAATATAGTGTACACGTACATACAGAGGCGCGAACGGAACAGCCAAAACGAGGCCTGGCGTACCACAGAATGGAGGAAACGGCCTTGTGTTCAACCGCCTAAGGTCGAAACGGGATCCTGTTCACCGGGAGGGGTCTGGTGTACCGCAAAACGAAGGAAATAGACTTCTCTTCGACCTCCTACGGTAGAAACGGGGTCCTGTTGATCGGGAGGGGTGTGGCGTATCGCAAAACGGAGGAAACGGACTTCTCTTCGACCTCCTATGGTCGAAACGGGGGTCCTATTCATCGGGAGGGGTGTGGCGTACCGCAAAATGGGACTCCACGGGCTACTATTCATCCACCATCTACTGCCTCGCTCCAGCCTCCACGGGCTACTGTTCATCCACCGTTGACCTCCTCCAGCCTCCACCTGTGACTATTCATCCATGGCGTCTCCCTCCTGCCTCCACCAGCTACTGTTCATCCACGGGCTCCTGTTCATCTAGCCTCCACCGGCTACTATTCAACCACCCCTCCACGGGTACTGTTCATCCAGCCCTCCACCGGCTACTGTTCAACCAGCCCTCCACCGGCTGTTGTTCATCTAGCCCTCCACGGGGTCCTGTTCATCCACCCCCAACCGGCTCGATCGGGGTCCTGTTCATCCAGCGGCAACGGCCTCTACTACCACGGGGTCCTGTTCATCCAACCCCCACCGGGAACTGTTCATCCAACATACAACAACGCTCACTGTTCATCAAGAGGCAGCAGGTTCGATCAGCTTCAGTTAGCAGCAGTAGCGAAGGAATCGCTCGATCGGGTTCAGTTAACAGCCAGATCGATCGATCGCTCGGGTTCAGTAACGCGTAGCCTGCAGTGCAATCGCTCGGGTTCAGTTAGAGCCCAACGCCTCGCACCCACGCGCGTACGTGTACGAGAGAAACGCGCAATCCCTCCGTGCATTGCTCGGCCCCGACCACCCACCGTAACCGGGAACTCCCCGATATTTTCCTCGCCCTCGCTTCTACCATGGTTTTTTCCGTCATGGACGGCCCAAAGAATGTCATGCAGCTGCGTCTCTGGCCCGCCCAGGACGAAAAGCCCATTTTCTATCATGATTTTTTGTCATAGAAGTAGGAGCCCACCACATCTATGATGATACCGGGTTTTGTCACAATTATCGTCATAGAAGTGTCATAAGCATGACAGAAAAAAAAAATTCGGCCCAAAATGTCATGGATGTGTCTTTTTTTTGTAGTGCTACTTGCGGGCACGTGCAAGGAGGTGTGATGATGGAACTTATTACTTTGAAAACTCACATGACGAAGAACTGTATCGTGTGATGTTAAAGGCTTCCAAGATCCCTGGAAGGTTCTACAGGAACTCAGGGCCATGTGACATTCTGTCCGATGCTCTGGAAACAAGAGAGCCCCCTGGCCGTGCAAGGGGTATAGGTGTTAATTTCCCGCACAAGAGGGCTTTCACACTCAGCAAAGAAGAGAGGCTCAGCATGAAAAAAGCAAGGAGTGAAATGAAGCAGAATGAATTGTATGAAAGGTTGAGGAAGGACATGTATCCAGCTGTTCGAAACGATATTGAGGAGTCAATGATGATGCAGAAGACTCTAACACTGACAGATAGCCAGCTGATGGGAGGGGAGGCGGGCATGGAGGATGTTGGTTATTGCGCAACAACACCACACAAGAGTAGCTGTGCATCAGCTGATCCCAGCGACACTGAGACTGCAGCTGCTCATGATGATGCTATATCTGATCTATCTAGAATGAAAGACAGACTGAAGGGCGTGCTTATACATTATGAAGGTACATTAAAATATGCAACAGCCTGGGTTTGCCCACCCTTCTTGGAAGAGGGCCTCTTGTTGGATAATGTGCCCTTGAAACCAGGTTGTGTGAAGTGCTACATGACTGAAGTAAAGCCTGGATTCAATGAATTTTCCCTGAAGAATGTCCTAGGAGACTTTGATGAGCAAAGGACCTTCGGAGAAACACTGTTAGATCACATCCAGTGGCCATGAAAGGAAATAGAGTTCATGGATGAGATCCCTGAAGCCCCGCCAAGAGCAACCAATGTCGCCCCTCAACCGGTGACGCTCTCGTTGCCACAGCAGCTCTCACGTGCTTCCCCCAAAGAACCTAATACTCGTAATCCGATGGCTGATGCATCAACATGTGATCAGCTGGCCTGACTTTGTGCCGTACAGGCCATGTCATCATCCGCCCCAGAGCAGCCAGTGGCAAGGCCTACAACTGCTGAAGACGCACCACCGGTTCAGATGCCGGCCGCTGAAGCAGCGGCGGGAGACCCAGCTGCAGCACATGCACAGCAGACCAACCTAGTGGAATGGACTGCTAAGTAGTCTGATACTTTGGAACTGCCTGCTAAGCAGTTTGTAGGTCCAGAACCGGCTGCTCATCAGTCCGTCGGTCCGTAGCCGTGTGATCAGCATACCAATGCATCAGCACTTCCTGCTCAGCAAACCAATGCGTTGGCACGGCCTCCTCAGCACACCGACAAGTTGGCACCACCTCCGCAGAAACCCGAACTAGCTTCAACGCATGGTCAGCAGTCCAATGCCTCTGCTCCTATAGCCTAGCAGTCCATCACAGCAGCCCAACAGTCTGTCACAAGTTGGCACAACGAAATTAACAGAAGGTTGTTCAAATCGGGGAGTAATATTATTTCTGACGGCATGGATGATGAAGAAATAGCTTTGCAGCTTGATAAAAATAAAGAAGACGTACTTGAAGCACGCAATTACGTCCATGGCCAGCCATTTCTTGTTGGCAAATACTTTGATGAGTGCAGCTCCAGTTGCCGTGAGTTACATAAATATTGCATGGATCAAATGTCAACATGCCATCATGTTCTGCCAGTCCACTACAACAGAGATCATTTCTGACACGATGCTGGTTCCATTAGTCTGGGTTTTGAGGACTTACATATCTTCTTCAACTTCAACGAGCTCGATGCCACTCTTGTTAGATGCCTGATTTTGTAAGTACTTCACAAACTCTGATCAACTTCTCCATACAAGGCTGTAAATGATAAACAGCTAACTGCATTTTATTCCTCTCACGGGATTGAATGCGCAGAGAAGAAAAAGGGAGAGTGTGTATTTCATAGATCCTGCATTAGCAAATGGCACAACATTAGATGGTGAGGACCTACGGGACTGGGCCATTAACATGGTCGTTCGTATCTTCGAAAACACGTCCCATGCAGAATCATTTCTCTGGTCATATCATGAACGGTAAGTCAAGTAAACAACCACGCATACACTGATTGTCTTTCAGATTTTGACATAATTCATAAGTTCATGGCTTTCTTAATATGTAGCAATCACTGGATATTGGTATTCATTGTTCCAAACAAGAACACCGTTTACTACATGGATTCTCTCAGAGAGTCAACAAACGCTCAGGATCTGACGCATCTTCAGCAATTCATGGATAGGTATTGAATTCTATGATGTTGAAATTAATTTGCATTCATATCTGGTTCAATAATTGATGTTGTCAAATTTCATCTTCATTTGCAGTGTGCTCGCATTGTGGAAAACTAAACCAGGGAGCCTGTTCAATAGGGAACTACCTCTGCAGCACGAGATCGTTTCTCCGGTAACACACCGAAATCCGTTATTTTCGAAAAATATATCCAATAGTCTGCAAATACCTTTTCTTACACAAGTCAAATGTTCAAGCTTCTAAATAAACCTCTTTCTATTTCTGTCCGAAGAAAAAAATACATCTAGCATCGGTTAGGTTGTTCCTAACAGGACAAATACATGACTAATTCTGTACAAAAAATTTCAGTGTCCTGAGCAACAAGCAGGGACCAACCTTTGTGTATACTATGTTTGCAGACACATGATCTCCATCTGCAAATCTGCTGATAGTTGTGAAGATGCTCGCGAATTAGTACCAGTAAGTCTATCTTAATTAATATCTTCTACTCCACTCATATGGCACATTCTGATCTTAAAAATACTGTAGCTCATCTTAGAACCGAGGACCCCTGAACCACTCCCCGCTGGTGAATTGCAAATGGTTCGGAGATTTATCAGCGACTTCTTCCTGAATCACTACATCAATCCCACTAGTGATAATGAAGATTTCAGCATGCCTTCTCCTAAAACATTGAGTAAGAGTTAGCCGCTAAACATATACGCATGGATCCATCATTTTCCATCTGATGAGGTCTTCGTATTTCGTACACTACGATTAAGTATGTAATGCATATATGTGTCAACAAATCATTGGAATTTGGCTACCATATGTTCAATTGCAATTGTTGTGAAATCTG
Organism: Thinopyrum elongatum; assembly: GCA_011799875.1. NCBI lineage: Eukaryota > Viridiplantae > Streptophyta > Magnoliopsida > Poales > Poaceae > Thinopyrum > Thinopyrum elongatum. The sequence continues at coordinate 407,425,897 of CM022301.1, forward strand.
ATGAATGTTCTTCCTGTGGACACTATTTGTTCAATTGAATATTGTGGCGAATTTGCTTTTTGCATGCCGATTCAAAATGGGATATTTTTGTTTTAACCTGGCAATTGCTCCGCACACGGTTCAACTAAATGAGTGTGTGCGATCCACATCAGAAAGCATACGTCAATAGTAGTGGAACCGTCAGTGATACACAGCAGATCGCAAACGATTTGCAACACTACTACGTGTGCATAGGGGCTCCGGAACCGTTTGTGATATCACGTTATCGCACACGAGAGCTCGGAGTAAACCGTGCCCAATGTAAAATACAATCCCAGTCGTAAACTTTTCAGGAAACGTGTGGGATCCCAATCGAAAAGCACACGTCAGTCTTGCCGCAACCGTCCGTGATACACAACAAATCACAAATAGTCTGCAGCACTTGTATGTGTGCGAAGGGGCTCCTGAACCATTTGTGATAGAACATTATCGCACATGGTAATTGTTGGGAAACGTGTGCGATGGAGTCTTGCATGGCAGATGGGTTCCGCAGAAAACTTGTGTGCGATGGGGCACATATCGCACACAGTTCATATGTTGGCCCATCCGTCTTACATATTGTTTCCCAAATGGTTCATTACGACACCGTTTGTTTTCACTGCATCATTAGAAACATTTAATCACTGATCCCATACGTGCGAAAAATTTAGTGTGTGCTGCATCGCACACGATTACATTTTGCAAGGCCTCTGGATCATGGCTCCATATCCCCGACGGTTTCTGGGTCGTGTGGGAAGGACCCCCCTATCGTAGTCACTCACTTGGCGACGGTTCCAAATGCCGTCGTGAAAAGGGGTTAAAAACCGTTTGTATAGCACCTTGCTGTAGTAGTGACTACTTCCTCCATCTCGGTTTACAGGGCATGCACGTCGTTCTAGGTTGAGAATTTAACTAGCTATATATGTATTATATGTGATGAAAAATATATGTTTAGAAACTACATCCGCTTAAGAATCCAATGATATACTTTTTGTGACATATAACTCATATTTAGTGGATGACCTAGAACTACGTGCACGCCCTATGAACCGAGACGGAGGGAGTAATCTGGATACTACTAGTATATTTTTAGATCAATATAGTCGGGATTCACCAAGGAGCAAAACCAAGTGGTAGGCTGCTCCTGTCGCGTTGGCGTAGCAACTCAGTAGGGTCAGTCCGCACACGAAATGGCGACACACTTACAGGACCCCTTTGGCCGACATGTGGCTCATCCACCATCTTGTTCCACGTGCGATGCACAAAATTACAGTTCGGAGCAGCTGTTGGACTTGGAGCACCCCGGTCATAGCACCGCAGTAGTAGTAAATGAGTGATGAGGGTTTAAATCACAAAGCCCCACCTTTCTCGCATTAAGCTGGATGGACGAAGCAACCATCATTTCACTCTAGGGCGCAAGAGCATAAAGAAAAAAGAAAACCAATGATGCATGCGGCAGCTACCTAGGGCACCCTAGGGTAGGAGCCTCCACTACAAATCCGCTTCTCCCTCGTCCTCTTGAAGAAAACTGATGATGAGTGCGGCGGGTAGGGTTTGTAGGAGTACTACGGTGTGCAGAGCCACGCCGTAGTAAACGGGAGAGGGATTGAGTTCGAGTCGACGCCTTAATATGGGTGGGCCACTCTGTTTTACGGGAACGAGGTGACATTTTGGGTTCGGGGAGCAGTGGAGATATACGTAAAAAAATTGTGGACATAGGCTCGACCGAAAGGCAATGACGCATGGGCCCCGCATTTTGATATACCCGCGGCTGCATGAAATTTGCTACTCAAAATAATACATAAAATTTCCTCCAAAAACATCTATAATTAATGGGAAGTGAATGTATGCTTATAATGAAAATGTAATACAAAGAGAAAAAATGAATTGCAGTTAAAAGAATGACATTTCTAACAAAAATGTGAATGTGAACTACATATGTGTGCACGTGACCAACACATACATTGTCAATACAAAATCTAATGCAAGAAATAACTTATGAGTAACATGCATGAATTGATGATGTGGTGCTTGCATGCATAGAGTACAAAAACAATGTGATTTATGACTTGCATGCATGACGTGTTCATGTGCCATAGTTGCATGTCCAGGAAAAAAGCTACTAGTGGGTTGTACTAGCTATTTAGGAATAGAAGATGTATATATGGAAGTTGTAGGGAAAGAGATGACATGTATCTCAATTCCTATAAGTGGGGATTGGAAAAGAGATGTCATTTGGTTCACATCATAGGAACTTTTCTATTGAATCTAGAGATGACATGTATCTCAATTCCTATGAGGAGGGATTAGAAAAAAGATGTCATTTGGTTCACATCATAGGAACTTTTCTATTGAATATAGGCTAATGTTTATTTTACTTTGAAATTATGGGAGTATAGGAATCCATTCATATGAACCAAGTGGCACTAAAGCTATAAAAATGGTATCATGTTTATTTTCCTTTGAAATGTGGAGTATATGAATCTATTCCTATGAACCAATTGGCTCTAAAGGAAAAAATCCTATAAAAATCATATCATATAGAGTTCCTATAATATTCCTCCACACCAAACACTACTGCAGGATGCTGGTAATGCGACACTACGATTAGAGACCCTTTGATGAAACTGTGTGCGATGCATTAATCGCAAACGGTGATGTAAAAAAACCATCAAAAAAGATGCAAAATGTTTGCAATGGTGGAGCCATCAAACACGATTTCGATTTTAGTTGCGTGTGCGATGCAGGGCATACGGTTCAGTTCAATTAACTGTTTGCCATGAGGAAGAAGAACAGAAATGGGCAGCCAGATGAAGGCGTGTGCGATATACGGCATACAGTTCACTCGGATGAACTGTTTGTGATAAGGCGGAACATCAGAAACGGGCAGCCAGATGAACGTGTGTGTGATATACGGCATATAGTTCACTCGGATGAATTGTTTGTGATTAGGTAACACAAAAGAAACGGTCAGCTAGATCAAGGTGTGTGCGATATACGGCATACGGTTCATTGTGATAAACTGTTTGTGTTGAGCCAAGAGAACAGAAACGTTTCACATAAACAAGATGTGTGTAATACACGGCAAACATCCAATTACATAGGTGGCTAGTACACACATGACATTTCCACACACCAAAGTAAACTATTACATGCATAATTAACTAGGATAAACGATCATCTGATCGTCATCTACTTCTTGTGCTAGCTCGATGTTCCTTCTATGCTAAGTTTCCATTAGTTCATGGCGTTTTATGAACACACCACCGTTTCCCACCATTTCCTCACCTGTTTCCTGCCACCCAGTGATATTGCGCATAAAGCTAGGCAGCGCGCGATGCATGGAGGCAACAAGCGCAGCCTGTAGCACATCCACCTTTTCCAAGCATGCCAACCCACCAAAGCGCCGCCTCTACCATCAACCTCGTCAACAAGGAAAACGAGAAGGCGCCAAGGCCCGTCGAGGCCAAGGCGCTCCCCGACAATGCGATGGACGACGCCATGATGTGCGTCATCACCAGGGTTGAGCAGACCCTTGGTGCATGGCGCTTCAGTGCCACGGATCAAGATAGGCATGTTAGCGTCGAGAGGCTGCAGCTCACCGCACAACATGATCGATGGCGCGCCGCAGAGCAAGCTAGTCGTGTCCACGCCGATAGGCTGCGGCTCGCCGCACGGCGTGACCGTTGGAGCGCCACAGAGCGAGAGCGCGGTGCGCCGCACAGCCAGAGCGGATCCATCAACACTTGCCTGCTGTCGATAGGGCGTCACAACTGAGTACACGTCCCGTCAGTACCCCCATTCCTCGCCAGAAGTGGGCAGAGGCCCTCTGCGTCGTACTTGCACCAGAGGTCAGCCACGCCGTACTTGCACCGGACGCCCGGCGCGCCGTTCGCATGGGTCGCGCCGTTCGCCTTGTCCGCGGCCCGCTCGATGCCAACGCGCTGGTCGATAGGCTCGACCGCCTCCTTGGCCCAGGTGTCCACCTGGGCGCAGTAGAGGAACATGGCTGTCGCATCCTCGTGCTGGTGATCTCCGATGAAATAGCCAACTTGGAGCTCGATATCGCGCTCCAGATGTACCGCGAGCGTGTTGACTGCTTGGATGAACGCCCGCACGAGTTCAGGCAGAGCCAAGAGCTACCGTAGGCAAGGGCTGCTGGTCATGGTCTCATGGACACGTTTTATTTTGTTGAGTCATTTCGACGTGGATAGCTATGTATTCACAGCAATCATAATATTGCTCTGTTGATTGTTCTGTTTCAATGTGTGTACTTTGTTTTCCGTTCTTATATGTTCTGTTTCAATGTGTGTATATACGCTTTCCATTCTGTATATGTGGACGATAACAGCTAGATACAAATTAGTATACAAAAACAGATAGAAAATGGAATTCATAATATATATATTAATTGTTCATTAGTTCATCATAGAATATATATAATATCATCACATATACGTGATGATACTTAACTACTAGGTACAATGCATAAAAGTGAAAACGAACAATACTAAAACTAATAATCCCTCCTGGGGGCAGTATTTCGGTAGCCCCTCGCCAGTAGCTCCCTGGTGCGCGATGTCTTCCCAGCGTGAAGGCAGTACTCTGCCTCCTCCGCCTTGCAGCGCTTGACGTACCGATCTGCCTCTTGCTGGCAGACAAGCGCGAATGATCTTGCCATTTTGTTGGGCGCCCACCAGAGCTCCTCATCAGTGGCACGCTGGAGCTTATCGGCCCACCTCCACGCAGCGATGAGGCGCCTAGCGCCTTTGACCTTCCTCGCGAAGTACTCATCTTCGTACACCTCCTCCGCATGACGACGCGCCCGCCCCCAAAGCTCCACCACCTCCTTTTTCCAGGCGGCATCACGGGCTTCACAGGCCTCCTGGTACCTGGCTTCCTCCTCCGCCATCTCCTTCTTGAATGCCACTTGCCTGTATTTCTCAGCCGGCGGCAGCGACTTCCACAGACAAAGATTGTACTAGCCCCAAAACCAATCCAAAGTTGGGGGGTCCGGCATAACCTTGCCCGGTGGCGTGTAGGGGTCTTTTTCGTCGCTGCTCTTCGGATGGAGCATCCCGGGGGGGGGGGCGGCGACTCCTTGTCGGTGTGTGGGCAGACCAGCGGTGCCATGGCAGAGATTTGAGAGAGAGACAGAGGGCGAGCGAGGGGAGGATGTAGATGAGAATGTAGGCGGGACGACGTGAGCAAGGTAGTATTTATTGGCAGCCGGAGTTTAGATCGACGAGAACAGTACACACGCCAATCACCGGAATTTACGAGTATTGTAGTTTGAATTACACATGATTCCCGTAGCAAAATCCATGTGTGAACTTAATAGCTGATGGTTTCCAATACAGAACCGTGTCTGATTAATAACCCCCGCCACTCACCTTCCAAACCTCGAGGCGCGAAATAGAGTGCCAATCGTGTGGGGGCCGGTTGTCTTGCCAGATCTTTACATTTTCTTTTTTGAACACCAGATATTTACATCGTCTGATGATTTTTTAACTCGCACACAAGTACACAAAAATATGATTTTTCAAACCATTATAGTTAGCCGTTGCATGTAGATGTAGTTCAAATTTGAATTACGGTCATTAAATGGCTAGAAAATCACTTAAATGGCTTTAAAAGGTCAAATGACCCCTAGAATTTTCCAAATTTTCACATGACAGTTGTATTAGTGCACGTTAAACAAAGAAAAAATTTGAAGGCCGTAAGAGGAAGCTATCTCCCGTTCGTCATCAAACATGCATTGTTCCCTCTCGGAACCATGAGCCTTCTAGTGAGTTGCTCTAGTTTGTGAGGGGTGTGTGTCCAAACTTTCATCAAACAGGCCAATTTTTTTACCACATCATCTTGGTGGCACGACATTACATCAAGCAAGGTTTCATGTTTTTCTGATCATTTTTTAATTTTTTGGAATTAAAATGCCATGGCACTCCATGCATGTGTCCAAGCCGTGAGACCAATATGTTTGAAAATTCCTTCTAATTTACTGCACATGGAATTAACTCGCACACAAGTACACAAGTATGATTTTTCAAACCGTTATGGTTAGTCGTTGCATGTACATGTAGTTCAAATTTGAATTACAGTCATTAAATGGCTAGAAAATCACTTAAATGTCTTTAAAAGGTCAAATGACCCCTGAAATTTTCCAAATTTTCACATGATAGTTTAATTAGTGCACGTTAAACATTGAAAAAAATTGAAGGCCATAAGAGGAAGCTATCTCCCGTTCGTCATCGAACATGCATTGTTCCCTCTCGGAACCACGAGCCTTCTAGTGAGTTGCTCTAGTTTGTGAGGGGTGTGTGTCCAAACTTTCGTCAAACAAGCCAATTTTTTTACCACATCATCTTGGTGGCATGACATTACATCAAGCATGGTTTCATGTTTTTCTGATCATTTTTTAATTTTTCGGAATTAAAATGCCATGGCACTCCATGCATGTGTCCATGCCGTGAGACCAATATGTTTGAAAATTCCTTCTAATTTACTGCACATGGAATTAACTCGCACACAAGTACACAAATATGACTTTTCAAACTGTTATGGTTAGCTGTTGCATGTACATGTTGTTTAAATTTGAATTACGGTCATTAAATGGCTAGAAAATCACTTAAATGTCTTTAAAATGTCAAATGACACCTGGAATTTTCCAAATTTTCACATGACAGTTGAATTAGCGCATGTTAAATGTAGAAAAAATTTGAAGGCCGTAAGGGGAAGCTATCTCCTGTTCGTCATCAAACATGCATTGTTTCCTCTCGAAACCACGAGCCTTCTAGTGAGTTGCTTCAGTTTGTGAGGGGTGTGTGTCCAAACTTTCGTCAAACAAGCCAATTTTTTTACCACATCATCTTGGTGGCATGACATTACATCAAGCAAGGTTTCATGTGTTTCTGATCTTTTTTCAATTTTTTGGAATTTAAATGCCATGGCACTCCATGCTTAATTGTGTCATAGCCGTTAGACCAATATGTTTGAAAATTCCTTCCAATTTACTGCACATGGAATTAAACCACACACAAGTACACAAAATATGACTTTTCAAACCATTATGGTTTGCTGTTGCGTGTACATGTAGTTCAAATTTGAATTACGGTCATTAAATGGCTAGAAAATCACTTAAATGTGTTAAAAGGTCAAATGACCCCTGAAATTTTCCAAAATTTGACATGACAGTTGTATTACTACTACAAATTTTCTTGTACATTTAAAACACCATCCATTGCCACTTTACTCCAAATTCGTCTTTCACAGCTAATAAAAATATCAACAACATCACACACAGTTTTTTGTAGGAACCGTTTGCGATGAAAATTTCTATGTCTATTTAAGTCTTCCTCCTTAAGCTTCATCGGCTTGTCTGCTCCAGTGCCGACAACCCCCGAATCCACGAATCCTGATCCCCATTCCCGCACCCCCTTCTTGCAAAGATGACACCATGGAAACGCTTCGTGAAGGCCCGTACGATGGACGCGTCATCCCCGAGCGCCGCCGCCTGTGCCGAGAGCGCCGCTGCATCCGCATTGAGTGCGGCCGCATCCGCCGAGAGGGCGTCTATGGCAGCCGACAGGGCAGCTGCAGTAGCTAAGACGGCTGCAGTTGCTGCTGCGACGGTGGCTGCAAAAGCCGAGAGCGCTCGAGCTGCCGTCTGTGCCACCGATGTCGCCCTGGCCCGGGTTGAGGCCATCCACGCCAAGATCGAGGATGCACACGCCAAGATATTCCAGGCCACCTCAAAATCCAGCATGCAACCCATGTCCGAAAAGGCGGCGGTGGCCATGGAGCACCTGCTTCGTCATGAGATCGCCGAGCAGGAGCTCGAGATGCAGGAGGCGGCGGAGATCGAGGAGCGCCGGGGGGAGGAGTTGCGCGTGGCCGAGGTCGAGGTAGAGAAGAGTCTGTCCATCGAGGAATCGGCGGTGGAGTACCAACGCGAGCTCTGGCGCAGTCACTACTATGAGTACTACAACCTTGAGGGCGGCGCCGGGACGAGGACGAGGGCGTGGTCGACTTCAGCAGGGGGGACGCGGAGTTCACCAACGGCGGCATGTTGCCAGGATAAGTCATCGACGTCTCATCTCACATCGGTGATGCATAGGCTGGCGCGGTGGCGGATTTGTTAAAATTATGCATACTTAGGCTTTGTTTTTAATGCTTGTCTTTTATTAGAGCAATGTTTAGGTTAACTGGCTCTGTTTAATTACTAAAATTGTTTGATTCAGTAAGTGTGGTCTGCGTGCTGTATGCTCTTTTGTGTGCCCAAATTAGCAAGCGATGTTAAATTATGCAATGACGTACCCAGGGAAATTTCCACCAAAATTTGAATTATCAAACTCATCCCATGCGTGTAAAGCAGTAGAATAGTTTGCGATGCACACAATCGTTCAAAGTGAATGGTGTCCGGCGGCACCACGCGCAAAGTTTCCCTCCACATTTCAAATTTTTTTGCCTACCGCCGAAATATCTACCCCCACCCCCTTCCCCACCCCTTTTCTCCCCGACCACAAGTCACATTTCCCCTGTTTCCTCCTTCCTTCCTTCCTTCCGAAGCTATAGCCGCCTCCTCGCTTGCTTCCTCACTCTCGCCGTCTCACATCCTACCGCCGGGGTCGCCATGGTCTTCTTCAATGACCTCTCCAGTGGTTCCTCCTCCTCCGACGACTCCTTCACCACCCGGGTATGCCTCTCTTCTCTCTCTCGGGCTATGACTTGGAATGAAGGATTTTAACCCAGCAGTCAATTTGAGTCTTTACTTCCTCTTGTAGCTCCCTAGGACCATCAGTTGCAATGAATGGAGCGGGGTGGCTGAAGATCTGTCTGCTCGTTGTCACCATCAATCTCCATGCGTGAAGCTAGTTGCGTTTGAATCTGTGGACAGTGGGAGGAAGTTTCTGGCATGTGCAGAGAAGGTTAGACCCTCTTTCATTGTTACAAATCATTTGTTAGATGTGATTCAGACACTGTCACGGTCCCAACCCATTCATACCACACCTTCAACCAAACGCATCCTAAGACCGTGTCACAGTTTGTACCTAGTATCTAAAAATGTTGCCATCTCATCAGCGGTGCCATTAGAAAATTATTTGGCACCGCTTCAGCAGTTTGTGCAGCCAACTTTGGTCCACACATCCGAGCATCCAAGCAGTAAAATACTAAATCTTTATGGCACGAAGGAACTGGGCATCGGAGCAACTAGGTGCTCCGGAGTCCGGGTCCCTGGTTTTTTTCTGCTACATCGGCTCGCCAGTGTAGGGCACCGGTGAGAGATGTAGCAACAGTTGTCTTTACACTGGTTTTGGCATACATAGTGGACGCTCTTAGTGCTATTAGTTCTATGTTACTAAATTTGTGCATGTACACATCTGTTAGTATCAATTTGCTGTCATCGAAACACTATCGCTATGCTATTGCAGTTATATTTACCTTCCTCATAAAATGTTCAATTTGTTATTTATAGTACATGAGTAAGAACTTGTAGCATTGTTGTAGTTAATTATAGCTTCTGATGTTTCAGAATTTGGTTGTTGTCTCAATAGCAATTAATTCATTTGCACATTGATCTTTTTGAGAAGATATGTCATAATTAACTTGTTTCTTCAGTTTTTGAAAATAAGTATTGGTGATTTTCTATGTTGCTATAAACCCATTTCCCCTACAATTGTTACTGATCTAGTTTTAAATATTATAGGATGAGCGGAAGTGTTCTTACTTGGAGTGGGTTGATCAAGAGTGGCCACAGTCTTTGAAGATGTGCCTAGCAAAGCTCTGGAGCATGTATGAGGAAGAGAACAGAGGTAGGCTTAGAGAAAGTGTTGTCAACGCTGAAGAATATTTGAAGATGCAGGATAAAAAGAGGAAGGTGGAGAATGAGCTCAGATTTTTTAAATCAGACTTTGCTAAGATGGTGTTGGTGAAGGAGGAGGCACTTTCCCAGTTGGCCAGTGCAAAACAGGTTCTTACTGAACTGAAAGCAGAGGTGGATAAGACGAGCCTGAATGATCTCGATTAGGGAAATGAATATATTGTTCTAATATTGTTCTTATGAAGTTGAACTAGCTATATGATGTATTGTGCTGTTTTCAGGTAGCTATCGTACTGTGATGTTAAAATATATTTATGTGCCTGATATGAAATTGGCAAACAGCTGTTCGATATGAAATGTGAATTTAAGTAATACTGGAATTATTAATTGTAAACTAATAAACATGCTAAATGGGTCATGGAACTTTGCAAACGGTTCTAGCAGTAAAAGCGCTTGTGATGGATAGCCCAATGCCACATAGTTTTCTTCATCAAATCGTGCTTGATGTAGTTGATAAAAGCAAACGGTTAACCAAGGCAGAGCATGTGTGATAGTTACACCTATCACACATGAGCCTATACATAAAACTGTGTGGGATGTACATACGAACGGAAACGTTTTCCCTGGATTGACTATGTGGGATGTACATACGAACGGAAATGTTTTCCCTGGATTGACTGTGTGGGATGTACATAAGAACGGAAACGTATTCCTTGGATTGACTGTGTGTGATATACATACGAACGGAAATGTTTTTCTGGGATTCACCATGTGGGATGTACATACGAACAGAATCGATTGGGTTTCGATGCTTCGCCCGATCGCACATGAACTCATTTTGCCCCAGCCTGTGTGCCAGGAGGGCCTATCCCCGATGGTTTCTGGGTCGTGTGGGAAGGACCCCCCTATCGCCCACACTCACTTGGTGATGGTTCCAAATGCCATCGCGGAAAGGGGTTAAAAACCGTGTGTATAGCACCTTGCTGTACCAGTGAAAGAATGGTTGAAATTGCTGCAGGTGATATGACGGTCTTTCTTTGTACACTCCTCCCCCATCTTTATAGTTACCTCTCGAAGATGAATGAAATGATATATACTGGGTATTCTATATGAGCATTTTGGTATACGAAAACTCGGTAAAAGTTTGCGAGGTTTGTATTTTCAATAAAGCTATATGCACTACATTTTGGAACGGAGGAAGGAGCATACGGCAGTTGCTAACACTCACGTCGAAAATTTGTGTGTCGGAGGAGTGGCTATTCTGTTAAATGCCATGGCAAAACTAACACTGTCGTATGCCAATCTAAGGATTCTTACGGCGTTCGTCAGGAAACGGCTTGTGGTGAACGTTTGTCAGATATGATTTACAGACACATGCATTGCATTGATACGTGCCCCCTCTCTCTCACGCACACGTGCACTCTCACGAGTAATGACTCTCCCAAGTCCTCTCGCACCCACCGTCTATCTACAGGTAGACGTCACTCACATATCTGCTATTCACACCCTTCCCTCAGAACTTCTAAAAAATAAAAGATGTCGCGCACCTTTTATTTTAACTCACACGTCACACACTTATACTATTACTCTTGTGGCGAACGTTCTTTGGGCGTAGTATATTGTACTCTCACGAAGAGAAGCTGTGCACGCATGCACTAGTTCTCTCACACCCACTCGCGGGTACACGTAGGAGCGCATTTTTTTGAAGCTAGGATGTGACACCCTGATTTTGGCAACTTTTTCTTTTCAAACTTTTCTGGTTTTATTTGGAATTTGAATGGATTTTGGATCTTTTACTTGGTCTTGGCATTAGTGAATCTTCTTCCGAGTGATCCAAAGCCTCAACTACTTGCCAAAACCCTGCCAAGCATCTCTAAAACACAAATACCATTTAAATCATTTCTCAATAACCCTTTTCTTTTACTTGGGAATTTAGAGCATTATTATGGGTTGTGAAGCAGCCTATAGCTATAGTGCTTAGAAAATTCTCAAATAATTCCATAAAATCCCTTGAATCAAATCTTGACCCAATCTCCAAAGACATTCCTTTGGTCATGTTAAATATTTTGCAAAATAATTCATTTTCTCTCCTGGTCACAATGGACCAATGTGAAGGAAGTGCATGTTTGGGTTGCCCAATTGCTACCAGATTTTTACAGCATGTGGGCAACTCCAAACAACCACTCTCCACCAATTTTCAGCCTCTGAAAATCAACCATGTGAACAGTACTCCAAATTTCAGATTCAGACCAGATTTGTGGTTTCTACATTAACCACCTTCATTTCTCATCCAAACTAGCTCAAAGTTGACCAGTTGGTAGTTCTTCCAACGTGGATCATACCAGACATCTCTCTTGGCTTCATCTCCACCTCACCCTTGCTCCAGAACCTCCCCAATTTCACTGCCAGGCACTGTTGGAGACTAAACCTCTCATGTCTGTGCAAACCTAGCCAAAGCAAGCGCTCAGGTGAAGTGAGGGGACGAAGGACGGCACGCCAGACAAGATTTTCCAGGCCAACTTGGCTCGAGGACATGAGGCATCTTGGTGAGCACGGTACTGGCATGGCTGTCGCCGCGCTCTGCGGCGCGATCGTGCCTGTGCCGTCGCGTCCCACGACCCCTGACCTCTGTCGCTCGTCCGCTCATGCTGACTATGTTCCCTGGTGACGCTTAGCCCCTCCAGACCCTTCGCCTGCGCCGGAGACGCCCTCGCCGGCCGCCGCGTCATCGCCGCCCTGTTCTGCCCGTGGCTGCACTGTGGCAAGCGGTGCGTCATCTTCCTCCTGCCCAGTCCCCTCAAGCATTCAATGCTCCTGCCCTCACCCATCTCTTCGCCCGCGTCGAGCCAGCTAGCGCGGCGTACGAGCGCCGGCGCCATGGCCCGCATCAACGAGCTTCGGGAGAGCTCGGCAATCAGCTTCGCCCAGCTATAAATAGCCCTGCCTAGCCTCTCCTCACTTCCCACCCACTCCACCACCTCCCTCGTCCACCTTCAGAGCGCCCAAGGAGGGCCGGGAGCCCGTCTCCCTCAACTCCGGCAGGAACTCTACCGCCGATCCCCTTTCATCGCCAGACCCCTCCCAGCCATCCTAGCTTCATTCGAGCCCACCGTCGGGATCGTGAAGGGTCACTGGTGCTTCCAGACCCCTCCCCGAGTAGAACCGTCGCCGGAATCGTTGTCTCCGTCGATCCCCGTTGGTGCTATCCGCCGGAGAAGAAGGGTGCCACGCCGGCCGACCATCTCCGGGGGTGCCATGGGTACAGGGGGCATCGTCTTCGAGTGACCAAACCATTCCCGTCCTCTCCGAGCCCATCCGCCGTCGCTAGCTCCGGCAATCACCGCCGGTGAGCCGCCTCCCACTCTGCTCTCTCTCCCTTCTTTGTTTTAAAATGAAGCGGCCCCACCTGTCAGCCGCTGTGGGCGCGCGCGCGAAGGGGTAAGTGGAGGCGTATTCTCTGTTTACGCTTTCGACGTGGCCATTTTGCTGTTTTCTGTGTTTTATTTCTGATTTTTATTATTAAAACAGAATCGACCAAGAACTTTGACTGTGAATAACTTTTTATAGGAAGTCCAAATGAGTTGATTATTTTTGCATTGGGTTCATAATTGAATTCTTTATTTTTCCACCAAATTTGAGATTTTTCCCACGCTCACAGAATTGCTGGTGCTATAAACAGTGTTATTTGACATTTTCGTTTGCTGTTTTTAATTATTTCCAGAAGGAGAAAACTGTGGAATTGAAGATCAAGAGTTTCTGAACCACCCAACTGATCAAGGCAAGCCAGGGCATCCATGTTTTGTGGCATTTCATAGCATTGCATCGTTCATATGCAACTCTTGCATTTATTTAATATGAATAATTCCAAAAAAATTATTAAAATGGCTAATGTGACCAACTAAGTTAATTTGCTGAAATAACCGTGAAGCCTAAGCTGAACTTAGTTGGTTGATCATGAGTCACCTGTCCGGGCTTACCCGTGCAGCCACATTCGCCGGTATGGGACGGCCTTGACTTGGTCTGGCTGCGTGCTCTCTCACCGGTACCTCCAAAGAGGGAGGGTTATGCGTGCGTGCTGCCCTGATCAGGTAGACGGCGATAACCCTGTGAGCCCAGTTGAGTTGTTTTGCTGGCGTCCCCGTTTGGGACAGTAGTTTGGCCACGACGGTGGCAGGTGTCGAGAGGACACAGGGCCACCCAGGGCTTGACTCCAAGAGGGAGTGTGCTTGCCGGTGGTACGATGAAAGAGTCACGAGTCAGACAGGTTTCGTTTGAGCAACGCTGGTCCACCCGAATGGGATCACGAGGTCAGTGCTCCATAGTGCGGGTAAAGTGCGCAACCTGTGTAGAGTGTAAAATCTATTCGAATAGCCGTGTCCACGGTATTGGACAGCCCGACCAGACCTCTCTAGGTGATCAACCGTAACAACCTTAGTAGTGGTTGAAGAACATGTCTTATGAGCGGTGGTGCTCGTTGAGATAAAGTACTCTGGGGGTTGTAGGATAACCCAGAGATGAGTAAGTTGATGACAGTAAGTGATTCACTTGAGATTTATCATAATCCATGCCATGCTATTATTTGCTGCATATTTGGTTGTCATGTGCTTGCGAGTACATTCAAAGTACTCACCTGGCGTATCATGCCAGATGCAGGAGAAGACTGAGACGGAGGTCTCAATGTCTGTGTTGCGATGACTAGGATGTGTCCACAGCAGTGTCCCTGCGGTTGGAGTCGCTATCATGTGCCGCTACGCACTAGTATTCCGTTGTAGTAATATGTAGTAATGCCGAGGCCCCGATATGTCGGATAAACAATGTAGATATGGTTGCAGCACTAGATGAGCTTTTGGCCTCGAAGATCATGTAATATATGAGCTTGTACCCGACTATTATCAATAAAAGTTCAGTTATGTTCTGTTCCAAGTTGTTGAGTGTTTCCAGAAGACATGATCTCTGGGTTGGAAACACTGGTAAACCGGTTCTCTGAGCCGGGGTGCCACAACGCTTGGTATCAGAGCCTTGCTGACTGTAGGACAACCTAGGTAACACGCGCTAGGACTGCAAATAGTATAGGACTTTGAACATGCATTTGCTTGCTGCATTTGATTGTTGCATGCCATGCATCATACATCATAGTTCATTATGTTACTAACCTTTGGCATTATGAGTGTAGATGGCACCAGTCCCATATCACTTCCATCATGAGCCAGAACCCCACACTTTTCCAGTTCTGCTTTGCAGCGTCTGGCTTCGACTGTATCCCAATGGTGAAGACCCGGTGTACCAGGTGTTTTGGGATCAGTTGGGCGAGTCAGTATATGAGTACCATGCAGTGGCTTACATGACCGCGGCTTCGGACATTGGAAGCTCTTCCCGCTCTTCCAAGGGCGGAGTGGCTTCTACTCTGGAATTGGCAATCCAGTTTGCTGCCATGGAGGCTATTACTGACTTTCGCTTCCACGAGGCTGAGATGCAGACTCATCCGGGTTTCATCCACTATCCCACTCTGTCACCTGCGACAGGGCGAGTTCTTTTCCCACCTATTGACCCGGCGTGTGATCATGCAGCTGGTGTTTTGTCCCGCTATCTAAACGCCAGTTACCAGATGATCATTTCCCTAGCTGAGCAGCTGTGTCGTGTCCAGGAGGCACTTGCCGCAGCGACTCCAGCACCTCCTTCCGTAGTTCCACCTATGTATCCACCACCAGTTCCATCTCCACATAGGCTGGGTACTTCTTCCAGCACTACTGTGCCGTCCGGCTTATTGTCTGGTAGTCGACGTGAAACTCCAGATGAGTGGGCCTCACTCCTAGCTACTCTTGTTTCGCCGATGCTGAGGCGATGTGCTTCTTCTTCCGCAGAAGGAGAGCCAGCTCAGCAGCGACGCCGCGT